>OX461808.1:62780668-63484769 GCA_949802685.1 Dicyrtomina minuta | reverse complement strand
CTATTAACATTAACAAATGGGCAACACGAACACCCAGCAGCAGCATCATAGCAGCCACAATCCAGTCCATAAATAAATAAATAATATTAATATATCGCACCGCACCGGCCACCGGCATTTGCTCATAGGAGTACATATTTACTTACGCATGACACGATGAAGTGCGTGCATAATGGGGCATTTAGATATTGGCCATGAATCCTATCGCGTGTCTGGGAGACATTAGAAGTCTAAATTGTGAGTTATAAGGATTTTTGTGTGCTTAACGGCAACTCGCACTGGCAATTGGCCTAATGCTGGCTTTTTAATCATAGGAAATCTAGCTATATGGCTATGTGCTATAACTCCTTTTAATTAAATACCTTTTAAGGCATTTCCTTATTAATATTAAAAGAAAGTTCAAGTGTGGAAATTAATTATGTGGGAACTCTGTTATTTTTACGAGTATTCAGATTCTTGTGAATGTGACATGAATTTCTTAATAATGTGATGAGTCGGCTCACTCAAAAAGGAGCACGTGCTAAAGCGATACAAATTAAATCTTGGTTTAATTTTTGTTTCCTTTTTTGACAACTAATTAAATTAAATTTTGTAATTTTATTTTCATCGGTTTTGAGCTGTGTCCTAGATTTTAATTTGTACATGTTAACCACCGCTTAATTTATTAGGCGAAGTTGTAAAACTAAAAACGTAAAGATCCATTAACGATTTTGGCATGAAAGGGGGCCAAATTATGAAATAAATACCATTCAAAAATATACACATTTTATCCAGTTTTTTAATTACGAATTTAATTTAAAATCCACTCTAATTATTAATTACCGTTAAAACTTTAAATTTCAATTATTTTAAATCGTCAATTTCAAATCATGACTATTTTTAACGAGTTACTGACCTGGCGCCAATGGCAAAATGGCAATGGCACTTGATGTAAAAGTAAGGTTCAAAATTTTTTTTAACGATTTTTTTACTTAGATTTTAAACGTAAATTACAATAAAAATAATGGCAAAAATTAGGTAAAACAACTTACTAGAAATATGTGGAGTCCTTTATTAGTTAAATCCGGGAAAATTCGAAATACCAAAAATACCACAAAATTCAAGAAAATAACTGGTATTGAGTATCCGTCTAGTAAAATTGGAAGACACACGGGAGGCACTTGGAGAAGTTTGTAAAGCACTTAATGTTAGCACTGTACTGGTACTGCAACTGCTAAGGAGAACACAACTCACTGGCACTGGAGGCTGGAGGAAATCGAGATCGAGACTGACTCCGTTTCAAGGAGAGATGTGAAGATGTACTGAACGACTAACGACTCAAATGACTGGAAGGGAGCTTTCTTTAGCGCTCAAGAAAACTCAGGCCCAGGATGCAGTGTCTTATGCACACTCCACACACATGTAATAAGTTGATCTTCTTCTTCTTTATTTCAGACTCCAGGCCAGTCCAATGCCATTGCCAAGCTACACACATCACCACAGAATTACAGAAAGGACGGCAACGGCAACACTTCTGTACAGCTACAAATACAAATACAAGTCATCCGTGTCGAAGTCGAAGTGGAAGAGGTTCGGCTTGTAACTTTGGTAACATGCATTTTGGAGACTAGCAATTAGAATTCATTCATTTTTATTTTGAGAGTCCTTATTAGGCGAGCATTGGGATTTGATTTGGATTTGGGCTGGAGCAGCTACACGTTACGGTGAGATGCAATGTAGAAGTTGAAATTTTGGTGAGGAGATTTCTTCGGGGCAAACAAATGTGTGTGCACAAGAAGTAATTGACGGTTCCGTGTCATCGGGTTGTCAGTTTCTTGTCTATAGTATGTTTCTGTTGTGTCTTGAACTGCAGTTCTGGTTGTTGTTGTTTTTCTCTTTGGCTCTGTTTAGTTTTCACTGACTTTGATTGTTTAAATACCGGATTCTCCAGAGGACATAAAATCAGGAAGGAAGGAAGGGCCGTTTTCTGTTTTCGGTACTTATTCTGTTACTGGTATGGTGGTGGCAAGTGGCAATGGTGTTTCAAAATCTTGTTAGTAATTTGCCTACCTGCCCACACAAGGCCGCAAGCAGAAGACATAGCATAACATTCAGCATTTCTCAGCATTACTAATTTACTCAGGATAACGACGTGTGTACTTATCATGCACCGCTTATGACGGGCATTTGGTTGATCGAAAGGCGATGGGAAATTCAGAGGAAATGCTTCGCCTTTTCAGTGGTGTTTGTATGCGTAAATGAAATTATTTTGTTTAATCAAAAGAATTATCAGAGCCAGATAATGCGTCCAGCGCAGGCAGCCCCCACTGCTTGAATTTTCAAAAAACGTGTAAATGGAACATTTTGCAGTTTCAAAAAGTATGCAAATGGAACATTTTGTACTTTTCAAAAATATGTAAAAAGAATATTTTGACTTTTCAAAAATATGCAAAATAAATTTTTTTGTACATTTCAAAAACATGGAAATGAAACATTTTCCACTTTTCTCAAAACATGTAAATAGAACATTTTGTACTTTTCTGAATCAAGTAAATCGAACATTTTGCACTTTTCTAAAACATGTAAATACAACATTTTGCTTTACCAAAGAAAACCAACAATAAAATCAAAATGATGGCTTTGGTATGGAAACAAATTGCTGCCTCAAAGCAATTCCTTCGTCCGGCCCTGTAAATTATTACTGTACTGGTAACGGTAATACTATAGAATGTATTTTGGCATTTTCTAATTCTTCTTTAAGTTTTGCAATTTCAAAACAAATTGTATTCGCATAATAATAAACTATTTCAGTACCTTGTTTACTTGTATGTATCGCTTTGCTTTAATTTATACAGTTTAGGTGCTGACTATTACTTCACTTGTCAACTGGGTCATTCCCTATTACAGAAAAACTGACAAACGGCGTTTAAGTTCAAATAGTAAAACATACAAATTTATATTAAAAATATTTCCAAAAAATATTGGGCACTTATTCCCCAGCGCAATGCCAGTTTCCCATTAAACCTTAATACGTACCTAATTCATTTGCAATTTAAATCCCACACTTTGCAAATACCCAGCAAAATTTTAATAACGAAACTTAAATTGTCAAATTCGTATCTATATTGAAAGTATATTGTGTGTTTGAGTTACTTTCGTTTTCTTTGCTGTTTTCGTGCGTAGAAAACAAGAGAGCGAGGGGGGGCTCAAAAATGTGAAATTCGAAGTATGTTTCTAATTTTCTAAATTGTGAACTTATGAATACGATTAAGATTAGGACGGTTTTTTGGTCCATGGATATGGTTTTGGTTGGAGTGCGTAGCGGTAGCGGTAGGAGAGTAGCTCCTTGTTCCTCATTTAATTTGGTTTGGGTTTCCTCTCCGGTTCCCGGTTGTTAGCCAGCTCCGTGAAGTTGAGTGAGACAGCTTAGGTATTCGAAGATTAATGGAAACCATATGCTTTTCGTCCCAGTGCAGCAGCAAGAGTCCCACACTCCTCCTGCAGTTGTTCGGTTTTGGTAGTTTTGGCTTTTGGCATTTCCCTTCTATGCATAATTATTTACATATGACATATAGCTGAACGGGATATCGGCATCGGAATCTGTAGCGCATACTTCTCAAGTATTTTGTATTAAGGCAGGATGCTATGATGCTGGATGCTGGATTTGGATTTGGAGAGAGCCTTAAAGAGCAGGAGGTGTCGCTGTATTTACATATGAATGCATTTTGAAAAATCGGTCAGTCCAATTTGATTTCGAATTTCGACTTCTACTTTGACTCCAAGGCTAATTTACAATTTACAACACAACACACACTCGCTCATCTTCTCTGTGTTCTGTCGACGTCGACTACTCACTGCAGGCTGAGCTATATGGTCTGTAGATGAAGTTGGAGATGAACTTGCTTTTCCATGCATTAAATATAAGCGAACTGTATATATATCATAAGTGAAGAGTCAAAATGACTCATTTCCATGTTTGGGTAAAAACACAAAGCACTATCTACACAAAACTAAAATGAAATGGTTAGGAAATCATGTAAGTAGAACATTTTTGGTTGGGACATTTCAAAAACATGTAGATGGAACATTTTTACTTTTTTTAAAAGTATGTAAATTGAGCATTTTGCATTCAAAAATGTGGAGATAGAATGTTTTGCAATTTTCAAAACCATGTTAATTAAGCATTTCGAACTTTTCAGAAACATGTAAATAGAACATTTTGTAATTTTTAAAAACACGTAAATACAATATTTTACACTTTTCAAAAACATGCAAATAGAGTATTTTGCACTTTTCAAAAACATGCAAATAGAATATTGTGCCCTTTTCAAAAACATCCAAATAGCATATAGTTAACAATTTTCAAAAACATGAGAATGAAACATTTTGAATTTTCTCAAAAACACGTATTTAGAGTTTTACGCGTGTACCTCATTCACGTGATTTGAATTAGCTGATTTTGACTCTAGCTTAAATTCGATATAGGTCATTTTGATCCTTCACTCACGATGCGCACTTACATACTTAGATTATGTGAAGCGTTTACACACGAAATAAAACACAAAGTGGCTGTGTCTCTCTGCACTATGGTTCTATGGTTGTGACCCTGGCAGCCTCACTCCTGCTCTGTGTGAGCTGTGAAAAACAACGGGAGACTCTCAGACGGAGTCGTTCTCAAGAAACGGGCTTCAAGAATTCAAAATCTCCATCCAAATCAAAATCGTATATGGATACGGAAAAGGAAAATGAAATGCTGTGTACACTGAAAGAATAGCAAGCTTGTATACTTTAGCGTAGGCTGAAGTAGCTATCGTCAATGTCGTTACTTTAACTTTTAGGTAGGCCCCTTCGTACATAGTGTAAGTTGTTTTGTTAGTTTTGAAGACCCCCACGCAGAAAATCAAAACATACAGTGAGAAGGGACAAGACGGAAATCTTTTATTTTGTTTTCTCTACTTGTTTTTTTTTCTGAAGTATATCAAAGTAGGGAATATAGGTAAGTAATTTCCTAACGTTCTTTATATATAAGAAGATATACGGGCAGTTTCCCCCTGGACATTTTTTCCGTCGACATTTTTTCAGCGGAAAGTTTACCCTGGACAATTCCCCTAGTCACATCCTCCTTCGAATTTTTTCCCGTAAGCATTCTTCCTGTGGACATCTTTTCTGTAGACACTAACACTTTCACCCGGGACAATTTTCCTTAAGACACTTTTCCGTAGAAAATGTCCGGGATGGAAAATGTCTAGTGTGAAGATGTCAAGGGGGAAATGCATAGGGGGGAAATGTCAGGGATGAAAAATTTCTGGGATGAAATATGTCCAGGATGGAAAATTTTCGGAATGGAAAACGCCCGCGCAGGACAATTTCTGGGATGAAATATGTCCAGAAAGGAAAATTTCCAGGATGGAAAATTTCCGGGATCGAAAATTTCCATGGTGAAGATGCCGAGGGGAAAATGTCAAGGGGGAAACATTCTGGAATGAAAAAAGTCCGGGGAAAAATTCCTGGGATGGAAAATGTTCGGGATGCAAAATGTCAGAGATACAAAATGTACGGGGGAAAGATTTCGTTGTGAAAATTTCAATGGGAAAATGTCTGAGGTAGAAAATAGCTGGGGGGAAATTTCTTGGATGGAAAATGTCTGTGGTGAAAATGTCCAGGGGAAAATGTTCAGGGGAAAATGTCCAGGGGAAAAGGAAAATGTACAGGGGAAAATGGCCGGGGTTGTAGAATGTCCGGGATGGAAAATGTCAGAGATGGAAAAGGTAAGGTCCGAGGTGGAAAATGTCCGGGAGCGAAAATGTCCGGGAGCAAAAATGCCCAGGGGGAAATGTCCAGAGGGAAAATGCCAAGGGTAGAAAATGTTCTACAACCATATAATCGTAATAAACTATTGGATCCAAATCGTAAGTATGAATTATAGCTAGGCCCATACAGAAACAGAATATATAAGGTCATAATCATAATACACAAGATGCATTCTGCATTTAAAATCTGCATCTCTTCCCCATTCAAAAGATTGTAAACATTATAAATAAGAATGACACATAAATGCAAAGCTCGATCCGCATATATGGAAAGTTTGGCTGCAGTTCTTTTTATCCTTTTGACTGAAGACGTTTGGAAGACATTTATTATTATTATATTGTTGTTATGATTAGTGTGTTAGTATGGTGGTCCTGGTCCCTTAGTTTAGTACGTACGGCTTTTAGAGCACAAACTAAAGTTTCTAGTTTTTGTTTTGGTCTTTGTTGCATCAATTCGCCGTCAAAGTTCAAAGTGCATTTTTCGTATTTTATGGATATTGTGAGTTTATGAGTGAGCATTATTATTCAATACATTGTTCCTGCGCGTCTAAATCTAAAATGCAAATATACGACGTTAGCTTTTGAAAGTTGAAAGTCTTAATCAATTGCGTATGCTATTGCCTTGCTAAGGACTGAAAGGAAGCTTATAATGGGACGAGGGACGAGGGTGACTTATGACGCTGTGACAGTAAAATAGATATGTACGCAGTGAGTGCAGGGGACATTAGTCATAGTTGACGTCTTTATGTCTCCATGATTTTTTTGGCGATGCCCAATGCATTGAAATTTTGAAATGTAGAAGTGCATTGCAGTGCCCATACAGATCATATTTCATGGGGAAAGACTGCGAGAATATAACGTCTAACGGCTAACGTCTTGCCTTGAGCTTCGTCAGTCTTCGTCGTCGTGTTGTGTTGTTTTGCTCCTGTCGTTTTGAATTTTTTTTTCAACAATGCTGATTGGGGGTATGCACACTTGAGCTTGGGGTTGTAAATCCCGGTGCACCTTAACGTCCACCCAAACTGGACGTCCTCTGTGTAAATAAGAGGATTGGATGGTTCATTCCTAATTCGCTATGAAGATGTGTTTGATGGGTTGCTTGGTTTTGTTGTAGTCGATATCTGGGTAGGTGAGGTGGTTGGATAATGGAGACAACCGGGTATGATTCGGTTGGGATAAGATGTGAGGAGCTTGAGATGAAGTTTGAGAGGGTTGAGACCGGACTCAATAGACTTGAGACCGGGCTGAGGAGGCTGGAGATCAGGTCCAATAGACTTGAGACCGGGATGAGAAGGCTGGAGACCAGGTCCAATAGACTTGAGACCGGGATGAGAAGGCTGGAGACCAGGTCCAATAGACTTGAGACCAGGTGAGCTGAAGTTGGGTCTGGGACCAGGTGCCGAGATGGGACCAGAGAGCTGGCTGGGACCAGAGACCGAGCTGGGACCAGAGAGCTGGGACCAGAGCTTGAGCTGGCACCAGAGAGCTGGGACCAGAGCTTGAGATGGGACCAGAGAGCTGGGACCAGAGAGCTGGGACCAGAGCTTGAGATGGCACCAGAGAGCTGGGACCAGAGCTTGAGATGGGACCAGAGACCGAGCTGGGACCAGAGAGCTGGGACCAGAGCTTGAGCTGGCACCAGAGAGCTGGGACCAGAGCTTGAGATGGGACCAGAGAGCTGGGACCAGAGAGCTGGGACCAGAGCTTGAGATGGCACCAGAGAGCTGGGACCAGAGCTTGAGATGGGACCAGAGAGCTGGGACCAGAGCTTGAGATGGGACCAGAGAGCTGGGACCTGAGCTTAAGATGGCACCAGAGAGCTGGGACCAGAGCTTGAGATGGGACCAGAGAGCTGGGACCAAAGCTTGAGATGGGACCAGAGAGCTGGGACCAAAGCTTGAGATGGGACCAGAGAGCTGGGACCAGAGCTTGAGATGGGACCCGAGAGCTTGGACCAGAGCTCGAGATGAGATCCTCGAGCTGGGACCAGAGCTTGAGATGGGACCCGAGAGCTTGGACCAGAGCTCGAGATGAGATCCTCGAGCTGGGACCAGAGCTTGAGATGGGACCCGATGAGTCTTGCTCCTTGGATCTGGTGTTGCTCTGGTATGGTGAAGCTTGATACTGACCGACCGACCGACCGACCGACAGACCGACCGACTGAGCGGAGCTGATGAGCAGGTCTAGTTAACTGAACAGACCGGAGGACGACCTGGAGAGCGAGTTTTGAGATGGACTGTGACCGAAACTGAGATGACCAAGAGTGCAGTGTCTGACTACATGCGATGCATGAAAACAGCACTGCAGCCTTCACTGTGGTATATGAGAGATGGGCCAAAGAGCTGAAGCTTGATGCACTTAGTGACTATGTGGTGAGATGGGCAATGTGAGACACTGAAGATGTAGCAGTGGTCGAATGTGCAATAAAATGGTGGGTGTGATCTCCTAAGTGCGTGAATTTGGTAGTAATTACCAATTTACGTTTAATTACTATTAACACACTTAATTACACATTACACTAAATAACAAGTCGTGAAACACACTTAATTACGCACTATTACACTAAATAAGAAGGTTTGAAACTTCAGTTTTGATACACCGAATAGTGAAGAAAGTCAGAAATATCTGACTGTGAACTTAATTTAGAGAAAAAGAAAGATGGCTGATCAGAGCTCAGAGCGGACAGGTCTTTTCGCTTCTCTGGTTTTTGGTCGACTGAGAGCAGTGCCAAAAGGGACTGAATGCTACTGCTCTCTTTCCTTTGTTTGAGCTGATGCTGAGGCATGCTGAGGCATGCTGAGGCATGCTGAGGCAGGCTGAGGCATCGGCTCCTTCTACTACTTGAAGCTCTCAAACCTATACAAAAGTGGGGGTTTGAGAGCAACTTAAGAGTCGTTCAGTACTCTGGGTTTGAGAGCAACCCAAACCCGAGTGCTCTGACGTCATGGAAAATTTCTGCCTATGCAGTACATGAGTTTTACGATTGGACATTCCGCCCACCATGAGCTCTGAGGGCTTATAAGCACAAGGGCTCATAATAGACCTAAAGAAGGAATTTTAAATGTTGAAAGTGTTTACTTAACCTATGGTATTACCTAAAGAATGATTAAAAAAGATGATCAAAAGGCACATTAAAGGCTAACAGATTTATATTAGATTAATATATGAATATAATTTGGATTATATTAACTAACCTAGCATACATGTAGAGATACTGGTAAAATTACTTTAATTTTAATTGGAAAAAGTATTATTAATTGAATTGATTGCTTATTGGCTACGTATATTGAAAACTAACCTAACTTTGCACAATACACCGAGGTAGCATGATAATACATGGTAAACACAGTACATAATGATTTGTTTGGACTTATGTCTAGATCGGTGAAATTGCTGGTAGGTGGTGATTGCCTTCTCAGATGACTGCAGTAGGTGATGGTCTGCTGAAGGATGGCCTGCGACGACTGTAGCTCTTCTCCAATGAAGTCGAAAGAGATTGCCGTTCTTTAGAAGCCTAAGGTTGGTGACTGTAAGCTTCTCGTGAGGTATCATCCACTTTGGGCGCTGCTGATACTCGATAAGATTGTCAGAGTACCAGCGGTGCCAAAGGTTCAGATGCAGGTTTGTGATCCATGACCGAGGAGACCGAGAAGGATGAAGAGGCTTTGCTGCTATTAGAATGAGGTGTGAGGTGGCTGAGACCCTGTGTGAGGTCTGGGACCAGGTGAGTTGACAGCCGACTTGGGGCCTGGGACCAGGACTCGGAGCTAGGACCAGGTTGGAGAGCCGAGATGGGCCTGGGACCAGGTGAGCTGAGATCAGAGACCGAGGGTGAGCTGATCTGGACGGAATACGTGAGCTTGAGACCGACCGACCGAGTATGAGCTTGAGACCGACCGACCGAGTAGACCGAGAAGGATGAAGAGGTTGAGGTACAGCCGGCATGCTTGTGAGGTGATGATGATAAGTGACTGGAGTATTGAGCAGATGGTCTTGAGACAGAAGCACCGGGTGCTTTCTGGCTGGGGGGAGATCAGATTTTGGAGGTTGACCGCCCACCATGGGAAGTCCACATGCGTTGATGGATGATTTCAGCTTTAGAGCTTCTTGTTGCTTTACTACACCAGACAGTACACCATTATACACCTTGAGCTGATTTTGATGTGTGTCGTTGGAGCATGTTGAGCCAGTTGAGACGGTTGAGTCAGATGATGCAAGGACCGTTGAGCCGGTAGGACCAGTAGACCCAGATATGACGAGGACCTCTGAGCCGGTAGATGCTGTTGAGATGGAGACCTTAGAGCCGATGAGCATGCTTGGAGCTGGAACCATCAAGCTGGTAGATGCGGTAGAGATGGAGACCAAGGACCCGGTATGGCATGTAGAGCCGGCTAAGGTGAAGACCGTGGAGCTGGTAGCTGCAGTTGAGACGGTCGACTTGGTAGGAGCGGAGCTGGTTGAGACAATAGACCCGATCAACGCAGCGGAAGTTGAGCCAGTAGACCTGGTCGATGTAGTTAGAGCGGTGCCTGTCGAGACGGTAGACCCGGTCGACATGGTTGATGCGGAGATGGTCGACACGGTAGACCCGGTCAACGCAGTTGAAGCGGAGCTGGTCGACACAGTAGACCCGGCCGAGGTTGGGAGGATTGAGAAGGTAGGCTTGGTAGAGGAAAAGATTGTTGGGCCGGTAGAGCCGCAGACAAAAGGACGTTGCTTGGTGTGAGAACTGACTAGTGGCACTTCCTCTGTGTTGCCAGAGCTGGTGAGAGCAGCATTTGTTGTAACCAGGAACGAGGAAGTGGATGATCCAATGATAGGCAGTTTACCCATAAGAAGGTACCCTAGTTTGGACTCTAGGGCTATGGGAGTTCCAGGAGGACCTCTTCTGATGTCAGCTTCAATGATGTCTTGATAGACATCCGCTCCAAGAAGAAGATCGATTTGCGAGGAGACATTGTAGGATGGGTCTGCTAACTCTAAGCCATGAAGATGTGACCAAGAGCTATGCTGGAAGGAGTGAGAAGGAAGTCGGCCGGTAATCGTCTTGAGGTGGTAAGCGTCCATGCGGATTGATTCTCTCCTTGTACGAGAATTGATGTAGAAGGAGGACCGGTAGGAGCAGGACCCAGCAGCAGTAGAACCAAGACCGTTGACATTGATACTTGTCTTCTTTCGCTTGAGCCATAGCTTTCTACTACACGCGGCTGTGATGAAGGAGTTTTGAGACCCGGGGTCGATGAGTGCTCTCACTTGTCTTCCTACACCATTGCTATCATTGATGACAACAACAGCGGTTGCAAGGAGCACCTGAGCGGGTATATGAGACCCGGTGGTTCCATGCACTGAGGTACTTGATGGAGGATCATTCTTCTTAGGAGGTGGGAGCGGAGGTGGATCTGCTTCAGTCTTGCCTGATGGAGCCTTTTCACTGTTGTGAAGGAGAGTGTGATGGTGTTTCCTGCAGATGAAGCATGAATGCGGGCTGTCACACTTGGAGGTAACATGGGCAGAGGAGAAACAGTTGAGGCAGCGGTTGTTCGTGTTAAGGATAGCTAACCGGTCAGCAGGAGCAAGAGAGTGAAACCTTTCGCAGTTCATCAAACCGTGCTTCTCTGTAGTATTGCAAGCTATGCACGGAGAGCCATCAGGTTTTGTGGCAAGGTAAACTTGCTTGGTGTTCCCTTGCTTTGCTTGGGGGTTCAGGTCTCTCTGCTTCTGGGTGCTGTTCTGTCCCTGGTTGTGAGCCTGCTGGCTTGGCTTGGCAGAACCACTGGACAGGAACATGAGAGCCTTCGATCGAGAGGTGATGAAGGCGGTTAGTTCAAGGAAGGTAGGAAACTTGTTACCACTTCTGTGCAGCTCCCACTGCATTTGAGACTCGGGGTCCATCCTGTCTTCTATGAGGTGAACCAGGATGGTGCTCCACTGGTCGGTAGGTTGGCCGAGCACCTTGAGTGATTCTACACAGGCTGATGTAGTATCAATTAGGTTCTGGAGGCAAGAAGGGGAGGAAGCAGAAACAGATGACTGGTCAAACAACTGGCGGAGATGGTTTTTGATCAGTATTCTTTCATCGTCGTACCGCTCCAAGAGGGACTTCCAGGCAATGTCATAGTTAGAGTCGCTGATAAGGATGTTTTTGGTGATGGACGCAGCATCTCCTTTAAGGCTGTTATTGAGATGGTGCAACTTGACAGAACCAGAAATTGTCTTGGAGTCATGAACAGCTTTCCTGAATACATCTTTAAAGTGAAGCCAGTTGGACATGTCGCCGTTGAAAGTAGGGAGATCCATTGGAGGAAGCTTGATAGAAGAGTCCACAGGAGGAGGTTGAGCCTGAGCATAATGAGATGGTTGCATTGATGCCAAGGACTCAATGGATGATTTAATAATAGTAAACCTGAGACGTAAGGTGTTATACTCCTTTTCATTCGCCTCATAGGTCGTGTTGCTAGACTCTCCTTCTGTCCTAATTTGATCTTGCAAATTATTGAGATCATCTAACCAAGCGTCGAGCTCTACCAAGATTCTTTTCCCTGTTATTTGGTTGGCTTCAGTTTCTACAGCTTGCTTAGCTACAAGTTCCAAAGTAGTAAGAGACGAGGTAATCTTCCTTCTTGTTTTGAGTAGAGGATCCATGTTAAACTGTTAAAGCACTATTGATGTAGTTGAGACAACCAAGATCAGATTTAGGGTACTAGAGACGGAACAAGGACCGCCGAAGACCGAGATTTGGGTACCGGATACACAGTGGGGACCACTAAGGACCGAATTTTAGGTACTAAAGTGGAGTAAAACCTAAATATCGACGAACACAAACTTGACTTTTGACGTCTTCAAAAGGACAGGAATATCCAGTTCGAAGGACCAATGATTGGGGGTATGCACACTTGAGCTTGGGGTTGTAAATCCCGGTGCACCTTAACGTCCACCCAAACTGGACGTCCTCTGTGTAAATAAGAGGATTGGATGGTTCATTCCTAATTCGCTATGAAGATGTGTTTGATGGGTTGCTTGGTTTTGTTGTAGTCGATATCTGGGTAGGTGAGGTGGTTGGATAATGGAGACAACCGGGTATGATTCGGTTGGGATAAGATGTGAGGAGCTTGAGATGAAGTTTGAGAGGGTTGAGACCGGACTCAATAGACTTGAGACCGGGCTGAGGAGGCTGGAGATCAGGTCCAATAGACTTGAGACCGGGATGAGAAGGCTGGAGACCAGGTCCAATAGACTTGAGACCGGGATAAGAAGGCTGGAGACCAGGTCCAATAGACTTGAGACCGGGATAAGAAGGCTGGAGACCAGGTCCAATAGACTTGAGACCGGGATGAGAAGGCTGGAGACCAGGTCCAATAGACTTGAGACCAGGTGAGCTGAAGTTGGGTCTGGGACCAGGTGCCGAGATGGGACCAGAGAACTGGCTGGGACCAGAGACCGAGCTGGGACCAGAGAGCTGGGACCAGAGCTTGAGCTGGCACCAGAGAGCTGGGACCAGAGCTTGAGATGGGACCAGAGAGCTGGGACCAGAGAGCTGGGACCAGAGCTTGAGATGGCACCAGAGAGCTGGGACCAGAGCTTGAGATGGGACCAGAGACCGAGCTGGGACCAGAGAGCTGGGACCAGAGCTTGAGCTGGCACCAGAGAGCTGGGACCAGAGCTTGAGATGGGACCAGAGAGCTGGGACCAGAGAGCTGGGACCAGAGCTTGAGATGGCACCAGAGAGCTGGGACCAGAGCTTGAGATGGGACCAGAGAGCTGGGACCAGAGCTTGAGATGGGACCAGAGAGCTGGGACCTGAGCTTGAGATGGCACCAGAGAGCTGGGACCAGAGCTTGAGATGGGACCAGAGAGCTGGGACCAAAGCTTGAGATGGGACCAGAGAGCTGGGACCAAAGCTTGAGATGGGACCAGAGAGCTGGGACCAGAGCTTGAGATTGGACCCGAGAGCTTGGACCAGAGCTCGAGATGAGATCCTCGAGCTGGGACCAGAGCTTGAGATGGGACCCGAGAGCTTGGACCAGAGCTCGAGATGAGATCCTCGAGCTGGGACCAGAGCTTGAGATGGGACCCGAGAGCTTGGACCAGAGCTCGAGATGAGATCCTCGAGCTGGGACCAGAGCTTGAGATGGGACCCGATGAGTCTTGCTCCTTGGATCTGGTGTTGCTCTGGTATGGTGAAGCTTGATACTGACCGACCGACCGACCGACCGACAGACCGACCGACTGAGCGGAGCTGATGAGCAGGTCTAGTTAACTGAACAGACCGGAGGACGACCTGGAGAGCGAGTTTTGAGATGGACTGTGACCGAAACTGAGATGACCAAGAGTGCAGTGTCTGACTACATGCGATGCATGAAAACAGCACTGCAGCCTTCACTGTGGTATATGAGAGATGGGCCAAAGAGCTGAAGCTTGATGCACTTAGTGACTATGTGGTGAGATGGGCAATGTGAGACACTGAAGATGTAGCAGTGGTCGAATGTGCAATAAAATGGTGGGTGTGATCTCCTAAGTGCGTGAATTTGGTAGTAATTACCAATTTACGTTTAATTACTATTAACACACTTAATTACACATTACACTAAATAACAAGTCGTGAAACACACTTAATTACGCACTATTACACTAAATAAGAAGGTTTGAAACTTCAGTTTTGATACACCGAATAGTGAAGAAAGTCAGAAATATCTGACTGTGAACTTAATTTAGAGAAAAAGAAAGATGGCTGATCAGAGCTCAGAGCGGACAGGTCTTTTCGCTTCTCTGGTTTTTGGTCGACTGAGAGCAGTGCCAAAAGGGACTGAATGCTACTGCTCTCTTTCCTTTGTTTGAGCTGATGCTGAGGCATGCTGAGGCATGCTGAGGCATGCTGAGGCAGGCTGAGGCATCGGCTCCTTCTACTACTTGAAGCTCTCAAACCTATACAAAAGTGGGGGTTTGAGAGCAACTTAAGAGTCGTTCAGTACTCTGGGTTTGAGAGCAACCCAAACCCGAGTGCTCTGACGTCATGGAAAATTTCTGCCTATGCAGTACATGAGTTTTACGATTGGACAAATGCATTATGTATTCTGACAGGCGACAGGGAAAAAAAAATGTTGTCATGTGGACCAATAATAATAATATTAAATGCACTTTTCCTTATGTGCAATATGTTGCCACAGTGAAGACTCAAAACGTCCCACATGCATTTTCAGCTGGAAGCAAAGTGCACGTCTACACAAAATTTAAACAGTACCTTGATCGTAAAAAAGTGTAAAAAGAATGCACTTTTCAAAACAAAGGAGCATTTTTTGCGTTTCAAAAACATGTAAATAGAACATTTTGCACTTTTCAAAAACATGGAAATTGAAAGTTTTGAGATTTTCAAAAACATGTAGATGGAACATTTTGGATTTTTCAAAAACACTTCAATAAAACATTTTGCACCTTTCAAAACACGTAAATAGAACATTTTATACTTTTCAAAAACACGGAAATAGAACATTTTGCACGTTTCAAAAACACGTAAATAGAACATTTTGCTCATTTCAAAAAACATGCATGTAGAACATTTTTAACTTTAAAAAAAAATGCAAATAAAGTATTTTGCGCTTTTAAAAAACATGGAAACAGAACGTTTTGCACCTTTCAAACGCAATGTAAATGGAGTATTTTGCACTTTAAAAAAATGCCTAAATAGAACATTTTGTACTTTTTAAAAACTGTTGTTAACAAATTTAAAGCATGTACCTCAGATGGTATTTGTTTTGAGATAGATCATTTTAATTCTATATTTTAATTGGAAATACGGACCATTTTGGTTCTTCCCTAACGATAACGATATGGAAAGTACTCAAACGAAAACGAACCACTGCAGTCTGCAGAACTGTGTAATTACCTCTGTGAATTTTGATGCACGTGTACAATATTATGCAGTATGCAATACAGTTGAAGTTGAAGGGCGGGAGATGCGCAGAGATCAAGATGCAGTATCGATGCAGCCTCATCTCAAGCTGTCGCTGTCAAAGTCATTCACTGTCATGTGGCGACAACAATTTTTCAAATGCAAATCAAGATCAACTTGTTGCATCCGTACAATAGTGTTGGTTGGTAGTCTGCGGTACATGACGTGTTGAATTCATTTTTTTATACTGTCTAAATATTTCAATTGTTTTGTCAGTACAATTTTATCTATCTATGGAGCTGGATGCTGCTGGGAAAGACGTTGAAGCTCTGCAACTGCAACGTGCAACAGATACGTATCGTCTACTGGTCGTCTGGTCAACTGGACCACATACCAAATAGCAGATTTGAATTTTTGATTGCATATAATTTTATTTGAATATTTTTAACATAGAGATAAGCTAAAAATGGAAACCTTCGCTAAGAAAACAGATACCAAAAGATACCGTAAATATCAAAATAAGCGCGGGGCTGTCAGTCCAAAAGCTGTAATTAGCGCCCGGGTGTTTAGTCAACGGTTACGGTAATTCTTTTCAAACTTTATTGCGAGTGCATTCACACTTGCTTTTGACTTATTGTTAGATTTTCTTTTGTAATAATTATTTGTTATTTCAGTGCAGCATTGAACGATATTTAAATTTTGAATGTTGAAAAATTGCAAATAAGTTTATTGTTCTGTAGTGTCGAAGTCAAAGTGCCAAAACATGTAAATACATAAAGAGGCTATGGGGTGTACTTTTATATGTAGGGGCTGCCAAGCTTGAGACGCAATATTAATGACTTTTAGTTGAATGTACAGTAATTATTACAACACAGTCAAGACAAGATCATTAGCATAAAACTTACTGAGCGAATCGTACGTAAGACGAACCGTTGACGATTAGTTTTGTTTTTTGTTTGTACAGTCAGACTAAATTTACATATTTAATTTTAGGTACTACATCGGTCTTGCTTGCTGCACCACCCTATTGGCACTAAACGGTTTTGATGCACCAAAGTTCAATTCTGCATTGCATTTTTGCATCCGTTTTGTATGAGTCCTGTTGATGGATATGTCTGGAAAATTGATTTACAAAGGTTGAAGGTTATTGCCAGTTTCACAGTCAACAGTTAGTGACGTTAATCATGTGATTTTTTGATGCATAAATTTGCTGATTTATTTTAGTATTTTACAAAACTACGTCGAAATTCCACACGTCCAGAGTAAAGTTCAATTTCTTCAATGTCATATAATGTTGAATTCCCATGATCTTGACTGCAGATGATATATTGAGTTGAGTGGGTCAAAAGAAGAGATATATTTTGGGCGACATCGTTTATAGACAATTCCATGTTGCACAATGTGCAATCAGGAACCTTGTACTTAGGAAAAAACTACGTTTGACCTGCAGATTAATAACACTGAACTCGAGCTCACTCACTTAAAAAAAACTCAGTATTTGCTAGAAGATTCAACAACCGCTAATTAAAATTGCAATAATGTCATACTGTATGAAGATGTAGGTGATAACAAGTTTCATCTTTCAACCTTCCCATATCGTTCAGCAATTTATAATGCCTTCTTGACTTCTTTAATTATTTAGTGTTGTTGTAGTTTGGCTTTACTATATCTATTTACAGTTCAGTAAGTTTAGTAACTTAATACGTAGAATTGAATTTAAAGCGTTGTAAAAATTTAATGAAATATAATAATATAATATTATATGATTGATTATTTTATACGCTGACCTGACGGAATCAATAAATTAAATCCGATCACTTAGCTAACACATACATATAATCAGATTACATAACAAGCACTGCGTACATTTAATTCATATTATGAAAAAATCAAAATAGATAAAATCTAGAAATTGCATAACTTATTTTTAGTTTTTATGAGTAACTAGCGATATAATATGGCTCTTTGAAATAAGCAATAACACGCTTTGTAGGTTTCACAATAAAACATTAACTAAATATGGCATAAAGTAAAAGTATATTATTTACATTAGTTTTAAGATTAGCATAATTAGTCTTTACATAAAATATAATACTTTCATTGATTTGAGCTTTTGCAATTTCCACCAGCTTAAGATTTTTACTCTGCACATTAGTACAGTCTTTATGACATAACTGATGTCACATTAAGTAATGCCTGACCTGATGACTGAATATATTGATTATTGATGGATGATTCGCAATTTAATTATTACTAAAACACTGTAGATATGCTAAATTGTACATGAAACTTGTAGCTTGCTTAGTTAATAGCAGTTTTACTGTTCATTTAAGTGCAAACGAGTCAATTTAAAGAAATTACCTGCACTGTGCAGAGTGCAGAATTATGTAGTTTATTCGTTACTACCAACTTTGTATCTGAAGTCGCAGCCTAATTAAAAATTCAGTGAACAACCAACAACTTCTTGAATTTTCCATTCGATATAGTTGATCATAATATTATTTAGAGATTTGTCATCAATTTGCTATAGCTTTGTTATATTTGCTGTCAACTAATAATAAACACTATAATAATACATTTTGTAGCTGACTTGGCGGCCAGTAATCTGATGTGCAGGAACTTGTAAAAGTATGACCCGTCAAAATAGCTGACTGGTATTATCTGACAATTGACGACGAAGTTATTTCACTGGGGAGGCGAAAAACTGCTTCGGTGTCGGTGTCGGTGGAGCTTCCAATGACGTCATTAAATATCTTGCAATGTAATTCACATTATCTCCAGGATGTGGAAAATCATTTTTAAAATATCTGAGAGCATCATTACCAACTTGATTAATTCCCAGGAGGGTTTCCTTTATCTCACTAGGGCTCATCAAGGAGGAAAAATAAGTCAGCTTAGCGCATAAAATCCCGGCTAGCTTTGCTTGAATTAATGCTAAAATTGAAATCAAAAGATAGTGAAAATGTTGAATTAGCACGAAAACCATCAATACGTTATATTATCGTCTGTGAAGAACCAAAATGACCCATGTCTAGTTTAAGCTAGAATCAAAATGAGCTATGTCAAACAAACGAAATGAAAAGCATGCGTAACATGTTAATTACGACTAAGTAGGAGTTATTGAAAAGTGTCAAATGTTCTATTTACATGTCTTTGGAAAGTATAAAATGTTTTATTTACGTGTTTTTTAAAAAGTGCATTGTGTTTTATTTAAATGTTTTTGAAAAGTGTAAAATATCCTATTTACATGTTTTGAAAAGTGCAAAATGTTCTATTTGCATGTTTTTTGGAAAGTGCAAAATGTTCAATTTAAGTTTTTGAAAAGTGCATAATGTTTTATTTACATGTTTTTGAAAAGTGTAAAACGTCCTATTTACATGTTTTGAAAAGTGTAAAATGTTCTATTTGCATGTTTTTTAAAAAGTGCAAAATGTTCAATTTAAATGTTTTCAAGACATGTTTCAATATTTGTGTAGATAGTGGATATTGTTTTTAGCTACAAATGGATATGGCTCATTTCGATTCTTCACAGACGATATGTAAGAAGCTCAAAAAATCAGAATGCATTATTACGCCAACAATTTATCAGATACTGTATTTTAAGTAAAATAGTGGACCCCTTTAACTATTCAAATTCCGACCTCCCAGACCCAACCACTATTACAAGCACGTCCACTCTTTTACAGGAAATACGGGAATTAGATCACCCAACAGTAGTAACCAAAATTACATAATAAGTTTGCTCACTAGTCAGTTTGAGCCCAGAATTAAGAAAACTGACCCCAAGCCCCAAATCAATTCATTTAAATAATATGATAATTTTAAGTTCAAATTTTACCGCGTCCAATGGATATCCCCGGGCTGAATTTAGCTTCCAACTCTAAGCACTTTTCTATCCTTCGTATATTTGCCTCGCAAGCACTTAAACTATGTGGGATTGGGATTTCCAAAATATCCTCCCCAATAGTTAAAACCCTGATAGGTTCAAGAAGGACCCAGTGATTAGGATGGAGTTGATTTCTATCGTACGTTTTACCAAGATTCTCAATTTTTTTGAAAAATTCTTCTAAAACATCCTCGCGATGCATTTGACTTTGATTCTGATTCTGATTTCCATTTTGATTATCACAATAATTATTTGATGTGGTCGACGTTCGGCTTCGGGCTGATCGAGAAGTTATTCGGCCTTTTGCCTTAAGCGCACTAATTGGTTCATTTTGCATCGACAAAATTGTGGAGCGGATGCCTCCAATGATCTGGTCGATCTCGAAGGATTCTTGAACATGGCCACAGGTGATGTTATTAGTGCACTTCCATGGGGCATCAGGAGCTGTGTTTAAAGGGTTCACGGGTAGCATATAGCCAGTAGGAATATTCTGATTTTTTCTACACAGGGCACATGTCACGGCTGACGTATATATCTCCAGTTCAGAAGGGTCCATGCATCGAGGACATCTGCAAGAAATCCCTCGTTGTAACAGACATTTCTGACGCTCCAAAGTTCCCTCGCTATTCTTACGAGGGTAGAAGGCTCGGGATACGGTGAGTTTGTCCCCTTTTGAAATTGCCACGGAGGACATTACCCGAATGGGGTAGTGCGGTGGGGGGCCAATCGTCCAGGTGCAGTTTGGGATACAAGAGTGGGTTAAGTAGCTTGCTTTGTTGTACACATGCATGTTACACTGCTTTTGAAATCTATCGAAATTAAATTTTCAATACTAAAATATTGAGAAGCCATTTTAAAAATAAACATTTTCAAAAGTAAATTTTACATACTTTGACCTGTGGATTAAGTTTTTACTATCAGCCCAAGAATTATAGTAGGAAACAAAGCCGTATACTTGAATTAATTGAAACATCATTGAAAAAGTGTCTTCTTCGAATTCTAGCGCCGGTACAGATTTTCCCGCCAAAAGAATTTGCATTTGCTGTAGGATTTCCTTGGCATCTATTGCACTCCTTAGGTGACTCAGGTCATTGCACTCGTACAGTTTTCTTAACTCTTGAAATACTTTTGGATTTTCCCGCTTCAAGGCTGCCCCCCGAATTATCGTAATTAAAGTGAATAGCTCGGAAACCGAGGAGAAAATTTTGTTTGCACTGGAAGGGTCTAATTTATTAGCTGGGTTTGTCAACAGACTGCATTCGCATGCGCTATGTGCGGGATTCTGAGCGGGAAAAGTTTAAAATTCAAAAACAATAAATTTAGTTACAGAAGCAACGTTATTAAATATTATTTAGTAATAGAAATAGTGACAGTGTAGTAGTTACCATTTCGCACTCCTTCCCACAGACAGGCCAGTGGCATCGGGAGCAAGTGGTGGATTCGTGTAATTTTTGCATAATTTGTAAATCCGCGCCACAGGAAATGCATAAACTGAGCATGCTCAGACTGTATGGTTTCCGCCCTATCGCAACCCCGAGTGGTCCATAAAAGGCAGCTGGCTCCTCCCATAATATTTGCCCCGCCTTTAAATCCCTGGTAGCAATCATGTAGTGATCTGTCTTTAGAGTAGAAACACCACCTGGTTGAGATCCTATTTCCAGATCAACTTCAGTCGATTGACTTTTTGGGGCTTGGGTTTGAGATCGTGGGTTGTCAGAAGCAATTTTGTATGGGTAACAATTTACGCGGTGAACCTTCCAGTGCTCCTTTTGATGGGCTACTGTGCAGTAAGGCGTCACATTGCAAGAGCCGCAGGTGGACTTTGCTGCCTTCCCACAAACGATGCACTTCTGCAATTGTGTTAGTAAAGCACAATTAATATATTTGAAACTAACTGCGAAGATAATATTGTATTATTGTGTTAAGAATACTGAAACATACATTTTTAGCACACAATGTTAGAAAACATTTTAAAAACATTCTAGAGTAAGGCCACGCTAACCGGTTTAGTTGGTAATTTGTACAGGTTTATCGGTAAATATTCAAATTTTTAAGATTATAGGAAAATCCGTAATAAGGTGAGTGTGAGAGCGCTGCATGCTAAAGAAAAAACCCTTAACTGATTTTCATTATGTTTTACCAGTTTTGTGGTTAGTATCCAAGGCAATTAAATAAACACTAATGACATTAAACGGAACTATTGTTAAACTAATTTTCAGCCTAACATGTTAGTTGGTAAATCCCCAACTGTAATCCTGGTTGACCACTGTTAACAGATTATGCTGTCAATGTCGGAGTAGCAGCAAAAACTAGATTGCCTTTTATTTTCTGCTACAAAAATTTAATTTTGAAAAAAAAGCCGCCTACAATTAGTGACATCTACAAAATAAACAATTTCAAATAATATAATGCAACTTTAATATAACGAAATCAATTCTTACCATACTTATACACTGCACAGCCGAATCTTCCATTTCTTTAAACTTTTTAGACCTTAAACTTAATAAATTCAAATCCGAACCCGCACATTTGTGTCCATGTTACTTTCATCTCTTGTTAAGTATGTAACGTATTTCAAATTTTATTTTCCATTGTAAATATTAGCAATTTTTATTACAGTTAAAATTATTACAATTCAAGTGATTTTGCAACACTTTTTACTGCAACTATAGGCACTTGCTTATTGCAGATACGACTACATACTTAAATGAAGTGCTACATAATATTTTATTATTATTTTAATTATTATTCCTACCTATCTACATAATTTACCGGAATTTAGAAACTTTTGCAATACTGGACCAATTTCATCGAGCCATATATCATTCGAAAGGTAATCACTATTAGAATTCAAATAACATAATGCGCCTCTATTTCTACTAACAGTTTCCATGGCAACGGTCTTTTAATTTTTCAATTTCAACTAAAACGGGTTGTATGGGCCACAAACTCAAAACAAAAAAAATGGTGTCTGCTTATTTTTTAAGAGCTTTTAAATGATATATCACATGACAAAATCCGTTAAATTTTTTAAAATTCCAATTAAGTTTTTTCGAAACCATTTGAAAATTAATAACTATCGTGCGTGCACACTAAGTTATTTAGATTTGCCTAATTGTTACCGTTCGAATAGTATATCATGTTTGGGTAAGTTTACTGAGTGACCGGTCGAAATCTTCATTTAACACAATATTTAAAGTTTTAGCGGGAAATTCAAAAATTTCAATATTAAATTTTTGGATTTATTGAGAATATCAAAATACCTGTGCGTAAATCGTCACAACTAACCCGTTTATGGCTTCTTACCTTTAATTTAGAACCTGTTAATTGCCAACTAAAATTTGGCGGCAAATTCAAAATGTTTAATTTCGCTGTTAAGGCTGCCATTAAACAAGGGCTTTAGCCCTTGTTTATTTAAAACTATAGTATTTAGTTGCAGCAAGTTATAAACCACTGTTCACACTATATGAATTGAAAAGTATTTTTGGAAACAGAAACTGTCCAATGTTTTTGATCGTATCGTATTCGTAATGGTAATCGTAAAACTTTTAAAAAATTCCGGCTTCGACATTTGATTCTGATTGTATATCTGTCAGTCAGCCAGCGTGTTATTTGTCCGTTTGTGTATTTATTTTATTATTATCTCCTGTATTTATTTGTCTGTATCAGTCATACTCCTTATAACAGTAGCAGTATAGCAGTACATGTTTGTCTGTCCATTCGATATGTCGACATCAATATGAAAACTGTAAATGGACTTTGGACATTGATTTGTAAATAAAAGTTACACTCATAATGCATAACACTTTTAGTCGCTCTATGCTTATCGTTAGTATACTATAATCGTAATCAATCAACAGTTAGAATTTAGATCAACACGTACTATACTATGGCTATAATAATATCAGTACCAGTGCATGGCGGTTTATTGGTAGCTTTAATTGCACAATTTATAGCTTCTATAGTGCGTACGACATCGATTAAGGTATGTAATGGTATACAAGTAAGTAGATTAAACATTAACAGTTTTTTATATCGTGTGTCAAGAAACGAAATGACCCATATCCATTTTTAGCTAAAAATAATAACAACTATCTACAAAAATATTCTTTGTCTTAAGAGCATTTAAATAGAACATTCTGCATTTTTCAAAAATATGTAAATACAACATTTTGCACTTTTCAAAAATATGTAATTAGAATATTTTGCACCTTTTTGAAACATGTAATTAGAACACTTTACACATTTTCAAAAACATTTAAATTGGAATATTTTGCTTCTTTTCGAAAACAAGTAATTAGAATATTTTGCAAATTTTCGAAAACATTTAAATAGTACATTTTACGTTTTCCAAAAACTTCTAATTAACATTTTACGCATGTTTTTGATTTTGTTTTTAAGACATAGCTCATTTTGATTCTAGCTTAAATTGGATATGGGTCATTTTGGTTCTTCATAGATGATATGAATTAATTATTAACCATGGCGGTGTTTGATTTCGTAATAAATTAAACTAGTTTAATGCATAATAATTCTGGTTAAATGTTGAGTATTCCCGAGCTCTGCTGGAGGCTGGAGGCTATGGAGCTGGAGGCTGGACTATTGACCTCAGATAAGAGAAACCTTCATGCCTTCAACTATAGACACTTTTAAATATCAAATTACAAAATTACAACAGACACACTCATTCCAATCTCCTGTACAAATTATATAGTTTTAATTTCTACACTGTACGTAATTAACTGTTATATTTGACGATTTGGCACACTGACTGAACTGACTGAGTCAGCAAACGAGATTTGTATTATTTTACATTATTTCGAAAACCAAAGCAATTTTAATTGCTATCAGTCAAGCAAATCATTACAAAATGATAAGATTGCGAAACCATAAAAATACATTATGATATGACAGCAGTATTATAATCTGAATCTAAAATCGAACAAAATAAAAATATGCTGATATGAAAATGGACATGTACGCATATATTTAGCGCTTTACTTTAAGTTGAGTTGTTATATTTGTTAATGCAATTTATTGAATAATTATTGGAAGGTTGCCTAATTTAAATGGTTAATTTTATACAATATACAACGCTTAGGTATAGTTGTACAATAAATCAATTCGAGCGTGTAAAAACAGATTAAGGGGAGGACTACACTTTTTTTTCGTAACTTATAAAAGATGCAACCAAGCACTTTAACACTGAAACTGGTTCCGTCCAATGAGTGTTAAATAGCTAGGCGGCGTCGAAATAAACCATTATGTTTATAGCTAATACAATCTCACATTTTATGTAACCAGCAGTTTTGGGTTGATAACTTTGATTTTAAATGTTTGAACTATCATTTCCCCCCTCAAAGTTTTGTCTTGACAGCATATATCCGTTTTTCTATGTTTAAGTTTAATGAGGAACTAAAAGCATGTTTGAGCTTAACGCCGACTGCGAAATATTACTATTATTTGGTGCTCTTCCGACGTGGCCGATTACTTTACTGCGCACACAGTTTTTATCACTGCCTCATGGGAAGCATAGGACATAAAATTTCGTGCAAATTCCCAGAAAATTTGGTAGCACTTGCGTTCAAACTGATTAATTTTTTGAAAAGTTTGAACAATTATCTAGCCACTGACGAAGAGTTTTTTTTCATATTTCAGTCTAAAAGTGACTAAGAGTTACATTATTTGGGCGCCGAAGTTGGGCTGTCGAGACCTCCCTATTTACCACAACGTTAAAAGATCCCGTTTTCAAAAATCCATAGTTTCAAATTGAAAAACTGTTTTTGAATTTTCTCTTCGTCAGTTGCTAGATAATAAGTAGAAGATACTGCAAACAAATTAAACTGATACTTATATGATCAGAAAAGGCCTGGGAATTTACCACTAGAAGTGTAGTCCCCCCTTAAGGGGGCCGTATGATGTGTTTGAGCAATCTCGCGCAAACAATATTTAAATATGCAACCTACGAGAACTAGCGCAACGAACTATGACCATAGCATAAGCAAAGGCGTAGTATCAATTCTAAACGGCGTCAAGCTTTAGCGATATTTGGTAAGAAGGAATAAAGTATATAGCTCA
The DNA here is from genome assembly GCA_949802685.1 of Dicyrtomina minuta. NCBI lineage: Eukaryota > Metazoa > Arthropoda > Collembola > Symphypleona > Dicyrtomidae > Dicyrtomina > Dicyrtomina minuta. Next base: position 63,459,130 of record OX461808.1, on the reverse strand, counting down.
AAGTTTGCATTATATAATTTATATTTATTCTTCGAATTTCCGAATATGTAATAGGATCTAATTTGCTAAATTTCGATTGTTGGTTCGTCGGACTTTAGTCATATTGACTCAATGACAGAGCGTTGAAAACGGCAACACAAAGACAAAGCAAATATAAATGACGCAGTTCAACGCCGTCTAATGAATTACTCTCGCTCCGAACTGAGCTGCGTTGCCCCACGGCGACCCTTGAGAATAGGGTTTTGTGAGTGCCTCATTACCAACAGAGGGACACAATTTCAATCAAATATATCGATTTTGGTGAGACAATAATATTTTCACATTTTTGAGTAGGCCATACATTTGCATAGGGACTCCAGAAGAGTTATTTCGTATTTTTATTTTCATTTAGTTGCAATTAACCACCAAACATGTGAGGATTCTCGTTCCTCATATAATCGCATGTTAATTTTGACCATTTTTAACTTCAGTTAGTGACCAAAATAAAAATAATTTTTGGTATTTTGCTTCCCAAGTCCCTAGATACGACATCAGACAACACGGAAAAAAATTTACTTGGTCATACGTATTATTTCTATGCTAGTTCTATTTGCGCAAAATACAGCATACGTCCCTTAAGTTCTGTTATCTTATTAACTTGTATTTTTAGTAGTAATCAGCTAGTTATAGCATTAATTAGGTTTGCGTATACGCAGCATTTCCTTTCTACTGTGTGATACTTTTAATCATCAATAAAGCGATTAATTTTTGACAGGAGTAATTTTAAAAAATTATTCATTTTTAATGACTTCCTAAAATTTCTTCTTGGAGCATGTTGCACACTCCAATTTATTTAATGCATCGAAATAAAGTCGTTGGACGTGTTCACAGCTTGCTTAAAATCTAAACGTGTCGTGTCGTTCTCAATAGCTATGATGTGTAAGTCATAATTTATTTTGGAGTGTTATCTCAGCAAATAAAACAGGAAATGAAACCAACAATTTATAATATGCAATGCTAGTTTTGGAAGTAATGAAGTAATGCTGCCGTGGTTAATGAGGCAGATGACTTTTAGGAAAATCATTATTGCGATAGTTTGTGTCGGTTTCGGTTACGCTGTTCTCTATGTATCGTGACTTTCTCTGCTGCTTGTGATACATGTCTCTGCAGGTAATATTTAAATTCCGTTTGTGTTACAAGTTTAAAAAAAAATGTTTTAGCATTATATTTATTATTTTAATTAATGTGAATATGATGCGATTTTCATTTTTGATTTCAAATTTTCAGATTTAATTTATCAGTAGCGAGCACTTTTACATTCAAATATTAACTGTGGTGTCAGTTGTCTGGTCTGAAGTTATTCTTTTGCTTGCAAAACGTAAACCATTGCCTGCCTCGTGAAAACGATGAAGGTACGTTGCATATATTATAAAAAATATTCAATAATAAAATAAAGCTGTAATTACTCGTTCTAAAAAAGATCCTGAAATTAAATAAAAATTTATCATTTTGATTTAGCCTCCGAAGCAGATGAAAATGAAGACGATGAACTGATGAACGATGATTACTACTGCAGCTAATTAATACTTACATTGTTACAGCTACAGCTTACTACAGCACCAGCGCAGTGGGATATGAGGGAGCAAATTGGGCAACTGTAAGAGACAACTGTGCGCGTAAAACTGTGCTTCCTTGTTTAAATGGAGGGACATGCGTGGGTAGAATTCGTAACAACGGTTGCATCTGCGCAGAGGAATTAAATAGAAACGATCGTGGAAGTATTATTAATTATTTAATATTACTTCCGCAATCAATCGTTCCGTTTAAATTCGTCTGCGCAGATGCAACTGTAGTTATTAATTCCATTCACGCATGTCCCTCCATTTAAACAGGGCTCCTTACGCGCACAGTTGTCTCTTACAGTTTCGCAATGTCTTCCCTCGTATCCCTCTGCGCAGGTGCTGTAGTAGGCTGCGAATAAATTAGAATGTTTAACTTTTTTTGGAATCAATCGTTGTTGATATAAATATGAAAATTAGCAGATTTAAATTTTAAATGCAGATTTATTAAAAGTTCACATGCTCTGTCCTAAATTTAAAATGGGTTCTATTTTTTCAATGTTGGCTATTCCCAAATGCAAAATTCATATTTAATGGTCCATTTACGTATTATGTTTAATTATGGTTCACATGCAAACTTTAATATAACATCGTTATTAGAAACGTTTAGAGCGAAACGTAGATTAACCGTTTAAATTACGTCGACTAACCCGGACATTCATATGGCATATAAAGGACATTCAGCCCAAAAATAAACGTCTTTTAAACGTGTTACCCAATTTAGTATGAAAATAGACATGGGTACAATAAATATCAAAATAATTTTATCTTGTTTTTTATTCAACGTGGGTGTTGTAAAGCTTTAACAGTACTTCGTTGGCGCTATCCGCTATCATTATTGTACATAGATTAATATCGTTGTAAGTAAAAACAAAATTGAGTATAACAATAACATTTTGGTTACTAAATAAAATCAACCGTCTCAACGCACTCCCCATTAGAAATACGTTTCCCTTCAGCACAGTCTCCAATAGGGATGTTGGATAAAGAAAATAATACTGTTTTAACACAGACTGGATGATCCTGATCATTGTAGCACTGGGGCAGGAAGCTCCCTTCCACAAAATAGACTTTTTCTGTTTCATTGCAAAACCCTTGTGTCTCACTCTTGTAACATTTTCCTTTGTAAGAGAAATTCACTATTTTAGGGGGCGCTGCCTCATCCGCAGCATCTTCTTCATCATCATCATCTTCATCAGCGAATAACGAAAAATTATCACAATTATTTTTTTGACACGCAGGACTTCCGTTTTCATCCACAGTGAGCCACTCTTGGGATTTACATGGACCCTATAACAAAAACAATGTTCAATAATTTAGCTTTGACGTATATCGTCTGTGAAGAACCAAAATGACCCATATCCATTTGTAGCTAAAAACAATATCCACTATCTACAAAAATATTGAAACATGTCTTGCAAGCATTTAAATGGGACATTTTACACTTTTCAAAAACATGTAATTAGAATATTTTACACCTTTTCAAAACCATGGAATTAGAACAGTTTGCACCTTTTTAAAATCGTGTAATTGGAACATTTTACACTGTTTCAAAAACATGTAAATAGAATATTTTGCAATTTTTAACAAACACGTAAATAGAATATTTTGCAATTTTTAACAAACACGTAAATAGAATATTTTGCAATTTTTAACAAACACGTAAATAGAATATTTTGCCTTTTAAAAAACACGTAAATAGAATATTTTGCATTTTTTAACAAACACGTAAATAGAATATATTGCATTTTTTAACAAACACGTAAATAGAATATTTTGCATTTTTTAAAAAACACGTAAATAGAATATTTTGCAATTTTTAAGAAACACGTAAATAGAATATTTGGAAATTTTTAACAAACACGTAAATAGAATATTTTGCAATTTTTAACAAACACGTAAATAGAATATTTTGCAATTTTTAACAAACACGTAAATAGAATATTTTGCATTTTAAAAAACACGTAAATAGAATATTTTGCATTTTTTAACAAACACGTAAATAGAATATATTGCATTTTTTAACGAACACGTAAATAGAATATTTTTAATTTTTAAGAAACACGTAAATAGAATATTTTGCAATTTTTAACAAACACGTAAATAGAATATTTTGCATTTTTTAAAAAACACGTAAATAGAATATTTTGCAATTTTTAACAAACACGTAAATAGAATATTTTGCATTTTTTTAAAAACACGTAAATTGAATATTTTGCATTTTTTAAAAACCACGTAGAGAGAAAGACAACTTTATTAAAATAAACTTGACACTGTCGTCCAACGACGATAGCCCAAAGGACTCAGTATACGTTTCACAATTTTGTTATAAACGGATTATGTTTGCATGATAAAATAATAACAATATTTTTCCTAAATTAATCATTTGGCACACAAGAATATAAATGGTGTACACAGATTTGAGCTGATTTCTTTAAAACTGAGATAACTATGTCTTCAATCAGGGTACTAGGTAGACACTGTGATTTCGTAAAGTTGAGAAAAAATTTGGAAATAGTACCACGCGCTCCAATGTACAGCCCAATCACTTGGATTTCAGTAAGCCCTAATTTTTGCTTAAAATAAGGAATGCATGGATCATAAATCCCTTTTTTCTCTTGATGAACAGCTTCAGCTTGATTTACATCATTCTGCTCCATTCGCACGGTTGGATCAAGTATAAATCCTTGCTTTGATGTTAAGTTGTACGCAATAATGTCCACTCGCCTTGAACCATCTCCAGTGCATTCAACTTCCTGAAGAACTTTAAACCCCAATTGTTGCATAGCTTCAGCAACTAACCGGCGAACTGCATGATGGCGATTATTACGAATAAGCTCTCCACGAGGGCACCTTCCAAGGATATGTCCTATCGTTTCAATCTCTTTACAGCCATGTCGGCAATAAAGGGATCCTTGGTCGGGTCGAGGGATAGCATTTATAGGTAGTACATTTCCAATCATTTTAATTGCAGTGATCCATTCGGATGTGGAAAGTCCATTTTTCGAATGAATCCATTTATTGGCATACGGACATTCTTGAAATTGAATAACACCTTGCCCTTTTTGTGGCAGCTTACACCAGGTATCATATTCCAAACTTCTTAAATATTCACGAATGAACTTACTTTTCTTTCCCTTGCAGTCAAATAAAGATTCCCGTACATCCAGTGGGACATCAAGAAAATCCAAACATTCTGATTTTTCAATCTCAAAATTTTTTACCTCGTGAAGTAACACATGAGCTGATGATGTCAGAATTTCCAGTGCATTAAAATTTTGGATACCTGCCTCCCATCTAGCACGAATCAATCCTATACCCTTTACTTTTGAGCTGGAGTACAGCATGCTGGTGGGTGTGCTGATTGGAATGCTGAGAATTTCTTTCACTGAGCTACGAATAATTTTATCAATGGCCTCCAGGAATTTTGGAGATAACTTTGAAAGTGGGGCATTTTGAAACTGGTAAATTAAAGTAGGCCACAGATAATCTTTAAGGACTTTTAACTTCTGGTCAGGTCTAAGCATAGGGGTTGATGTCAATTTTTCAATTTTGTCATTAAACTTCTTTAAAACTTTATTTTCATCAACGACGATGCAATCATTGAAGGTGACTCCTAGGTACTTTATAGTATCCTCTGGTCCAATACAATTAATGTAGTCATCAGGTCCGACTTGAAGGGGGTCCTCACACAACTTTCCTTTTACAAGGCTGATAGCAACACTTTTCACAGGATTCATACGGAGACCAATGGCATCTAACGATTCGGCAGCCTGTTGGTAAAGTTCAATGGATGCATGCCTTGAATTCCCGAATAGCCCCGTGTCATCAGCGAACTCTCCATTAGATACATTTTCATGTAGAGGGTGCAGGCAAAAGCCAAATTTATCAGTGACTTCTTTTTCACTTAGGTCTTGTATCATGGGGTCAATTGAGACATTAAACAGAAATGGAGAAATTGGACTTCCTTGCATCACCCCTCGCTCAAATCTAATGGGATTTGATTTTCCTTCAACTGTGGTAATGCGAGTATAATTATTACTGGCCAAACTGCAAACAAGATTTTTAAGTAGAGATGGCGCTGGTTTTGACTGAATTTGATTAAAAACGTGCGCATGCCCTATACTATCAAATGCCTGAGTAATATCTCCAAATATAATGGTACAGTCAGTTTTGTCCTTTTTGGCTTTCTTTAAACATTCTGCAACTAGAGTTGTATTTATTAGTGTCCCAGCTTGGTTAGTAAAACACTTTTTAGAAAACACGTAAATAGAATATTTTGCATTTTTTTAAAAACACGTAAATAGAATATTTTACACTTTTTAAAAAACACGTAAATAGAATATTTTGCATTTTAAAAAACGCGTAAATAGAACATTTTACACTTTCCAAAAACATGTAATAAGAACATTTTATATTTTTCAAATATTCTTAGTTATCATTTTACGCTCGTTTCTCCTTATGTTTTTATGACATAGCTCATTTTGATTGTAGCTTAAATTGGATATGGGTCATTTTGGTTCTTCACAGACGATATGTACTACTATTGATTTTAGAATTGGCCGCCTATAGTCGCTATATAGCAGTCACTTTTATTATACAAATCAAAATTTAAAAAAGTAACCTTATCAAATATGGGATAGCAGCTATTCTTCTCTGGCCAGTAAACGAATGGCCTGGCCGCGCAGCCAATCTCTTCAAATTTTCGGCAAGAACATTGGCCGTACTCTGTACTCTCACTTTTTGAAAATCCAAACGTCATAAATTTCCCACATGGACCTCTCTCTCCAATATTGTAGCAGCTTTGAGTTTGATTGTGGTATATTTTCCCATTTGGACACAATCTTTTAAATGGTCCAGATATAAAAAAAAATATTTTAGATTTTTCAATTAAATTTTAAGGTGTACTAATGTGGTATTGTCACGTTCAGAGTTCAGACTGATACAATAAGTAATAAAATTAAGTAGATTAAAAAATTGCCATACCTTGTGTTGGATTTGGGGGTGGTAGTAGATATTTGGGGAGGGAGGCACAACACTATTTGCAGTACAGTTGAACTGCCGACAATCAAAAATAACGCTGTTCGTAACATATTGTTGTGCGGTCCTGCCCAGGTTGACGAATACTGACTTTAAAAAGAATATTTTACCACTATCAATCGCTAGCTTTATTAGACGACTGCATCGCATTGGTTTGGAATCTGTATCTCTTTCATAATGTACTTTGTAAAAATTATTATTCAATGTCTTAAGACGGATACAAACGATGAGGGAGCAAACCTGTACTTGTAACTGCATATGAACCTGCTTTTGGCAGAGCTGCGTATATAGTCATGTCAGTTGGTATATCAGTGAGCTTTTAGGATCTATTACATACGTCAAACCATATGATCATTTTTGCTTTAATTTTATCTGAATAATTTCCATCAAGTCATCCCATAATATCTTTTACTTGAAGCAAATAACTGCTCACTTTTTTAGCAGATGCAAATTATAAAATATGTACCTACAAGATATTTCATGCAACATAGCATAGCTGCTATTGAGCCACAATCCTATAGTGCTTATTATTGCCTGAATTATTTATTGTTGCTATGTTAGTTACTACTGGTTGGCCTCTTCTGATGTCTTCCTGATGTTGAGTGTATATTTTAGAAGCCGCCCACAAATGACGTCATGAGTAGGGTCAAATGGTTATGTTTGGGTAATGATAATATTTAAACAAAGCTTATAAGGTGATGACAAAGGGATCACAGGGTTCTAAAAATGAGGATATTTTGTTGACATTATTTATGGACGATTTCTTACTTAGAAACCTCATCACGTCAAAGGGCGTAGAACAAATATGTATTTACTGTGCAAGTTTAACCAGTCAATACAGATAGTTCTCTACACATGCAAAAGCTTCAGATACAATCATTTGAAACTAAGGAATATGCTACTTAACCCAGAAATATGTTAGTGGACAATTTACGTGAGTCATAAATGTAAATGTATAGTTGCTTTTAGGTTTGGCTAGAAATTCAGTCAATTCAAATTTCAATCACAAACTCAAATTTATAGTGCAAAAAATATTATGACAAGGCACAGTGAGGGGTCAACCGTAGCGTGTGACAATAGTAAAAGAAATAGCGAAGCAGCTACTTTCAAAAAATTTAAATGTACAATATGTTTTGTGATTTTATTATTTTTAACTATATTAAATGTTGTATGGGCTGAGGCCAAATATGTGCTGATGTTGTAAATCATATTATTAATATTATATTGAAATAATTACACAAATAACACAAATGGAAAGATCAATGACATAACATATTCCAGTTCCGAAGTGAAAATAATTATTTTGTAGGATCTGTATGTAACGACTATTGATTTGGAGCTCAATTTGAATGTCAACATGTATAAAATATAATGTTACGGGGTGTCTTACAAGGGAATGGTTTTACATGGTACGCGCCAATTTCAAAAAGTCATATTTACAAAAATCAGGCTACTTTCAAATAGTAAGGATCCAAAGTAACTCGATTGCATTTTGATTTGTTTGGTCACAGTAGCCCGCCAAAGTTTTAAAAAATTCAAATTTTAATATTTTGCCGCCCTGTAACTTCTACAGTTCTCATCCGATTTTGACGAAATTTGGTTTTTTCTAACGTTTGGACTTTTTTCTACAAAGTCATTTCAGGATTTTTCAAAATTCGAAAATTTTCATTTTTTCGAAAAAATTGGTCGATAAAATTAGGCCTTAAAAATAATGTTTTTTCAAAAAATCGTCTGTGTTAGTCTTGAGCGAACAGTTGAGCGTGGTCAATAAGGTTTGAATAAGCGGCATGGTTCTCCTCCAGTCTCTGGATTAACCCGTCAATTAATGGCTCTGCCTCGTGGCGCGTCGTCCAAACTTGGTAGAAGTTGAGGATTTCGTAGGCGGATAGGAGGACTCCGGCCCCTGCAAAGACCTTCGGGGCGATGGCCACGACTTGACCGTACAGCCTTGAGTTCTTTATAATGGCCATGAACACAACCCTTTTGCTTTGTGGGAGATGCTTGATAGCCTGTACAGAAGGATATAGAATTTCGTAGGTCACAATCCCCGCGGCGGACGTGGTGGTCGTGACCTGGAATCCCTTCCCAGTGAGCACTGCTGTGACCCTCTTGGACTGAATACCCCTCTCCACTGCTTTGATTCCGCTGTAGATGTCGTAGAAATTCTATGCATTTTTCCCACTGAAGACGACTATGGACGCCGTGATGGCCACTTGTCTGCTGTAGCCTAATGCAATGACCCCCGTCACAATGTGCTCGAGTGTGGAGGTTTTCTCTGTAAAAGTCTCCACACTCACTCTATATATATCTTGTATTCGGTCAAGCGCTAATTTTATGGCATTGTTCCTATCCCAATCTATGATGAAACTCCCACCCGCCATTGCAGTCCCGAAGGTGCCGAATCCGAGGGCGAGGCAGGAAAAGAGCAGGGAAAAGCCGCCCGTGGCGGGTGCTAGTAAAACACCGACAGCCGAAGCCGCTGCCACGACCCCGAATCCGGCCCCGACTGATTTTGTGAGTCGCGGAGCTAAGTTACTCACAGAGATGTGCTCTCGTTTTTCCTCAAGTAATTGGATCACACGTTTTGTTGACGCCATATAGTCCGTGACGGCGGAGATGTATTCGTGAGTTGGACTGGAACTGGAGCTTTGATGATTTCCGCCTACGTACTTTAATTTAGACTAGACTTTAGGCCACTTGCCAGCAAGTGAATTTGTGTTGTAAGGGTCGTCACGGTCTGTGAAGCAAATTTTAAAAAATTCTACACTGTTTCACAGACCGAAACGGCCCTTAAAACACAAATTCACTTGCTGGCAAGTGGCCTAAAGTCTAGTTGAAAAGAAGTGACATTATTGGAACTGATTATGGATGTAACACGATGAGGATTAAAATTTTTTACGCTATCAATCAGTATTCACTATATTGAAGCAATGAACTGATTACTGACAAAATATTAATATTCGAAAGTCAGAAGTTGACAACAAAATAATTTTATTAAAGTTTATTTTACACTGCCACTTGTGCGAACTGGAGTTTCAGTATAAATGTCGCCGTTGCCATAGATAACTTTGGGATTGTGTGTTGGATTCAACTTTGTTGTTGATAATAATTTGTAGATTATCAGCAACACATTTTTTTTTATTCTCCACATTATAATACTTTTTTTTGTCAACTTATGACTTTTTAATATTATTATAATTATTTTGTCTAAACCCGGCTCAGTGGTCTGACAAGCTACGGCATGGCTTACTACTGGGTCGGGGAGCTGGTGGCACTCTGAATGGAGAGTTGGATGGGTGACCGGGCTTGGTAGATCAGTGGGGAGCTGAGTGGGGTGCTGTGAGGGCTTAAGGAGTTTGGGTGCTGTCTGCATATATCCGTGGTAGTTTTCTACCTGAGACGGAGATGCAGATGGCTTAATGATAGGTATCTATCTGCCCTTCTCTGTGTGATTTCACATAAGTCCAAGAAACGGTACAGGCTCTTCTTCCTACTGACTACTACAGGCATCACCACCGTCTCTCTGTTGAAATGAGCGGCCACTAGTGGGGTCGGCGGTGGAGCGTATCCAAGGTGCGGCGGCCGTGAGACAGCTGTCGCTACTTGGTCTACTCTGTCAGCTGCTCCTCCCTAACGGGGAAAAATTGTTATTCCAATGACAGGAGTAGTCCTGCTTAATATACTCTCGCAATCAGTACAGCGGTAAGAAAGCTTATATCCTGATATCCTTGAATTTAACAGAGGCAGATTCAAACTGAACCATCTCATCTCATGAGTGGCTCAATGGATCATACCTCTCATAGAAACTGCAGTGTATTATACCTAATGGGTCGAAAATACAATACTGCCACATTCATAATTATTTTGTCTACTGTCAGTACAATACTTTACTATAGTCATTACTGACAGTCAACAGTAGAAAAAGTTACTACACACTAATGCACTGTTACCATTGCACTGCCAGTTGTCATAGACATATCCTAAATTCAAAATCAACAACCGGCCACGACCACGAAAACGACCGTGATGTCGACTCTTAAAATAGTAATGTGATTTTCTAACTTTTTGAGACACATTGTAAACCTATTTTGATATTTCAGTGTTTGGAAAGCAAAAGGCCAGAGCAAAAAATGACCAGAGGAAAATAGCCGAATTATCCGGAATTATGTCAGCGATTTGACATGTTAATTCTTCGAAATTTAATTGACGAGGTTTTATGTTGTCCATAGGCGGATGTATTGTCGGGATGCAAAGTCGAGATACCTGGGCAAGGTGTCCAAACACTGCCGCTTCCATTTGATTGCATGCATATGAAACTGTTTGGACACCTTGCCCAGGTATCTCGACTTTGTATCCAGACAATAGGTTTTTTAGGTCCTTAGGTCAAAATCAAGATATTAGGGATCGTTCATACATTCATGTCATATATGGGCAGGTTCCCAAATAAAAGATAGCGTCCGGGAGTACTATAAGGTCCTAAGAATGGAGATGATGCTTCGATGACAGCATTTATGGACAACCCCTTATACGAATCTTATCAGTTCCCAGGAGGTCTAACCCTGCGAATTGCGAGCCCTGGATTCTTATGAATAATTGAAGGGTTCAAGTATCAAGTATATGGTGACCCAGATGTGTCATCGATCTCAGGAATACATAGCTAATTTCCATGACAGATTCAATATTTAATTCAATGAAAATGAAAATTCGTGAGAATGAGGATGTAATCTACTACTATGTAATTTGTAATTTCAGTATAAAAATATGTATTTAGCAGATGCGCTAATCATTCCTATGAAACGATGAAGCAGAATTAATACATTCAATGATATAGTTAGGAATAGGAATTAGGATTGGTAAATTTGGCCCTATATTCGTATGGTAAATCAATGGACGGGTTGGAACAGGTTTATGGAGAATTAAAAAGACTTCGATTTCACTGCCAACTTTATCCATGGATAACTTTATCTATAGGTAAGTTATCCATGGATAGTGAATGAAATCGCAGCTATCCCGGGGATAAGTCCCTATCTATGGGTAAAAGTTATCCATGGGTAAGTTTGATGGATATCTCTAGTCTATGGATAAAGTCCAAGTGAAATTGCACTATCTATAGATATATTAGTTAAGTTTTTTTTTAGATATTCTTGCGTTTTGACGCAAGTTTCATAAATTGATCAGGTGTTTTGCTTTTTTTGGAAAAATCGTGATTTACATTTTGTGTCTTGGGATGGGTGTTAATTTAACATTATGTAACATATTGTGTCTTGGGTAGGGCTTTAAACTGACATTTCCTTTTCTTCACGTGCATGGATTGTTCCACCAAAGAATTATACTTTTATATTTGATTTAGTGTGTTATATTAGGTCGAATAAATCATAATTTAATAAAATCTTTGCTAAAAAAATGGAAACGGAATCTGGAAATAACAGAACAAAGAACTGGTCCTGCAATGAAATTAATGAGCATATTAGTTTATTTAATAGCAGCAAATGGTCCGATCAATTTCAAAGGGGATGAGAAGTCATAAAATTAGTTGGGCCAGTCTAGCCCAAGAACTATCAAGGGATTGCGATGGTGCTATCGCTAGGTCAAAGTAGGACTCATTGAAAAAGGAGTACAGAAAAATTAAGCAGTAATTAATGATATTAATGTCAAATCTGGAGCTGTGTAGTTTGTTTTTCAATATCTTGCCGTCAACAATGTAATCAAAAGTTGACCTTTCTAGATGATATTTATTTTTAAATCGTACTTGGTCCATCTCTCCATGTTGACATTTCCCAAAATTTGTTGTGCATATCGAAAAACCAGGTCTTTTTCCTGCCATAATATTATAATTGCTTGAGTATTTTGCACCTGATAAATGATAATGTGTACGCAATAATGTACAAACAACACGTATTTTGTTTATTGTGTAGCTACAATTAAATTTGCCTTAATAATTTACCTATATTGCTTTTTCCGTCGTTTTTAAAAATACTGAGTCAGCAGAGTTATTAACCGAGTATACTTGGCTGAATTTGACGTTGCTGATAAATTAATACAACTTGGGAACACAGCGTAGCAATTATTACTAATTGTAAATTCATTTCCATTTTTAATCGAGTCACACAAATTAAAAATGAAATTCTACCCAGGACATACTTCTAATTATTTTTTAAACTTTTTATGTAAACTTAAGTTTCACAAAAGATATCTACGGATAGTTTAGTAGTGAAATCACGATATCCATCAGCAGTTTACCTATAGATATCTTCAAGTTACCCATGGATAAAACTGTGTGAAATCGCAGTTTACCCATAGATAACTTACCCATAGATAAGTTAACCATGGATAAGTTGGCAGTGAAATCGACGTCTTTACACTTTTAGTTATTTTCTGAGTTATTATTATGAGGTTTTCGTATTCGTTGGTATGTAGTATGAAGGTAGTTTGATTCTGATTTTACATTAGGTTTTAAATGACTGGGACTGAACTCATTAAATACGTTCCATTATTTGCATAAATTAATTAGTTAATATTGTGCATTGCTTTATTTAATTATAATTTTTAAATATAGTTATTGCTACCAAATAGAATTAGATCTGCAAGTACCGTATTTCTTAATACCTGCCCACTGCCCGGTCTCTCATAATTCATAATTATAACTCCCGGACGGACCTATGGCTTAGTTCAGTGTAACTTCCGGGGAAGTTATTAGAGCTAGAGCAGAGACACGGTAGCTACATATACATAGTATGGTAGGTACATATCGTCTGTGAAGAACCAAAATGACCCATTTCAATTTTTAGCTAAAAATAAAATCCACTATCTACAAAAATATTGAAACATGTCGTGAAATCATTTAAATAGAACAATTTACACAAGCAAGTTTTAGTTCAGACAAACAGGAGTCGTCTGTTACATGTATTTAAAACCGAAAACCTGTATTTAAATAAGCAATTTAAAGGGGATAAGCACGACCGTTAAATGAACATTAACTGACAATTTAAAGAACGTACGAACAAGAAACTGTAGATTATATTTAGAATTAAAATTTTCCCAACGAGTTTCAAAATTCAGTCACAAAATTCTTAATGAATAAAAAAAATATCGCATCAAGTATTTTTTATAAAACCTAAAAGTATGTAAGTATTTCATTTAAAATATCTATTTTGAATTACTTCTTATTTTACCATCTATTTAGCCCTTACAGATGCACATCAATATTTCAACCGCCAGCATTCACTCAGTCTTACAGACGACACAAATTTCAAACGGCGTACTTGTAAGCACAGAGTTGAATATTCATTTGCAGCCTTATCCTCCAAAACTTATTATCAACCTATTTAAATAAATTCTAAAAAATTGTGTACCTTAGGGATCGTCCAAAAATTACGTTAGCCGTAGGGCCAATGGGTCTACTTGACAACTGATGACATCCCATATGATAAAGATAGCCATTTACTCAATGATTAAGCGGGTGGCAGAGGATCGTAGAGTCGTAAGAATGGGAATTTTTAATGACGTCATTTGTGGACGATCCCTCATTTATAGCATTGTTAAGCTTTATTCTAAGTTACACGCACTAATAATGGAACTGGAACTGGGGCTGCCACTCGCCCTTGTCCCAAGAACTTGTCTTGTCTCTTGGGTATTAATTTTCCGAATTGTTACTCGCTCCTTTGTTTCGTCGAATGTTTGAAATAAAAAAACTTAAAGACAGATCACAACTAGTAACCAGTACGTAGGTATTTAAGCAATGCACTTCCGTCTAATAGTAGTCTATGCCGTACACAGTATCGTCTGTAAAGAGCCAAAACGACCCATATCCATTTGTAACTAAAACCAATATCCACTATCTACAAAAATATTGAAACATGTCTTGAAAACATTTAAATAGAACAATTTGCACTTGTAAAAATATGAAAATAGAAAGTTTTGCACTGTTCAAAAACGTGTGAATAGAACATTTGACACTTTTCAAAAACAGGTAAATAGAACATTTCACGATTTTAAAACACATATAAATAGAATATTTTGCACTTTGCAAAAACTCTTAATTAACATGTTACACATGTTTCTCATTTTGTTTGTGTGACATAGCTCATTTGATTGTAGCTTAAATTGGATATGGGTCATTTTGGTTCTTCACAGGGGATATTTATTAGTACGTTTGCATTGAATGAAATAGAAAAAATCGGAGTATGAAACTGGAATGAAAATGGGCTGGTCTATGGTCTGGTCCCTATGGAGCCTATACTGCTGAACCAATTCCAGGTGACAAAAATTGGATGAGATGATGTAATTTAATTTTAGCGGAGCTGCTGCTGCAGCGAAATATTTCAGTGGAAAAATAGCATTTCCACTTCTATCAGTATGTACTTCTCTTGCTGTACTGCGGTATAGCCGCATGGGATGGGATATGACATGCACGATGTATGCTATAGCGTGTGACATTTTCATGCATCAAAATCTACCTATGCCTATACATTTAAATATACTATATTATTTTAGTGCAATATTTCCACAGAGGTAATATTCCACTCCCATCCCACCTTTGTGTGTGTGTGTGACTTTCTCTTTCAAATGCATTTTCTCTTTCAACATTTTTATAGCTGTCATTCTAATTATTGTTTCCCGTCAGGAAATGTTTTTAGCTCCCAGTTGTCACGTAAATGGAATGAATATGTACGAAGGAATGAATGTAAGTTACCTTATATCGTAAGTGAAGAATCAAAATGACCCACTTACATATTTTTAGCTGGAATCAAAATATACGCTATTTCCATTCATAAAATTGAGATAAATTCTCAAAATATTACATGCAAGTTTTTGAAATGCGCAAAATAGTTGAATCTGGTGTTTTTAAAATGTGCAAAATATTCAAATTTAGTGTTTTTGAAATGCGCGAAATACTCTAATTTAGCGTTTTTGAAATGTGCAAAATATTTTGGTGGTTTTAAAATGTGCAAAATATTAAAATTTGGTTTTTTCAAATGTACAAAGTATTCTGATTTGGTTTTTTTGAAATGTGCAAAATATTTTACTTTGATGTTTTCAAAATGTGCAAAGTATTCTAATTTTGTGTTTTTAAAATGTGCAAAGTATATTCTAATTTTCTACTTTTAAAATGTTTCAAATACTCTAATTTCATATGTTTTAAAACAGCTCCAAATATTCTGATTACTTGTTTTTGAAAAGTGTAAATGTTTTAATTATGTATGTACATTTTTATTATTTAAAAACTTACAGATTGTTCTATAAATTACCTATATGATTTTTTAAAATTTGAATCGAACTGTAATACAATAAATATACTCCCTGCCTAAAAAATCTTTATAGTTCGTTGTGTCGTATAAAACATTTTTTAATGTGGCCAAAATGGAAATGGGCAGTTTTGAATCTTCATTTACAATATATTTGTCATTTTGTACATAAAGTGAATTTAGACCGTGTACCCTTTCTATCTCTAAAGGGCTCTGCCGCTATATGCTTAATAGGTATAAATATACCCCACAGCCCACAGTATTAGGGGTCGTCCATAAATGATGTCATCAAAATAGTTACATTTCTAAGACCTGACCCTCCCGTCATCGTCATCAGCTCAACCATTGCGTAAATTGCTATCTTTAACACGGGATGTCATGAGTATGAGTATCCAATAAGTAGACCCATTGACACTACCCGTGACATAATTTATGGTCGATCCTTTACTTGTAATTTACATTCATCACGTAAGTAGGTAGGTGCATTAAATTTTACATCCGCATTATTTCAAAGCACAATATTATGTAATTTTAATTGTACTAGGAAACTAGGAACTTTCTATCTAAAAAAATCCTTTAATATTTTTTCGTATATGTATTGCATATCGTATGTGAAGAACCAAAACGAGCCATATCCAATTTAAGCCGGAATCAAAATTAACTATGTCGTATAAACAATAATTGAGAAAGATGCGGTAACTGTTAATGGCGAGTTGCTTAAAAGTTCTAAAATGTTCTATTTACTTGTTCCTCAAACAGTGCAATATTTTTTATTGAATTGTTTTTCGAAAAGTACAAAATGTGTTATTTGCAGGTTTTTTGAAACGTACAAAATATTCCATTTACTTGTTTACGAAAATTACAAAATTCCCTATTTTTACATGTTTTTGAAAATTACAAAATGTTCCATTTACTTGTTTGTGAAACGTGCAAAATGTTCCATTTACATGTTTTTGAAAATTGCAAAATTTCATATTTAACTTGTTTTTGAAAGTTGTGTAAAAGATCGTCTTTCAAGATCGGAATTTTTCAAATTTGGGTAGATAGTAGATTTTATTTTCAGCTAAAAAAGGATATGGGTCATTTTGGTTCCTCACAGACGATATTATCTAAAGCGTGTTAGATTGTCGGAGTTTAAAAATGTAGCGAGTTTTATTTATTTACTCATTTTAAAATATTGTAAAAGTATCGTGTGGTTTCTATATTAGAGTTTGAACAAAAAAGTTCATAAATTTACTATATAGGCGCATATAGTAGCAGTAGTAGTAGTAGTAGTAGTAGTAGTAGTAGTAGTAGTAGTGTGTATTTCTGGATTGCAAGAGCCCAGGTATATTTTTGGGTGTTTCCATTCCAAGTTTCCAGGTCCAGGTGAGTCACTCGTCCTTCCCACTAATCAAATGGCATAACGAAATTAACAGACCAATATTCATATTGACACACACTGTCAGATCATATTTCCATTTTAATTTCCTTCGGACTTTCCCCTTTTCTTTTTTTCTGAGCAGAAAGAAGCGAGTAAAAAAAATTTATTCGAGAGTCACAGTTGTGTGCCTGAGCTTTCACTGAGCTCGTCTAGTCTTCTACTGCGCCTAGTAAAACCGAAACTGAAACAAAAAAAACGAATGCGAAACCGAAACCGGAGTGGAACTCACGAACGAAACGAACTTGCAGTGCAACTAATATAATTAGCTTACAATATTATTCAGTGATATCGGGAGAAAAAACTGTCTTAACTACTTACAATAATTTATTGTTACACATTATGCCTTAAAATTGAAAATAAAATACCTAAAATAACGCTATAGCTAAGGATAAGTGAGATTTAGCACACTTTGAGTATTTTGACCATGCAAATAAAACGTGCGGAAAAGGCGAGAAAATGGCTATCTTTCGTCACACCAGCAGCCACCCTCCTGTCAGCTGTGAGCGTCACAATCTCCATGGTTACAAATGGATGGTTGGAGACTACAGAGACAATCTTTGTGCGCTCCTTCAAGCCTAAGAATATTTACAATGAGCCCAGAATTAAGAGGACTGTGAGTGGGCTTTGGCTTCTCTGTGTTGCGGATAATTTTGGTAATTCATTAAATGTCTAAATACATAGCTCTATAATCCATATTGCCTGTGAAGAACCAAAATGACCCATATCCAATTTAAGCTAGAATCAAAACGAGCTATGTCATAAAAACAAAATGAGAAACATGAGCATAATGTTAATTAGGAGTTTTTGAAAAGCGTAAAATTTTCTATGGACATGTTTTTAAAAAGTGTAATATGTTCTAATTCCATGTTTTTTAAGAATAAAAAATGTTCTCTTTACATGTTTTTGAAAAGGTGCAAAATCTTCTAATTCCATGTTTTTTAGGAATGCAAAATGTTCGATTAACATGTTTATTAAAAGGTGCAAAAATGTTCTAATTCCATGTTTTCGAGAAGGTGCAAAATGTTCTAATTCAATATTTTTGAAAAGTGCAAAATGTTCTATTTAAACGATCTCAAGACGTATTTGAATATTTTTGTAGATAGTTGATATTGATTTTAGCTTCAAACGGAAATAGGTCATTTCGGTTCTTCACAGACGATACAGTTAAAAAGTAGGTATTAGATTACGTAGTAGCGAGTATTTCTAGAATATTAACCATTATTTCTTAATTTGTACAGTTGACTCGAAAGTATCCTTGAATTTGACAAACACGGATTGTTCGTACATTGATTATTTCGGGGATGAGAACTATGCAGGTCATGATGCGGACGACTCGACACTAGCGATTCCACGTGAGTTGATAAAATTGATAACATGAATTTTAATGCTGTACATGAAACTAAAATAGCCTCCGTGATTCGAATAATTTTGGAAAATACACGGGAAAATTTTAAAAAATTATTATTTTACTACCAGTGTAAAATAGTTTATATAAATTATAAATACATAGTTACTGCGATAAATTGGTTAATGTAATTTATTTTTTTTTACACACAGTGACAGTGACCAAGTCTGGGCCCATATTTTTCACAGGCTACTGCCTTCTTGTGTCAGGGGTTGCAATGTCCATCTTGGGCTACTTTTGGAGACAGTACCGGATGGTAGTTTTCATTTCCGGGGTTTTGTCCATTATTTCAGGTATGATGAGCGAGAGTTGAGTTTTTGTATAGTGGTATTTAAAAAAAGATTTTTTTCTTTCAAAGTCAAATTATTGTTACATAGTAAACATAATAAAGTACCAAAACGGCCCTTATCCATTTTCAGCTAGAATCAAAATTGCAGCATATTGTTATGTTAAATTTCTTGAGACTCAAATTAAAATATAGCGATTCTTAAAATATGTAAGTGAAATATTTTGCACATTTTTCAAAAAGCAAGTATATAAAATTTTCCGTATTTTTCAAAAATCAAATAATAAAAGCATTTTGCTTTTTTTAAAACTCACAAAACAATTTGCACATTTTAAAAACATGCAAATGAAACAAAATGCGCGCTTTTTAAAATCATGAAAATAAAAAAATTTTGAAATTTTTAATACAAGGCAAATATAAAGCATTTTGCACTTTTCAAAAACATGCAAATAAAATTGTTTAACAATTTTTGAAAACGTGCAAACATAAAATTTCACTTTTTTCAAAAATTCGTAATTGACATTTTTTGCATTGCTGTCTACAGTCATCACTTACTGTGTTTTTTGAAATAGCTGATTTATATTCCACCAAAATTTAAATATGGAAAATTTTGATTCTTCACGTACTCTATGCACATCATTGGCGTCGCGATTTTTTAAAATTAGTTTTAGTAAGTAAATATTGAACAATAAATTTATTTAACACTCAGGTTTGGTCCTTTTTATTGGGGTGGTCGTCTACTTGTCCGTCCTGCAAGCGGAAGTGGGGACAAAGCTTCGGTCTCCGAATTCAATGGACAAGCCACCATTTGCCTACAGCTATGGCTACGGCCTCATTCTCATGGCCCTGGGCTCCATCTTCACAGAAATAACCGGGACATGCGTCACGCTCTGGTACATCCATTGGCATCAGCTGGACTGGGCCGAGAAAACAGGGCTGAGGGATGAGGGGGACCCTGACCACAGTATTTACACTATCAGCGGCCCAACAAACCATTCAAACACAAACATAGTGGGTCCCGAAAATCCGAATTGTCCTGCGCATCGCTTCGGCTACTCATTCAATGATTTTAACGACGGGGGTGTTCTCCCTGGTAGGCTCACCCCGATCATAGAATGCCCGGGGAGTTCCCAGAGCCATCACAGTCGTCGCTACAGGTATGAGTCATCGCCCACAGACAAGAACCTTGACAATTTTTGGGAGGATAACGACAAGGGCGGGACGGCCTCAACCTCCAGGTCAATGTCACATTTAAAAGGAAGAGGGCGGGGAATGGGTAATTACTATGATGATCATGCTGATAATTCCTTTAATGATTCAGATAATGAAGAAATTGAATTTGGTTTTCCAATCCCGGCCGCCCCACCACCGCCAATACTTCGTGACATCCCGCCGCCTCCATATTCATTCAGCGATCAGCTGTAGCTCTCCTGCTAAAATACTGAAATTAAATTTCATAGAATATCTTTTGTGAAGAACCAAAACCAAAATTACCCATATCCAATTTACGCTAGAATTAAAAGAACCTATACTTAATAAAAAACACTAAATTAATTGGATGCCTAAAATGTTAAATTATTTTTTTTAAATTGCAATATGTAGCATTTACACGTTTTTGAAAAGTGTAAAATGCTCTAATTACACGTTGTTGTATAGTGTCAAATTTTCTAATTATGCGTTTTTGCAACGTGTCAAATGTATTAACACTTTTGTGAAACGCGTAAAATGATCTAATTACACGTTTTTGAAAAGAGTAAAATGTTCTATTTAGATGTCTCAAGGATTAACACGATATTCATAATAATATATTGTTTGTCGATAGTGAATTTCGTATTTAGTTAAAAATGGATGTGGGTCATTTTGATTCTTCACAAGAGGTACATGCAAATACTTGTGCTTTATTTCTCGGCTTCTTCTATTTACGTAATTTCAAAGCAACGCACAATGTCTGCTGCACTGCTCTGCAATGCTGCATGCTAGGCTGAAAAAATAATTTATTAATCATTCATAAAATAAATATTACAAATTAAATAATTCATTCAACTGCTTCTATTTTGTCACGACTCCATACGTACACGACCAATATTTAAAATGTTGTTGATTGTAAAATTTGACGCTGCTTTACTTTGATTGTAAACAAGATTTTTTAAGTTATTAGTTTAAAATAATTCGAATCGAAAAAATTGTCAGAAATATATTTGAAAAAATTCAAATAAAATTGGCCGTGTGTTCCAAAAACGCCATTTTGGTTCAATGTTCGTCATTATTTGGTGATTGCTCTGCTCGCCCTCTCCTAGCGTAAAGCGGCATAGCAAAACAACACAACGTTGTTGCAAGAAATTTCAGAGATTAAAAAAGAAATCCAGAAATTCCCGCCGATTTAGATGTCATATAGTAATATGTCCACCTTGAAGAGCTGTGAATCCCGCCATATTTTAAAAATCCTTGTAGTGACCATCCTACTAGCGGACAAGCTCCTTCAAAAAACCGACTGTGGCCTCGCTATCGATGGTCAGCCAGAGCCGAGACATGCGCATTTTGGTGATAAATGTGACTACAATGCCTACAAAGCCTTCCGTGAGCCCATGTTGCAGATAATCATTCAGGCATATGGGGACGTGGAGGGGCAAAACATTGCAATGACCAGTTACTCGGAGTACACTTTGAAAGCCCGCTCGGGTGAGATCACCACTTACAGCTACGTGCCTGAGGAGTACCAAGATGTCATTTGTAACTCCCCCAAGAACCCACTCATGTGTGATGAGAAGGACGAAATCTGTGTTTGCCTCGTGATGGATGTGTCGGACACCCACGGGGAGGACGATGAGAAAGAGGAAGCTGCTAATGAGACGATGCGGATCCTCGAAGTTAGGACCGTTGCAACCGTTATGAATTTTAGTGTGCCTGGCCTCATCTTTAATCCCGATTCAGTGCCAGTACTGCCATTAGTAGCTCCCGGTGGAAAGGAATCCAAAACTTTGACCAACAAGGCAGTTAATGTCAACGAACAAGCAGTCTCGTCGCCGGAGAAACACGGTAAGTAATAGTTTGCATCGTGGCGCTTTGATTTGCATTTTCCCGCAAATATTTAAATTTTTTAAATGCCAGCTCTGACAGCATATCGTCTGTGAAGAACCAAAATGACCCATATCCAAAACAATACCATTTATCTACAACAATATTCAAGTATGTCTTGAAAGCCTGTAAATAGAACATTTTGCACTTTTCAAAAACATGAAATTAGAACATTTTGCACCTTTTCAAAAACATGAAATTAGAACATTTTGCACTTTTTCAAAAACATGGAATTAGATCATTTTGCACTTTTCAAAAACATGGAGTTAGAAAGTTTTGCACCTTTTCAAAAATATGTTAATATGACATTTTACGTTTTTCAAAAACTCCTAATTAACATTGTACGCATGTTTTTATGACATAGCTCATTTTGATTGTTGCCTAAATTGGATATGGGTCATATTTGTTCTTCACAGACGATATGCAGATTTAAAGACTATATGTAATGATAACCATAAGGGATATTTTAATGGATTTAAAAATGCAGATGGAGATCAAAGCGGCCGAGGGATCGAGGCTAAAAATCCTAAGGTAGAAAAAAAGACTGAAGCTCTTAAACTTGGTCGTGGGATTTATATTTCTAAACCCAGACAGCGCAAACCTGTGAAGCATGATGAGGACGAATTTGATGATGACAAAGATCCCATGAAGCCACTGAGGAAGCGGAGGAGGCGCAGAAATCCCGCACCGGATCCATCGGGTAATGATGCAAAATCCAAATCGGGCGAAAAGGCAACGACCACGACCCCTGCGCCATCTAGCGTGACGAATACTACAACCTCAGTGGATGATGTCACAACTACTACTGCTACTACTACTACATCTCCTTCGAATTCCGGTCCTTCTCTACTTAAAGGGGCTGCTCGAGGAGGGTCCTTAATGGGCCAGATAACTTTGACAAGATGCATGGCCACCTACAACTCATTCTGCGGCACTCCCTTCATCAACTGTTTGCCCTATCGAAATGCCCGGGGTAAAATTACCACGGAATGTATTTATGATCATTGTAGTTCCTCGCCGAGAATTTATTTGAGTTTCAGTCAGCAAGGTTGTAAAATGTTGTTGGGACAGTTTCTAATGATTTTTGTAAGAAAGTTGTTGTGGGGAAAATAGGTGCGGGGATTGCAAATTGCAATAGTACGGCTATCCAGTCTTTGAGCTTGTTGGCGTAGGATGGTGTCGTTTCATAAATATATGAATATTTATTTGTATAATCGAGTGAATTAAATGTAAAAAAATTTTATTGCTGGTAGTTTTTTCAATAAATGAACATGGTTGTGTAGCTCATTTAAGATATTTCAAATTTTTCTGCTAGCGCGTACGTGATGCGTGGCGGGATCAGGGCCGGATAATGCAGCCAGCGCAGGCAGCCTCCGCTGCCTGAATTTTCAAAAAACACGTAAAAAGAACATTTTGACTTTTCAAAAACGTGAAAACAATTTTTGTTTGAACTTTTCAAAAACATGAAAACAATTTTTGTTTGAACTTTTCAAAAACATGCAAATTCAAAATTTGGCACTTTTTAAAAACATGCAAATAAAAAATTTGACACTTTTCAAAAAAATGTAAATAGAATATTTTGCACTTTTAAAAAACAAGTAAATTGAATATTTTAAACTTTTCGAAAACTTGTAGATGCAACATTTTGAATTAGCAAAGAAAACCGTCAATAAAATCAAAATGGTGGTTTTTGTATGGAGAAGAATTGCTGCCTAAAAGTTATTCCTTCGTCCGTCCGGCACTGGGCGGGATAATTTAAATTCGAATCTACTTTTGTCATGGCCACATTTTTCATATTAAACTAGACATAAAATATTTCACAGTTCGTTTGCAGATTAACTATTTCTAATTATTCATACAAATTAAAAACATGTTTATTTTTATCCACCAAAATCATTCAAAAATAAAATTATTGATTCGTTATTAGACAAAACTTGGTAAAGTTAAAAAATCAAAATATTATCTGAGTCAGTACGTTATGGTATGGTTCCTGGCACCAAACGTACGCACTGCTGCTAAAAGATACACGGACACGAACCATTCCCATTTCCCCATCCCCATAGAATAGGCTCAGCATACAGTGCAACGCAACAAAAGTAAAGGTGTCAAAATCTTCAAAATGGCGCCAAATAAAAAATCAAATTTAAATGGAGACCGCCACATTAGAAAAGTTCCCAGCAACCCCCTCTACATTCTACTAACGGTGACGGTCCTATTACTATTCCTGTTTAACCTCATTCCAGAAATCTACTCAGGCCTCATAATTGACCCTCAGGCACCTGGTCCGAATTCCATCGTAGGGTCTGATTGTGACCCTGTTGCGTACATCTCATTTCGCGTCCCAATCCTCAAAGTCATGATTTTCAACTATGGTTGTCCTAAAACAATCAAAAAAGAAATTGGATTACTAGAGTTTAAACACATAGGTGTGGACCATAAATTCATACCTGCCATGTATCTAAATCTAATCTGTACCTCGGACCGGACTCCACTCATGTGTGATGAAGCGACCAGAAAGTGTGTATGCTTAGTAAGGGACTTCACAGATCTAGATGAGCTTCCTCGCAGAATGGAAGTGGTCACTACACCTGTCAAGAATACTTTTGTAGTTAAAATGGTTCAAACTTTGCGAGAGGGGCAACTACCCACCCAAACCGAAGGTACTATATTTATTGTTTAATCTAGCTTAAACTTATACTTGTACTGACTCACATGTGTGCAATTAATTATTACTAAACGTTTTGTCAAGGGATAACATATACACATTGCTTGTCAAGTACCAAAATGACCTATGTCCATTTTTAGCTAAAAACCCAAATGCACTATATCTAAGAAACAATTAAAATATCCATGATCATAAAAAAGCTTGTAAACAAAATATTTTGAAATTTTTAAAAATCTTGTAAATAGAACATTTTGCACTTTTTCAAAAAAATTTGAATAGAACATTTTGCACTTTTTCAAAAAAATTTGAATAGAACATTTTGCAATTTTTAAAAAGCTTGTAAATAGAACATTTTGCACTTTTTCAAAAACATGGAAAAAGAAAATTTTACACTTTTCAAAAACATGTGAGCAGAACATTTTGCACTTTTCAAAAAGTTGTAAACAGAACATTTTGTACATTTCAAAAACGTATATACGTATTGTATATTCTGCACATTTTAAAAGCGTGTAAGTAGAACATTTTGCCTTTTTGAGAATCTCATAATTACCTTTATACGCATAGCATAGCTTAGTTAATATTTTTTTGAGATAGCTCATTTTAATTCTAGATTAAATTGGAAATGGTTCATCGTCAGAGTGATTCTTCACAGACGATATGTTATAATAATTACCCAAGTTAATTTTGTTATTATGTATGTGTGCAATAGACGAAACAAAAAGAAGTCTGAAAGCACAAGTTGTAAATGACCAAGAAACGAAACAAACCCCAAACGACACAACACTCAGCCAAGCACAACAGCCAACAAAGACAAAGACAACGGACACTCAAGGAACTGGAAGTCGACGTCGTCGACGCAGGCGCAGAGCTTTTAAAAACGACACCTTCCATTCTGAATATTACGACGACTACGTAAAGCCTCCTGATAATTTATACGGAGACGACGGAATTCGAGCCAAACGGGAGGGACCAGCACCAGCACCAGGAGTAGGAGGATCATCAGGAAAAGTAAATAATGAGGAGGGTAACGAACACGAAAGAAAGGATGATAGTGATGGAAGCCATGGCCGTACTGGAGTGGGGAGGAAAGGTATACATGATATAACGTTCGTGTACACAGACTGCTTGGCTTCATGGGACACCTTTTGTGGTCCACCCTTCATCGGTTGTAACATGTACCAAGGTCAAGGTAGGGAAAGACTCACGGATGCTTGTATCTATAATCGATGTGCCTCGGCAACCAAAACAAAACCAATTCTTTTCTTTCTCCTTCCCTTTGCTACTGCTGCCTCCCTTCAATCTGGCATCGGGATTTTTACAATATTTTTACACCATTCATATCAAATGTAAAAATTTTTTCAAACCAGCAGCGCATTATCTGGCTTTATAACTCTCACATGCCATGCCAATGCAGCGCAGGCGCAGACGTACTATTTAATTATGTTTATTTTGTCGTAACTTTATGTATGTGAAATAAACGTTATTAATACATGAGTAAATAATTTTGATTATTTATTGTTCAGTTTTATATTCAATTGAATGCTTCTTCATTGTTAAGTATGTGCCTATGTAATTATTATATAGGTCGTTTGTCTTGTTTTCCGTTTGCCCTTCATTGAACTTCATTCACACATAAAAACAGTCTAACAGTAGCTAATTTACAATTTAAAAAAAAATTCCAAGTTTTCAATAATTGTAGAGTCAAGCTCTGCCACAGCTTATAAAAATGAAGTTGACATTTGTGTGAGTTTAAATTTTAATTTCAGAATTGTACTAATAAATTATTGAATTTTCAATGATTTTACAAATTCATAAAATATTTTTAATTTGAATTCAATGTAGAATAACTATTTACATATAAAAAAAATGTAATAATCTTTTAATTAATTAATCATTTTAAACTATACAGAAGCATGGTGTGCGTCCTGTGCGTAGTAGCAATGTTCGTAACATTGAGTGACGCTTCCATTTTTCACAACCGAGATGAACTAAAGAGAATAAGTCGCTCCCGTCGAAATGCTGGTGTAAGCTTGAGACACTTCTTTTTTAAATTTTAAATACATATAAAACAATACTATTAAATTTTTTGTTTGTAAATTTACATATAATAGTTTTACAAAAATATTCTTGATTTTATTTGTTAACACGTTTCTTTATAGAATTGTCCAAAGGACGGGAAAATGTGTACCGAGGGCAAGAAAGTTGGAAAATGCTCAGGAGGGAAGTGTCAACTATTCTAAAATAAAAAATATTTGAATTTCACTATTTTTTTGTATCAGATTTTAAAATTAAATTATTATTATGACATGCGCATGCGCGTCCAGTTATAATTGAATTAAAACATGAAACAGTGTAATTTTGTCACCCTTTGGTCATATCGTTTTTTCAATCCAAGTTCAATGGGCGGGAAAACTGAAAAGTACATTCTTACGTTTAGGAAAAATATTGTAAAGCTGTCACCTTTTCTTAACAAGGGGCAGGCAAAATAATATAAAGTAAGTTGAATGGCATTACACCTACCTCCGTCTACGTCTACGTACTAGATTGTAAGATAGCAGGGCCGGACGAAGGAATTGCTTTTAGGCAGCAATTTGTTTCCATACAAAAACCACTATGGTTTTCTTTGGTAATGCAAAATGTTGTATTTACATGTTTTTGAAAATATCAAAATGTTCTTTTTACTTGATTCTGAAAAGTGCAAAATGTTGTATTTAAATGTTTTAGAAAAGTTCAAAATGTTCTTTTTACATATTTTTTGAAAAGTGGAAAATTTTTTACTTATGTTTTTCAAAAGTCTAAATATATATTTTACATATTTTTAAAAATTCAAGCAGCGCAGCGGGAGCTGCTGCGCCCTGCGCTAGCTGTCTACGTACTAGATTGTAAAATAGCGTCGTTTCTCTAGCAATGATTAATCACGCACCTTAATTTAGGTGAACACAAGAATGAAAAACCTAAAGTTTTTTAAAATATTACTCATAAATTTTTAAAAAATGCCCCCAAGTCAGTCTTAGTCCTACTAAAAAACTAGAATACCCCACCATTATTGCATTGTATAGCATATTGTATTAAGTTTCCCCGTCCCCGTAAATAATAGACCGCCTCCAATATTTTTTGTAAGTCTAGTTTCAGTTCTAGTTTGGATTTTAACCACAATAAAAGCCCCAGTCGCAGTCACCGGGCTGCTGGAGCTAATTTTTTTGTAATCTTTTGAATATCATTGGGTTTTTTTCTTTACTTTTTTTGTAATACTATCAAAATTAAAATCGTATTCACCAATTAACTCAATGTCGTCACCTTCCTGTATTAAAAAATCCACGACTTACAGTACATTAATTATTACTGCCAACGCGAACAGTAATAGTAACAGTAGAAATCTCAGTTTAATAGTAATTAAATATTGGAAATTATTCGCACTATTACAATTTGTCCCAATAGCTGAGTCAGGCCTAAGTATCGATCCTCAAAAGGAGGCCCAAGAATCCACGTATGGAAGTAAATGTAACTACGATGCGTACGTTGCATTCCGTCTTCCCATTTTGTCCGCGATGCTCGTCAACTATGGGGACAAAAAGAAACAGGAAGAGGAAATAGCCCACGAGCATGATAACTTTGTCTTCAAGCATCCTGCCAGCGGTGGGGTGGCCAAGAACTACACTTTCATTCCCCAAGAGTACCAAGATTTAATCTGTCAGTCAAGTTTGACCCCGCTCATGTGTGATAAAGATGCGGAAATCTGCGTCTGTCTCCGCATGGATCTCGTCAATCCCGGCCAAGAAGATTTGGACGGAAATCCGGAAGTGATTCAAGTTCGCACTGTTCCATCCCAACATCATTTCAAATTAAGTCACAATCCCACCAATTTGAATTTTGAGTTGAGTAAGAAACTGGGCGATGGCGCACACGGCGCCGCATTATCGCATGCGCCGAAACCGACGCCGGCGCCGACTCCGCAAACGGAAACAGCCCCACCAACTTTAGAATCCTCATCCACATCATCGCTTAGCGCCGTATCTGTGAATACTACAAGTACAACTACTGCAGAAACAACAACAACCACAAGAGTTCCTCATCCAGGAGAGAGTCACCCAGGTCAAAGGTACGTGTCAGGGTCAGTTTCAAGGTCAAAATCAAGGTCAGATCAAGCCGAAATCACGTACACTCGATGTCTCGCTGTCCACAATACATTCTGCGGAACGCCTTTAATTTACTGTCTCCCCTACATCGACTCTGACTCTAAAAGTGGAATCTCAAATGCCTGCACTTATAGGGCATGCAGTGGGGGAGCAAGAACAAGCGGCCTTCACGTCAAGTTTAATGTGACCCCACTTGAAGGAGGAGGTGGAGCTTGGTTAACAAGGTCAATATTACTGAGAAAATGGTTCCAGAATTTTCAGTATTTGTACTTTAGTAGTTTTTACATCATCCTCAGTGTGATTTGGTCCGTGACTGTACCTTGCTGCTGTTGCTATTTTTTATAAAACTATTGAAATAACATTTTTAATAGCCGAGCCTTTGAACTTTATCTATTTAATGCAACTTGTAATATTTACTGGCCTGAACCTGAGTATCATATGAGGACAGTCTTGCAATATATCCGATTTGGTGCAAAATAAAAACAAAATCAGCACACATGTAGTACTACATATATTCTGTATCTTGAATTTGATTAATCCTGAGAAACAGTTCATTTCTAATCATAATAAATTCAAGCTTCAATAATTGAAATCAAAAAATGCCTCTAACGTTTTTTGAAAATGGATTTGCAAATGATGCGTAGCTAAGGAATTCAGTATTTTTCAGGAGGTAATTTTATTATTTTTTAAATTTAATTTTTACGAATAAAAATAAAATTATTATTATTAATTTAATTTTTTAGTGCTTGAACAACTAAAATATTTAATTTAGGGCCTAAAGTTGGTAGATAATACGACATCGATGAATTTTAGAAAACTGGACACTTCTTGTTCACAAGTTTGTTAGAATGCTGCAGCACAGCATTTTCACTTTCGTAAAAAATGTTATTATAAAATGCAGATTTTGTGTAGAAATTGTTGGCTTCAAAAATTGTATGTCAGCTTAGAAATCTAAAAAATATTTACAGTTCTTTAAAATTCCTAAATTCCTAGGAAATTTTCAGGCAGATTGCTATTGGCAGGTTTGAGTTTCAAACATGTATTACGCTCTTACTCTTGTCTATATAATGCAAATTACATTGCAGTTGATGCCTTAATGGAAATTCTATTCTACAGCAGAACATGGACGTCCCAGCCTCATACGTAAATAAGTCCTCAGACGGTGACAGCCAACGTGTCATAAAAATTGGTAGACGAAGAATTCTTCCCGCTAATAATTGCGAAAGTAAAATCAAAAATATAAAAATTAAAACACATAAAAATAACGACATCGACGACAACACCATCGACCGCATTAAATCTAGGTCTTTGACTGATTGTGTTGATTTTCAATCAGAATTAAACGGAAGCAAGAAATCATCAGTAGTTGGTGTTGGTGTTGGTCGGACAGATATTCGCTTAAAAAACAATTCAGTTGATAGTGCAGATAATACGATGAAGGTTAATTTATCGGATAAAAACGTAACCACAGACAATTTCAACTCAAAATATCCAATAATATTTTCATCTAGTCCGCAACAAAACTCCGACTCGAATTCATGCTCGTCAGATAGTGATTTGGATACTGTTGGAGTTCTGTACGGGCTCCAAGACTCATCGTCAGCAGTCAAGCATCCGCATCGAAATCAGTTACGAAATCGAGTTAAGTCCAGCACTGTTATTACCAGTACCAACACCAGCGCGTCAGCCTCCAGTACCAGTACCACCAGCACAAGCTCCTCCTATTCTGAAACAGATGACAGTAGCAGCTGTCTCACGAGTAGCAGTTTGCCAGACTCCAATTATTACAACAATCGGTGCCGAAACGGCCGAAACCGGAACCGGAACCGGAGGAGGCACCGAAACCGAAGGAACGGTTACAACTATCGCCGACATCGGACTGAAGAAGATCGACAGTTCGACGAAGTGATGTGGGAGTTCCAACGAGTTTTGAGAGACGAACGTCAATCCTCCTGCATAGACTCAGTCGTGGATGTCCTCTGGGATTCCTTTGCATTTCTTTGGAATGGCTTTTGGATGTTGTGGGCTCTCGTGGCTGAATTCATTCAAAGGGTTTTTATATGTAACCGGATATTGCCTTTTCCTGGTCCAGGTCCAGGGGTGATGAGAGTTGGAGTGCAAGTATTTCCTCCAGATCCTGGAGCCGGGCGTAGAAGTGGACAAGAGGCGGGCGAGAATGTTCAAGTAATTGTGCATGGGGATCAGCTTCACCGTGACCGTAACCGGACAACTACACAGAGACACCTGGAAATGGAAGTTCAGCTCCCTCATCAACAACAGTTCACAGAAGGACTTCCCCAACATTATTTCACCAGCGATTTTATATGACCAATAATTATTTTTAAAAATAAATAAAAACAACCGTAATATTTTAATTCAGTATGTTGCTTTGAGATGTTTGGTTTTCATTATTTTATTCAGCAAGGAATTTCATTTGGAATTATTTCGACATATTACCCAAGCATACTTTTGTAAAACTTTAACTAAATAATATTAGTCATTCTAGTAGACGAAAAAATAATAATAATACCGTCAGTGACGAAACAGAATCCAAACTCCAACAAGACCCATTTCCCATTTTCTAGCTAAAATCAATATCTACTATCTACAAAAATTATGAGACTGGTCTCGAAAGCATTTAAATAGAATATTCTGTGGTTTAAAAAAATATTTAAATAGAACATTTTACACTTTTCACAAACATGTAAATAGAACATTTCGTACTTTTCAAAAACTCGTAAATAGAATATTTTACAATTTTCAAAAATATGTAAATAAAACATTTTGCACTTTTCAAAAACTCCTAATTAACATTTTACGCATGTATTTCACTTTGTTTTTATGACATAGCTCATTTTGATTTTAGCTTAAATTGGATATATGTAGGTCATTTTGGTTCTTCACAGACGATATTCAAAAATGACAGCAGCGAACGAATATATAAGCAACCGCAACAAATTATTCAATTCCTAAGTAAAAACAACTCTTTTTGAATAACTAACACTCAGTCGATCTTGTGAAGGTGGATTCCAAGTAAGTAAAAATATACAAACATATGACTTGTAATAAATTCCATATCCCGCTCAGCTCACTTGCTATTCAGTTAAACACTTTCAACTCATACGGCGGCAAAAACTTGAATGACAAAACAAAAACTATACGTACATTTACAAACTATATAACAGCTTTTACATACGATTACTAGGCTTAGCAAACAACCTTATTTTAACCAGTCCAGACATAATTATAATCGTATATATCGAGAAGATCTTGACGCATTTCTGTAGCCGAATATTCAGGCGTAGTCGTCGAAGATGCTTGTGAAGAGGCTGGTGGGGACGCCGGAGGTGGTGAATTATACACTGGTTGCGACATTTGCGGGGCAGAAGCATAATATGCCGGTGGCGACATCGGAGGGGGTGAGGCATATGCTGGAGGCGACATCGGTGGAGGTGGAGCATAAGCAGTTGGTGACATTTGAGGTGGTGGGGCATATGCTGCGGGCAACATTAGAGGGGGTGGAACATACGATGGTAGTGCCATCGGAGGCGGTGGAGCATATACTGATGGCGACATTGGAGGAGGTGGATATGCCGGTGGTGACATCGGAGGGGGTGGGGCATACGCGGTTGGCGACATTTGTGGAGGCGGAGCGTATGCCGGTGGCGAAATTTGAGGAGGAGGAGAATACCAGGTTGGTGACATTGGAGGAGATGGAGCATACGCGGGTGGTGACACTGGAGGGGGTGGGGCATATGCCGGTGGAGACACTGGAGGAGGTGGAGCGTATGCCGGTGGAGACATCGGAGGAGGCGGAGAATATGACGGTGGTGACACCTGAGGAGGTGGAGCATATGCCGGTGGAGACATTGGAGGAGGTGGAGCGTATGGCGGTGGCGACATTGGAGGAAGTGGAGCATTTGCCGGTGCAGACATTGGAGGAGGTGGAGCGTATGGCGGTGGCGACATTGGAGGAGGTGGAGCATACGCGGGTGGTGACACTGGAGGGGGTGGGGCATATGCCGGTGGAGACACTGGAGGAGGTGGAGCGTATGCCGGTGGAGACATCGGAGGAGGCGGAGAATATGACGGTGGTGACACCTGAGGAGGTGGAGCATATGCCGGTGGAGACATTGGAGGAGGTGGAGCGTATGGCGGTGGCGACATTGGAGGAAGTGGAGCATATGCCGGTGGAGACATTGGAGGAGGTGGAGCGTATGGCGGTGGCGACATTGGAGGAGGTGGAGCATATGACGGTGGTGACATTGGAGGAGGTGGAGCGTATGCCGGTGGAGACATCGGAGGAGGTGGAGCGTATGCCGATTGAGACATCGTAGGAGGTGGAGCGTATGCCGGTGGCGACATTGGAGGAGGTGCAGCATACGCGGGTGGGGACGCTGGAGGGGGTGGAGCGTATGCCAGTGGCGACATTGGAGGAGGTGGAGCGTATGCCGGTGGAGACATCGGAGGAGGTGGAGCGTATGCCGGTGGCGACATTGGAGGAGGTGCAGCATACGCGGGTGGTGACGCTGGAGGGGGTGGAGCGTATGCCGGTGGCGACATCGGAGGAGGTGCAGCGTACGCGGGTGGTGACGCTGGAGGGGGTGGAGCGTATGCCGGTGGCGACATTGGAGGAGGTGGAGCGTATGCCGGTGGTGACATCGGAGGAGGTGGAGCATATGTCGGTGGTGACACGGGAGGAGGTGGAGCATACGCCGGTGGAGACGTTGGCGGTGGGGAAGCGTAAGCTGGTGGTGACATAGGCGTTGACGCTGGAGGAGAGTTATACGGAGGTGGCGCTGGTGAACTGCAGGGTGGTGGTGCCGGAGAAGAGTTGTATGGGGGTGAAGGTGGAGGAGTTGTGCATGGTGGTGGCGCTGCAGGAGAATTATACGGAGGTGGCGGTGGAATGGAACTGCATGGTGGTGGAGGCGGAGAAGTGGTATATGATGGTGGTGGTGGAGGAGGAGAACTGCATGGTGGGGACACTGAGGGTGGAGTCGGATAGTTTGGTGTTGACGGTGGAGGTGGCGTTGTGTAATAAATTGACGGAGCTGGTGTAGTCGTTGGGGCTTGCGGCGGAAAGAACTTGTAGAGGGTGAATGATGTCATCGTAGGTGCGGGGCCGTTGTATTCTTTTTTTGGCGTATATGCTGGAGTAGTAGTATAAGGTGTGGTCTTGTAAGTAGGGGCGGGTGCATAATATGGAGCTGGGGTAGTATACGAGGGTGATACGTAAGGTGGTGAGGAGTATGTAGGACTGGGTGCATAATAAACTTGTGGTCCTTTGTTCGTGCGATATGAAGGTTGTGGTGGTGACTTCCATCCATATGACGGTGGTGGTGGAGGTGGCGGCTGCCATCCATTTGACGGTGGTGGTGGGGGTGGTGGATGCCATCCATATGACGGTGGTGGCGGGGGTGGTGGCCGCCATCCATATGACGGTGGCGGTGGTGACTGCCATCCATATGACGGGGGTGATGGTGGTTGCCATCCGTAGTCATAGACTTGCGGACTTCTTTTAACCCGGGCAACATCTTCTTCAGATTTTACTTCAGTCTGTAGCATCGTCCCATTCTCACTGGCAAATGCCGCGGCCAGTATACAGCACTGAAGCTGAAGCAGAAAAATCTGTGCGGAAACGAACAAAATTGTGCTAATTAATTATCAATGTCTTTACGCAGTTGATTTTACGATACACGACATCGTAGAAATCAAACACATGTAATATAAAAAGTTCATTCAATGTAGTACAAAAATAATTAGGAAATATTAATTTTCAACTTTATGAGCATCCTAAATTTCAATTTTTAAAATTTCTTACCTTCATTATCACAAAGTTCCACAATAATTATTTTGAAAAGTGCTCAAAATTTCCTAAAATTTCACAAATTCCCTTGTGCGATAATTTATTTTGGCTGCAACAGAACCGGTGACCGGGATAGGACTGCCCATGGTAGAAATCGTAACGTGTCTCTTTATAGAGATGTCCAGTAACCTTAACATATTTAAAATTTTTACAGATTTCACTTAGTCCTGCTTACAATTAAGAGCTACGCACCTTTCGCTGTGAGTACAAAGTAGGATATCTACTAGGGTCAATTGCAATGATGTATCAAGAATCAAGAAATCTATGTTGTAAATAGCATGGTTTTCCATCTGTATTTTTGTTTCAATGCATTTCAGGGAGGCAGCTCTCTTGCATTACGTTCAATAGGCAACGAGAACAATGGCACATTTTGTAGGGCACATTATGATATCCGTACAAATTAATCCCATTGTCTTTAGGGAGCGTTCACAAATGACGCCACTCTTTGGTTAGCTAAAGGGTGGGTCTGAGAAGTGACGATTTGCGGTATTTAAATTTTAAAGGGTAGGTCAGAAAATGTACCAGATGCAGAGACGCCATTTGTTACGCTCCCTTACCACTGTCCACTGTTGGTGGTACTGCTACAATGTGATACTAACCCTGACCATGTTTAAGGACCAACAAAAAGGGCTACCGCAGCTGCAGCCCCTGAAATATTCGCCCATCAGAATACACGAGATTGAGATTATACAAATAAAATTTTAATTGAGAACTGATGTTCAGAGCTAAGTGTATATATACCTGTGTATCCGTTTCAATTCCAGGTGGACACTTTGTAGAAAGCTGAAATGCTCTATAAATGAAATAAATGAATAAACTCATATGATACAAATACATTAAAGTGCTATCTTTTCACATATGCATTTTCGTAGATGAAAAGAACAATGGCTGGGTCTGGGTGTGCAGGTGTTTCGTAGATTTCTGAAGAAAATGCTCAAATGAGAAAGGTGGCTCAGCGCAGGAAAGTAAAAGGGTTTCATTTAAGGCAATGGGCTCCCATTTGAATTTATACAGAAAATGAAGAGCCTGAAGAAAGGGAAAGTGAAATCAAAAAGGTGTGATCTTTACCGAATTGCAATAATTGGAATCGTAGTAGGGTACACTATATTCAAGTGTAATAGGAAATCTTAGAGATACCATTAATCATCATATCGAATTTATTTTAAACCTTTGTATGTTTAAGAATATTAATTAATTCACAAGTGTATATGTATCTATAATATATTGTGTGTGAAGAACCAAAATGACCCATATCCAATTTAAGCTCAAATCAAAATGAGCTATGTCATAAAAACAAAATGAGAAACATGTGTAAAATCTTAATTACGAGTTTTTGAAAAGCGTATAATTGTTTTATTTACATGTTTTTGAAAAGTGTAAAATGTTCTATTTACGTATTTTTGAAAAGTGTAAAATGTTCTAATTCCATGTTTTTGAAAAGATTAAAATGTTCTATTTCCATGTTTTTGAAAAGTGTAAAACGTTCTATTTCCATGATTTTGAATATTGCATAATGTTCTATTTACATGATTCTGAATAGTGTAAAATGTTCTAATTCCATGTTTATAAAAATTGCAAAATATTCTATTTAAATGCTGTCAAGACAATATTTTTGTAGACAGCCGATATTGTTTTTAGCTACAAATGGAAATGAGTCATTTTGGATCTTCTCAGACGATATGTAAATTTATACGTATTCTCAGTGAGAACTCAAAATGTAAAAATATCCAATGAAGCTATATAGAGTTAAAATGAGCTGTGTAAATCAAACATTAAATGAGATACATGAAGAAAATACGTTTTTAATTTACGAGTTTGTGAAGAGAACAAAATGCCCCACATGTATTTACATGTCATTGAAAAGAGCAAAGTGTTCTATTTGCATACTATTTGAAAAGGAGAAGTTTTAAACTTTCTGCTTACTTATTTTTGAAATTTAATTTTATATATTATGCCTATAATAATTTTATTTCAAAATCAGTGGCTTTTCTTATGATGCCGATGGAAGTAAAATATTTAATAGTAGCTTTGTTTATATTCTATAAATACGAAATTAAAGCGTGCTTGCTTAAAATACAGGTACTGTATTTACTAACCGAAAATTTTTATTATGCTGTGTACTTGTTATTAAATAACTATAACGATAAGTATAATTAGATGTTGCATCTATACGTATTGAGCTACATTATAATTTATAGTGAGTCGTGTAGCCCTGCTTCTGCTCGATTTAACCAATTGTCATAATTTTATTCATAATCCTCGACAAAGGACATTGATTCCATTCAGCTCAACATAGTCAATCCAGTCCCAGTCATATTTACACTGCAGCCTATACCTACGGCACAGCTACACCTGAACACCTGTATTGGGATTGGGAAGCCCCTTCAGCCCTTCCAGTCATTTGTAACTGTAAGTTTCAATTTCAAGACCATGAAGGCTACACGCACTTACAAAGCACTTACAAAATAATTAGCTCAATGTTAAAATTATTCCATTTTTGGATGTCTTATAACATATGGAAAATTTTCGACAGGTACTACAACTGAACTGACGAAGCACTATTACAAGTAGTTTTATTAGAATCTAGGCTCACTCTGAAATTGATTAGTTACTAGTAATTTTACACTCACAAAAATGTTGTCTCTGCCGTGGCGGCAGAAGCCAAAGTTAGTGAGGCTAGAAAATACTATAATACTACTATATATATACTATATATAATACTATAATATAATTGTGCGCCACAACACAATCAATCCGTATATGGGTCAAGTTCCAATGTCAAGGGCTCGGAATAAAATTAGCTACTTATGCGCGGAGTTTCAAATAATATTATTTGCTCGTATTTAATGGATGTATTGACATTCTGATTTTCTGAAGTACGTGTCAATAGACCTATAAATTATAATAAAGTCAATTTGACAGTGAAGAACTTTCCTCCCAGGTTGTCTGAACTGACATAGTAACTACACAACATCGTGTTAAAATAATTATTGTATTAATGTCAATCGCTAGAATGAAATATTTGAAAATTTTAACATACTATTAAATGGGAAACGTGTACCATCCCATATTTGGCCTTGATTGTTAATTGCAGCTAAACCAAAATTGAAATTGTCAATACATATCTCTTCCTGTGTGCCTTGGAAAAATCATGGTTTCCAAAAATAAAATCATAGCCCTATATGGTGAGGATGCCTAATTGTAGCCGGTTTCCTAATTGTGGCCACCGGCTGTATCTGTAATAATTATATCTGACACGAGTGCATGCATAACAAGATTACTTTTTTGTTTGTAAAGTTCGGCTTTCCAACTACTGATTTTGCAACTTTGAGTATCAAAAGTTTTCAACTTATGCGAATTTAATCCGTCAGCCACAATTAGGACACCGGCCACAATTAGGCACTCTCATCCTTCGTTCTACCTGTAGGATTTATTTCAAAACTTTATTTCCATGCTTGTGGAAGAGTTTGCCTTGTTACGAAACCTGCAATTAAACATCCCTAATAAATTGTAAACTAGTATCATTGGTACACGATTGAAATTATCAAACGGCGTTGAAATGTTTCACATATATTTCCATATTTCAGTTATTTTCCTTTTTGTGTGCTTCATGTACACTCCATGTTGACGTCCTCGTGCGTAACCCTATCAGCTGACGTTTTTTGTGATTTTTTATGCGCGAATGCTCAAACATATAGGGTAGAGTTTGGCGTGGTTGGTAACTGGTAGGTAATTGTGATCTGTCTGTCTGGTAATTGTGATGACCCAGTTTTTAGTAGAAAAACAATCACACTGACAGTAAAGGAATTCCTTGCGCATCGAAGAATAGGGCTAGTTTTTCCGTGCGACATGCGATCAGAATTATACCGGACCGCGGACCGATCGCAATTAGGTCCATCTACCCTATGCCTAAGTAGCGTTGGTATTAATAAAAATAAATTAATAGTTAAAAGTTATTTGGATTCTACGCATTATTGTTGTTCGGATGGTATCTCACTTATTAATATATTGGTATTGGTCTAGTATCAAGTATTTCAAAAGGTTGATGAATTATATGTAATATAGGTCATAGGTAGTAACAATTAGTGGCCCTACTGGGAAATATGAACATCAATTCAATATTAACTTCCTACCTACCCCTACTGACTGACTGACTCACATTAACACCTACGGGTGACGGGTACCAATCTACTTTGTCAGTACATATAGTAAGGTAATAAATTACCTATAAATAAATTATGATGTTTGTACTTCTGTAGCGTATTTACATAGTATTATGTGTACAATCAGAATCGACTTAAATATTGCTTCTATATAATAACGTTTGATATATAGCAAAATACCACACTACTCCGTACATCGCACAAGCATGGTCTGTTTACATTTTACAAGATTAAGTATTTATGATTGTGCTCAAACTCAAACGCTGACAGAACTGGGGAAGGTGAGCGTTATATTGACAAATTTAAAGGAAAATGAAAGTGAATCATCAAAAAAGTCAGCGTAGGTCTGGGAACTGGATCGCAGTAAGTACCCTACCCTTATACATTAACTCACAGTCAACAGTTTGTTGGTAAGTATAGCTATAGCTTCTTATTTTTATTCAAATACGTTGTTAATTACACATAATACACGCCATAGCCATAACTCGCAATTTCAATTTTAATAGTAGTGTTGGTCTTCGTCTCTTCGTACTTATAGTAAGCTGCAATATTGAATGCGTATCACGTAGCACACTGCCTTATGCATTTAACTAGGGGAATGTTCCCTAAGTCTTGCCCGGGCCCGGGATTACCAAGAATTACTGCTTATCGTCTGTCTGTGTGCTTGACAGCCAGCTATCCGTATCCGTGGACTTACTACTTGTGTAAAGTACTGCGCCCCACAAGTTTGGCCCAATACTTACCGAACAATACCCTTTAACTATTGAGCCATATTAAGGATATTCGTAATACTATATAAGTTGTAAATTTTAAATTGTATGAGATTAATTGAAGCATACTTATTTATATTGGCCTTTGATGTATTCATCTTTTCAGACACTAAATCCCCAAGGTTCTCTCACTCACAGCATGTCCCTTTTGGCTCATTCTCAAGTCAGAGGTGTCAAATAATATTAGGACACAATAATAGAGTACAGTACAATAGTGCTTGGCTGGAGCTGGATGAATACAAACTGAGGCAATCGAAGCAAAGGGTCCTCTCCAAACTTCAAGGCATATTCTCGAGCTGTTGCTGTTTTACAAGCAAAACATTGATACAAAACATAAAACGATAAAAATAAGCCTGTTTGACTAGCATTGTTAAAAGGTTCTCGAAGGGCTAAACCGGAAAATTAAAATATATGTAAACATGTACAGGTAGATCTTGTTTTCTTGAGTCGCATATCGGCCTTTAATCCCGTCCCGTCCTCATGTTTTGCTTTTGCTTTTCATTGTCATTCTCATAGTGTTATTCTCGCTAGTATCTGGTCAGTCAATTTGTGTACAACAGATTGTCCGGCTCAAGATGAACACCAATGCGATGTCGATGACAACAGATACAAATTTGAGCTAAAATTGAACACCAATGCAAGGTCAAGTTTACTCTTGAACGTTCCAAGTTCCAGACATGCACGAGACGCAAAATCAAGAGACCTATAAATACTAGACACGGGACCATCTTCAACATTCACAGTTGTCTCTCACATTCTGGAGGATCTTGGAGCAAGTGGAAATTTGAGGAAAACTCATATT
The DNA here is from genome assembly GCA_949802685.1 of Dicyrtomina minuta. NCBI lineage: Eukaryota > Metazoa > Arthropoda > Collembola > Symphypleona > Dicyrtomidae > Dicyrtomina > Dicyrtomina minuta. The sequence goes on along the minus strand of OX461808.1, from coordinate 63,418,653 downwards.
TTGATTTTGAATTACATTTTCAGTTTTTTTTATTGATATTTTTTCAAATTCAACATTCGCAGTATGAAGGTACGCAAATTCAAAAAATATTTTACACTTATAACTACACTACGTGTTCAATGGTTAAGTTTTCAAAAAAGTCAAGCATTTCAATAGTTAATATTAGAAGATGACTAAAAGTGCCATACGTTGTGTAAAATGTATAGTTTAGTAAGAAATTTTTGAAAATATTTGGGTATAAATACTGAACTTTTTTTTCTTTTCAGGTTTTCATTCTGTGCTGCTTGGTGGCAGTAGCCTTTGCTGCGGAAAATGTTACGAAGACGGAGTTGAAATCGGAGGAGCCTAAATCCCGGGTGGTACGGAGTCCTCAAGGACCAGGTTATGGATGGTCACAGCCACCACCTTCTTACGCACCACCAGCTCCTGCTCCAGCCCCAGTACCGTCTTATGCTCCAGGTCCGTCTTATCCTCCAGCACCGTCTTATGCTCCATCACCGTCTTATTCTCCAGCACCGTCTTATGCTCCAGCACCATCTTATGCTCCAGCACCCGTCTACAGACCCAAAGTTGTCTACCATGCTCCAGCACCCACTATGACCACATACACAATCCACACCTACCACTCTCCAGCACCTAAACCAGTCTATGCTTCGGTACCAGATCTTCCAACCGACCCATCAAGCTACTCACCACCTTCTCCACCTGCACCCATGCCATCCTATGGACCTTCAGTACCCGCACCAGCACCACAGTATTCTCCTCCAGCACCAGCACCACAGTATTCTCCTCCAGCACCAGCACCACAATACTCTCCTCCAGCACCAGCACCACAATATTCTCCACCAGCCCCACAGTATTCTCCACCAGCACCAGCACCACAATATTCTCCTCCAGCCCCAGCCCCAGCCCCACAATACCCGCCACCAGCTCCAGCTCCACAATACCCTCCACCATCCCCAGCTCCACAATACCCGGCACCAGCCCCACAATACTCACCACCTGCCCCAGCACCACAACAATATTCTCCACCAGCCCCAGCCCCACAACAATATTCTCCTCCAGCCCCAACCCCACAACAATATTCTCCTCCAGCCCCAGCGCCACAACAATATTCTCCTCCAGCCCCAGCGCCACAACAATACTCTCCTCCAGCCCCAGCACCACAATACCCTGCACCAGCTCCCCAATATTCTCCACCAGCTTCAGCCCCACAGTATCCCCCTCCTTCCCCCTACCAACAAGCCCCGGCCCCACAACCACAACCGTCATACCCTTCTTATTCTGGCTAATTTCTAGAAACGATAATTTAGTATAGAATTCGGCATTTACTATTGTTGTAGAATTTATGAACGATATACTGATACTCATGCGCAAATAGTATGCCCGATATTTTGATATTCTTATAATAAATCTAACCTATATATATATTTTATAATGTTACATAAACTTAATATTTTCGTATATTTTTGTAATTGGAATTCTAAAGAATGGAAATGGCGTAATAAAAATTGAACCGTTGAAAATATTATTTCATGTTTATTCATTATTAAATTTCAACTTGAGATTTATATTTTTGACATTTCACTGTGAACAAGATTTCTACAAACTATATTGAGGTCTTAAATATTTGATTCTGGATTGCGTATAAAAATTGGGATTTCAATTATTTTTCATTTTTGATTATGATAATAGTTAAGTTAATCTAAAGATGATTTAAAGAAACTTGGAGTTATAAATTATCCCCACACGCAGAAGACTAACTGACTGACTAACTAGTAAGATTATTATTATACTTAACTTTATAATACCTATGAAACTAGCTATTTTTAATAATAACATTAAATTTATTTTCAAAACCGGCATATGGCCTACATAGTATGTAGGCCATATGCCGGTTTTGAAAATAAAATAAATGTAGTACATACTAAATATTATGTGGTCTACACTTACGCCACTATTGGATTTTACAGTAATATTGTATATATTTTAATATGAAAAGCGTTAAAAAAGAATAAGTTATAGTGTATCATTTGCTTCTTGAGCTTTGAGGTATTATTTAAAAAAATGTACTATGTATATATATCTATTAGGTTTAAAGGAAAAAACTAAAAAGGTGAGATTCTTATGAAACTATGCATGTAGTACTGTAGCTTATTGGTACATTAAAAACACGGAAAAAGTAACTGCATCAACTGCTTTCTGATTATGATGAGTGACTAGACTCTCCATCGTTGAGGTACCTTTACTATGTATGATTAAAAAATGCGACTATTTTAATCCTGATCATCACTAGGAATCAAAAGCTGTAGATCTGAAACACGAACCAAACGTCCATGACCGGCTTTGCACTTAATGTCCGGAAATTCCTCGTTCCGTCTCATATAGTTTCCAATCGGAGCATCCTGAAAAAAATACAAATTAAAATTAAATAATGAAATTAGAGATTTTTTGAGCAGCCATTAAAAAATCATAAAATCAAGCATAACATCAACTTAAAAAAATAACAGACAGCACAGTGCCAAATAAGACTCTCGTTAAAAGTGACTTACAAACTCTACTCCAGCATAAGGTTGACTTCTGAATTTCCCAATCCATCGCAAACGACCAATGTTCTCATCCCCATATGACCAAATAACAAAATCACCAACTTTCCAAGTTTCTATATTCCGCTCAAGCACCACTGTAAATTCATTGGGGAAAGGCAAATCAAGAGCAGGCTTTGAAACAGCAGCAGGTGAAGCTTTCGGTCCAACATTATTTGCATTTTCATCGAGATCCAGTTCCTCTTGAGCTTCAACAATTTGTAGAAAACTTGTTAGCATTGCGGATAACGATATTGATCCAGAGTCCGATGATGTGTTATTCGGAAACAAGGCCTCACTTTCATTTGAATCGTTAATCGGAACCCCAACCTCAACAAGTTGATTAGGTAAATCTTCATTTCGGTCTGAGCTGCCAATAATATTCTGATCTTCTCTCTGCCTGCTTGTCGGTGACGGTGGCGGTGACGGTGTAGAATCCGATGGAAGTTCTTCTTCGTTAATGGAATTTTCGTCTTCGTCCGATTCTTGTTGAGAGTAAGCTGCTACTGTAAATGTTGATGATGATCTGGGACAGGTTAATGCTGGCGCGGGGGATGGAAGTTTTGGAGATCCTTGATTTAGTAGAACTGGAATATGCCGAATGCGGAAGGTCGAGTCGTTATCATTCGCATCTTCCAGCAACAAAGGATTGAATGAAGATTTAGAGATGTTGGGACATGTGTACGGGCAATGCAATGCGAAACTGTAGTATAACATAGGTAAAAGAGCGGTATTTCAGAACAATTTTAGAAACAATTCGATATAACTTATGATGAAACTTAATGCTGAATGAAACTACTTAATCTGTTGAATTTACAGTCACAACTTTTTAAGGTACCAAGTAACCAGTACTTTAAACTTTGAATGCTCTAGTAGGTACTTATTTTATAAACATAAGGTAATGCAATAAATAGTAAAGGAATATATTCTAATTTGTACATCAATATATTGTGCCATTAATTTTACCGATCGGTTGGTTCCGCGAAGCGATAATATTGACGAGTTTTAAGTTGGATCCATTTACGAATACAAACAGAGTGGAAGACATGGCCACAGCTTGTTGAAACAATATTTCTGGCGGCTTCTCCCGGGAATAAAAACGCGAGAGATTCCTCACAAATTATACACTTAAAACTCATTGCTGATGATTAAACTTTGCAATAAAAAAACAGCAAGTATCAGAGTACTGCTTTCATCTGAATTGGGGAAACGATGACCGAAAAACTATACAAAATAATCAATAATGGGAGCTATGAACTGATAATTGATCGAGGTATGGGTTGAATTACTGATTTTATAAGTAAGACGAAATTAAGGCTGCGAGTAATTACCTGTAAGGGATCGAAGTATTCTACTTTGTACCCTTTAAAATGTAAAAGTTACGAAAGCTAGACTTTCATAATATGCAAAAGCAACTATTACTGACTGATGACCGATTTCCAAAAGACGCGAATACTGACTCTAAAATTGTTGTTGATATCTAATCACTAATCAGTGGAGCTAAAGCGGAGGAGCGCATTCAATTTCGGCACTTTGGTCGTAGCCATTGCATTGGTAATTCGTCATTGCATATTTTCTATCCGACACTGCTATGTCTTGGCATTGCTTAAAGTAGATCAGTCGTCAGTGCCTAATTAACCAAATGAATGAAATAAAAATGCAAATCATAAAATATATAATATATAAACTTTGTCAGTTGTCCTCTATAGTCACTATTGGGAGAAGCTACCTTTAATCTAGAGAACTAGATTTGCTAATAGAGGAAGTCATGAAACTTCTTCCAAAAATCCAGATTACTGTTAAATTTGCATTACTTCTAATCATTCATATCACTGATGTATGAAAATCCAACTTAATTTATGTAAATGTTCGTAGGCAGGTTGGCAGGTATGTTCGCTTCCTATGCATGCACATTTTTGGAGCGTATTGCAGTGTACGGGATCGTCCATAAATGACGTCATTGATAGGGTTAATGGGTCAACTTGGCTACTGATGACATCCCATGTAAAAGATAACTATTATTTCGCATTGGCTAAGCTGATGGCAGGGAAATCACAAGGTCATAAAAATGGGGAATTTTTAAGGACGTCATTTTTGTACCACCCCACAAAGTATAATAATCTACATTTAGCTTCGAGATTCTCTAAATAGATCTTCGAGAAACAAGTTAATAAGTCCGACAAATAACATAATTTAATAAAAATTCATACGTAGTATGTAAACACTGCGTAATGTAATACAAATACACGTAAATGTATTAAAGTGAAAAAATATTTATTTAATATTATTTAAATTATTTAAAATATTTTCCTTATTATGTGGAAATTGGATGTGGTGAAGGTATCCTTTTTAGCGCGCCAATGCTGGTTGAATACTCATGTGAAAAAATGAGAAAACGAAACTGAAACGACGCAAAAAGTGTAGTGAGTAGTGATATATAACCTACTGTTTTAAGTAGTAAAGACTAGAAATTCTCTGGAATTGGAATTCCACAGTAAGGTTCGTCACGAGTCACTTTTTGCCAAATCGAATCGAAAATCGAACCGAACCGAAAATTATCGAGTCTAAATCACAAAATCGAATCGATGTTGAAAAATTATCGAGTTGAATTTTGGAAAATCTTGGAAAATCGAATCGACTCGAAACTCGAACAGTCAAAATCGATCCGAATCGAAAAAATCGAAAAAAAAATCAACATTTTTGTTTCTGTTTAAACGTACTAAATTTGATTAATGAAACAAAGTAAGAGGCATTGTACATATATCTATTTCAGTACTTTAAATTTTAATGTAAGACAATGTACTGTTTATGTCAAAGCAATACCAATATTTTCTCTCAGGTCTAACTTGATTATTGGACCGAATATTCGTTTAAGTTACAGTTCCAGCACAATAAAATTCAGCTCATGTAACGAATATCACCATTAATAAATTATAAATACTAATTCAATAGTATTGTGGCTTTTGTGGACCTTATCGAACCTTTAAGTACATTAGTGTACTATAATAGTGTTTTAAATTGATCACTGTAGGAAGTGTAAAATAAACCTCATCAGATAATGAATTCGCCAAAAAAGAAAGAAAACCTCTTAGAATGAAACTTAAATTCAGATAATTATACAAAATAGTCTAAAAAATGTGTTACCCAAGTTGCATTTTCGTGTTAATTGATACTGTAACTGCAGCGAAGATAGTTTGTGTGAAATCGAAAAAATCGAACGATTTTCGGCTTGAAATCGATTCGATATCGAATTTTTTCGAGTCAAGCAATTCGAAAATCGAAATCGAAATATTTTTTTCGATTTAGCAAAACGCCAAATCGAATCGATTCGAAACTCGAATCGATCGAACGAGTTTCGATTTAACTCGAATCGTGACGAACCTTATTCCACAGTCAGTCATCAGTGTCAATCTGTCCATGCATTCAACATTAACCTTCGCGGCATCAGCAATCAGCAGCCAGCTTATTAATCTCGTTTTCTTTCTGTCTCTGCCGTTTCCTCTCTTGGGTTTATCTATTTAATTAGGGTGTTGGACTGGACGACTGACGAAAAGTTGAGTCATCCGTTTCTCTTGATATCTGTTGATCGATCTATATTTGCCTGTTTGAGTAACTGTTTCATAAATATTTTTCAGTGGAAGTACTGTTGCAGACAACAAACTAAAGTTGACAGTGCGTAGTTATTTGTAACTGTCTATACCAGACAGTTGACAGTCAACAGACAGTCTGTACATTAGTTAGTAAAAAACAATATTATGTATTTGGGTGGTGAAGAATGCAATTGATCAGTGCCTGCCGTTCCTGTAAAGTTAAAACTGAAACGTCAAACGTCGAACGTCAAACGTAGCTTATAGTTGGTTATTAGTCATTTGCTTTTGTGAAATAAATAAAGTGGTATTTGGAACGTATCACATATCGACATCCATTACCTGGCATTCATATAAGTTGAAAATACTATCAAGTATCGTTCTCCGAACTTGGAACTCCGAAGGATAATTGAAAATTGTATAATCACATATGCACAGCCAACAGCTTTCGCTTTATTACGGAGTGATGAGTGTAGTAAAGTGTTAATCAGTAAGAAACAGTTTTTATTTTCATTGTAATACTTAGATTAGATGGAATACAAATAATTATATGCATACGGCATACAGCATATGGATAGATCCTCAATTTTGGACCTTCCTCATTCCTGGCATCCAAATTTTGAAATTTAACAATTCAAAAGGTTCCGAAGTGAGGAACTATTTTGTGACAAACGATGAATAAGTATTCTTGAAATATTAATAAATGATAATGATGATTTGGTATGCCTGAATCAGACAAACTCATACAAATGACTGACAACTGACGTTCAGACGTGACAAAGTAGTAAAAATATTAAAAGAACTTAAGTCTACTTAATACATAAATAAAATAAAGTGCAGGTGCCTCTGTATGTTTCATGTTGTATGTTATGACTAATTATGTTGGTTTGAGTAGACTGTCCTCTGTTGTCTGTAGACTTATTTGTTAATACATTTTAAACATATTTTGAGCTATTTTGAATTTATATTGCAAGGTTTATAGTTTCTGTTCTTGCCGATGCGATGGTAACCAACAATGATTCCTGATGTGTGTGATTTTTTTTTCTAAACTATCCAGGCAACTCTAAGCAGCTATATACTACTTACCAATTCTATTGAACAGAAATACAAGATAATTTTGGAATTTGGGAAGCAAACTACTAGTGTTAAACATTTGCGGCACAATGGCCTTGAACATGGACGAAGATATAATTAAAGGAGCTAAACGTATGAAAATGAATGACTTGTCCAGGGATTACATGGCTGAGGAGCAAGAGGAAGTTCAATCTTCTAGCTCTGGGAACAGAAGCGCCGGCTCTGGCTCAAAAGCATCCAGTTTTATACCGAAAGCAGCTATGCATCCTGGTGAAGTGATTCAGCAAGTCTTTTCAAATGAACTGGTGAGTCTAAAAGATTATTGATAACATGACAATAATATGGTTTTGATCAAGATTTAAAAAAATTAGGATATTATTGAAAATTAAGATTTTCACAAATGTGTTGTTGCATGTGTATTGTTATTATTAATTTGCATACTTTATTCGTAGATTATTTCAAAAATCATGGAACATTTACCATTTGACGCTGCACTCAAATTCCGACTCCTCTCCAAAGCATGGAATTTTGAATCCTTAAAAAAAATCAAAGCCAACCACAAAATGCTTCGCCTTTCCGTCGCTAAAACAACTGAAGTCGTCTTAAATATAAATCCAAATTTCAAACTAATTCCACTCTCAAAAATGGTAGAATTTTCAAGCACTATCGGGAGCAGCAAGTGCAAATTTAGCTTCACCCGATTTTCATTTATTGGCAGTCAATTGTGTTCCCACCAAGTGGCTGGCTTTTTGAAATCTTATGGATCCTTCATTACTGAAGCTGAGATTGAGTGGAACAGTGCTAAGGATGGTATATCTCATTTGAGTGTTTTTCGAGAAACTCTCCTTTTTCTACTACCTTCCCTTCAGATTCTCCATCTCAAAAATATACCTATATCTTGGTTCACTTCAACGTCAGCCACGTCAATGCTGCCCCCCTGGCTCACTTCCGTTGTGATGACCAACTCCTCGTCAATATTAAAAAACCTACAAGAAATATACATTGAGATCTCACCTCCAGTATGCACAGTGGGGATTTACGCCTCTTATGTCCTACTAATGAATCTTCTTCAAGTCGCACCAAATGTTGTAAAAATCCCATGCCTTGAACCACATCTTGTTCCTACAGATAGTGCCATATTATTCCCACGTACTTTAGACATGATTTGCAAACTCAACAAAGAAAAGCAAATTAATATTCTGAGAGGCTTAAAATTAACCAATACAATCGCCACCTCGTATCTTCGTAGAATTCCGCTGTCTCGCAAAGGAGTATTTCTCACCAGCATGGTCCTTAGTATGAGCATCTCGTCACCGATTAACACCGTAGACTATTACAACGACCATATTAAATACATTGAACAAATTCTGAGCGATCAAAAATCAACTTTAAAAAGTCTCCATTTTGAAGTTGAAGCTGCCAAGGTTGTCGCTGCACTCCCCCAATTCTCCATAAGTCTCCCCAAATTAGAAAAATTGACTCAGATGAAATTCGTGCAGTTATCGAGAAATTACGTGACTCCCACCGATGCTTCCTTCAGTCAAAATTTACCGGCTTTGAAAGAAATCGAGATTACTGGGGGTTTCACGGAGTATCCCTCAAGACTGGAAATGAAGAAAGAAATCGAGAATGTGACTGAACGGAATTGTACTGTTACGAAGCTCAAGGTGAATGGATCCATTGATATATTTGGTATGCTCCGGTGGTCAACATTGCTCTTCCCACGTGTGAAGTCGTTGACAGTGGATGCCCTAGACAGGTCTCTCTACCCATTTCTATGGGATTGCTGGCCTGAACTTGAAGAGTTCTATATTGGGAGAGTGCATGTTGAAAATGTGGACTCCGTTCTCACAGGAATATCTCCTCCCATGTGTAGCAAAATTTTGAGCGAATTGTCCGAGGCTGAAAAATCCACAGGGTCAGCAAGTAAATTAGCCATGTGGTACAGTAATCGCGTGGGATTCAATTCGAATATTGCTCCAACTATTACCAGATGGAAAAGTATGATCTATTATATTATATTGCTTCACTAATTAATTTATAAAGTTGGCACTGGATGTGTAAGGAGTAAGGGTGTGCTTACTTGGTTGCTAATTGCTAATATGATAATCTTTTTATTTGATTTTTTTATGCAGAGCTACGGAAACTCTACATCAACTACTTAAATCCGAATGTGTGTCCTCCACTCCAGGAGGTTAAGCTAATACGCTCTAAGAGAAGTTACATTTCGGATACCACTGGTTGCATGGCATTCTCAAAAATGAGGAATCTTCAAGAACTTGTCGTGGGCAATAGCATGGTAAGAATTGTCATTAGTGTTTAAAGATATAGTTTACTTCTTTTAAAAGATGCAAATAGTTTTAAAACATTTTCACATTTTTTTGGAATTTTAGCGTGATTTTCTTTCTTGTTGATGCTATACATAATTTTATATAATATCAATGGAATTTTTTTAAAATTTATTTTTGCAGATTACTCCTTACTGTACTAAAGTCCTGGAAAGTAAGATAAGCTATGTCAAGATCACCACACGTTTCGAAGATGAAGAGGAAGAAGATTCTGAAGATTAGATTTTGATAGCTGTACCTTCAACCTTATGAAAAGTGAACTATTTTATTTCAGTGGACTAGCGAGTTAAAAACAATTTAAGAAGTGCCTTACCGAAAATCTAAAAAATAGATACTTCGTTAGTTAACTTTTGAATTGATTTTCTTGAAATGGAAATGATTTTAGTATATTATGGTGGTTTTTGCGTTTTTGTATGTACGCTGTTTTCGTATGGATTGATTAGTTAAAAATAAATTAGTTTTAAATTTTAGTAGAGAATTGAGAATGTAGTATAGTTTACCGGCCAACTAGCAAAATGTACAATCCGCGATTCTATTGCATACAATTATACCCCTAGCTAGTTTAATTATACCAAGTAATACCCTTAAGATAGTTTAACCAGTTATGGAACCTGCATACATGGTTTTGAAACAAAAGTTTGGTTAATATTACAATATTCGGATTTGCCAAAAACAGTGATTAAATTATTCTGCTGTCGTATGAGCGAATGACTCAACTTTTTATATTTACGTTAAATACAGTACATAAGTAATTTTTCACGATTTCTATGACCAATTGTAAGTACCTAATTCTACAATCTACATATTCAAATTAAAGTGTAATTTACATGAAGAACTTCGTAAGTAACATGGTTTATCTAGATTAATAAAACTTATAATAAATCATTAAAATGAATCTTTTGGCGAACATTAATTTCGCAATTTCTTAGCCCTGTCCAAGGCATAGGATGCGATGCGGAGATTGTTAGTGGGTTACCAAGTTAATCTAGTACATAGAGTAAAGGTGTTGAAGTCCCTTTTTATTTTCAAATCGATACATATAATGCATATACATATGGCAGCCAGCTATGCCAAAATGCCAACAACAAGCTTAATTTTATAATGATTGTATTCGTTTTTTTAACAAAATAAATTATAAAATGAAACTCTTATGATATTATGAATGCTAGAAGACCAAAGCAAAGTACAAACTAAATAATTTATTATTTTTTAAGTATTAATTTTATTTGACATTTAAAAATATCACCATCAAATCGATCCAAACTGCAAACCTCTGTAGCTTACACTTTAAACACAGATTTCAAGTTACGGCGGCCCCATAATAGTGGATAAGTACATGTACATACTAGTTAGGTAGGTACCTTCAGAACTCAGCACCTAAAAAAATCCGGATCAAGTCATTTCCGATGATAGTTCCCATTTAAAAACTAGTATTTATTCATTATAACTATATTAACCAGTACGTTTATATTTAACTATAAAAGTTGTCATAAATACATATATATGGAAAGTTTAATATTTATACGAAACAATAACATCAATTTAAACCAATCACGTTGACGTTATGCATCAGCTATGAGACCAAAACGTAATAATTTGAACTGCATAATAATAATTTAGAATTTAATTGCTACACGCTTATTGTGCTTATTTATAAATTTAATACAGTGGTCAAATTTTAACCTTTCTAAGCGTGATAGTTACGTCCCCATACCTCGCCATATGTAAAGTTTTAAAAAATTGTAAAATTTCTATTTTTAGATCTCAGAGATTTTTTACGACAAAATTTACAAACCTTAAACACACTTAGAAACTTCAACAACAACTATAAATTATGTAAGATATCTATTGTATAACTATATAAGTATAGCTACATTTAAATTAGTTTCAATAGTTACATAAATGTGTAGAATTTTCTTAGAAACTTTTTCCAGCTACTTTTCAGTTACAATAAATTACAGAGACAAGACACATACACAAGTCATTTGTAAACTTTGGAATAAATTACTGCCTTTTACAGACACACTGTACAAAGACGCATATACATAGAAGTCGAGTATACTTATTACATACATTTTCATTTTTTCATTTAAGTACTAAATACCTAAATATATATGTGCAGAAATTGGAAAACAATCTATTTATCATATTTTAATAAAACTATACAAAATGGCTACACACAGAGAAATAAGTTGGTTTCGTTTTACGGTTAAATATTGCAAAATTTTGATTGCCGGGGATCTCTCAAAATTTGTCGCTTTCAACTGCAAGTTTTGACGTACCCAACGGCAATTTTCGCGAATGACGGTATTTCTGCAAATTTTGCACTGCCCTGGTAATTTAATTCAGCAGTCAAACTGTCCCTTTCCTTTGTTGGGGATCACATTAAAGTTGCAAGCTATGCTGCAAAAGTTTACTGTATTTCACTGCAAATGATAAAATGATGTATGTGTGGTAAACTTTGATGTTGTGCATAAGACACTAGCATTTGCAATGGGGAATAGTAATTTCAAAAGACGCATGCTTATCAAAATAGATTGCAAATTGTTAGCGACAGAGAATATTAGTTTATTGCCATGGCAGCATTGATTGCAGTGCTGTAGTGACGCAATGAAGCAATCAACAAATATTATACTACAGTTGCAGTGGTTTCGATCTCATTTAGACTCACTAGTCAGTTGCTGTGCTGATTGCTCATCTCAGTCATTAATTGGAAATTTTCGTCGTTTTATCGGGCGTTTTATCTCAAGTCTTGTTAGTTAATTGATATTATCTTATTTTAGAAGGGTCATTCTGCTAGGCTACTAATTGCATAGTACATCTAATATATTAGGATTGTTGGACTCATTTTGAAAGTCAGCTTTTCTAGATCGGGGTTGTTATATATACTTTGAAAATCGGGATTGCGGGAGCGGGATATCTGCTGGTACTTTACAGTCAATGGATTCAATAATTTTGCTTACCAATATTATTACTTTAGGTATTCTATATATTACTCATTAACTCCTACTTTATTTATCGTAAAGGGTCAAGGAAATAATCATTCATTTTGTTTGTATAGAGATTTTTTCATTTCTAGAATCAACTAAAAAACTGAATTTTTCAAAGCAAAGTATTGCATTCTTGTTGTAGCAGGTGGAATGTGGACGCGTTTGTCAGTTTTGAGGATACTTCGAGTAAGAGCACTTAGGCTATAACCTTTCTATCTCACAATTTGTTCCATCCTGTGCGTTTGGAATTCCTCACAGTATCTGTATCCCTTGCTAAAATTGTTCTACAACGTGTAAACTATTTAGTTGGTATTATTTAGAATTTTTTCACATTATGATTTATGTTTAATAATTTTTGAAATTAGTTGTTGCAAAATTTGACTTTGCAATGTAGTAAATAAAGTAAAAAAGTGTGTACAAAATAAACAATTGTTTTTGCAAGATACGATACAATTCACTAAGCATTCTAAATGTCAAATTTTAAAGTAGGGGAGCCAAGAAATTAATTTGCATAAAATATGTCATCTGGTTTTGTAAGATACCCCGCAAAATTAAATGCAGTTCCACAGCAATATATTTTGCCCATATTTCGTTCAAACTTTTTGACGTTTACCTATCAAATATGTGGTTACCGTAGGTTACTGCAAACATTTTATTTGCAGTTTCCACGGTAATTATTGTTACCATTTGTTACGGCAACACTATTTGAAGCCGAAAATACAAAACGTTTTTGAACGAGAGAAACGGTAAATATTTGAAGGATCCACGGCAAATTCTTACGATTATTTCTCTGTGTGTACCCTCAAATGAGCTCCTATGATTATTGGTACATGTTTTTTTTACTATAGATTCTTGTAACTAAAAAATTAGCAAAACATTAAAAGGACCAAAAAATTGTAAATGTTTTTGATCCTTAATCAGGATAATATAGGTATTTGCAAATACGCACAGTCACAGGTACATACAAATTTCACTTTTTTGTGTTAAAAGGTGTTTAACATCGAGATCAAACTTCGAAGATCGTATCTCTTATTTTCTTGTATTAAATTTACAGAATAGTTTCCATTGTATTCGTATTACTAAAGGAGGAAAAGGAGCAGGAATAATAATTGGATTTCATCGCCATTTTGATTGTGAGCTTTCCCCCATTTCCATCCATTCCCTGTAAAAGCAAATTTTCAAAAACGAGCATAAGAATAAAAGTATAAAATTTGAAATTTTTTTGAGAAACTGCATGTGTGGTGGGGAAAATAGTATAAATTACTATGCGCAGAGTAGAAACAGTGTAGCTTTCGCTCGTCTATATAATATAGTATATCATTATTTTTTTGTACTTACATTTGCAGTTTTTGCCCGTCGATTTTGATCCTCTTGAACAGCTGCTAAAATGTGACCTTTTCTTCGTCTTTGACAAATCTGACAATTGAGACTGAAGCATTTGTCAATTAGATTATTCTCGGAACTAATCCCTCGACTAAAAGCTCGACTCGACGAGCAGGAGAAATGACAGTGACATTTCCCGCCGTTGTTCCCGCCGTTGTTCCCGTTCCCGTTATGACAGCAAGGAGAGTGATGAGGATCCCCGCCACTGTCCCCGCCAGGACTTTGACTCTGACTTAAAATGAGGGCAGAGGATGCAACTGTGGCTGTGGTGGTTCCTCCGGGTGAGAGCGTCAAATGCTTGTGAAGCCACTTGGCCCCGAGTCGACTCTTGTTCGTTTCAAACTCACAACATTTTTTACAATAATTATGAAATTGATTATATTTATTTGGACTTGCAGTATTATTCAAGTTAATATTTGTGAAGCTGTAGGAGTAGCGATCCAAGTCCAAGTCCAAATTTTTATTTTTATTCATCAAGTCGTGATGACTATGAGCACTGTTCCCCAAGATTTTCCCTGTCCAAAAATGTCCAGTCATGTTCGAGTTCTGTTTCTGACAGCAAGTGGAACAAGCGCAAGTACATCCACAAGAATACCCACAAACGCACACGCAACGGCCGCCACGGCAAAGTCCCAGTCGACGGAGGCGATTTCGGTCCTTGGTGGCTAAGAACAAATTTGAGACAATTTTGTATTTTTCAGTGGTCTATGCTAATAATAATATTTTCTATAATGCTTGTTCAAAAACTGTATTTTCTCTGGGTCTTTAAATAGTTTGAAATTTACATATTATAAACTGTCCGTGATCATAAAAAACTGCGCAAAATTTACAAATACAGCTTTAGTTTTGACAATAAATTCCCAAAGAAGCCAAAAATTACATATACTCGGTGAAGAATCACAATGCCCCTTATCCATTTTAAGCTAGAGTCAAAATGAGCTATGTCATAAAAAACACTAAGTAAGAAAGATGCAAATTAAGATTTAGATGCTATGGATAAGTCATTTTGAAAAGTGTAAAATGTTCGATTTACATATTTCTGAAACGTCCTAAAAATTTTATTTACATGTTTTTGAAGCGTCCAAAATGTTCTATTTACACGTTTTTGAAGCGTCCAAAATGTTCTATTTACATGTTTTTAAACGTCCAAAATGTTATATTTACATGTTTTTGAAAAGTGCAAAATGTTCTATTTACACGCTTTCAAGACCATAAAATATTTCAATATTTTTGAAGGTAGTAGATTTTGTTTTAAGTTAGAAATGGATATGGGTCATTTTGGTTCTTCACTGACGATATTATGCATGTCCCAGTTGCCCAGTTTTGCAACGTCCTTTTAGTACAATATTCGAAAACATAATATTTTTATTGTCTATAAAATAAGATTAGTGTGGGAAGGTACCTTCAGCTGTGATGGGTATTGCAGTCGCAGTGCTGTGTATAAAATTGTTGGGTAGATTTGAGGTGGTGGAGGTGCTGGAGGTGGTGGTGAGTGTGTGGAATGTCCCTTGCCTTTGAAATCGGGAAAGTCGCCTCCGACGACGGGAGCAGAGAAGGAGGAATCCATTTCGAAATTTTGAAGACATGATATTGTAGAGGATTGGATTGAGGGCCGAGTTGGTGTAGAGCATGATCCGGCAGAAATACTCAATGTTGTAGTAGACCTCATTTGTGAAGGGATTAGAATCCGAGATGAGGATGAACATGGTGAGGACGCGGAACGGGAGGAGGCAGAGGAAGAAGGTGAAGACGACTGTGCCGAGCATTAGGACGACCTGTTGACGGGCCCGATGATTTTGACGGGTGTAATTATGTTTGAGCCGTGAGCGGTCCGTCGTCAAATTCTGGGCAATGAGACCGTAGGTGATGAGGAGGATGAGGAGGGGGAGGAGGAAGAAAATTACAATGGAGGAGATGGAGTAGACGTCCGCCCACAGTGTCCCCGCCCCAACCTCACAGTGCGGCTTATTATTCTTGTCCGTGTAGTAGTTGATCATCAAGTACATTGGGCTGGTGGGATACAAATTAATGCATTATTCATTCATTCTTCTCTCTGAGTACTAAGAAATTTTTAGTTGTATTTTTTGTAAAAAAATGTTTTTCCCTTACCTAGTGATGACCCCAGCAGCAAACCAAGTGCTGACACAAATTGATATCGCCCTGGTTTTTGTGCATACATAATTAGCTTTGAGTGGGCAGCAGATTGCATAGTAGCGCTCAAAACTAATGGCCAAAATTGTTAGAACTGACGCATGTGCCACAGTTACTTCCAGCAGTGGGACCAGCTTACCTGAAATTTCGGAATTCATTCCATTTTATTAAAACCAACAATTGACAGAAGTACAGAAGTAAAATGAACGATAGACTATAGGTATAGCATTACGCCAAAATCTTTTTTTCGAAATCATACATGAAATCGTAATGATCTGTCATTAGTTTCTACGATGAACGATGGTGACCCAAACCAATTCAAAATTATTTCAAAAATGCTATACTTATGTACCTAACTGTTTTTAAATGCGTATACAAACATAATATCGTCTGTGAAGAACCAAAAAGACGCATATCCAATTTAATTAAGCTAGAATCAAAATGAGCTATGTATGTCATAAAAACAGCGTGAGAAACATGCGTCAAATGTTAATTACGAGTTTTTGAAAAGTGTAAAATGTTCTATTTACGTGTTTCTAAAAAGTGGAAAATATTCTGTTTACATGTTTTTGAAATGTGCAAAATGTTTCATTTACTTGTTTTTAAAAAGTGCAAAATATTTTATATACATGTTTTCGAAAAATACAAAAATGTTCTATTTCTATTTACTTGTTTTTGAAAAGTGCAAAATATTTTATTTACATGTTTTTGAAAAATGAAAAATGTTCTATTTACATGTTTTTGAAAAGTGCAAAATATTCTATTTACATGTTTTTGAAAAGTGCAAAATATTCTATTTAAATGCTTTCAAGACATGCTTCAATATTTTTGTAGATAGAGAATATTGTTTTTAGCTACAAATGGATATGGGTCATTTTGGTTCTTCACAGACGATATCCTATATCATATGTATTAAAGGCTTACACATTGCAGATCCCAGTAGCCATATTTCCCGATCGTAATAAACTTCCATTATGCACGTGGGCGTGCAAATGAGGAGAACCAGTAAATCCGCGACGCTCAAATTGACCAGAAATATATTCGTAGAGGTCCTCATATCCCGTGAGCAATGGATGACAATAATGACCATCGTATTCCCAATCGTCCCGACCGCAAAAATAATGAGTAGGAAAATAAAAGCTGTGACCCGGAGATACATAGGGAGGTCACCTCCCTCTCCTCCTTCATCCGAGCCGGGTAAAGCCCCGCCCGCCCATAAAACATTGTTCATGTTAAAAGTAGCATTATTATTATTATGGTAGTATCCGCCGCTACTATTATTGTTGTTGTTGATATTCATACTAGTGTTCAGTTTATATTGGCGATGAAAATGAGACTGATAAATAGAATCATGGATTTCGGTGATGTCAAAAATATTAGCAGTATCAGCATCAGTATCGGTGTAAGTATCATTAGCATCATCGATAGTGGCGCTTGGTTCAATTTTCAAGTCTGAATCGAAATCGTTAATTTTTACTTCAGTAACTTCAGGCCATCCAGTAGCAGTGCCAGTTGAAGTAGGAATCAATTTTCCACTTGGACTTGGACTTACAGTTGTTAGATATTTCCTCAAAATTGGTTTGAAAATTGGTGACGAAGAGCTTTTCAAAACACTGTTCAATGAGCTATTGGCGTTCTTGTGTACTCCGCTGGCTTTAGTGTTAATTTCTGTCTTTGTGCTGCTCTGTGTTTCCTTTTCCGTTTCCGTGTCGCTTGAAATTGTAGCATTTTCATTTTCACCGAGTGGATCTGAAATAGTGACTTCCGCTTTTACTTTTTGCGGTTTACTTTTAACCTTTGTTGACTTATATTTGGACTGTTCTTCATAATTTGATTTTCCAACTTGGTTTTCATCGTTGGATTTCCGTTTGTCCTCATTCTCTTGCTCAAGTGGTGATGATGATGATTGGATTTGACGTTGTGGTTGTGGGTCGGTGGCCGCATCGGCATCCGGATAATCCGCATCGGTCTTAATTACCTCATTGTTAGCATTGTTCATTTTCTTAGTGAGTCCGGGTGGAAGAGTGTTTAATTCTTCGTCGTCGCGGTCAACATCAAATGAATAAACTGGAGCAGGAAGTATGTTATGCAGCTGTAACTTGAAGTCTCCTGGTTCTGGTTCGGGCTCTTCTGGTTGTGCTTCACCAAAACCAAACTCTAAATTGGATCGGGGAAAGACTGACATATTTGGATTTGGGTTCGGGTTACTGGAAGCCGCTATCTCGGTACCGGTACCGGTACCGGCCCCAGCTACTACTGCAGCAAATGCAATAATGAAAATGGAAATTGCACGGTGAATTCGGGAGTACGTTGGCTCGGGACTGCCTCCCATTTTGGTTGGCCTGTTGTTGGGTGTCTGCTCCAATTATTTCAGTGCTAACTATTACTATTAACTGTTGATGTTGATAGTTGAATTTCTCAAGTATATGAAGTCTTTCTAATGCTATTAAAGCTGCAGTCAAAAGTAGTAAAACCGTAAATTTATAGAGTCAACTATTATGTATTGAATAAGTTTGGTTGGAAGTTGGTAGCGTTTTGGTTAGTTATAATGAAATTAATAGTTAGAAGAGTAAAAAGTTTATCAACGTTTCTTGATTTAAAATTCTAATTTAATTCATTATGTAAATGCAGGAATGCTTCTCACTAGTCAAATCAGCTGGGCTGTATCTAGACCAAAGCCGAAAAGTGAAGATGAAGATTGCAAAA
Organism: Dicyrtomina minuta; assembly: GCA_949802685.1. NCBI lineage: Eukaryota > Metazoa > Arthropoda > Collembola > Symphypleona > Dicyrtomidae > Dicyrtomina > Dicyrtomina minuta. The sequence continues at coordinate 63,399,829 of OX461808.1, read as the reverse complement.
GACTTGGCTAATTACAAACTGCTGCAACTGGGACTGGGAGCGACGTGAAGAATTATATGAAAATGACAGCTGAAGGGTTGATAGTATAGTCCAGCGATGCGAGGACTGATTAGCTGGCTGGATCTTTTTTGGAGATAAAAGGTAGGTTTGTTCCCAGGACGTTTTATATTTATTAGTTAATTAGGTACTTAGGTATATGTATAGTATGTAGCATAGTAGTTTTGCTCGATATAATATTTCCCTTCGGTCACGGTGTAATGCAGCGAATAATCAAATTTAATAAATTGTCTTTCGCGTGTTTTATGGGCTAATAAAAGCCCCAGTTTCTAAGCTCTTTTCCCCAAATGACACAATGACACTCATAGTCTCCGTATATGTAGGAAGGTACTGTTTTGTCACAGTTGAGATAAAATTATGCAAGTGTCAATCAAAATCAAGGAGTGTAAAAATGCTATTAAAACAATTTAGTTTAAGTTAAGCTCAGTAAAAGTTATTGTGGTTGTTCCGCCAAAAGTTAGTGATTGAATCACACAAGTTTCTTATATTATAGTTTCTTTGTTGATTTACCCTTTTAGAATATAGTTCACTGTTTCTCTTTGCGTAAGATTTTTACACTAAACTTGTTGAATTAACTTTTTTTTTCTCGTATAAAACTAGAAATTTAAAATCCTTTTTACTTTACGAAATGACGAGATTGCACTTTGTGCCCTGAAATATTTTACAAATTATTTCAAAGGACGCTCTTTTTCGACGTCGACTTCTACTTCGTTTTGATCTCTAAGCTTTTACAAACGATGTTATGTTTAAAGTTTAGGCTCTGTTTAAATGTTTACTTACACCTATAAGAAAGTCAGTCACATTTAAAAAGGGTTTGTGGAATAATGGATTAGATTCTTTTTTATTTTTATAGAACCTTTTATTTTTGGAATTTTATACTGTTTTTAAAGAAAGTTTTGTCAATGACAAGGAATTTCAAATTGCATTTGTTTTTGAATTTTTTTCTTGTAGCTTCTAAGATTTTCATTGACGTTGTGTTGGTTTTTTGTTTATGGTATAGTATAGTATGACAAGATGGTTGACTTTTTATTAGATTTCCAATCTGAGAATTAGAAGAATGAAACATACATTTATTTGAATTGACGGATTGGCTTTGTTGAAAAGTGGAATGAGAAGTATGAAAACCAGTTTTGAATATAGTTCTGATTGTGAGTTGTGACGTTGACACTTTGACTTTGAATTTATTTGTAGAAAATGTACAGGGGTTTCCTTTCTTCTTTTCAATTTTCCTGTCACCTGTAAAATAATTGATTGCAATAAGTTTTACATAGGTACTTTTGTCAAATGTAAAAATGTAAAATTGTGAGAAACAAACTGAAGAAAAGTTTGCAGTCCAAGAACACAGAGCTTCACTATTTATTTGAAGTCTGCAACTCGTGTAATAATAATATTTATCATGACCCCGTGTAACTTAATAGGAATTATGCTAGCAGCAACAGCAGTACTTGTCACATGTAAAGTGTAAAGCGAAGTCATATGAATTTTTTATAGTATAGTCTAAATTGCGTAGCGTAGCTAGTAGACATGCTATTTTTAGAAGGTATTGTATTTTCAACGAAGAAAACTAAGATTTTGCTCCCTTAAAACATGTCTTAAAGCTCTTTTGGCGAATAAAACGATTTGGCGATATGTAATTAAATGAATTTTGCCTTCTCTAAAAATCCCTAACTAACTAACTACACGGTTTTGAATCTTTCTAGAAGGGAGAAGTTACCTTATTTTCTATAACAGTACACCCCGTGTATTATTCAGGTTCTGACCTCCCAGACCCCGTGTGCTATTACAGACCCGTGTACTGCGCCGTATCCATATAATAGTGAGTTAAATAGACCCGCGTACTATTCAAACTTCTACCTCTCAGATCCGTGCTCTATTATTGACCCGTGTACTAATACAGATCCACGAACTCTATTACAGGAAATCCTAAACTTTGTCACAATTTATCCAGTTTGAAGTCTTTTCTAAATATTCAATATGTATCATAATTTGTATAAGGATAAAATCATGGCGTAGTGGTTTCATCGTGTTTGTTTTCCAGATTGTTTTGCTCTCATCGTCTCATCTCTCAAACTTTCACTACACTTGACTTGGACCTGCCTTTGCAAGAGCTATTTCTTTCTCCAAGCTTCAATAAGATCAAGACAAACATAAAGAAAGAATGAAATCGAAAGTCTACAAGCAAAAACAAGTTGATCGACAGTTTGCTTGGTCACACAGAGACCAGTGGGTCCAGTTTAAAGAAAGCTAAAACTAAATCTGGACTCCAACTGGGCTTATGGGCCTATGTCTTGTTGTGCTCTTAGGAGAATGTCAATGACATTTTCCATTACTTTCTCTTTCATGTCTTTTTTTGGATAATTCAGTGTTCAACGACGCACTTAGTACCACCAACCGTCACAGTCACGGTCACAGTAGCCAGCTCAGCGTCAACAGCTAATGCAGTAATCGAAAAACAAGATAACCTGTCAACTTAATACCGTAACCAGGTATGTATATGTAGAGAGGTAGCTAATCATATAGTTATTCATTTCGTAATCTGCTTCTATCAGTATATTTTTTATAGGTACTAACTAAATTTCAAGTACCGTATTTTCTCTAATACTACGCGGGTCTATTAAAATACGTGCTTTTAATCGGATCGCATGCCAAAAAAGTATCTTTCATTCTACTACTACTAATTTCAAATTGCGTATACGGCTACAGGAATTTATTTATATGTACCGGCGTCTCACTAATCAGATGGAGACCCCATAGTTGCTACTTTAAAAACTTTACTATAGGTACTACAGAATGGTAAAAAAAGAGAGCGGAGATAGCTGGTTTTGGCATTTACTTTTACCTATCTCTATAGATCTGCGAAAGTAGATCAAATCCTGATAATACATTGGGTTTTAGGTCAAAGAAACCGCGAAAACAGAAGCCACTAAACTCTTGAATTTCATTCAGAATTCAGATGCCTTTGGTATTTTGGTTTTGGCTTTGCTTTGTTTTGACTGTGGCTATACGTCTGAGTCTGGCCTGGTGGTCTAGTATGTTTAAGTATATCTACACATTGTGTCTGATCTTCTCAATTTTCAATCACCGGTACACCCGCGTATGTTGTTTCATAACGGGAGATGTGATTATGAGATGAGCGGAAGCCCGAAGAAAACAACGAGCCACACATTTATTCATCTACAAAATAATTATTACATAAACACGGATTATTTTACGTTAATCCACCACTTTGTAAACCAAAACTGGTTTATATTTCTATGAATCGTACAAAACTGGTATCAGCATTCTAAATTAACAATGGTGCTTGTCAACTGTCAGCACGTTTAAAAGCAATCTAGGTACATTCGATATTTTAATATAGGAAGCGATGCCTAAAATGTTTGTAATTTCTAATTAATGCATTTAATTTACAACTTTCCTGCCAAGTATGTACCGCTCTCAGTGTATCTGTTTATTATGTTTATGCAATGCTAATGCTAATGTTACTTTTTTTAGAAATTTTTAATTCCAAATTGAATTTTGTTTATTTTTCAGCTACGCGACAAACACTTGTATACATGTTTGTAGTATGTAACTTCTATTTGAAAATCTTCGAAACTTCTTGTACACACACTACATTAGCTGTTCAGCTTTCAAAAAGTTTCAAGCTTGAAAGACGTCAGGGTTGCTATTTTTATTTTAAGCAAAGTAGGTGGGCGGATGTCCAAGTGCCTACGTAGAAGTAGAAGAGCCCTTAAATACTCTGTACATACTTTTAACTTTTGGAGGATGGTAACAAACGGATTATGTACACAGCTGTATGTACCTACCTGTCTGAGTCTGAATTGAAGGCGGTCACGGACACGTTCCTCAATCTTTAGTGTACGTTCCATTCTCTTCATCTCTCTAATACTGAACGGAACTCAAACGGAAACCCAACTAATTCCATCAATAACGAAATCAATACTCTATGCCCTGTTGAGCACTACAAAAAATATGAGGAACGTGAAGCAAATAAGAAAAACACAACCGCGCACTTAAACACGAAGGATAAATTGAGTAAAACTAAAACAAATAAAGAGTTTAAAAAAAGCATTAAAATGTCGCGGCAGTGCACTTTACAGGAATTAGCATTAAAAGGAAATAAATCCTGGAAAAATCTCAGAAACAGAATAGCGAACAAGGACAAAAAGAAGTTGTATAGTGGAAGATACAATGACCTCTCTAAAACAATGACCTCGCGTCTAATTACAATACTATGTTGGATGTCCCGTTCTCTTTAGGTCTGAGTGAGTTGGTTAAATACCACACAACGGCAACCACAATTTCCTCAATATTCTCAAATACAAAATGGGTTATTTTTACAAAGGATTAATATTACATAATTCTGTTAAATGAAGCTACTGTTTTTTAAATTCTGAACTATGACTATGCAATCGAAAATTAAAATAGTGTGTCTTTGTGGTCATTCACGCTATGGTTTCCGGAACCGGAACCGGCATGTTATAGTTATACACACGTGAAATGGTGAAATGCAAAGGTACTTTGAAATAATTTGTATTTTGTTTATCCTTGTTTTGATTTTGGTTTCGTGATTCGTGCAAAACAGGGTATTTTAAAAAGGAAACCCCTTTTATATGCTATCTATATTAAATATTAAACTGAAAATGAACAGATAAAATGCAGAAGCGCCTATCTACATATTGAAAAATTTAGTAATTAAAAGTTTCCTGCAAGTTAAGTTTAAATCATCAGTATTGTTGCATGATTCTTAAAAGAGGGCTGAGCCGAAGTTAATAGCTCTAATTCTCTAATAATTCTCTAAAATAACTGTGTTAGTTTGTATGTAATATTGTAATAATTGAAATTTGTCAACGTATAAAACTTTGTAAGTATACCTGCCAACATCAATATAAAACTTAATTGAGCCCCGGAGTTTAAGTGTCCCCCTCCACTGCACTCTGCAGCATCTACAATAACCAAAAGGCTCAGTATGCAATTAAACAATTCACAGCGTACTTTTCAACAAAACTAATAATACTATGAAATAGTTTCTAGAAGTTTACAAATTGTTTAAGGTGTTTTTCAGCTACTGCGTACTGCGTACATATTATGTTTTAATTAAGTATTTACATTTGAATCTCGCATTACACAGAATTATACAATACTATTTACTATTTCATCATTTCATCACGTGCCACTGTATCTGTTGAGAGTAAATTAAATTTAGTCATAAGCTCCTAAACAAACTTTGATATTTGATATTGATGCTCTAGTTTTAATTTCAATGCTCTTACTTGTCGTTAGTAATTAATAGTTTCGAATCACAAACTATAAACGTAAATGTGCTAACTGAATTGTTTCAAAAATCAGCAAAATGTTTAATGAACCTACTCAAGGGTTTTCTCCATCGTTTGATTTAATTTGGTTTTGATTGTGCACCTTATACTGCAACATTGTGTCAAGCCCCAAACCCCAAAGAATCTATTTTTTAAATAGCTGGCTTAATTACGATTACAGTTAATCTAAAAAAATATGGACCTCACCTATAGCAAAGTAATGAAAAGCTATGTGTATTGGTGCATTGGGTGCCTTCTGTTTCTGTTCTAGTAGGTATTATTAACTTATTCACCTATCCTGAATTTGGGGTAAAGTTATAGGCAACAGTTGTACTACCTGTTAACATCTCTACGCAGAAATAGACAAAAATCAATACTATCAATCTTACTATAGTAAATAAACCTATCTAATAATGCAATAATTATATTTACTAAGCAATAACGGAAGTCCTCATAAAATGTTTGTTACATTACATAATAATATGCGCTGGATTTATTTACATTGTTTCTGTGCAGGGCCAGACGAAGTCATTGCCTTTAGGCAGCAGTAGTTTCCAAACAAATCCCCACTTTAATTTTAGAATGTTTTCTTTGGTAAACAAAAATGTTGTATTTACCATTTTTAGTCAAGTTTAAAATGTTCTGTTTACTTAATTCTGAAAAGTGTTAAATGTTCTGTTTACATGTTTTGAGAAAAGTGGAAAATGTTCTGTTTACATGTTTTGAAAAAAGTGTTAAATGTTCTATTTACATGTTTTGAGAAAAGTGTTAAATGTTCAATTTACATGCGTTTGAAAAGTGTTAAATGTTCTATTTGCATGTTTGAGAAAAGTGTAAAATGTTCTATTAACATGTTTTGGAGAAAAGTGGAAAATTTTCTATTTACATGTTTTGAGAAAAGTGTTAAATGTTCAATTTACATGCGTTTGAAAAGTGTTAAATGTTCTATTTGCATGTTTTGAGAAAAGTGTAAAAGTAAAATGTTCTATTTACATGTTTTGAGAAAAGTGTAAAATGTTCTATTTACATGTTTTGGAGAAAAGCGGAAAATGTTCTATTTACATGTTTTGGAGAAAAGTGGGAATTGTTCTAGTTACATGTTTTGGAGAAAAGTGGAAAATGTTCTATTTACATGCTTGGAGAAAAGTGGAAAATGTTCTATTTACATGTTTTTGAAATGCACAAAAACTTTTGTTAGCATGTTTTTGAAAAGTTTCAAATAATACATTTTCTTGTCTTCGAAAATTCAGGCTGCTTGCTCTGGCTGCATTATCCGGCCCTGTTTCTGTGCTTTAAATCCAAGATTTTAGAAATTTGACCTTTTTTTGTTTTTTAATTCCAGTCGCAGTCTCATCTCCCAGGAGGATGCACCTGACTTTTTACCGTATAAGTTTAGAATCGGTATCGGTAACTGACAACACTCAGTACACACTACTCAAGAATATGAAATAAGAAAATAAAGACGTGCATATCTACCTAGATATTGGAAATTGGAATTCTGCTCAAAGAAACACAAAAGATTTTCAAAACAATTTCTTACCGTTTTTACGTCAATCCTGCTTCACTTCTTGCCCCAGTTGTCCAGTCTCCTTCCCTCTCGTTCTTGTCTATTGAAAGTTTAAAATCTGTATGTATGTCCTATGCTTCAGCTTGTTAACTTAACTGTAGACCGTATCCGTGATCCGTAAGGAAGGTAAGATGAGACAGTTGTTGTTGTTGTTGGTCAACAAGATATAAATCTGAGTTTCAAGGTTCCAGTTCCAGCTATGTAAGTCTTTAGAAATGTCCGTCTTCCTATCCTTCCCGTGCCTTATTTGCTGTTCAAGATTCAGAGAAAGCCTCCTTTTCACTCTATATATTTCAGGCTTGAGGCAATATGAAGCGAGAATCCCGCAGAATTTCCAGAGAAGCCAGGCAAAAAGGCGAAACTTTGAGACACGCCGTCTTGAGATGTTGTTGTGAGATCAGATTGAAAACTGTACTCAGTATAAGACTGACAGTTGTTGAGTCGTACAAGAAGTAAGAGAAGAAGATTCTTGGGTGGAAAGATTGAGGTCTTGAGTGTGTCTCTATGTCTCAAGTGGCAATAATCCTGTCAGTCGATGGGCTGTGAAAACTAATTTAAAAGCCACTCCACCTCCACAATCGGAATGAGAGCAGTTTACTGGAGACTGGAGATCCGAAAAAGAGACAGTTCCGCCGGAACCGGAGTATGACCAGATGCTATCTGTGATATGTACAGCAGCTCACATTCCAATCCGCCTATAGGATTGCCACAGTGATTGTTAAAACAATGAGCTTCCTTTATAACATGTCCTCCTTTCCTCCGCACTAATTAATTATTGTTTAACAACGTGACCGACAAGTTAAGACCACACACTACTACTATTACAGATATTTATATAATTTCCACTGACTGTCTCCAAGTAGTGCTTCACGTTAGACGGAAAGAAGGATTTATAATCCAAATTAGCTGGTTCAGAAACCGAGACGGAAATCTGAGTCAGATTCAGATTCAGCTTCTGTCTTGGTGCCGGTGTCGGTGTCGGTGTCGGATAAATGTTTATTTTTTTGCGATCGTTCGTTCGTTCGTTCTTTGTTGATGGGCCCCAGTGCCTTAAATATTTGAATTCGTAAATCTCTGGTTATGATGCAATTATATTTGTACACGTCCGAGCTTCTGTCTCGTCTTTCTTATTGTTTTTACACCCAAGGGTCTTGAGCCACGTACGTGAGTTCTTGTTCCTTCCTGACTTGTTGACGTTCACACTATAGCACAAGACACAGGAGTGTTTTGTTATTGTGAAATACACTGCGATTTAGAAACTATTTCCGTACTCGTCGCTTATTTATCTGTTTGACCCAATACTAAAAATATCTATGTAGTTTCTCCAATCTCCAGATCCAGAAGTAGCAATTAATTATGTTGTGTAAATTTTGGACATTTCTTTCCTTGAATTTATTTTGTAGACGTCACGTCTCCTATATCCATGGCTCTTGTTGTAGTGTTCATTGTGTGCTGGGCTCCGATTTTGCTATTGAAATTGATTGGTGTTCCATTGTGCTGTGCTGTGGTGGCTGTTGTGTTCTGTGCTGTAGGAAGATGTAATGTGATGAGGCGGGTAACTCCGGGTAGAATGAGAGAGTTGAGATGGAAGTGAAGGGTTTTATTGTGGCTCTCTGTTTGGATGTGGATTTTTGACTATATGAGGAGTTCGGATGGTGGAGTGAGTGAGTGAGTGTGAGAGCGTCAACCGTGGGAAGATACGTACGGCTTCCTTCATGAGACATTCACATAATAGTGAATGTGAATCTCATCTCAATCACACTCCCGCTTTTGAGCTCTGACTTTGGTTCGGTTCGGAGTCTTGACAGTCGTCAGATCATAGGAACAGTAGAAGTAGAAGTAGAAGGAGGAACTCAGTATATATCTGTATAGTCAGCTCAGCAGGTTCTTTCCAGTATGCATATAGACTCCAGGACTCCAGACTTCCAGGCTCAACAGTTACACTGTGTAAAAAACCGTACTTAATTATAGGTAAGTTTTGGTATGTGAATAAAAATGTATGTTGGTTGGTTGGTATACTCTGTGGCCTGTGGGTAGGGATATACCTTAGGCCTTAGGTAAGAACTTATTCATATACTGTCGTACTGTTTCAATTTCGTTAGGGATTTCCTTTGCAATACCTATATAGTTTACCTGTTTGATTCAAGTTTGCTTGTGTGGAGTCCTGGCTATAGAGCTGGTACTCTATTATTTTGCCTTACCTCATATAACAAATATTATGTAGTGGTTCAGTTCAGTGGATGTTGTGGGTGTTCCTAGTATGTATTGAATTTCTATGGAATCCTCGACCTGTCAGCATCTTATCTCCAACCACCTATCTCCAATAATTGCCCGGAGAAGATTTTATAGGTGAAAAGTCAGAAGCTTAGCTTTTGAATAGGGTGGTGGTGGTGGTGGTGGTGGGTGTGGGTGTTATTAATGGAAGTATTGAAATGTGAACATAATGCTTTATAGCTACGAATTTATTTATATATTTTGTATACATTGTTTTATATAGAGGATGTAACAATTTTTGTATTTTTAACTTATAGTATGATGAGATACAGTGTTACACATTTTTTAAGGCTCAGCACCATGTGAAGATTTTTTTGGCAAAACTGAGCAGGTTCACTATGCATATTTTACGGGAACAACGAATAATGAATAAAATGTGACAGGATTATTTTTATGAACTGATTTTTTTTCTACAGGTACCGTAACTGACGAAGCACAATTACGAGCAGTTTCATAAATGTGGACTGACTCTGGAATTTTTTAGAGAATTTCCAAAAATTTTAATTTGTGGACTTTTTCCGTTTTGCCCCAAAATCAGTAACTTAACATGGAGGAAAAAGTCCGTGAGATGAAATTTTGGTTCCCAGTGTACTCACCGGGAGTGAACTCACCGGGAGTGTACTCACCGGCAAAAAACTCACAGGCAAGTGGACTCACCGGGAGTGTTCAAGTGTACTCACCGGGAAGTGTACTCACTGGGGCTTTTTTGTTGGAATCGTTAGCGTTACCCAGGGGACGCCACGAGGAGGTGATTCTTGTCCCCCAAAGCGGAACATTTAGTTCCTTGTCAACATTTAAGTAAATTAGTCACAATTGAAATACATGAAATGATGAAACGATTCGAAAACACTGCTTAAAGCTCGTTCTTTTATTTGTGACATGACTTTTGTAACACAAATTGCAATAGCAGATTGCTGATGATCTACGTGATGTTTTGTCATTCGTGCGGGTTTATTTAATTCTTTTGGATATCGCATTATGCGTCCAAGACAACTTGATAAATCCCGTCGTCGACACACGTAGCCTACATTCTCATTAGTTTCTTTCTTACTAAACACGTACTCAAATCCGTCGAGGTTGTGTTTTTCCTATCACTACACTGCCGTCACACTCGTCAAGTTCACTGTCGCTATCGTCACTATCGATTATCTTCACTTACTACACTTACTGCCTTATTGTCAAAATCTTCTTTTTCAAATTCAAAATCATTGATTTCGATTGAGGAATCCATTTTTTGTCGTTGCTTTTTCATGAAACTCCACCACTTGACTAAAACTAAAAGACACATTCAGATACTGTCTACGGAAACCAATGCTACTTGCAGTGATAATACTACTTTGCATAAAATACTGATGACTATTCAAAAACTATTATACAGCTCTTATTTGTAACCTTGAGCCCGGTGAGTGCACTTCCCGGTGAGGACACTTGAACACTCCCGGTGAGTCCACTTGCCGGTGAGTTTTTTGCCGGTGAGTACACTCCCGGTGAGTTCACTCCCGGTGAGTACACTGGACACCGAAATTTTAATCGTTTTGAGTGAAACCAAACTTTTTTTAACTTTGAAGCTTTTACTTGCATAAAATAATTTACGCACGGCAATTGTCTTCTTCAAACTACGAAAACACTGGAAAACCAAATTTAAATCAGAAATGCATGTTTTAGGTGAACTTTTCCCATTTTGCTATAAAATCATTTAATGAACTTGTCCTATTTTGTCAAAAAAAGAACTTAGGACTGTTTTAAATAATTGTTTTGTTTCAACTTTGACCTTTACCATTTGACACAGTAGCGTATCTATGTGAGTTATACACGGAGTGGAAATAATCCCGTTTTTCCAAACAACTCTTCAATATTATAATTAGTGAATATACAGATATTTCACGTTGTATAATAAGCGTTTATTTTGTAAAAGTTAAAATTAGAACACTTGTTAGTTTAGTTGCCATTATTAAATTAGCAAAAATTCATCTGGAATTTGTGAGAGCGGTTAACTGGCTTTAAAGTGTCGCAGAACAAAACAATAGGGGATTGTGGTCGGATTTAAGTCATAGTCGTAGGAGCAGGAGGGCTCTGTACATATATACAATAATTTACTGTCTTTCTTGGAATTTCATATTGACAGTTGACAGTTCTTGGAAGTTAGAAACATATTGGAAATGCGTCGCTCTTGTTTTACATAAACTTTCTCATTCCATGTTAGTATATCACACAATTTATTCATAATTAATTAATTTTAATATAATTTTACTCATGAACATACCTGTAGGCAGATTCGTTTCTTATAGGCTCAAAGCATATTTTACCACGTATTTTTATAGAGCAAAAACGTGCCAGCATTTTTTTGGACGCATTTTCATTTTAACTATCTCCACTGTCTATTGTTCAAAGAAATTCGACGAAAGTTTGCCTGACGCTGACAATGAGTAATGAGTACCTACTTATTATGTAAAAGAAAAGCGCGTGCTTACTCAGTAATCAGTAATATGATTTATTACTTTAAGATGAATACCTCCAATAATGTTGAATTATTTAAGTTTTAATTAATTTAGCTTATTAAATTTTACGATTTACGATCTTGAATTTTAGCTTAAAATTATGTGCTAAATCCAAAACTAAACTATACTTATTCATTCGGGTTTTGAATTTATTTTTGCATTTCAGAAAGTAATATGTTCCTTTTGAAATTCATGCGGGTATTAGCTTTTTTGCTGGAATGTCTGGAATCGCAAATTATTTACAGCCCCTCGAGCGCTACATAAACTTAAAGTGTTGAGATTGAGATGAGTGTAAATCAGGTTTGCAAGCCGTTGCGTTACGTTGTACTATGGTCTTTCAACAGTACAAAATGTATTGTGAACTTTTAAATCTTAATTAAATTGTGTGATGCATGTAAAATTCAATTTTTCTTTGAAGTTGAGAATTGCGAGTGGGAAAATATGCAACCATAACATTAGTGTGTAATTTAATTTTAAAAATCCGGCGCTTCGTGCCGGATTTGTCGACCGTGGGCGGGCCCGAAGTAGATGCTGAGCTTCAACAAAGGCGCAAGACAATTTATGTTACGCTTGAAGGTGGTATAAGATTTATGGAAGCTCCTCTACAATCAATAAGACATACGAATGTGCGTAGCATGTAGTTAAATATATCTGAAAGTTTTTTATAAATTACACCATTCACAAATGACGTCATTTATGAAGGCTTCCTCACCATCAATAAGCCATATAGTAGTACGTGGCATGTAGTTAAAAAACGCTGGAATATTTTTGAGAATTGCATGATTAACAAATGACGTCATTTATGGATCCTCCCCTATAATGAATAAAATATATACGAATGCACGTGGCAAGCAGTTAAAAATAAGTAGGAAAATATTTTGATGTTAACAGTGGGGGTCCTAAAAACTATAATATTTGAATGACGTCATTATGGACAATCCCTGAATATCGATAACACATATAGTTACGTCCGTGACATGTTGTTAAATTAGGATGGAAACAAGTGTAAAGTTAGGACTGGGGATACTAGAAACTATGGTATTAGAACGATGTCATTATGGACGATTCCTGACTATCTATAACTCATATAGGTAAGTCCGTGACATGTAGTCAATATAGGATGGAAAAACATTTAAAATTGGTACTGGGGGTTCTAGAAACTATTAAATTTAAAGTACGTCATTATGTACGATCCCTCGATATCTATAACACTGAAGGACGTCATTATGTGCTTAGCATCTACAAATGGTTAAATAATTAAAAGGGAGGGGGAAGGGGGTACCTACAATTATGATATTTTTGAAAGACGTCATTAACGGACGGTCCCTCACAATGTATAAGGAAAAATTTCAGAGTTGCTCAATGCAAATACTAATTGTGGAAAAACGATTAGTGTGATCTGAAGTAAAAAATATCTATAACTAATATAAGTTAGTTCAATATATGTATAATAAAATAGGCTGGAAAAAATATTAATGGTGGAGGACGTCGTTTATGGACGATCCGTCACCATCTACACCCCTGAAACGAGGGTCAAACCGGTGACCTTTATCTGAACCGGGTTCAACCCCCGAGTTCTGCACACTCCTACCCCAAAGTTCCCGAATTAAATTTTATGATTTTGGAGATTATTAATAAATAAATTATATTTTTATGCTTAAATGAGCTTAACCTATGCATTCATACTTTTATTTACATTATGTACATATGATGGAGCAGATGGTAGAGTTTAATTTGGGGGCGACCACCAAGTTACTTTTGAGGGGTAACTACTCCCATGGGGAAAGGCAGGAAATAAATAGTGCTCGAAGAGCCGATGCCTACCTATGTCAATAAGCTATTGAATTTGCAATGTTTACCTTTTTATGAATTTGAATCTAAACCTAAATATTTTGCATAGAATTAATTTAATTTTATCTGTAGTTGTAGTATTATTATTAAGTCTTATTTTCAGCGGATGAGTGGCTCAGAGGTAAGACCGGTTGAAGCGCAAGCACCCCATGGTCCACACCCCATGAGCTCAAGAGGACTGGGCAGAAAGGTGATGTGATAGTTTGCATTGAGAGTTTCCTGTCACAAATGCATTCCATCTCCCTCCCCCTCTTCGGCCCAGCTTGTCCTGTCCATCCTCAATTTTGAATAAAAAAAATATGAAATATGTAAATATTATTTTATGTTAAGTGCCAATTCTAAGAAGTGAACTATTATTTTGAAACAGTGAAGTGTTAAGGAGGGTTGACAGCGACGGGGTCTCAGGCGTTCCAAAATCAAGCCCAGAATTGAACTGAGACTGGGGAGATGGTCACGGTAACCACTGACATCAGTTAGCCAATAACACGGTCAGGGCCCGCTTCCATCCCGATTCCCGATGCTGTCATCTCCTCCTTTTTGCCTAATTGAATTTTGAATTTAAATATTAAGTGCTGATCTGAATTTGTGTAACGGAATTATTTTAAGTTTAATTTTTAAGAAGTGAAGTGCGAATTATTAAGCCAATGATAAATAAGTGGGGCTATGGCTCGGGGAAGAAAGATTCTCTTTACCAAAAGGACAGAATGACCATGACGGTGGTGGAGCAACCAAGGAATCTGAGCAACATAACAAGCAATCCCACCACCGAGGTCAGAGAATCGCTTCCCCCAGAACCCTTATATTCTAGAAAATATTTTGTCAAATTTTTATGAATTAATTATTTGATTATAATATTATGCAAAAGTGATGAGGGAGTTCTTGACGAACCCCGATGACTATCATTAATACTACTAAAACAAATGAAATATGATCCGGCCGAATACATATGCCACTTACTTAATTAGTATGAAAATCGTACATCATAATATTACATAATAATTATACTTATTTTGTGGTTGTAATGAGAATCGAATTAGTTTGCCCATGGATTAATTTGGACGACATCGGAGATCAGTAAAAGTTATAAGTCTACGGATAAATATTTATTTAAGTATTGATTCAAGAAAATGATACGGATCGGAAATGGAAAATAGAATTGAAATTGAAAAAGGAAAAATGATACTAAAAAGAATTTGAAAGTTTTCCTCTGCCAGAAGGGCAGGGACAAAAAGGTTACTTGTTACTTCGAATTATTATTTGATTTTTGTTTTGTTTTCATGTTTGTTTTCGTCCACACAACTTTACAATTAATTATTATTTTACAATGTCCTTACGGATACCGAGGATACGGATTACAAGCCAATTTGGATCCGAAGGTTGATTTCCAGGTGAGTACAATTTTGATCACAATTATTATATTATATTATTTTACAATTTTGTTCCAATTATTATTAAGGACCTCGAGTTATTACTTTCGAATTAATTAAAGCAAATGTTAAATATGGGAAGCACCACAATGGAGAAAAAGAATATTACAAAACAAATTAATAATAGAAACTCAAAACTAATATATTTCTTTTTAATCTTTTTAGGTTTCGTGCACCAACACGACTCACAGAGGATCACTTCACTCCCTTGATCCCCCCGCAAATTCCGAATTCTTTTGGGTGTCTCCATAGTGATCTTTCCCACAAAATATTATAAAATTTACGGAGAAGAAAATATATTGTGTGTTAACGTGTAAAGTAGTAATGAGTGACTGATGAGGGTAGTGCTCCTTCTTCTGCTTGCTGAGAGATGTGTGGCGTGGCTTGGCAATGGAATGTGAAGCTCCACTTGTAGCGAATACGTTCTGTTGTTGGTTCCGCACGTTGCTCCCAGTTGAGATAAAAGGATGCGCTGGGTGAATGACTTAGAACTATCCTGTCTGATCCTGTCTTCTTCTTCTGGCTGAAGATGGCTTTGTCCACTCTCCAACTATAGGAAGAATTAAGGATGAAGGCGCAGTGGCATTTTCCAATTGGTTTGGTGGAGCCAATTGGTTTCCCCGAGGGAAAGGTTCGGGAAAAACCTGATGAATACCGTCGGCGAGATGAGGTTGAGGTGGTGGTTGAGGAGGAGCTCCCAGAGCTCCCGAAGTAACAGTAGCTGGGGCATCACTCCGATGCAACTTAACAATTTCTCCCAATTTGTACTGACGGAGATTCGAATCAATTGGAGGCTTCCGTGCTACCCCAGTAAAGGCGCTGAAGGGCTTTATTTTTGTTTGAGATGCCTTCTTGAGGACGCGTCCAGAAGAACGTGTGAGCACCTTCAATGCAGTAGCGGAAGTTGATGCAGACGGAAGATGAATAGAACGAGGAGGCGGTGGAGGACGTGGAGGAGAATATCGAGACGGACGTCCCTTACGCCGGATTGTTCCTCCACTTTTCTTAATGTGATAATTTTGTCTGCGTACAGCATTAAGAAAATCTTTCTTACGTTGAAGCAGATCCGCCTCTTCTTTCTTTTTCTTTTCGGCCGCAACCCTGGCCTGTTGCTGCTGAAGAGCGTTTTGATAGGATTTTCGGCCCATATTACAGTGTGGACCTAATTTCGATTTCTTTTTCTTTAACTTTGCTAACCTCTTCAAAGTCGGAGAATCGCGTTTTGCAGAGGAAGCTTTTGGCGGAGACAGATTTCGAGCGGAAGTTTTCCGCGGCGAAGTTCTTCTCGGAGGAGTACTTTCCGGACTAGTTTTCGGAGATGGTGACCACGAAGAAGCCGAAGGTTTAAGCGGAGAAGGCGTTCGAGTTGAATTCCTTCGGTGTGGCGTACTACCCGGAGACGGACTTGCCGGCGGAGAAGGCCACGAACCTGGCATCTATTGAAAAAGTTCACAGATGGGGGCAAGACAATTAGAGTTTTGACCTAAGAACTTTGATCACCCCCACGACTGTAACACTAAAGTTTTGGTTATGGTTTTGAAAGGGCGCCGGTACTGTACTGACGCTCTGATTCACTTTGAGTTTTAAATTAGAGTTTTACAACTACGGAATGTAAAGAATTTACATTCTCGAAAAAGTTTCAAATCATATAATTTAATTTGGTCACATTTTTAATTTCTAATTAAGTCTTAATAATTTTGGGTACGGAATTTATTTACTTAAATTTTATTTTTAATGATCTCTGTCCAAAGTCTCCGTAGATTGCCTACAGAGTTTAAGTCTGTGTTTACCTCCACAGTTACTACATTTCCTCACTCTTTTCCTTTTTGGTTTTGGTTGGAAGAGGGGACAATCGGCAAAGATGTGCCGAATGTTTCCCGGCTCCCGACAGGATTTACATACTGGACATTCCCTAATTTTATGATTAAACTTAACCTGGGTCTCTTTGACCATATTTTTGTCGGAGTTAGGTCGCCCTAACGCTGAGCATTCGGCGGTGACGGGTGAAGCAGAATTTTGGGTAGAGGTGGAGGCGATCTGTGCGTCCAAGTCTGTATCTTTTGAAGGAGTGAAAACAGGATCTGGATCCCAATTAGTTGCTTCGGTAGGACTTTGAGGGGTGGACCCACACTCTCCCGTGTCGGGCCCAAGCCAATAGTCTTCCTGGTCTGAGGGGATCTCCATCTCCTCAATATCAGTGAAATCTATGTCCATTTTGCTGCGACATACATTGGAAATATTTTAAGTTATACTTACACCCTATCCCTAACTTGAATAATTAATTTTTCCAATCATGAATTATTTATTACATTTCTGAATTTTTCACATATTTGTTTTAGGACTCTTGAATCGTGAAGTCACAGATCTGAATTCCGATCGTTGGAGTTCCGATCGACCTTCAGCTCTGAGAATTTCGGTTCAAGGAAACTAATGAAATTTTTCACATATTTATATTTTAATTATTACTTTTTCAATTTTTAAAGAACTTTACTTTTAATATCTAGACAACTGAAAGTAAGTGAAACATTAATTTAATCTTTTTGAATATTTAATTTGGGGATCAATGCAGAAATATTCTGATTCATTGATCCAACACAGTTGATATAATTATCAATAACTTTGATTCCCATGAGTCTCAACTGATCCTCATGAGTGCTTTGAGATGAAGATTCCTCCCTGTCCCTACTTTTAACTTTCTGCGAGCTTTTGGGAGTCCCAGGAGCTTGAGATCGAGGGCTCTGGACCAAGAATTTTCGAGTCGCCCTGCGAGATCTAGTGATGGCTCCTGTTCGTCTTTCACTGTCAGAGAGGAGGCGGGGAGTAACTTCGCGACGTCTCCTACGAGACTTAGGAATTTTGGAGATAGCGGAAGCTTGGTCCACGGTGGTATCATAGTAGTCAGTCTCTTCGGACTGAGAATCGGCGCTTTCACTTTCGGAATTGCCTTTAGATTTGTCTCCCGAAGGAGTTTTAGCTTTATGAGAATCTGTATGTTTACTTTGATTAATTACTTTATTTAAAACTGGCTTTACTTTTTCTGACTTCCTACTGACTAATGTAGGAGTTAAGGTTTCAATTCCACCGGATCGAGAATGGGCGGATCCTTGGGCGGAAGGTGAATTCGGAGATTTATTTTGTTCCCCCGGACTCAATCCAGATTCCCGAGACTGGTACGGAGAAAGTGAAACAATTTGAGTCTGAATTTCTTTATCTGAGCTTAAATTAAACTTATCTAACTTAGGATCTAACGGAATTAATTCTGAACAGGTTCTGTTCTCACTCAGGGTCGAGCTCGTTCCTGGACGTTCTACACCCCTCGGAGCGGTGATCACATTCCCTTGAGTCGAGCTTTCGGAGCAAGCTCCGATCTCTACACTCTGTGCCTGATTATTTATGTGTGTGTTTATGTTTTGACTTACATCTAAATTTTCATTATTACTAGGAAAATATTGAAATTTATTATGAGGTATAAATTTTGGAGGCTGTAAAAATGGATTTACAATTGGTGGACCTAGTCCACTTTTCGAACTTAACGTGGAAGAGAAATCTCTTTCCCCAGTCGAACTGGCGCAATTGCCCTCTACACTTGTGGTAGGGAAAGATTTTTCAAATTAAGTCGAGCTTGTGAACAAAGGTTCACCCTCTACACTCTTTGGTGGGGAAAAATTCTGTCGTTGAGTCGAGCTTTCGGAGCAATTTCCGATCTCTACACTCTGAGAATTTTGGGTGAGTCTGAGCGGCCGAGTCGAGCTTTCGGAGAAGATTCCGATCTCTACACTCTTTGGTCGTTCAAACTTAGAATTTCCACTTCCTCCGGAGGAGCTTGAACGTGTTACGCTCTCCGAAGTGGTGGTTGAAGAATTTGTGTTGTCATTGTCTGTGTTTGTGTCTGTAGATGATAAAATGTTTTTAGATTTTGAGGCTCTTTGTGTCCAGGCTTCTGGATTTTGTGAGCGCAAAATCTTACCATCCTGTTTATACCCCCCAGGCGTTCGGCAGAACGCCGACTCATTAATAATGCCTGGATACAAAGGTTTTTGAGTATTAATATTTGAAGTTGAAATTTGTGGTTGAAGCACAGGGGCGCGGACGCCCCATGATGAATGTGAATGATCGGTACTTCTTATGCTTAGTTGAGGCGCTAAAGAGGAGTCGCTTTCAGAATGACGTGAAAGTGGCCCTCTTGGAGGAATTGGTGTGTAGGAATTTGGTGGTTTGGCTGAGTGGGTAAAATCCCCCCTCGGCTCCACATCTACAATAGGCATATTATTTATGTACGGTGGATCGGCTGTTGGATCCAAATGTGGTTCGGAGAGGAAGGCGTCATCCGCCGGGACTGGTCTGACCTGGTCAATCCACCCAACGTCGACGGGTGTTTCCTCGTCCGGTAATGGCTGTGGATGAACATACTTTTTGAGATTGTGACCATGAGCTAGAAGTAAGTGGCGCTCCGAAAGACATTCGTTGATGTCTTCATTGACGTCACAAAGAAAGTATGAGTGAATGTTTTCATTTAGACTATAAACTTTGTATGGACCTGTATAATGTATTATGAATTTGGCATGAGTTCCGGCGGGGCGAGTAAAATTGCGCTTCCACACCAGATCACCAATGTCGAATGTGATTGCAGGATAGCGTTTGTCGAAGGCGAGCTTCCGGCGGAGCTGACTTTCGCAGGAATTGTGAAAAGCCTGCATCCTTACCCGGAAGAGCTCACCAATTCGAACTTGCTGTTGTTCAAGGTCCCATTCGGGATTGAGATAAGGAGTTAGAAGGTTTGCTCCATAATTTGGTAGACTTATGCCATGCATAAGGAAGAATGGCGTAAACTGAGTACTTGAATGTTTAGCCTGATTATATTGATCTTGAACCTCGGGGAGGGCTTCATCCCACGCCCGACGGTGATCATAGATTAATTTCTTTAATATGCTTCGAAAAGTAGAGTTGACCCGCTCACAAAATGCATTGGAGCTCGGGTGATACGGAGCAGTAGTGACACGTGTAATTTTATTTTCCTCACAGAAGTCGATGTACTCGTTCGCAATGAACGCACCCCCATTGTCAGTGACAATACATTTGGGATGATATTGTTGTACGAAAGGACGGAGGACTTTGAGGAAGTCCTTCCACCCTGTGGTTTTAACTGGGTACAACCAGAGAAATCTGGTGCACTGATCGATTATTGCTATGATATATTCGTTACTCCTGAATGTTTTCGGAAGGGGTCCCATATGATCAATAGAAATTTTGTGAAAAGGAATTTGGGGAGTAATCATTACATTTAAGGGACCTCTATTTTTCCTATTAATTTTGGCGTACCTTTGGCAAGTCACGCAAGATCGGCATACATTAACTACAATTTGATGCATATTGAAAAACCAATATTTAGTGTGTAATAAAGCGAAAATCTTATTGTTTCCTAAATGGGATTTCCGGTGGAAGTCTCTAGTTACTTCCTCCGAAAATGGGTACGGTAAGACAGTGAGCCACATAGGACCCAACGGATCATAATTTATACGTTCGAGAGTTCCATTCTCGTTTAATTGAAAAAGTTTGCGGTATCTATTCTCCCCTACATAACCACCTTCGATGTCTTTTTGTAATGAGATAATAATTTTAATTAATTTAGGATCATCGGATTGAATATTGAAAAGTTGGCGATAGTCATCGATAATCCAGTATCTAGCCGGAGTAAAATCTGTAGCCCGAAGTGAACAGAGTTTTACGGTTGATTCAATTTCAGGTTCAGCGTCGGAAGGATCGGGTAAGTCACGCGGAGGACGACTGAGACTATCAGCCATCTCGTTGTTCTTCCCTTTCACATGAAAAATTTTGATTTGATAAGAACTTAACTTAAGGCTCCAGCGAATCAGGCGGGAATTAACTTCAGAGGTCTTAAGGATGGAGGTCAACGCAGAGTGGTCAGTGTAAACATTGATAGGTCGGCCAATGACTAAGCTATGTTGCTTTTCAAGGCCGTGAACGATAGCATAACACTCCTTTTCCGGAGTAGACCACTTGAGCTGCGGACCGGTGAGAAGATGAGAGTTAAAGGCTAAAGACCTACGAACCCCATTGATTTTCTGAATGAGGCAAGAGCCTACGCAGTATTCAGATGCATCCGACCATAATTCCATTTCACCCTCTTTGGCTGGATAAGCTAATAACGGAGCATCGATGATCAACTTCTTAATAGAGTCGATTGCGTTACGACAGGACGCGTCAAAATTAAACGGAGCATTTTTCATAAGTAATTTGAAGAGTGGTCTGGCCACGTGTGAATACCCATTGATCATACGACAGAAGAAATTGGAAATTCCAATAAACCGCCTGATCTCCGTGGTGTTCTTCGGATACGGATAATCCACAATGGCTTTGACACGTTCTTTATCGATGCCTATCCCATCGGCGCTAATGCGATGTCCGAGAAAAATAATTGAAGGATAAGCAAAGAAACATTTAGTGGGCTTTAATTTAATATTAGCTCTGAGACAAATGTGAAGAACTAACTCTAGCCTCACGAGCACCTGAGCAAAATCTTTACCCCCGAAGCTCGTGTCGTCGACATAAGAGGCTAGGAAGTCACAGAGTAAGACATACCAGATTTTATTCATAATCTGTTGAAATAAAGTACCAGAATTGAGAAAACCATAAGGCATAGTAAGAGGACGAAAGACACCTAAGTGATTGATGTAAGCGAGAAAGTTACGGCAACTTTCGTGAAGACCTATTTGTTGATATGAGTTGGCCATATCGACGTTACAGAAGAGGGTACAACCCTCGAATTTTGCAAATAAGGAATGAGTATTGGAACTGGAGCTGCAATGGGTTTGACCCTTTTATTGACATCTCGAAAATCGACTACGGGGCGCCAATCTGTAGTGCCCTTACGGACAACTAACATACGGGAGACCCATGAGCTTTGACATGGTTCTATGCTTTTTCTTGCGATCCCTGCCTCAGTTTCGCGGGTAACCACGTCTTGAAATTTCTTGGACATGACTGTGGCTTGGTAGATCATTGGAGAGTCGTCCAACATCTCGATCATAACTTCGAGAGTGGCACCTGTAATTGGATCCCTAACGGTGGCATGGAAATCTTCTGGTTTCCAACCGAAAACGGAGTAGTATTTACTTAGCAATGCACGAAGTTGAAGTTTCTGTGAAGGTTCTAATTTTTCGTAAATGTTAAATTGTGCGAACTCCTCGTCGGATAGAGGCTGGCTCCCTTCCACGACTGGAGGAGGTGGTATGATTGATCGTGAAGAAGGATATTGTTGGAATTCAGTACTGAGTCTAATAGAACGGAGATGATTGTTGTCCTGAGGAATTATTCGATATGTAGTAAGAGTATCCTGAGCGGGCAAAATGAAATCGTCATTGTCGGAATTTGCTAGATGACAGACGCCTTGGCCATCCTCGATGCTGAGGCATGATTCCATGACGTTGAGTCCGAATTTTTGAAAAAGAGAATTATTTGGTTCTAAAATAATGTCCCCCGTAAAAGATCTATCCTCAACATAAACATTTACTGGGTTTGGACGATCATGTTCAATAAAAGTGGGTACGACTGTACACAGTCTTAATTTAAAATGAGGCAATAATTTTTCTGCTCGAGAAGACATAGTAGAAGTTGAAAAGCTTTGAACGTCCTCATCGAGAGTATCATCGGATTCATAACAAGGACGAATAGTCTGGGTGACTGAGGAGTCATCCGACATATCCAAGTCCCCTGGAATAATTTCTGATTGAATGTTAAGACCATAAAAAGGGTCATCTAATAATGGATTAAAAGCATAAATTATGTCTGAATTAATATTGGACTCAGGATCAATACTGTCAGTTCGAGTTAATTCCTCAGAAACTTTCTTTTTCTTATTCTTTTTACCTATGGGTTGTGAATGTAATCTTTTTAAGTTCTGTTTTGATGATGAAGTTTCAGCGTCAGCTGGATTAGAGAGGAATTCGACAGTGCCTTCATAGCACATGACCCGGGCTCGATAAGCTTTGAGAAGATCCATCCCAAAGACCAAGTTATCGCGGGCTTTGTCGAGTACGAAGAACCCCCATTTAATCCACTGCCGAAATTCTTCAATGTACAGAATGACATATACATACTTAGTAATGATATGTTTATTGCCATCGTTAAGAGATAGCATAGCCTGAATAGGTGAGCAAGGTTTAACCTTGTGTTGTAATTCCAAATTAATAATAGTAGCTGGACTAATGGTACTGATTGTAGCTCCTGTATCGGTAAGAACTTGGATATAGATGTCGGATCCATATTTATTTTTGGCTCGAAATTCGCGGCGAATCTCCATCGTAGGTTGAGATATAGTGCGCGCGAAATGAGTAGATCCCTCAGCGGGGATACTAAATGGATGTTTCAAGAGTTTCATAATTCTATATTTGGGGATGCCATCGCAGGCTGCTACCCTAGAATGAAAATCCGAATCCGAATCCGAATCAGACTCAGAGTCTGGTTTTGAGTTCTTACACTTAGGAGAATTAGGCATTGAAGAATACGGAGAAATTTGTATGCTTTGAGCTGTCGCTGGAAATAAAAATGTAGTTTCAGATGTATCTATAATTGGAACTAATTTTGATATAATATTCATTGGAATATCAGTAGTAGGAGATGCAGCTGTGCACGGTTCAATTGTTAGTACTTCAGTTAGGGGCTCAGGTGTATCTACACCCCCCCCCCTTGGGGTTTAAAGAATCCTGTGAATGAGAAGAAGGATTCCTGGTAGCTGAGAAAGCAAATGATGTTCCTTGTGGTGGAGGAACTTGCTCAACTGAAGAAATGCTCGGCCCGGACTGAGTGGTTAAGCCTCTTAGAACTTGAGGCGCCGACTGCATTAATTGAGGTGCAGGCTGCTGATAAGGATGAGGAAGAGCATGAAATTGCTGTTGAGGCATAAATGGAAGTGATTGAGTAGAGTACGGTAGCTGTAACGGAGCATATTGAGGTTGTGGTTGTGTACCTAATTGTGTATGTATGTGTTGGATTGTCTGATTTAAATTTTGCAAGGCTTGGGCATAGGCTTGCTCTTCGGCTGGCGCTATACTCCGAGCTGCATTATTCTGAGTAGTATTTGGGTTACTATTATTATTATTGGAAGCTTGAGGTCTATGATTATTATTTGATTGTTGGGGAGATCGCGTATCCTTTGGTTTAGGCGGAGGGAACGGGATCCCCTGATCTTTTAAAAGAATTTGACACCTACGAGTATTGTGCCATTCACTATTACACTACATAATAATCCCGGTTAATGAGGTCGCTCGGCTTTTTCTGATACGGATGAATAGAAGTTGAAACGGTGCTCGGAGTTGCTTCGAGACCCTTTAAATATACTTTAGGTTGGCCGTGCGGAGCCCCACCAGGAGGATTATTTGGAGCACGGTGCGACTGGTTGCGCTGAGCTATGTTGATGTGTCGTTGAAGGATGAGTCTGAGAGAATTGATGTCGGTCTCATTCTCAACTTTAGATTTGTAGTGATCAGGCAGACCGTCAATGATCTGCAAGATCTTCTTTTCCGGATCCATTCGAGGATCAATAAGGTCGAGACAAGCGGAGCGAGCGGCGATGTAGTCGCTGGCATTTTGCTTGTTATTATAAACAGTGGCATTTAAATTCATTTCGGCCCGTCCGGAGACGTATGACCTATCGAATTTCCGCTTAAGATCTGCAATTAAATCATTCCAAGCTTGAGCACATGCGCGGTAATCGGTAAAATCTAATCCGGTCATGTACAAGTGTTTGTTATGTAGCCACCATTGTAAAGCTTGCCCAGTAAAAATCTTGTCAAGAGTGGTCAGGACTACGGAGGGGTGAAGGTCAAGAAGATGAATATATGAGCTGAAGTCAGTTGCCCAATCTTCTGCCTCCTTTTCACCTCCGTATTTGGGCATCTTTTCGGCGCATTTTGATTGATGATAGACATTGTAACCCTGGGAGCTCATGCCTTTTTGTAGTTTCTTCATAATAGGATCTACGATGCCGGCAATCATGGCTACCTCACGGCGAGTAGGAAGAAAAAGTTCTTCATCGGCACTGAAATCCTCCTCCTCCTCCCTGTCTGGAGGACGGAAGGGATAAGTAGGTTCGGGACGACACGGAGTCGTCGGTGCCTGAACTTGTTGTGGAGCAGTGCGTGACTGCGGACGATGGCGATGAGCCGATGCAGCGCGAGCTGGAGAATGAGGAGCTCGAGTTGGCGGAGCCTCAATTTGCAATAATCGAGAACTGCGTGGTGGAGGAGCAACGGCGGCTTGTGCCTGTGGTTGCGAATTTGGATTTGAAGGAGGAAAAGTTGGGTAGACGTAACTTGGGCCCGAAGGCAATTGAGTTGGAGGAGCCATATGTGGCTGCTGAGCAAAAGCATATTGAGGTTGATGGGTTTGAGACAAATTCGGAAAATAATTAGTTGAAATAGGTTGAGGAATTTGAGGATAAGTTGGATATATGGGTGTGTGAGAAGTTGGGTAAAAAGTTGGTGGAGGATATGCATGTGAGGTCGGAGGATACGCGGTATGCTGTGGTGGTGGTACTTGAGGGTACTCCCACGCATGCGGAGGCTGAATTGGAGCCTGTACCGGTTGAGTTGTAGGTGGAGGGTTCGGAGGAGCAGTTCGAGATCTAGAAATATGTGCTGAATGATCGATAGCAGCATATTGTACAGCTTGAGGTCGAGTGCCAGGCGCAGTGACTGGTCTTTGTGTACGAGGCTGTTGAGTGGCTCTTGGTTGTGAAACCAGAGGAGCACTCTGAACTTCAGCAGTAGAAGGCATTTGTAAGCTTCGAAAAGCTGAATTTAGGTTTGCCTGATTTGATTGAGGACGACTAGGCGTCGATGTTTGTGATATGGCTCGATGACCAGAAACGGTATGAGATTGACCTGGGTCAGAATGGTAATGACCAGTAGGTGGAGGCGAAGTCCGAATGAATTCTGCGGACGGGTTGGTCCGTCCTACCTCTTCTGGTTGAAATCGTACAGAAGATTCGCTCCGACGGAATGGATTGAGTTCTGACCCGTTTTCAACGGAAGTCAGATAATCGTTAACAACATTTTCTAATGTATTTCCGTTATCGATAGCAATTTGGATCATGTCTAGATAAAATCTATCATCTAGTGCTTCGATCAAAATAGGAATTTGTTCCGTAGGAACCTGTTCAGCCGTAAATCTTTCGACGAGATATGTATTAATGACTTGTTTATCAGCGGCAATATTCGCATAAGTCAAAGATTGCTGGTTATTGTTAGAACGATTACCAGAGAGTACAGTAGCCACAGATTGAGGAGTGGTATGAGCTGTATTCTGAGGCAATGTTTCAGAAGAAGCCATGTAGTTACCAGGATCGGGACCAATGGCCTCGAAAGTCCCGGTCGCTGGAGATTGACCTTCTTTGTAACCAAAGGATTTTGAAGCACAGATGCCGTCAGGCCATCTGTTTGGGAAGAAACCAATGGTTTCCCCTGCTTGAACGACTCGGTATGTCGGACGAGAACACGACTGAATTGTGTCTTTTTCCACGACATAACCGATTTTATGAGTGTTTTTCTTGTACACAATTTTGGGTTGTTCCCCGATGGGAAGAGTACGCTTACGATAAGCAATGAAACCCGTTGTGGAAGCTTGATCGAATTGTACGAGGAAACTTTTAATTCGGTGACGAGAGACACTCACGTTACCTTCGCTCTCGGATTGTTGAGTAGACTCACTATCGGTGGCCCAGGAGGAAGCTGAATGGTCTCGGTTTCCCTGACGGGAAAAATCAATCCCTCTCCTTGATCTCTCTCCACGCATAGACCTAGTGGTGCTACGAGAACTTGGGCGAGAACGAGAATCATCTCGATTGAGATCATTTTCTGGAATTTGGGACGAAGTTGAAGCTACAACTTCCTCCAATAAATTCTGATGTAGAGTACCCGGTTCCCCACGATTAGGGTTAGGAAAGACAGTACGATTTAAATCGTGTTGACTACCCATGAAACCGGTGGCTTGAGAATTATCAAGATCTTGTGAGGAAATCTCCTCCCCTCCGGCTTCCGCCATGGTTGAGGGAAGAGGAAGATTCCGAATAATTTTAATTGTAAGACTTTATTGAGAAGAGCTTAAGAAAATTTTATTCTGACTCTGACCGAAAATTGAGATATTTGATTCGAATCTAAGCGAACGCTTCAGATCGTTTTGATGACTATGACCTGTCTATGAATTCAGAGCCTCAGCAAACGCTCGAGGAATAAATTCAGCTATGAGTTTATTTGACCTACTACTTACTACTTTGGTAAAATTATTTTGACCGACCTAAAATTTCTATAAGGAAAGGAGTGGGTTTGACCTATTTAAATTAGGGAGGAATGACCTTATACTTAATTATGGGGTACGAAGAGAAGGCTCTGTCTATTGGCGTCGGATTACTGGTAAGGATCCGTTCACCTCAGGCAGTTGACTTCTTGAGTGGTGAAAGTCGGTGAAAGGAGAGTAAAGATTTCCTGTGAAAATCCGCTTTTCCCTCTTGAGAACTGAAGAAATATTGAAAACACAATACGGCCAGCGTTGTAGCACAACGCTATATCGGCTCAGCGAACGCCAGGCCAAAGAAGCCGATTGTGGTCTCAAAGAATTGAAGACAACTCGCTGAACAGTGAGGATACGGAGACGGGTTGAGTGAACGCGCGACTTCACCTGTTCTCAAGTTAGAAAAGTGGGATTAGTGGAAATTCTTACTTTGCTTTTGTGAAATTTTTGATTTAATAAAATTTTATGAAATTGCTATATTATGTAAAACATGAAATGGTATGAAATTTCTTTCAAGAAATGGAAATACCTTGAATCGAGTTGGAGGATTGCTGGGCTTATGAGGTCGGTGCGTAGCTGCCTTGCTCTAATACCAGAATCCCAAGTGAGCCAACGAACGATTCAAAGTCTGGAGTTCCACTTCCGGAAAGAATTGGTTGGTGAGATCAAAAACTGAGATGTAGATGATGAGGAGCATGAAGAGATGTTCCTTATCAATTATTTGATTTCCTCCAGAGATAAACCAGAGAAGAGCGTCCTCTACAAATAAGTGGTACTGCTCTCGAGGAATAATTGGAGGCATTAACTTTAAACAAAAATGAAAACTGAACACGGATACCAATTAATTCAACTGTAACTTTATGTACGTATGGAATTTTGATTTTATTTCCTAACCTAGGCGGGAGCGAGAAACTGTTGGTTTCCCTTGCTCCGAAATTATTAATTCTGAATTAAGATTATTTTAATTTGCAAAAGAAAATTTATTTTGATTGGAAAATAATTTGAAAATTTTTCCCTAAAATTAATATATTAATTGAAAATCTGAATTGTAAATGAAACGTGGAATTTATTTTATCTTAACTAAGTTTTTCAGCGATCAACACTCACGGCAAGCGAGTGTGTTGAAAGCCAATTATTTTTTCCGCAGAGTTTACAATCCTGAACTTTTAAATTCTTAACTACATGTATTTATTTGAACCAATTACTCTCTATTAACACAGTTACCGCAATTACCCACTGAGTTAATCCCTTTCGGCGACCATCCGGAAGTTAAAATAAGTATTTATGAATTCTTTGTGGAAATGAATAATAGTTATGATAATGAAAACGAAAAATAATATAATTATGTCGGTGGTCGAAAAGGACATAAGGAGTAACATTGGTAACAATGGCCAATGATTTTTGTAAAACCTAAATTAATTTATTTCGGCACCCAACCTGTATAAAGGATGACGAGTGTCTATAAGTAAGTAATTAATAAATGAATATGAAAGCCGAAATCAAAATTTTCAACTTTCTCCGATTTTCTGGGAGGGACACACTTTGGGAAAATTGGAAAAATAGAAATTATAATAAAATTTTCAGTTACCACTTACGATTTCTGTATTGATTGGAATGGAAGAATAGTAGGTCAGGTCAACGTGGACAAAATAAGAAGGATTTCCTTAACAACGGCTGAAGTTACAAGTAAGTCAAAAGTGGGTAAGTGGAGTTCAGCACTAAAGTTCAATACTGTACACTTACACGGTATAGCAACTGTTAATGTGAAGAAAACTGAGTACACGGCCACGGTATGGCAATGGTAAAGTATTTTACACCAAAGTATGTATTCAAATGTAAGTGAGTGGCGGCTGTGCCACGAAAGTATGTAACTTAATGTAATTGAATGGGGACAAAGGATCCTGTCCTTTTCTATGTCCGTAGGTGGAAGATGAGGGAAAATGAAATTTTCCCGAATCCCGGATGAATTTTTGAGCACGGATTTTTCTTCAATCACTGAAGAAAGTCTACAGGTAAGTCTTTATGAACTTCTTCAGGTCACTATCAAGAGTTGAGCACTGAAAACTGAGAATTGCCACTAACGGCCGACAATGCCCTATGCCTTAGTAAGGCAAGGGAGAAAACCAAAATTTTGAAGTTCAATTTTCTGGGTTTTCTGAAGGAATTCTGAAACTGACAACCACTTAATCGGATTGAGGGTGGTCGAATTGACCAGAATTTCACCTTGAAGAATTTCAAAACTCGAAATTTGAATGAAAATTTTGAGTGAAAACTCGAAAAACTCAGAGAGCGAAAAGCTTGCTTGTTAGCAGGAAGCACAGACACACGAAATGGAGTGCTGTGGTTTCGGCGATGAAAACCAAACGTATTGGAGATATGTGGGGTACGAAACGCCCACTAATCGTATGTTTTGTGTTGGGCCGAACAGTGATGCGGAGTCATCCCACCAATGGTTTACGAGATAGTGCAAACATCGGCGCGATGGGTGTGGCCATCCCCAACGCCACATCGTAGTGTTACGGACCCGAATGAGTGATGCTTATGCATCGGTGCATGTGAGCGTGCTCACGTGTGCGAGAAATTTTATCGCGCGAACGACGGGCGGGCGGCGGAAGGATTTCGCGCTCCCTCCACCACCACTGAAATTTGATGAGTACAGGTGATGCCTGTGAGCTAATTTTAATTATGTACTTACTATGTTGATACTGTAGAGCATCCCTACGAATGAAATTTATATTTATTTTTATTAGAAAAAGAAAACTTAAGTTTTTCATCTCGTAGATGAACATTCCGGTTTTTCCGAAAATTCAGGGAGGAGGGGGCAGGGTTTTATCCCTACCCCGCACCTTGTGAAACGAGGGTCAAACCGGTGACCTTTATCTGAACCGGGTTCAACCCCCGAGTTCTGCACACTCCTACCCCAAAGTTCCCGAATTAAATTTTATGATTTTGGAGATTATTAATAAATAAATTATATTTTTATGCTTAAATGAGCTTAACCTATGCATTCATACTTTTATTTACATTATGTACATATGATGGAGCAGAGTTTAATTTGGGGGCGACCACCAAGTTACTTTTGAGGGGTAACTACTCCCATGGGGAAAGGCAGGAAATAAATAGTGCTCGAAGAGCCGATGCCTACCTATGTCAATAAGCTATTGAATTTGCAATGTTTACCTTTTTATGAATTTGAATCTAAACCTAAATATTTTGCATAGAATTAATTTAATTTTATCTGTAGTTGTAGTATTATTATTAAGTCTTATTTTCAGCGGATGAGTGGCTCAGAGGTAAGACCGGTTGAAGCGCAAGCACCCCATGGTCCACACCCCATGAGCTCAAGAGGACTGGGCAGAAAGGTGATGTGATAGTTTGCATTGAGAGTTTCCAGTCACAAATGCATTCCATCTCCCTCCCCCTCTTCGGCCCAGCTTGTCCTGTCCATCCTCAATTTTGAATAAAAAAAATATGAAATATGTAAATATTATTTTATGTTAAGTGCCAATTCTAAGAAGTGAACTATTATTTTGAAACAGTGAAGTGTTAAGGAGGGTTGACAGCGACGGGGTCTCAGGCGTTCCAAAATCAAGCCCAGAATTGAACTGAGACTGGGGAGATGGTCACGGTAACCACTGACATCAGTTAGCCAATAACACGGTCAGGGCCCGCTTCCATCCCGATTCCCGATGCTGTCATCTCCTCCTTTTTGCCTAATTGAATTTTGAATTTAAATATTAAGTGCTGATCTGAATTTGTGTAACGGAATTATTTTAAGTTTAATTTTTAAGAAGTGAAGTGCAAATTATTAAGCCAATGATAAATAAGTGGGGCTATGGCTCGGGGAAGAAAGATTCTCTTTACCAAAAGGACAGAATGACCATGACGGTGGTGGAGCAACCAAGGAATCTGAGCAACATAACAAGCAATCCCACCACCGAGGTCAGAGAATCGCTTCCCCCAGAACCCTTATATTCTAGAAAATATTTTGTCAAATTTTTATGAATTAATTATTTGATTATAATATTATGCAAAAGTGATGAGGGAGTTCTTGACGAACCCCGATGACTATCATTAATACTACTAAAACAAATGAAATATGATCCGGCCGAATACATATGCCACTTACTTAATTAGTATGAAAATCGTACATCATAATATTACATAATAATTATACTTATTTTGTGGTTGTAATGAGAATCGAATTAGTTTGCCCATGGATTAATTTGGACGACATCGGAGATCAGTAAAAGTTATAAGTCTACGGATAAATATTTATTTAAGTATTGATTCAAGAAAATGATACGGATCGGAAATGGAAAATAGAATTGAAATTGAAAAAGGAAAAATGATACTAAAAAGAATTTGAAAGTTTTCCTCTGCCAGAAGGGCAGGGACAAAAAGGTTACTTGTTACTTCGAATTATTATTTGATTTTTGTTTTGTTTTCATGTTTGTTTTCGTCCACACAACTTTACAATTAATTATTATTTTACAATGTCCTTACGGATACCGAGGATACGGATTACAAGCCAATTTGGATCCGAAGGTTGATTTCCAGGTGAGTACAATTTTGATCACAATTATTATATTATATTATTTTACAATTTTGTTCCAATTATTATTAAGGACCTCGAGTTATTACTTTCGAATTAATTAAAGCAAATGTTAAATATGGGAAGCACCACAATGGAAAAAAAGAATATTACAAAACAAATTAATAATAGAAACTCAAAACTAATATATTTCTTTTTAATCTTTTTAGGTTTCGTGCACCAACACGACTCACAGAGGATCACTTCACTCCCTTGATCCCCCCGCAAATTCCGAATTCTTTTGGGTGTCTCCATAGTGATCTTTCCCACAAAATATTATAAAATTTACGGAGAAGAAAATATATTGTGTGTTAACGTGTAAAGTAGTAATGAGTGACTGATGAGGGTAGTGCTCCTTCTTCTGCTTGCTGAGAGATGTGTGGCGTGGCTTGGCAATGGAATGTGAAGCTCCACTTGTAGCGAATACGTTCTGTTGTTGGTTCCGCACGTTGCTCCCAGTTGAGATAAAAGGATGCGCTGGGTGAATGACTTAGAACTATCCTGTCTGATCCTGTCTGCTTCTTCTGGCTGAAGATGGCTTTGTCCACTCTCCAACTATAGGAAGAATTAAGGATGAAGGCGCAGTGGCATTTTCATTCCCCTTTCACCCCATTTTTACAACTGGTGATATTCAAATGGGTACGTGCATATGAAAATTCCCCGTTTGCATTATGTTTAACATCAGTGGAAATGGGTGGGTGGGTCAGAAAATTAAGATAGCATCATTTGTGAACGCTCCTTAACATTCAATTTCGTATGGTATTTATACACACGGAATGGAATGCTAAGAGTGAGAAGCGTAGGCCGATCGTACCTGGGTACGTTTGTTCAGTGGTAGGTATGTATAGTAGCGACAACCGAAAGAGAAGGCTGGCAAGGATAAATTTTACATGCAAACAATGGCAGCTTTATCTTTGCCAGCCGCCTCTTTCAGTTGCCTCAGCTATTTGGTTCAGCCGTTTTTAACCTCTCCAATTTACAAATTTCTGACATAGGTCCAGTAATCAATTTATTGTGGATAACTGGTTAGACTAATTACAACTAAAAAACAATACAGACCTGCCCAGTCGCATTTCTGGTCGTATACTATTTTTTTTATGAAAATCGGTTGTAACCTGTGACCTGTAGTGTACGGCCAACGGACGGACGGACGGACGGACGGACGGACGGACATGACCATTACAATAGATGCTTAAGCTCAGCATCTAAACATGACCATTACAATAGATGCTTAAGCTCAGCATCTAAACATGACCATTACAATAGATGCTTAAGCTCAGCATCTAAAAA
The DNA here is from genome assembly GCA_949802685.1 of Dicyrtomina minuta. Lineage (NCBI taxonomy): Eukaryota > Metazoa > Arthropoda > Collembola > Symphypleona > Dicyrtomidae > Dicyrtomina > Dicyrtomina minuta. The sequence continues at coordinate 63,366,650 of OX461808.1, read as the reverse complement.
CCGCTTGAGCCTATACTATAGTTAATCATACTTTCCTTTAGTACTCTTAAAACATTACACTGAACGTCACTTACTACAAAATTTTATTTTAAAATGCAGGTTTTATTAGTATTTTTGCAGTCCTGCTATGCTCAGACTTGAACAGGTTTAAGTTTTAAAGTGAATCGTGTTTAAAGCGTCATCTTAGAAAATTATATTGCATTTTGTTAAATCAGCGTTTAAAATACTAGAGTTCAAACCCAGCTTGTGAAAAATCTGTTTAAAATCTATTTAAAATCTGTTTAAACTATGTTTAAATTGTGTGTTTAAAATCTGTGCATTAAATCTGTGTTTTAAATCTGTGTTTTAAATCCGTGTTTTAAATCTGTGTTTTAAATCTGTTTTAAATCCGTGTTTTAAATCTGTGTTTTAAATCCGTGTTATAAATCCGTGTTTTAAATCTGTGTTTTAAATCTGTGTTTTAAATCTGTTTTAAATCAGTGTTTTAAATCTGTGTTTTAAATGTGTTTTAAATACGTTAAAAATGTGTTCAAAATGTGTGCTTATAGACTGCTTAAAATCTGTTCATAATCTCTGTTTAGAATCCATGCCTATAATCTGTGTTTAATATCTATGTTTAAAATCTGTGTTTATAATATATGTTTAAAATCTACCTAAAATCTATTTTTAAACTCTTTAATGTGTTCAAAATCTCCTATGCACAAAATCTGAGTTTACAATCCATTAAGATCTGTAAATACAAGATTGCAATGAGAATGAATTCTGATATTAATTCGTAGAGTTTGTGTTTTGTATTGTAAGGTGGAACTCCATTTTTTGTAAGTTGTTAAACAGTTAATTTCTTAAAAAATTAGCGTAGCAATATTGTATTAGTTCATGTGCATGTATCAAAAAAAATTTAAAGTTTGAATAAAAAACTATATTATAATAAAAAAAAGTTTTGATTTCGAAAACGAAGCAGAGCAACATGTGGGAAGTTTGAACTGTAAGACAAGACGTAACACCCATATTACATATTATGCTTAACACAGGAGTTGGTTTAATATTGTGGTTTGGCTGAAATTAATTCATTTGCAATAGATATAAGAACAGGGTGGATTTCCTATAATCTCCTTATATTCTGTATACATTATCGTTACCGAGACCAAGGCATTATGCACAAAATATATTACGTATGTATACGTATGTATAGATTATGAATGCTACTGCAAGACTGCAAGCAGTGTCTGTTGAATGTACTTTACCACATATTACTCGCTTAACACTTGGCAGTTTAATTCTCAGAACTGAACATGATACTAATCCTATAATATAACATAGAAAGCATAGACGATCTCTCTTACATATACATATTATTTCTAATGAGGCAGATTTGGTTTTAATACCCACATAATATATAGAAACTTATACCTACTAAATAACGACCACACGTGCTTACATATCCTATTCTGTTTCTTGTACTAATTGAAAGAAATCCTTTCATAGACAAGCTCATTAAAATTTAAGCAATTATTACCTAACTTCGTTCATCTGCTTATCTATGCCCATACTTTAGCAATTTTTTCTTTTAAAATTAATACCCGGATATGTACTATCATTAATATCAATCTTGTTGTTTTCTTGAGAATTAAATTGTAAAATATAAAATTATGGATATACCTATTACTTATTACCTTACACGTGTAATCCAACTTTATTGAAATCCAAATCTAATAAACTATAATTCAGACTAATTCTCGAAAGATCTTATTGACATCCGCGTTTTGTTAGCTCATGTGTAGCTGGCGACTGTCGATATGGAAATCCTCCTTCCTTTGATGTGTACCTGCATTCCTGCATGCACAATATATGACAACGCAGTTCACGTGCTGCTTTGTTGGAAAACTGCTCCAAATCCCGATCCCTGCGATTTCAGTTCGAGATTAGGTTTCGTTTGACGAATATGAGATTATTATTGGGGAGTACACAGCACTTCATACTTGATAGGGAAAATTTGGATAACAGGGCAAAAGGACTGCGACTCACACCGGAAATGTTAGCCATAGTAAATCTGATAAGTGGAAATATCTTGAAGCAACAGAATTTTTTTGATTGGGGAAAGCAGAAATTAGGTGTATTTTAAGAGGTTATATGTATTTTAGCTACATTTTAATGAAAAGTATTGCAACCACAAGCAGTTCATTAAAAAATTGAGATAGTTTACTACAATTTTATTACCCTTGACGTAGGTTTATGAAATTCTATTTCATTTTTGAGCTAATTAATTATCGTTTTAATTAATTGTATTTCATTACATTTAAATAAATGGCCTAGCAAATATTAATACTGAAAACTAAAAATTAAATTCAAATTAATTTATGATTAAAAATTGAAATTCGTGTGATTTTTAGATTCTAACAAAAAATTGATATTCATTGTTGATTGTATTCACTTGTTGTCTGAAAATAAAAACAAAACTTCCCTTCACATTCCCACTTGTCCTGTCTTAGTTTTAAATAAGCCTAATTACAATGTTAAAATAGTCTGGGAACAAGACAGTGCCAAAGTAGACTGGCTGTATAAATTCTGTACATGTTTGGGAATTTGTGAGGGAATGTGAGAAAGAGTGAAAGAATGTGAGAGGCGCAGCTGTACGTGAAATTGAAATTACCTGCTTTACTAGCTTATTTGCACTGCATGCATGGCAAGTAAAAATGGAATATCGAAATGGGGTATATAGTTATATGTAAATCCGAATTTGCATTGACTGTCACTATCCCATGTACTTTCTCTATTTCTTTACCGTATCTGTGTCTTGTATTCTATCAGTAGGTACATACTTTATATTCTACTCCCTATGCATACTGCAGATATTAGCATCTCCTGGAGTGGTTCGCTCTTGAATCGTTATCTCAATTTAAATTTCATGCATTCAGGTTCATATTAATATTGTGCATCGGTGCTTTTGAAAGGAGCTTTGTAATTTGAAGCATTTTTTTGTGTGCTTTAAATTATTATGTATTTCTTTATACAACTGAAGAGTTGTTTACCAAAATGGAATAAGTCCACGTAAAACATGCATTTCTGATTTAAATTTTGTTTTCCAGTGTTTTCGTAGTTTGCAGAAGAAAAAATGTCGTGCGTAGATTTGTTATGCAAGAAAAAGTTTAAAAGCTAAAAAAAAGTTTGGTTTCACTCGTTACGATTAAAATGTCATCTCACGGACTTTTTCCTCCATGTTAAATTATGCATTTTGAGGCAAAACGGAAAAAGTCCACAAATTAAAAATTCCAGAGTCCGTCTATAGATTTATGAAACTGCTTGTAATAACGCTTCGTCAGTTACAGTACCTGCATGTAGAAAAACAAAGAGTTCAAAAAAATAATCCTGTCACCTTTTATTTGTATACTTTGTTCCTTTAAAATTTTCTTTGATGGACTTGACTCGTTTTGCCAAAAAACTCTTCAACTACTTTGTGATGGAATATAGAGGAAATAGTATGGTAAATATTGGTATTGATTTCGCTCGCATAGTTCACTATATAGAGTATAGAATAGGACCAGGACGCTTACAGTACAGGTACACTGTCAACTTTCACTCAGCTCAGACAGAACATACACACACTTGACATACGATTGAATACACTTGAATACCTGTACATCCACTGTAATTTTAGGCAAAGTTATTTTGCAATTTCAATAAAATATTGTGCTCGATCGTTATAGAAATATTTAAACGAAATATCTCATCCTTTTAAAAATATTATCCAATCAAATCCGTCGAACGATGAGATTTTTATTAATTTTTGAAAACCCTCATTCCTTGATCCGTTTAGACCAGACGTATTTTTCTTAATAATAAAAGCTCTAAAGTAAATTTGATTTAGACGCAGTATTTTTCAATTCTTATATAACCAAATAAGCAAACTGCGAATATTTTGGTACGTCCTCTACATGACCGACATTCCGAATTGTATAAGTTGGCACGCGTCTGCAGTGTCTGCATAGGCATTTAATAACTTAACAAAGAAATGTCGCAAAAATGTTACAAAATAACAGTCAGTCATATAACTTCGGCACATGCATATTTTATAAAGCACAAAAATTTCTAAATACTTTCTTCATCTTTTTAAAATCCTTAGGAAGGAAATTGAAGCTTGTAAAATTTGTTTAGAAACAGAGAATTTAAACCAGAACCGTAAAGGAATTTAATACAAAAGAAAAAGTAAGTGCAATATATGTACAGAACTGTCAGACAAATAATAATATTACAGTATTATAAAATAAAGTTTCAATTTCTAAAGAAAATTCAAGTCTATAAACACGTGTATAAACTGTCTTGTTTAAAAAAACTGTATACGCTTTTGCTAAAAATAAAATTTCAAAGAATTATCTACTCAACGGAATGTTTTGAAGTTTCGTATTTTCGTGTTGACTAATCTCCCGGGCAATGAAATAATCCCAAATGTTTTACGTTTGCGATGAATTCCTACAATAATAATTATGTATTTTTATTACGTCAATAAGGCCTAATTAAGTGATGAAAATAGGTGATGCAGCCACATTGAATTATGTGCTCACCCTCCATTACTACCCGTTTTATTATTGTGAATTTAAATAAATCAACATAAACATACATAACTTTTATTTTTATTTTTCGACTTGTATGGCTGCACTAATTATATTATAAGTATACCACGTTACATGTTTATGTAATTTAATCCTACCTTTCTCCCTATTAGGCTCATCCCGACATACGTCAGTAGTTGTGTACATAGTACGGAGTACGTACTGTCACTACATTATTTATTTGCATAATAAAGGCATTTAATTAGTTAAAGCTTTGTTTATTGCATAGATCATCCAGAAAGTTTTACTTTCACCTGATATCATTCATTGAAACAGACACCGAAAGTTGCAATAGAAATCTGCAACGTATTTTTCCCCCTTTTCTGTTTAATTTTTGAAATGAAATCCGAAAGGTGACCGTGAATTATTCTGCTACTATTTAAAGAATATAAAAAAAAATTAAAGAATGTATAGAATTTCATGTTTTGCTTTACTGTGCAAATTTTATAAAGACGTAGGAGTTGACCAGATCCAAAACCGGCCGTATTATATTGTCTGTGAAGAACCAAAATGACCCATATCCATTTGTAGCTAACAATATCCACTATCTACAAAAGTATTGAAATATATCTTGCAAGCATTTAAATAGAATATTTTACACTTTTCAAAAAATTGTAAATAGAATATTTTACGCTTTTGAAAAAAATTTAAATAGAAAATTTTGAACCTTTTCAGAAACATGTAAATAGAACATTTTACACTTTTTAAAAACATGTAAATAGAAAATTTTGGAAGTTTCAAAAACATTTAAATAGAAAATTTTGGACGTTTCACAAACATATAAATAGAAAATTTTGCACTTTTAAAAAACATGCAAATAGAAAATTTTACACTTTTCAAAAACATGTAAATATGAAAATTTGAACATTTTCAGAAGCATGTAATGAGGACATTTTACATAGTTGAAAAACATGAAAATAGGACATTTTACGTTCTTCAAAAACTCCTGATTAACATTTTACGCATGTTTCTTATTTTGTTTTTATGACATAGCTCGATTTGATTCCAGTTTAAATTAGATATGGGTTATTTTTGTTCTTCACAGACGATATGTATATATTGGTAGGTAGTTTGGTCGGTAGGTACGGATCTGTGCATTACGTGATTCCCTTTTAATGTAGGCGCCACCAAAAGGTCCTTTTCTTTTAGTTTCTCCGTCGCACTCCGGTTCATTTTCTCGTTTTCGTTATTGACAGGCGGATTCAAGGAGCCGTGGTACTGGTAAAGCTGAGTGTCAATAATGAATTTAAAACAAAAGCCCGTCTACTTTTTGCTTGCTTGTACTTTTACTTTCCCCATTTCGTACGTCGTATCTCCTATATGTCCTTGTCCTGTTAGGCATGGTCATATGTGTGGTACCCTTGCATTTCCAGTCTTACCTTCGCAATTGGAATTTACCATCTAAATTGTTCAAATATTAAATTACTTAAGTTCCCACGCATGGCCTTTAAACTTTATTTAATATATTGCTGGCTAATTCATATTAAACACTTGGCAGTTCATAGTTCATACTTCGATATGAATATTACCAGAGACAATTAACACACTATGCTTTTAGAATGAACTTAGTGCACTAACGATATAATGCACTATCCTTTACGTTTACACCTACAAACACGAACTTAATGCTTCTGTTTCTAAGCTCTGGCTCTGACAATGCTTATTATGTACGGTTCTTATATACATACTACTTCAATTATGTAAAATCGAAAACCAGTTCTCAAGCACATCTTTGGAATCGAGATTTATATAATTTTGCGAATGAAAATTAAATTTTCTATATGATCCAATGAATTACATAGTTTTACTTACCTTTGGCTTTGGCGGAGGTGGAATTATATGTAGGGACGAAACGCAGGGCCGGACGAAGGAATTGGTTTTAGGTAGCGATTTTTTTCCATACAAAAACCACCATTTAGATTTTATTGATGGTTTTCTTTGGTAAAGCAAAATTTTGTATTTACATTTTTTAGAAAAAAGCAAAATGTTCTTTTTACTTGATTCAGAAAAGTGTAAAATGTTCTATTTACATGTTGTGAGAAAAGTGGAAAATTTTTTATTTACATGTTTTTGAAAATTGCAAAATGTTTTATTTGCATGTTTTAGAAAAGAGAAAAATGTTCTTTTTACTTAATGCAAACAAATGCAAAATGCTCTATTTCCATGTATTGAGAAAAGTGGAAAATGTTTTATTTTGCATGTTTTTAAAATGTATAAAAAATTTTATTTGCATGTTTTTGAAAAGTGAATGTTTCATTTGCATGTTTTTTTGAAAATTCAAGCAGCGGGGTCTGCCTGTTCTGGCCACATTATCCGGCTCTGAAGAAATGGCGATAGCCGAACACGAAAACAAAAGGCTATAACAGTTTTGTTAAAGTTTAATATTGTAAAGTATACATAGCGTAGGTGTTGTTAGTACCTTAAATCCATACGGAAATCATTATTTAACAACAAAAATATCAACAGTATATAACAACTATCAAAACCAATCTATCTGAACTATTGTTTGGTATGAAGATACATTATTTTAGAAGCATCTTAATGGTAGAATATAGAAAGCTATAGACATACTTATAAAATGGGAATTCTTCAAAGGGAATATTACAGTCCCTTACATGTTTTCCGGGCAATAATTAATTGTTTATTTTCTACATAATATTTCCATGGAATGTTGCTCAAAGTCTTCGTCTTCATCCATCTATACGCATTCTACTTCATTCGTATTTGCCTTGCCTCGTGTTCTTATGAGGAAGTCCTTATATTTTATAATTTTATGTAAACAGCTGTGGCTGTGATGAGCTCCGTCAAAGTTTTAGCATATGTACGCCTGTATGCTCAATAATGCATATAATTAATTGTAATATGCTAGTTTACCTACTGCCTACTATATTTATAATGATTTTCATAATTCATGTTATTCAACAAATTTAACTGCGCACATCTCACACTTGTACTAATGCAAGTACCTGTCTGCCTATAACTTCCTAATATTACTGGAATAAATCAAAGTAATTAGTTATACCGCAAGTATTTCCCACTTGAGTAAGTTTTGCTCAGACATTCAAAATTAGGTCAATTTTCCTCGACAAATTTCCTAAACGTTTCAAAGCTAGCTGCGCATTTAATTTTCAATTTGCATGTATATTCAGCTGAAGGAGGTAAAACAAACTTTATCGCTTTGTGTTTATTTACACTGGTACAGGATTATAAAATCGCTATGTAATTTGCTGTTCACCTGTTGAAAACAACATGAAGGAGCGAGTAAGGCAGAAAAATTATGGTTAATTGCTAATTTAAATGATAAAAGTAGGTGCCGTCGGCAGGCTAGAAAAAGGAATTACTTTTGGGTAGGAATTTGTGTCCATATAAAAACCACCATTTTGATTTTATTGATGGGTTTCTTTAGTAAAGCAAAATGATTTTAGAAAAGATCAAGAAATGTTCTTTTTCTTGATTCTGAAAAGTGCAAAATGTTCTGTTTACATGTTTTGAGAGGAAAATGTTCTGTTTACATGTTTTTGGAAAGTGCTAAATGTTTTATTTACATGTTTTTGAAAGTTTCAAAATGTTCCATTCATATGTTATGAGAAAAGCGTTAAATGCTTTATTTGGATGTTTTTGAAATGTGCAAAAAAAATTTATTTGCCTCTTTTTAAAAAGAGTAAAATATTTTATTTGTATGTTTTTTATAAGTAAAAATACTGTTTTTTTTTAAAAGCAAGCCGTTCCATTTACACGTTTTTTGAAAATTCAAGTAGCGGGGGCTGCTTGCGCTCTCCGCATTATTCGGTCCTGCGTACCGTATTTCCTACAATAGTAGTTGGCCTGTCTACTAATATAGACCCGTCTACTGTTACAGACCCGTATACTGTTACATACCCGTCTGCTGCCGTATACCAGTGTCTTACATAAACCCGTCTACTACCCCAAGACCAAGGCCGACCTTCAAGTCCCTGTCTACTATTGTAAGAAAAATATACGGTACTCTCAAATATTTCTACAGTTCAACAAGTAATTTCCTTTCCAAGAAATTAAATTATGGGAGTAGATTTTTTGTATAGTGATTATAACGACGAACTATATAAGCCAAGAATTTATTATTATTTTTTTAGTACTACATATCTGCATGAGCCACATCTAAAAATATTATATTAACTTAATTAGCATGTAATAATACGGGTGAATCGCTATTGGCAAATGTAATTATTGTATTGCTATTTCTACTACGGTTACGGAACGGTAACTTAGGCGTAATGCTACAGTATTATTTTGAATGGTTCCATTTGCTTTAATTAAATTCAACTCAAATAAAAATAGAAAATCTACAAATACGTCCAAACAGCAAGATAATCACACATAGGTATGTATCATATATTGTAAATGGCAGTGTAGTATATAATCAAATTTAATTTCCGTAAGAAATAATTGCTAATGCTGTGCGAGAAAGGAACTGAAAGATTGGACATTATGGATATTCGTATTATTTTGTACGTATTTTCAATCTCGTCAGTTCAACTGATGCTGAAGATGGGAACTGCGTATCTGTTTCGTAATATGCGTTGTTAGTTGCTTGTTCTTTGTACTTTATTTTATAATGGGTTACATATGCGCTCATCCGAATGGATATTGGATGGAATTTAATTATATTATCTAGTTAATTATTATGAGTAGTGAAATGACATAAAGGGACATTTACAAAAGAAAATATGATCATTTCCTCATATTGTATATTGTACCTGTGTGAGGTATCAAAATGAGCCATGTCCATTTTTAGGTAAAAACAGAATGCACAATCTACAAAAACTTTAAAATATCATGATCTTAAAAGCATGTAAGTAGAACATTTAACATTTTGCACATTTTAAATACATGTAAATGAAACATTTTGCACTTTTTTAAAACATGTGAGTAGAATATTTTGCACTTTTCAAAAACATGTAAATTGAACATTTTGTATTTTTCAAAAATGTGTTATTAGAACATTTTGCACATTTCAAACACATGTAAATGAAACATTTTGCACTTTTCAAACACATGTAAATTGAACATTTTTCACCTTTCAAAAACTTAAATTAAAATTTTTTGCACCTTGCAAAAACATGTGCATTGAACATTTTGCACCTTTCAAAAACGTGTAATTAGAATATTCTGCAATTTTCAAAAACTGGTACTTAATCTTACCTATTTATGTCATTGATTTTTACGGATTTAACTCCTTTGAATTCTAATTTAAATTGGATACAAGTCATTTTGATTCGTCAGAGACGATTTAATATGTTCATATGTCTGCATGTACATACGTACTCAGTAATGATGTTTAAACTCCCACGCACGTCCTTACCGTAACCGTCTTTTTGTAAGAACGCTCTTTCATTAGGATTTATTTTCTTTCATATTATTGCCATATTCGCGCTATATTATTTTTCGATTTTTTTTGTCGTATATTTCTCAAATAACGCTGTTCACCTCCAAAGTCAACAGTATAGTAGAAGCTCAGTTGAAGTACATTAGTGTAATTAAATAGGTATCATTTGTCATTTTTCTATATTTTCTTGCTTTATTGAGACCGATATTTTAGTATGTACCTGGAAAGCAAAAATAGTATGTTATCTGAAACTGAAACAGAAACTGAACAACTGGTTGTTATAGGCACGCCACGCCACACTAAATCGCATCGTAGCAAGGCAACTTCGAAGGGAAAAGCGAACGGACCGGACTATGTAATAGCTATACAATATCTGTACTAGAAATGAAGCTCTAATTTCTTTATTTCTTTTCCTGAACTTTTTTTTAAAGTACAGACAAAAAAATGGAAAAGAAATGAAGTAAATATATAAAGCTTTCAACTTTCAACTTTTCACCTGAGTGAAATTAGAAAAGGTGGATGTGGCCCGTGTGTTACCCTGTTTCAAGCTGAACTGCAGCGAGGTCTTTTATTTCTAAGAATGGATTTATTAGAGACCTGGATTTAAAATTAGTTTTAGAGTTCTAAGGAAGTAGGTACTGTCACGGCCACTCCCACGGCAATTTAGTGTAAAAATTGGCGGTGAGGACAGTCAAAGATTTGGTATGTATGTGCGTATTACATGGTACATCAGTTTCTTAGTTTGTAAGGCTTGATAACTCAATAAGTTAATACACGCATGTATTTTTATGTTTTTCTTGTATCATCATGCCAAGAAGTAATACAAATTACACGGCTTCCCTCAAATTCAGGTTTTAGGCTTGGGGCGACTTCTTCGTTTTCTTTCATCATTTTTGGTTTCTTTTTTTTCAAAAGAATCTTTTGATTTTTGGTGGTTTTGTTTTTTGTTCCCTTCCCGCAGCTTGGAAACTTTTTTTTGTAAAAAGGACGAATGTTGTAATCGTAAGATTAGTTGTCATTAAACCTTGTGATTACGTTTCACCGAATTTTGTTTTCTTATAAAAAGTAGTTTTTATAGTATGTTGCATAAAATGCATTAGAAGCCTTGTTAAATTTACGCTGAAAAGCAAATTCCAGCAGTAGCCATATTGCCGTCGTTTATGTGGACATTGAATTTAATTGTTATTGATATTCCGGATTAAATTAACAAATTGGATAGTTTTGGTATTGGCCATTTAGGAATTTATGGAGATTTTCAGTTAATTATTTCTTATAGGTAATACTCACGCAATATGTACGTACGTTTTATTAAAAGTTATGTTTTTGTTTGTTTTTTAACCCATTGTAGAATATACAAAAATGGGAATAGAATTGATGCATACAAATTGTGCGAGAGCAGTGGAAGTATGGTAAAACTTGTACTTAAGGGTCTTTAATGATTTTGTTAGAAAAAAGACACAGTTGAAAAGATTTACAGATAAAGATGAAAACAGGGGGATTCACACACTAAACATTTTTAAAATTAAATAAAATTAATTTTTGGTACATTTAAAGTTTTTTAACACAATAATCAAAATATGATAATCGGTGCAATTTAGAAAAACAAATATTAAAATTGAAATTTTTAAAATGCAAAATGTATGATACATTGCGTCTTTTTAGCATGCAAAATTTAATATTTGTGTCTTTTACAAAATGTGATAACTTAATATATTTGCGTCTGTTTTAGAATGCAAAATATAAACATTTTGTTACTTTAAAAAAATGGAAACTTTGATAAATTACCATTTTTTTTAGAATGCAAACAATGATAGGTGCATCGCTTTAAAAATGCACAGATATCATAATTACGTATTTTTTTAAATGCAAAATATCCTAATTACACCTTTTTTGAATGCACAATATCATAATTACACCGTTTTTTAAATGCAAAATATCATAATTACACCGTTTTTAAAATGCAAAATATCATAATTACATTTTTTTAAATGCAAAATATCATAATTACATTTTTTTAAATGCAAAATATCATAATTACATTTTTTTAAATGCAAAATACAATAATTACACCTTTTTTAAATGCACAATATCATAATTACACCATTTTTAAAATACCAAATACAATAACATGATTCCAAATTGGAGCTCAAAAACGCAAATATGATTGTTACGTCTTTCTAAAGCAAACAAATGATATAATTGAACAATTAAAAAAATATAAATAATGCTTTCATTTATAATGAATAAAATAATAAAATATATAAAACAGTCCACGGCCTATGAAAAATATTTTGGGCCAGTTTCTGTGGACTGACGTTCCACAAAATGAGCCTGAGGCCAGAAAGCTTCTTAAATTCTTAACCAACAAAGTGTATGCGTGTAGCTTACCATTTATCACATAATATTATAGCATGTAAACAATACAAAGATTTACTTATAATTTTCTACTGTATTGTTCTTACACAATTACAATGTTTGTAGGTATAGGATGAATACAGTACACGTGTAAATACTGCGATTACAAGAATTATTATGAAATTAATACTTCCACAAGGTATAAAGCCATACAAATGTGATTAGGTTTACCTTAGCTTACTTTCTTTCCTTTTCCTTTATCTTCAGTCATCAGTACTTATTGATTTTGATCCTGCTTTTCTTTTCTTCCGGGTACATATACTAGTTACGTCTATATAGCAGATTGTGTAGGCGGTTTTCGTACTTTGTACTCAGCAACCAGGAACCTTGCAAAATGAAAAGCCGTCGTTTCCATAAAAACCAAAGTTTTACTGGTTTAATAGTGTATGTACGCAGTGGAAAATGTACCAACCGCAATGCATACTTTTGTATGTATTGTTATCTCTGATTGTGAGTGCAAGATAAATAATGGTACAGACCCAGAGGGAGTATTCCCTTTTGTTACGACCACAAATTGAATTTTATCTCATCACATTAGGTATTTACCTGTTGTAATCAGATTAGTAGTAGGAGAATTAGAAAATAATACAGAACACACAATGGAGCACAATTACATTACAGTACTATGCTAATCTCCTAATGCTGCCATTCGTACAGTCCTCACACAGGACAGTAAATACAAAAGAATTAATTCCATTTCATTAGAATACAAAATAGTATTTTTACTTACTGTTTGACGTAAGAACTTTGAGACGTGGATTTTTACGAGAAAAGTTAACAATATTGTCAGTCGTAAGGTTTTCGCTTTCAACACGAACTGAAAGCGAGATCTATAAGGCTAACAAAAATTGACAACTTTTTTCGTGAGCTCAAAATCGTATGCTGTATAATTTAATATTGCGTCTATCTTAAAACAATAATTAATTCATTAATATTCTTTATTATTTTGCACTATAGGCACACAGTTAATGTGAAAAAATGGATCCCTATTAGATTGTGCCTAACTTAACATGTAATGTAGTAAATTCGATGCCTCACAACTTTTCAAAAGAAACTTTTCTGAAGTATTTGAATTTGACCTCAAAATGTTGGGTCAAAGGTCAAATATAAAGTAACTTTTTACTTTCATAGAATAACCATAAACAATGACAAATTTTTAGCTGATTAACGCGACGTGGTCTTTCTTTAGGGAAAAAACTAATTTTTGACCCTATTTTGGGGTTAGTTCTAATTTTGACCCCTAAATGTTTGGTCACATGTAATATATGTAGTCACTTTTTACTTCCAATTAATAATCGTAAACGGTGTAGAATTTTCTGCTGACTAACGCCGTGTTATTTGTGTTAGCAAAAAACTTATTTTTGACCCTTTTTATTTTGAGGTCAAAATTAAAACTAACCCCAAAATAGGGTCAAAAATTAGTTTTTTGCCAAAACAAAAACCACGACGTTAATTAGTAAAAGATTTTACACTGATGTCGACAACTTTATGGAAGTAAAAAATGACTTTTTATATATTAAATTTGACCCAACAAATCGGGGTCAAATTCTTATCTTTTAGAAAAGTGTCATTGAAAAAGTTGTTAGGCATCAAATTTACTGCATTATATGCTAATTTAGACAAAGTCTACCGGTGATCCATTTTTCCACACTAACTGTGCCTATAGTTCTCTACTATTTTTATTTTTTACTAACTAGGTGGATTCAACAACCTCTAAATCTGGCCACTCACTCAGTACTCAATCACAAACTCCAAAAAAGCCTACGCTATGTACATTCAACACACGCACTGTACACACAAAGTTTTGCAATATTGATCAGCGGCTTTCCACACCAAAACCAATAACTGAAACCGAAAAAATGGTACACTAGGGATTGAGAGAAGAAACGTAGATAACAGAAACTGCGCGCTCGTAGTGCTGAAGATAAAATAAACAAAAACAAAACATCATCTAACAGAATGTGCAAGTAAAAGTCTGTGCTTTCCATTAACTTCCTTTATTTCCACATCGTCGGTGGATCCTTGGATTGTTCGCTGTTTAGAAATTCTACATTTTATCTGTATATTGCATAGTAACACTAATCACACCCAATTTTCCATTTAATCCTCATACGGCCGATCGTGCCGTCTTTAAGCCTTTGAAACAATTGTATGTTATTACATACACGTAGTAAGTATGTATCTATTCTCTTTCCTTTACTTACACCTGATTGTGAGACGTAATTACTTGCGAGAATTGCAGGTTTTAGTTAGTATCTCTTTTTAATGTTGTGGGAACGGAAAGGAACCAATAGTAATCCTTGCGTACACTTGAAGTGTCTCACCACTCACCAGGCACGTTCCACTTGATTACTTTTTTGAGGAGCTGAAGTTGACTCAAAAAACGAATATTTGTAGTTCTTAAGGCCGTAAATTTAAAACAACTGGAAACAGAGATAAAAATAGCGAAACCCCACACGAACTAATTGATGATACCGAGCCAGATCAGATTTATTTACTCAATTATTAATTTTACATTTTCCTCAAACTAAATATCGAAATGATACGGTGTAAGCAATGCAATATTTTTCATTAAATTGTTTTCAAAAAGTACAAAATTTTCAATTTACTTATTTTATTAAAAAGTGCAAAATTTCATATTTAATTGTTTTTTTAAATTGTGTGAAAAATTTTATATTTAAATGCTTGCAACCAAGATAGTGATAATTAAATATTTTTGTAGATATCAGAAGTATTTTATTTTTTTAAGCTAAAAATTGATAGAGGTCATTTTGGTTCTTCACTCACGATATATGTATGTCATTAGATGCTATATATCGTTTGTGAAGAACCAAAATGACCCATATCCAAATAAGCTAGAATCAAAATGAGCTATGTCATAAAAAAAAATCAGAAACATGTGTGAAATTTTAAATAGGAGCTTTTAAAAAGTGTAAAATGTTCTATTTACATGTTTTTTGAAAGCGTAAAATGTGCTATTTACATGTTTTTTGAAAAGTGTAAAATGTTCTATTTACACGTTTTTTGAAAAGGTGCAAAATGTTTCGTTTACATGTTTTTGAAAAGTCTATAATGTTCTACTTGCATATTTTTGAAAAGATGCAAAATGTTCTATTTAAATGGTATCAAGGCATATTTGAATATTTTTGTAGATAGTGGATATTGTTTTTAGCTACAAATGGATATGGGTCATTTTCGTTCTTCATAGACGATATTGTATTTAAATACATGTACTTGCCATACGATATATTCAGCAATCACTGTAAAGGAAGGTTGAGGTTGAAATTTATTTTTTACTCCATAGGCATTTGGTAAAAATGAACAAGAACTAAAAGAAAAGCAGCTATAGTTGTTTAGTAGAAGAAACGTGAATTACGTGAATGCTTCTCGGTGTGTAAAATCCAAGCAATAATTAATTTTTTTCAGATTCAGTACCAATCCCAGAAATATCAAGAAAATTGAAAATTCCTGAGATGTCTAGACTCTAGAATCTAGAGTAGAAAATATGAAAATACCTTTTGTTTAACTTTTGTAAATATCTTCAACTTCAAGCGCGCACGTGGGAAGATACATTAACACTTACCTAATACATTAATAAAGTCATAGCCTATTTTGAAACTTTCATGTACAACAATCCACTACAGTTCCGAGTTTCCATTCATAATTTACAATTTTCATTTTGCATATAATTTTAATGCATATACTTCGGATACCGGCTTCGGAGTTTACGAGCAATTTGGTTAACACGGACAAGCCAAAATAGCTGTTACCTACGGAAGAATCTTACGCACTAATTGAGAAGAGCGAGGTGTTGCGTGGGTAGGGGAAGAAATCTTTTTCAGTTCCAGTTGTCAACACGTCAACACTAAACACAATGCATTCAAATCAAGGGACACTTGTGAATAATTTAGTTAATCTTTCTGACATGTTCGCACGCAGTTCCTTCATTAACTCCTCATCTTCCGCCTATATCCGATACCGTTCTATGATTTTATAATTTATAGCAAGTTTCCACTGCATTATATTATATATGTAAGGAAATAACTTTAATCCCTAATTACAGAGCCTGTGATCGTGGGTATAGTCAGGCGCAACGCGTGCATACATTACCTGTACTTATAAAATACACCAACAATAAGTATAACCATGCATCAGGTCTTCCGAGGACAACATCACCTAGACCTGGACCTAGACGTCCCAGCAGACATAGACCTATACAGCAAATAAGCAACAAACCTTCAAACTCAAACTGCAGCCGTTAGAAATTACAGATTACAGTGTGACACAAATAATTTTGGAATAAATTATACTAATTAAATGAAAACAAAAGGGAAATGGCGGGACTACTGCCTGATTGCTCTGTGAGCTGTAAAGACAGTATAACATATTGACTAGATGAGCGAGCAATGCACAATTACTACAGTGCACAAAATCGAACTGTCTCTTTAACTACTACTGGAGAGATTGACGAAATTTCAGAGGAAATCTTCTGTAGGTATACAAAATTCTCTGAACATAAAAATCGGCTACTAAACAGATATGGAAAACATGAAGAGAGTTACAGTTCACCTTCTTGCCTGCAGGCATTTAAAATAGAAGAAAAGGACCAAGTGGAATTAACCTGGGCCGAAAAATGTGGCCAGCGCAGGCAGCCCCCGCTGTATGAATTTTCAAAAAATGCATGTAAATAAAACATTTTGCACTTTTCAAAAATATATAAATACAACATTTTGTACTATTCACAAACATGCAAATACAACATTTTGTGCTTTTAAAAAACATGTAAATACAACATTTTGTACATTTCAAAAACATATAAACACAACATTTTGCAATTTTCCAAAACATGTAAATACAACATTTTGCACTTTTCAAAAACATGTAAATAAAATATTTTGCACTTTTCAAAAATATATAAATACAACATTTTGTACTATTCACAAACATGCAAATACAACATTTTGTGCTTTTAAAAAACATGTAAATACAACATTTTGTACATTTCAAAAACATGTAAATACAACATTTTGTACATTTCAAAAACATGTAAACACAACATTTTGCAATTTTCCAAAACATGTAAATACAACATTTTGCACTTTTCAAAAACATGTAAATAAAATATTTTCCACTTTTCAAAAATATGTAAATACCACATTTTGCACTTTTAAAAAACATGTAAATACAACATTTTGCACATTTCAAAAACTATAAATAGAAAATTTTGCACTTTTCAAAAAAATGTAAATAAAACATTTCCCACTTTCCTCAAAACATGTAAATAGAACATTGAGCACTTTTCAGAATCAAGTGAACACAAAATTTGAAACTTGTTCAAAAAACATGCAAATACAACATTTTTGTTTACCAAAGTCCAAAGTAAACTCTCAGTACAATCCAAATGAAGTTTTTTTTGTATGGAAACAAATTGCTGCCAAAAAGAAATTCCTTCGTCCGGCTCCGGCTCTGGAATGAAATTCTAAACATACAGGGTTATATAAATGTAAAAACAAAAGAGAGATGCTTAATTAAGCACTAACTCTACTGGACAGATCGATATCAGTTAGCCCGCGTGTGATCGTGTCCGTTCCGTCCGTGTCGATGGCCACATATTAAGCTCATCACCTTCAATAAATTTCAAGGTTTCAACGGAAAATCAACAAAAGCAATACATTCTAATAATTCGATAAAAGTTTTTAGTCTTTGTCTTTACCGTTTGACCCATCAACGTATGTCTACATCGTTGAATAGTACAGACGTAAGGCAAATAATCTCACTTTTGAAAAAAAATTGAATTGTTCCAATTTGCCTAACCACTCTTCATATTTAATATATGTATTTTGTTTGCTAATCAAAAATTGACGCTGTTTTATATTCTTTTCGGTTTTAAATGCTGTCGAATAAAATGCAAAGGACCGTAACTCTTCAAAGAAACTGAAGCTAATGAGCTTTTGTAAGTAAACGTATTTTAACCTCCGCCTTCATTCTCTACCCATTAAAATGCACCTGTAGGTAGCTTCAAAACCTGTAGAATTTATTGCACAGTTTTTTAAAAGACGAAAACCAGACATTTATTTAACAATTCCAATTCAATTGTTAGCTAGAAGCCGAGACGCGGTCTCCATTCGAAGCCATGGCCTCGGCCTCGGTATAGTTTTCACACTAAAAAATTATAAAATAAAATTGCTTTTCACCTCAACATTCTAATTCTAACTATCTCCACGCCTCGACTTACCAAAGCGCTTGGTATTTTCACTGACAATTTATATAATAGTGAACCAAGGACATGAGTGAACCGCATGTTGTGTGCTTATAGTTTTCCATGACGTACGTACTATATTATGTGATTTTCAGAAAATTGGTGCACGTTTATGCATAACATGCCCCGTTCACGTTTCGCTGCACTGCCAGTACATCAAATGAAATCCGAATTTCTGTGGTTCATTTTGAAATTTAAATATGTACCTTATGAGCAGAATGAATAATAATTACAGTGGCACTGAAAATATAGCATGTAACCACGTGCTAACTGTGACTGACAAACGACACAAACATAATATGTATGCAATTAGTACTGTTTTATTATTACTTACACACACATTTGCACTGGAATATATTGTGCGCTCCCAGGCCATCTTGCCCCATAGCTGTGCTGTACTACAACTACAGGTTTCAAGATTTCAAGGCTCACGATCGAAGTTAGGTAATAAGCCTCTCCGCACTAGTGAGGGGTCATCCATAAATGATGTCATTCAAATGTCCCGAGTCTCATAAATATGGATTTCTTAGATTTTTCCAAAAAATATAAAATATTCGACTTTTCAAAAATCCTGAAATTACATACGTTTTGGATAACAGTGCATCGAGGTAGGTACTTTGGATCTGTACTATTTAAAAGTGATGATTTTTTTAAATATATCTTTTAGTTTCTAGCGACTGACTGAGAGAAAAATTCAAAACTGTTTTTCAATTTGAAACCATGCATTTTTGAGAAATGAATCTTTTACCATTGTGGTAAATGGAGAGGTCTCGACAGCCCAACTTGTAGACTGAAATATGGAAAAAAACTCAGTCGCTAGAAAATTGTTCAAAATATTCATAAAATCAATCATTTTGAACGCAGTTGCTACCAAATTCTTTGGAAATTTGCACGAAAATTTTTGTTCTATGTTTTCCATGAGGCAGTGATAAAACTGCGTGCGCAGCATAGCTTGAAATGGAACACATCTCCGTGCATTCAAATCGTAGTAATGTTTCGTAATCGGCGTTAAACTAAAACATGCTTTTAGTTCGTCAATAAATTCAAGCCGAAAAGTGGATATAATAATATATGTTGTCCTGACAAAACTTGGCCGGGAGGAATGAGAGTCCCAACATTTAATATCAACGTAATCAATCCAAAGCTGCTGTTTACATTAAATGTGAGATTGTATTAGCTGTAAAAATTATGGTAAACTTCGACGCCGCCTGGTTAGTTAAATCGGTTTGAATGTATGTCCAATAACGTTAACCGTCTCGTAATGTTGCATCTTTTGTAATTATGTTACAGGAAAACACATACTGATTTCCATTGAAAATTGAAGGGCACAAGTACAAACTATACTAAGGAACTGCGAGTGTTGTATAAGTACATTCAAGATTTGCGATATTATGATAAGTCATTAGATTGCCATTCATGCAACAAACATAATATTAAATTCTGAATTTCCACAGCTAATTGCTTGCTACATCGTTACATGACTGATGGCTATGGAATTGAATAAAGTATGAAATTAAATAAATATCGTTTTAAATTGAGTTGAAAATCAAAAGGCGTTGCGAAAATTTGGAAACTGCAATCTCAATAGGAATAAATTGCCACTAATTCTATCACTCTTAATATTGCACACGCAAGCCCGAGATCTAAAGAAAATTTAAAAAAAAAACATTATTTGATTATTTTTTGATGATTTCACAGGTTCAAATTTTACTTTACTTCTTATGTGTGATGCCTTTAATATTTGTCTGAACATTTAGACAGGAAATTGTATAGTTTTTCCTGTTAAATACTTATGGGAAACACACGGTACATATCCGGTATCCGGGATGCGGCTGTATTGATTGTTTGATGTTGGAGTTGGGTATTTAATATTTTGCAAATTATTTTGCAATCAAATGGAAAATTGATATTAGAGGGGGGGACAAAGAGCTTTTGGCCCTATGTTTTACTCTGTCTTTTTGTCTACGTAGCCTCCCTGTGGAGGTTATGACCCGCCTGAAATTAAGTGAATGTCAAAGTCAAAGGTAATTAAGAAAATCTAGAGTAAATGGAGGTATAGGGTAAGGCGGAAAGGACAGTGATAAAACAAAATGCTACGCTCCACACTATAAAGTTATACAGTACATTTACTATAGCAGTCCGTCAGCACTTTATTAATTTACACGCTCTGTTGGACTTTCTGGAATTTTGATTGAAAACAACATCAAAGGTTTTTGTACACACTCCCCATCTACGAATTTAAAAGTTGTCTTACTCTTCATATTAGAAGACAAACCTAACACTGTTTAAGCGCCGGATCGGCCTTCCCGTTGAATCCTGACTTTGCACTTCGTACGTCGCTGTATGATGAATGTCTTACTAAATTGCAATTACTCTTTTCTCGGCCACGTATGTGTTTGAAGAAAAATTTATGAATATAAATCTGTACGTACGTGTTAATTCGTCAACCACTCTTCATATATTAGATAGTCGCAGTACTGTTTCGTATTGTGAAATTTTGAAGTTTTGAACCCGGAAAAACTAAAAACACGATATAGGTATGTATAATATAATTTTAAACGATAATAATAATTTAATATGAATATATCCATCATCTATATGCATAGCCGGATAATACAGCCAGCGCAGGCAGCCAGCCCCCGTTGCCAAAATTTTCAAAAAAACAGGTAAACGGAGCGTTTTGCACTTTTCAAAAATATACAAATAATATTTTTTGCACATTTCAAAAACATGTAAATAGAACATTTTGCGCTTTTCAAAAACATGTAAATAGAACATTTTACACTTTTCAAAAACAAGTAAATAGTATTTTTTGCACATTTCAAAAACATGTAAATAGAACATTTTGTGCTTTTCAAAAACATGTAAATAGAACATTTTACACTTTTCAAAAACAAGTAATTAATATTTTTTGTACATTTCAAAAACATGAAAATAACATTTTGAAAGAAGCCAATTAGCTTCCAATCTGACTACCGTCGTATGAATATGAAATAAAGGAAGTAGTTTTCTGGTTCATGTAAAGATCGGCCACCAGTTTCAAAATTTATATCGATTTTTGTCAGTCAGAACGTTATAGGTCCACGGAATAACAGTTTCCGTGGGATGAGTATTGGGCTGTGATGTCAAAGAACATTTAATTATCCAGTAATGAACAGAATAAAGCTATTCTATTAAAAAATGTGTAAATAGAGCATTTTGCAATTTTCAGAGCAAAGTAAATTCAAAATTTTGCACTTTTCACAAACATGCAACAAACATACAGAATTTTAGTTTATCAAAGAAAATCTCCAATAAAAATCCCGTAGGCAAAAAATAAAATGTAATTCTGCTTATAGGTTACGCATAATATAAATTCAATATACCGAAAGTATATTATTCCTACGTACAAAGATACAAATATATGTAGTATTTGACTTGACTCAGACTGAAATAAACTTCTAGAAAACTAAAAAAGATCTTTAATACAATGCACTTAGCATTGCATGTATAAATCAGGAAACGAATAAATGTGGGGAAAAAGGAAATGGCAGAATTTAAAAAGCAATTTCCTATAATATTACAAGATGAAATCTGGGAAGGTAATTACAAGCTCTTCTCAAGCTTGAATGTAAATGAGAAATCACGAAAGGTAATTTAATAGTAATCTAATTATATGCTTCATAAAAGGGGAACTTTTCATCTTTTTCAAGTATGTATCCTTCTATCAAATAAGTACATAATAAAACAGAGTATATTATGTATCATTTACTACAACCTTATTAGCTTGTACATTTCTGCATGTCCCGGTTTTAATATTACAAAATTACAAATTAGAGATATCTAATAATTGCATTAGGAAGGACATTGACATCATTGTACAGGTACCGAATACATATTTTATAATGACCCGCGTACTATTCAAAAACTGACTGGCACACGTGCTGGCTCCGTACTGTAATTGGCCCGCGCTTTATTATCCACCATACAGTAAATTACGAGACCGTATCGTCAGTGAAGAAGCAAAATGACCCAAATCTTATTTAAGCTAGAATCAAAATGAGCTATATGTCATGAAACCAAAACGAGAAACATGCTTAAAATGTTAATTAGGAGTTTTTGAAAAGCGTAATATGTTCTATTTACATGTTATCGAAAAAGTGCAAAATGTTCTAATTCTATGTTTTTGAAAAGGTGCAACATGTTCTAATTCTATGTGTTTGAAAAGTGAAAAATGTTTTATTTATATGCTCTCAAGATCGTGATATTTCAATATTTTCGTAGATAGTGGATTTTATTTTTAGCTTAAAATGGAAATGGGTAATTTTGGTTCTTCACTGACGGTATGCCCTATGCGTGTACATATTTTTACAGTTGCCCACACGCCTACACATCACGTGAAATCGGAGTGCTAAAATACTGATCGTTGCTGTTTTTGACAGGGCCCTTCACGTACCAACTTAGGGATCGTCCATAAATGACGTCCCCAAAATTTCCACTCTTTTAAGAGCAATGCCTACTCCATAATGTCATAAATTTAGAATTCCCATAGAACGGCTATCTTTAACATTGCTAGTCATTAATACTTTACTAAATCCACTCACTCTACCAATAATGACATCATTTATGGACCGTCCCTTAACTAATAGGCATAGGTACAGAGGTTGATTGCATGTTTGTGAGTGAAAACGAAAACTTGAATTAAACTATTATGAAGAAATTAATGGTGCTCTATAATATTTACTGTGATTTTCACCGAACTTTCACAACATGGTGTCCGTCGTCCCTCTACATGATCTGTACGTGATCACATCCCGTAATGATTAGTTGTAGCATAGGATAGCGAACAGTATTTTAAACTAAGCTACAATTCTCATGCCCTCAAGTCGTGCCAAACGCAAGTTGTTCACGTGACAATTTGTTTTGAATTTTTGGTTCCTACGTGAAATTAGTGAAATTTGATTTGCTTGCGGAGTAGTGATTTGATAGTTATTAAAAAATTTGAAAAGATTAAAAACTACTTACAAAGGATGTAGGATGGTAATAATAATTATGTATTTTTTTGCCCGGGAACTTTATGCCAGTTATTAGTATTTCTACATAAATAGGAAACGGAGCAGTGAATGGGATGAAAGATGAAATTGTTGTGTAGTAAAGACGTAGGAGTTGGAGGCGAGGACAGATCGAGATGATGAAAAGATGACAACAGGAACCGGGAGGACCGGCACCGGTACCGGCACGGACTCTGTGCGTGGGATTTTGATTGGATTTCCTTGTAGTTTTAGTTAAAATGTTCTGCTAGCAGTTAAGCTTTCCAATAATGACATTCCCAAAAGTTTTTGATGAGATGTTTAATTTGAAAATCGTTTCGTCTCAGGGTTTCATCTCTGGTCTTGAGAGAGAGAGAGAGAGAGAGAGAAAGTGATCTCTTATTACAGTGTCAATGACACTTTGTAGGTGTATCTTGTATTGTTATGGAAGTTTCCTAATATATATAAGTTTTGTAGAATAATTGGGAATTAGCTTGAAATTTTTGGTATCTGTTTTTTTGTATATCGTAGATATGGTGCAAATTAATTTGCAATATTTCCTTCTCCTATATTCAGGTATATCAAAAGAAACTAATAAAGAATCAGGGTGCGCTCAAATTTTACTTTTACTTCCGCATAAAAATATGCAAACTTCCGCCTCTGCTCAGTTTCGTTGTTTCAGATGCTAGTTTTATAGTGGAACAAGTTTTTACTTGAAAAAAAATAAAGACTCTCCAAGTACCAATAAAACGAATGCATTATTTTTTAAATTTTTGAAAAATTTGTAGAACGTAGCTAACAGTTATATTTATCACAGTGACAGTACCATATATTATACTACCTAGTACGGATCGAATAGTATAATATCGTGGATAAGAAATCAAAACATGGCCCATATCCAATTAAAACTGGAAGCAAAATAAGCTATGCCAAATAACACTAACAATAGGTGGGAAATATTCATAATTAAGAGATTAAAAAGGACAACATGTTTGATTGACATGTTTTTTGAAAGATACAAAATATTCAATTTACATATGTTTTTAAGGGCGCGTGTGCTGTGTTTTGCGCAAATAGAACTAGCATTAAACCAATAGATATGACTTTTTAACTTTTTTTCCGTGTTTTCTGATGTCGTATCTAGGCAACTTGGAAGCGAAATTCCAAAAATTATTTTTATTTTGGTCACTAACCGAAGTTAAAAATGGTCAAAATTAACATGCGATTATATAAGGAACGAGAATCCTCCCATATTTGATGGTTAATTGCAGCTAAACGAAAATGAAAATACGGAATATCTCTTCTAGAGTGCCTAGGCAAATGTATGGCCTACTCAAAAATTTAAAATATTGAATGTAGGTTTTTCCAAAATTTCGTTCTATTTGTTCGAAATTTTGTGCCTATGCTATGTTGGTAATGAGACACTTACAAAACCCTGTGCTCAAGGGTTGCGGTCTGGTAACGTCATAATAAATTTCGGAGCGGCAGTAATTCATGAGACGGCGTTGAACTATTGTCTGGATACAAAGTCGAGATACCTAGGCAAGGTGTCCAAACCCTGCCGCGTCCCGCGTCCATTTGATTGCATAGGTATGAAACTATTTGGACACCTTGCGCAGCTATCTCGACTTTGTATCCAGACAATACGTCATTTAAATTTGCTGTCTTTGAATTGCACTTTTTAACGCTGTGAGTCATTGAGTCAGTGTGAGTAAAATCCGTGCAACCAACAATCGGCATTTAACAAATAAGATCTGATTACGTATTCGGAAATTAGAAAAATGAATATAATTACATTATATAATGAAAACTTTGTAAAAAATACATTATTCCTCATAACCAAAAATCGTTAAAGCTTGACACCGTTAAGAACTTATTCTGCGTCTGGAATATGATGAGCTCTACCCCACAGTGGCCTATTTCTCGTGTGGTTCATATTTTATTATTTTTCCAGTGGGGTTGCTCAAACACAAAGACTAAAAATCCTAGAAAGACTCGGCAGACGTACAGTATTATTTCAGCCAGCATTATTTCTTAGCCCAGCCCACTTCTACACAATGCCTTCCCACCAGCAAGGATAAACTTGGTTAAGATTGCCTTGTGTTGGTGGGAATAAATCAAATTCAAATTCAGTAATTGAGTTTCAGTTCAAATTCAAAGTTTAGCGGAAATTAAAGCGATTGGCAGCTATCATACATGGTCTCAATCGCTGATTCGTCCATCGGGCACATGGTCTCAGCTGCCCATTGGCCAGCTCAAAAGGAGAGAGAGAGATTTTGGCTGAAATAATACTGTACGTCTGCCGAGTCTTTCTAGGATTTTTAGTCTTTGGCTCAAACACAGCATACGCCCCCTTAAAGATGCAAAATATTCTATTTACATATGTTTTTAAACGTGTACAGTATTCTATTTACATATTTCTAAAAAGTTGAGAATATTGTATTTACAAGTGTTTGAAAAGTAGAAATAATGAATTTCCATGATTTTGAAAAGTTCAAAATATTCAATTTACATGGTTTTTTAAGGTGTGCAAAATATTATTAACAATTTTGATGGCAGAAATTGTGTTACTGGTTCATCAGTCAAATAATGGTCTAGGCTCGACGCCTCTCGCACATATTTATCTGCTTCGTCCTGCCCATGGGCTATTGTGATATTCCATTACATGTACACAGCTTTTGAGACTTCCTCTGGGTGCGTCAAAGGATGAAATTTCGAGCTATTTCCCAGCCAATTTGGCAAAATTTGGAAACACGTTTTTTGCCCAAACACCTACCTTAACCATTTATCTAGGCAGCCTCTGAGAGTTTTGCTCGATTTATGCCTTGTAAGCATTTTATTTTAGCGCTCAAAGTTGCCGCGAAATCCCATAAAACGCAACGCTAAAAATTTCAATCTTTAAATAATTCTACCTCATAACAAAACAATAAATTCCAAAATTTTCGTTAGAGGTTTCCTAGATATTGTCCATAAGATGTGAGAAAAAATATAACTCAACCTGTCCCACAACCCTGCTGCCGTATCTTAGAGCGCAAACAACTTAGCAAAGAACTCTCCCCCTTAAATTCTTTTGTATAATAATACAGTGAATATTTTCAGCTAAGAATTGATGTGAATCATTTTGAATCTTGACTGGCCATACTATACAAATGCAAGGTAACGATAAATGTTACGATCTATAACTGTTATCTATTTTCTATGATTTATAATTTTAGTGCACGTGGCTTTTGCGAATACATATTCTCTATTTTTTTATACACCTTTCATATTTTGTCATATTGTACCATCGGCGGTTTTTGGTGTTGAAACTATACCCAAGTAGGTTTCTGCTGATTCACTCCATATTATCTTTAAAAATTGAAAGTTTGAATCATTTTTTACGTTTGAGTATTTACAAAGCCTAAAAAAGAAATTCAACAAGAAACGTAATGGGAGAAAGCTGGAGTGAAAATGCTGTGAGAGCGAGACTCAAAAGAAGTTGGCGTTGGCGTGAACGTGTTTTTATGTAATTGTGCTGATTACGTAGCACGTGTATTGTCTCATATAGTGCTTTGGATTTTGGATGAGGCTTGGAAACTATATTGATTTTTGACTTTTACAAAAGTGTTATGTCTTCTTTCTCTTGCCTATCTCGTTCCCGTATCTCGGGGTTGAATCCTTTAGATTTTATTTTGCATTGAAAACTGCATGGAACTTTATGATTTTTGAATCTGATTTTGATTTCATTTTGAAGCTTTGAAGTTTTGATTTTATATTTTTAACGAGTCGATTCCTGTATTCCTAATTCCTATGCATATATAGTGCATTCTAAGCTTCTTTTCAGGTCTTCACCGTCTACACGTCACTTCAGATAAATTCTTCTCTCTGTACTGCTTCCTGCATAGTCACTATAGGGGATAGTCCATAAATGATTTCACCTAAATTATCAATATTTTAGAACCCACCCGCACCCACCTATCATCGCACTTTCCCATTACGTAAACGCCTATATCTTTAACATACCAACTGGCCCTACCAATGACATTATTTATGGAAGACCCCTAATCAGTATAGGAATCGTGTGAAGTGAAAAGTTTGAGTATTGAATTTGAAAGCACTAATTATTATTCTGCAATCAATTTATTTTCGCTCCATTACCCACAGACATCAGTTCCAAATTCCAAAGTTCCGGCTTTGCAAATAGCGTATCTAGGCAAAAAAGTTGGGACAATACATTTTTACGAATAGTAGTCTGTGTCTATAGTCTACAGCAGCAGATGCTGTGAATCCGTAATCCGTAATGCATGTAGTCTGTATGGTAGTATGATTACTTAAATATCTAAGGATATACATACTATGAACTAATCAGTTGCGATGATTGGAAATTATGCAAACGAAGTTCTAAAATTATGTTGGAGCTGACCTAAATTCTATCACTCGCCGCAGCCTATCAGCTTAATTTCATAATTACTTAATTATTAATGCAAGCCATTAATGCAACCAAAATTAGTTTCCATCATTTTCAGCTTCAGCCAAATAAAAAAAACAATGTTGAGTTTTTTCGTATAATGTTTAATTTAATTGGTTTAGTTTTCTGAATATTGAATTTTTAATGCTCCGGTCTGATGATAAGTGATTATGAATTTAGAAACTGAGTCAGTTATTTTTGGACTGACTTTTACGGCTGCTACTGATGAAAATATTTTATAAAAAAAGTTCAATCTGCTGCTATGAATTCGTAGTCATTATGTAAAGTCAATGCAATTTGTTCTAATTACACATTTTGTATAATATGTAGTCCTAACATAGTACATACGATAAGTGGGAGGTAAATGTACACGATGAATGTATATACAGTCAGTTACTACGTAATAATACGTTCCTAGGGTAAGATAATATTATGTGCTGTGTGTTCTACTAATGCTTTCATACATAATAATTTATTACTGTATTATTTTTGCGTCTGACTTTTTGATTCAAACTTTGACCTAGATAAATTAAAGGAGTTCATCCTTATGCATTAAAAGTTTTTTGAACCTTTGAAACAAAGTTGTCTGAATACAATATGTAAATTAACATCGATATGTGTGTGTAATACTGTGTAATGTGCAGATGTAAGTACATCTTTAAGTATTGGGTACAGAATTTGAGTTTTTGTCATGTAGAATAATTATTTAATTACATAACCATTATTTAGAAGTAGGAACTCATGGGTATAAGTAGAAAAGTAAGATCCTTATTTATGATGTTGTAGCAAACTAGAAATATCTAATAATAATCTCAATCAACGGGACTTTTTGGGAATTTGGACCTTGGGATTGCTGTACTTGTGACTTGTACTGCTACTGAGCAGTACTGGGCACTGAACTGAAATATATTTTTCCCAGAGCCGTTT
The DNA here is from genome assembly GCA_949802685.1 of Dicyrtomina minuta. NCBI lineage: Eukaryota > Metazoa > Arthropoda > Collembola > Symphypleona > Dicyrtomidae > Dicyrtomina > Dicyrtomina minuta. The sequence goes on along the minus strand of OX461808.1, from coordinate 63,337,621 downwards.
CCGGAAACATTCCTAGAAATGTTGCCGTATGTGACTGAAATTAAATACTGCCAATAGATTTTAGTAGATATTGTTGGCGGCGGGAGTATTTGATTCTTATGGCGGATATTTGCTTTTCGGCTTCACTTCAGCTCGACGATTCGTGTTCATATTTTTGTAATTTTGGCCTTTGGTTCTTTCTTTGAGTCTTCATTTCGTTTCAAAGGCAAAGGTTTTCATCTATATTACTCAATTATTTTTTTTTTCTAAATTTCGTATTTCGAAATCCTGATCATTCAGCAGTTTTGAGTATTATTGATTTTAAGTTAATGAAAGCTGATATACTGATATACTTAACACCTGTGACCTGTTTTGACCTTTATACTTTTTAAGTAGGTCTATATATCCCGTCTATTGCCAGAGCTGCAACCAAGTAAGTTTTCCAAATATTTTAGTTCATGATACTTTTGACGTATTGTGATTCTAATTATTATTTCACTTGTATTTTAATACTGCTTGTTAGCACATGAAAAGGTATATTACATGGGTTCGTAAATCTTATTTGTAATATCTTTGTAGCACAATACACAGCTACTTGCATATAGTTACCAGTTTTATTTTGTGGGTCAGCAGAAGTTGGACGTATTCAACAACTGACGGTTTATTATAAGTCAAAACTTCAAAAGGAGTCGTGAAATTAGTTAAGGGTAAAAGAACCGAAATTTTATTTTGACCTACATTCTGAGATAGTAATATTAAAATGTCACAATTTACTAACGAATATCTGGCATTTTTTGGAGTTGATGTTATGGTTTTGCTCGTAATCACTAATGATTCTTTCGGTTTCTAATTTTGAATGTTAAGGAAGGAGCGCTGCTCATCAAGTCCAAGTTGAAAATGACAAGTGTTGACATCGAAGAGAGTGGTCCAATAAAAATCCTCGTAGCAGGTGACACCCGGGGTAAATTCAAAGAGCTTTTTGACAGAGTGGGCTCCGTTCATCGAAAAAATGGTCCATTTCACCTTTTACTATGTGTTGGAGATTTTTTCCCGGATGTCTACTCTGAAGATTTAGTCATTCCACCTGCTCCTATTCCGACGTATATATTGGGCCCAACAAAAACCACTCAGTTAAATTATTTTTCCAACTTAACTGGTTGTGAGATTGCAGAGAACATTACATATCTAGGTAACTAAATATTTTCGATTTCGTTATTTCAATAAAAAGGTCAACCTAGCATTTAAATACAAATATACTGATAAGTGTTCATCAATCATGTGAATCAGTGAATGTGCTAATAGGCTGTTGTTTTTTCGTATTTGTAGGGCAGCGTGGGATATACAACGATGCTCGAGGATTAAAACTCGCTTATTTTAGTGGTACTAGCACGATGAAAACTGGGGATAAGAATGCTACAGAATTTGACTATGAAGACGTTAGGAATTTTGAAATCCGGGTCCTTAACGAAGTTGGCTTTAAAGGAGTTGACATTCTCATGACTTCACAATGGCCGACAGGGATTGAGAAAATGGCAGGAACACCACCGGTAAGTGTTTTTATTTATTCTTATAATTTTTTTCTACTTAAAATACAGTAACTTTAATAATTTTTCCCAGTAACTGCAAAAGAAATTAATGTAATTTTATTTAGTATAATTTCTTATAAAAGTTAATTTTACGTTTGCTTTACAACATAGCCACAACCTCCAGAAAAAACAACCCCTCTTATTTCCCGCCTCGCGTCCACTCTCAAACCTCGTTACCACTTTGCGGGCTTAGAAGGAATTCATTACGAACGAGCCCCCTACAGAAATCATCAAATTCTACAAGAAGCCTCTCAGCACACTACCCGCTTCATTTCCCTGGCCACTGTGGGTAACGGAGGGAAGAAAAAGTGGCTGTACGCTTTTAACATCGTCCCTCTAAAAGTCATGCCTCATTTAGAATTAGTAAAGCAGCCGGACAATGTGACTGAGTTCCCATTTCATAATTTACCTCATTCAAAACCACCCATTCCCGAGGAGGGAGAAGTTCAAAAATCCGGAGCTGCTCCTACCAATCAATTTTTCTACGATTCGTCATACACGGGGCAGCCGAACCAAAGAGGGGGTCGTGGCAGAAGGCGTCACGACGGTGGTGGTGGTCCTGGTGGTGAGGGTCATGATCGTGGGGATGGGAGGGGCGGTTTTAATCATTCAAAGAGAGGTCGTGGAGGGGGTCACCCGGGTGGAGGAGCTGACCGCCCTCCTCCCGGCCCTTGTTGGTTCTGCTTAGCTAGTCCTGAAGTGGAGAAGCACCTCATTATTAGTATTGGGGACGCAGCCTATGTCACTTTAGCCAAGGGAGGCTTGACAGATGATCACATTTTAATTCTTCCCATTGGTCACTATCAGTCCACAATCGAGTGTCCACCGGATGTTGCCGAAGAAATTACAAAATTTAAAATGGCAATTAAAAAATACTTTGGCTCAATAGGGAAAGGGGTTGTTTTCTACGAGAGGAATTTTAAAAGTCCACACTTGCAAATTCAAGCAGTACCTGTCCCAGCGCCGAATGCAAGGTCCCTTAAAGTTACTTGTTTGGTGAGTTTTTGTACTTCAAATTAAAATTCATAGAACATCGTGATGCATTATTCTCTTTTAAATTTTCTGGTTAAAGTTACTTACATATTTGTATTAAAATTTCATTTTTTAACAAAATTCTATATAATACACAGGACTTTGCCGACAGTGAAGAAATCGAGATGCAAGACTTTCCATCCAATGCTGACCTCTTCCAAATGACGCGAGCAGGTTTCCCATATTTTTACATGGAACTTCCGGATGATTCCAAACTATTCGTTGCCATCAAAGGACGGTTTCCTCTTCAATTTGGACGAGAGCTACTCGCAAGTGAACCGATTTTAAATTGCCCAGAAAAAGTGGATTGGAAAATGTGTAAAATGACCAAAGACGACGAGATCAAGTTCACAAAGGAATTTAGGGACGGTTTTAGTACTTTTGACTTTACACTTCAGTAGGATAATTATTGCCTTCTGAATAATGATTTCAGAACTTGAATTACTTGCATTACACGTTTAGAAAAGATTCAAGGTTGGTTAGGAGCTATTATTTATACATACATTTTGTTGCAGTTACATACTGTTTAAAACATGTTAATTAAAAAATTAATATTAATGATATAAATAAAATAGTATTAAATTACTTGATTTACTTTAAAGTTATTACACATGTATGAAAATTTGACATGACCTTTTGGTAATAAAGAAACACTTTTTATACAACACCTAAAATTACGATGAGACTCACACCAAATTTTACGATCAATAATATTTTATATGATTATGGTACCATTTACCATTATATGTAATTTGTAAACATTTCAACTGGAATTTTAATCAACGAATTATTGGGATGAATTATTGCAATAAAAAGCCAAGTTAGTACACACCATATCATTTGATTTTAAAATTTGATCCTCATTTAAGAATGTTGGACCAAATATGTATTTATTGATTAAAGTCAACTTCAACTCATTCTGAGAATAACATCTTAAAAAATAGTAAATTAAGACCATCTGACAGAGACGATAACGGATGATGGATGGGGAAACTGGAAACTAAAAGCGGAAATATGGGATACATTATCTATATTTTACATAATATTTTTAACCATCAGATTCTTCAGTTGTTATATCCGCATCTTCCTCATCTTCTTGAATGCCTTCATCATTCAAAACTTGTACTTCGTCATCCACGGTGTCATCTTCATCCATTGACCCTTGACCCTCATCCTCGTCATCGTCAACAACTTTCTGAGGGTAGATTTTGAATTCATCCGGCTGTGTCCACATAGAGTCAAGGACAATACGAAATTCTGCCATTGGCTTTTCTAACAGTTTCTGGAAAAATGAAAATAAGAGTGAGCACTAAACACATTATATTATCAAGTACCAACACCAACAGTAATAATAGAAAATTTCAAATTTTATATAAAATATTGTGAAGTTTTTGCTAATATATAACACCGGATTAATGAGCTTACAAGGATTTTAGCTTGATTAGCATTCAAAATCTGCCCTTTTTTGCACACAGTAACTTCCTTGACGAGGGTGACGACACCTTTCTGGAGAGCAGTGGGAAGGCCAAGAGATCGAAGATGTGGCTCAATTGAATGTGGAAACTGTGTTAATTTCCCTTCTTCTAGAGACACGGTCTCCGTCGCCTTAGTCCCATTTCGTGCATAATCCAACTCGACAAAATTCTCAAAAAAATTGACTACTTTTTCCTCAGGCTCGGATGTGAACAGAAGGCCACTGTTGCCCTGTAAATCAATAGCAAAACAAAATTATTAGGTATTACATGTTAATAAAATCCGAACCATAACTATTACATTGTATGTGCAACAAAGCAACCTTAGCCTTGTGACTGGTTGCTGTTGGATGTAGGTTTGTATACTTACCTTCATACGGTCTGCCAATTTATGTAAGTTTTCCCTAGCTTCGGACACGGCGTCTTTCCCTAGCGCAAGCTGAATAACTTTATTTTTGCCCAAAAATATTTTGGATCCTTTCCATTTTCGACGAAGTTCTATCAGGCCAGGTGTTCTCATTCCAATCACTTCAAACGAATAAATACTATTCGCTACCGCAGCAGCCTCTTTCAAATCTTCAACCATTTTCTTTTTCCAGTTCATCCCATGCTTCGGAGTTTTCGTCAATGACACTGAAATTTAAATTTTCATTCATTAGCTAATTTGCGTTCATTCTTATGTTAGATGCTCTCTTTTACGACCATGATTGCTGAGGGACCAAGATTCAGTATAGGCAGGATTTATATTTGATATTTTATAGTGCGAACAGAACCTATACACTAATATAATAATTGATGTAATGGTAGAATCGATCCACGATGCAATATAAAAATACATGTTATAACCGATATTATTATACGAAATAAAATATTACTGGGGTTAGTACAACCCTCATTTGCCATGAGAACTTTGATGAATACACATAGTCAGCATATAGTAACTGCAATGGAACTGCCATAATAAACTTTGCAGATTTTATGATATGTGATATGGAGATTGGCTGGATTAAAATATCCAGCCATGTGTCTTCGTATGAAATACACATTTGACCTCTGCCTTAACTAAAATTCATCAATGTTGTCAATATTATATGACACAACCAGCGCAAAAATGCATTTCACCTTGTTGTTAGTAATACGAAAGTGATTAGCCTTTAAATAATTGCAACTAGACTAATATTACAGCTACTAATTTTGAATTAAGTCTTTGAGAATATTAATTTCAACTCAAACCTGGCACCTGCTTGTATATTTATTATTGCGTTTCATTTTATGTGGAATAAAAAAACAATTGACTATTTACCTTTCTTATCTCTTTTTGATTTCGGCATTTTAAAAAGTAATTCTTGTACAACTTAAGTCTGGTCAGGTCACAAAATAAAAGTCCCGGTCGCACAAGCACAGCTTCACACTTCACAGTACACACGGAAAATTTTACGAAATCTTGAGAAGTGGAAATATTTTGTTGTAGACTGTTTGGAAGTTGAAAATGAAAAGAATTGATCCTCGTGGTTGAGTTTGAGTGTTGGCGGTGGGAACATTGAGATGACGGCGGTTTATTTTCTATGGGCTTTTACGATGCACTTCTTGCGATGAAATGCGATGTAGTTTCTAGTTTTCTAGTGAATGAATTTTAGTTGATTTATTATTTTAGTCTTGTCTTTCTTTACTTTACTTACTACGTCGGCTTTTTAAACAATTCGCATTAACTACTACTTAACTACTTAGCCATTTATGCAATGGTTAAGCTGATGACAGGGCATGGGGAATGGGGAGGGATATGAGGTCCTAGAAATGCCGATATTTCGATGACATCATTTGTGGACGACGCCCCTTATTTATTTATTAACAGTGGTAACTGATACCTGTTTTTGTTTCTTCCTCGGCCAACTCAACTAAATAAAGTAAATTGCAAAAATAATAGGCTTTACTTAAACCCCCAAGTAATTATTACTACTTTACCACTATGAATTTACATTCGATTATACATAAATAAAAAAAAGTATATTAAAATTTCGGACATTTTTGTACGTTCATTTTATCTTCAAAAAATGGTAAATAGTAAATTGTAATGTTATAGACCTATAACATTACAATTTACTATTTACTATTTTATTATAGTACTTATACCTACCTGTAGATATATATAAGTACTAAATTTTATAGCATTTGATTACCGTCAGATTACCTCTTTATTAAAAGTAATAATTGCATATTGCCTACATATTACAGCACGTCGTTGACTGTAAAAATGGAATACATTAATTTGGAGATATGTTGCAGTTTTAAGGTAATATTGACAACATATTTATTTTTGTAATTATTGATGATGATTGATGATACAGACGTGCGTAAATGGATGTAATAATTTTATTATTTTTGAAGTCTATAAATTATATTTTGTTATAATTCTGGTTTGTATTTTCATCGCTGCGAGCTGCGTGGATAATGGCCATAAAATAGCCAATGTCAGTTCAGTTTTCAGCATTTCAAATGAATACAAAAACTTGATAGGTAAGTAAGCATTTAAGTACTGCAAAAAGGAGAAGCTTAAGTCATGAGATGAAAAAATAATTTTTTATCCATTCCAATGTTGTCCAGCATGTACTGAAAAGAAAAAAAACGGGAATTCCAGCGCCACATTTATTCACATTATTAATACTTAATTATTGATCTGATGTCTTTGTTAATTTATTATAGACTTAAAATAGTCTTGACTGTGCACTTACAAAGAACTGATCATTGCTCCTCTGAAGGTATGCCAATCGAAGACTTCTCGTCCTCTCCATGGATTTCCGTCTATTTTTATTCACACGGATCAGATCCTGAATTTTCAATCGACAATCTTGATTTTCAGCTTCCAAATTCATCTTGTCCTTCAACAATTTTTCGTAGGTCTCCCGCAACTCCTCCTCCGAATTCTTGACCTCCTCGTACTTCTTCTGCCCGAATTCCTTGGCCTGCTCCACGAGGGACACGTACGTGAGGAGGATGAGCTGAAGTTCGTCCCTCACATTGAGGAGGAGAAGTCCGCGCTCAGAGCAGTTGACAGTCACCTCGCGGATGATCTCATCAAAACACTGGAAAAACAAGTGTTGCCTCGTGTGACAGATCCCTCGAGGTCGGGCATCCTGCCGGATGAGTCTCACACGAAGCTCCTCAGCGAGATGGATCACATCATTTCTTTTTGCAGGGAGTGGAGACACTTTTTGAACCCATTGTCGACTCCCTTCCTGCCATGTTTTGGGCTTAAAAATTACATTCAAAATACTAGATGTTTCCTCTGTGGTCATCCCCATATCTTCCAATGTGGGGGGTGGTCCAAGGAGTCCAGGGATTTTGGGGCGGAATGGAAAACCAGGATCTACCTTGTATTCTGCGTAGCCGCCTTTAGGCTGTATGCAAAGGTAAGTAAATTATATACCAAAACTATATTATTATAGTAGTCTATTTTGGATTTTGGTTGTCGGACATTTGACACCTTGACAATTTAGCTATACTTACACAATTATGCCTTTTAGACAATTAATTTTTGATTTATTAAAGAATAATTTTACTAATAACGTAGCTTACAAAAGGTACACGACCGAGGCGTCCTTTGTATTCCGTTAGAAGTATAGGCCGGGACCATTTGACCATAGTTACAATTTGTGGAAATTCCACCTCTGGAGGTTCACAGTCAACCTTTCCCATTTTGTCTCTCTTCTTCTCCTTGAAGTCTTTCCCCGCTTTTCCTTTATAACCTTGTAAGTCACACATTTTGATTTTAATTGGAAATTCCTATCCACATCCACGTATTTTGAAAAAAAACCTATAAAAACGGAACTTTGTTGATGTGAGGGTAGATATTCAATAACAAGACTTTTTTACACTGATTGTGATTGAGAAAAATTTCGTCTTTATGAAGAATTAAAATGACCCATATATATCCATTTTTACCATTTTAGCTAAAACCAAAATGCACTACTATCTATTGTCTACTGTCTACAGACAAAGTATCAAAAGTTTGAAAAATCATGATCATATCATGAAAGTGCGTAAATAGGACATTTTGAACTTTTCATAAAGTTGTAAATAGAACATTTTGGGGTTTTCAAACAACTGTAAAAATGAAACATTTTGCAATTTTCAAAAACATGTTAAGGGGGCGTATGCTGTTTTTTTGCGCAATAGAACTAGCATAAAAACACTAGATATGTACATGTAACTTTTTTCCATGTTGCCTGATGACGTATCTAGGCATTTGGGAAGCGAAATCTCAAAAATTATTTTTATATTGGTCACTAACCGCAATTAAAAGTTACTAAAGTTAACAAGGGATTATATATAAGGAGCGTAGATCCTCCCGTGTTTGGTAATTAATTGCAGCTAAATGAAAATAAAAATACCAAATATCTCTTCTGAGATCCATAGGGAAATGTATGACCTACTCAAAAATGTGAAAATATTGCATGTAGGTTTTACTAAAATTTCGATCTATTTGTTCGAAATTTTGTCCCTATGTTGGTAATGAGGCACTTACAAAACCCTATTGTTAATAGGGTTGGGGTGTGGCAACTCCAGCAAAATTCCGAGTAGCATTAATTCATTAAGCGGCGTTGAACTGCATCATTTATATTTGTTTTCTATTTGTATTTCCTTTTTCAAAGCTGTCAGTCATTGAAAAATCCCTCCAACCAACAATCGGGATTTAATAAATTAGATTCGATTAACATTTATTCAGAAGTTCAGAAATTCGAACAACGAATATTATAATAAAAACTTTGTACTAAATACTTCATTCCCTATTACTAAAAATCCTTAAAGCTTGACGCCGTTGAGAATTTATCCTGTGTCTGTATTACAATGGCATGCGTGCAGTGAGCTGCACATTTAATTATGTTTTGTGCGGGGTTGCTCAAACAAAGCATACGCCCTTGTAAGGGAACATTTTGCTTTTGCACTTTTTCAAAATTTGTAAAAATAGAACATTTATTCGTCATTTTTAAAACTCGTAAATTATTTTACACTTTGCGCATGCCCATTTTTTTATGATACACACATTGACATTTTACATAGTTCATTTTGAATTTAGCTTAAATAGAATAGATGTGGTCATTATGTTTCTTCCCAGAAACGGTTTTTTGTGTTACCTAACCTACAAATTTTTATTTGAATACTCGCTGTAATATTGATTATTTTTAAGTACAGGTAGCGTCACCGGCATGCACCAGTAGGCTAAATGAAAGTTTGATTAGTGAAGCAAATGTACGAGGCGGGAAGGGAAAGCTTGATGATCGAGAGAACTGGCGACTACTAAAGTTGGAAATTAAAATACTAGGACTAGGATCTTCAAGTCTGGCCTGTCCTGTCTGAGTCTGGCGTTGAAGGTTTATGTCGAATTTCGAGGTAGGCTCCTCACTGTGGAAGGTAAAAGTATTAATAATCAACTAAACAACAATATTATTGTAAAGATATTTTGTAGTTTAAAAATAAAAATTCTTTTTAGATTACAAAATAATTATTTTGAAATTTTAAAATTAATTTTGTACTTTGTTACGTTATTTTATTTTAGTATTCATAAAACTTAACCTTTCCATGACCACGCGGCGATACTAGCAATTTAATATTTCAGGGATTTCGGTAAAATTTATTATTTCCAGGTTGGATAAATTAAAACCATTTTATGTCGATTTGTGTCCAACTGTAAACTGTTTGTAAATTTCTAAATATTTTTAAACATAGCTTTACATAAAAATCTTAGGTTTATTGTGTAGTTAATTAATGTGTTCATTAATTGACTTACTGTGACCTGTGCGGAAAAGAGGTGGAAGATGTCTTTCACATAATGCTAGAATGTCCGCACTATAAAGTGCCCGAGCAAAATTCCTCATGAGGCTATCTACCTGCAGAATGACGAGAGAAAACTTTACGTAAACTATCGTCAACCGCTACCCCAAAGCAGAAGACTTTGCACCACTCTTTAATTTCTGGGACGAAGTCACAAGAATCCGGAACTTTTTCTGCAACTGTATTGAAGAAACCTAACCTTTCCCTCTTTTAGCTACAATTCACCCAGCATAAATTCGAGTACATTCATGTCATATTTAAGGCACAGATTATTCCATGTCATAACTCATAGCAATGAAACGTATACTATGTAAACTCTGTTAATACTACTTCACACCATAAATACTTATACTTACTCTACTACTTACCTATATGATTATTATTATAAGAAATGCAGACTCTAACACTTTCTTTTACAGCACAACCCTGCAGTTACACACACCGAAAAGCTTTTATCAACAAATTATTACTAATTACTAGGGATCTTTAGATCAAATTGTACAAAACCATTTGTAAAAAACCTAAAAATGTTGTATGAGCTGACGTAAAATCGGCTTAATAAATAAAATATTATTATTATTATTTCATTTAAACTATTCATATCGAATTAGTTTTTATCCCAACATCAAACAGGAACGAGTCTCAATCATGGATGATCTAACATTGTTCAGAGATTCTACGACTTTGTACCGGAACGACTTTTCGTCGAACGACAGTGCGTAGGTGACTTTGCGTGCTCACGACAGTACGGCGTCAGACAATTCGTAGTGGACTCTTCGGCGAAGACATCTCGTTGAAAGACATTGCGTATAATGTGTTTTGCCGACGGACAATGCGTTGAAATAAAGTCCGTCGATAACATATTTCCTTGAGTAGTTCATTTGAGCATCTAAATATTTTTATTTTTATTTTCATAACTAAATCTAATCATATGAATATGAAAGACAGCAAGCTATATTCTAATTTTGCATATTTCAATCATATCCAATACAAATTAATGTTTAATTTACCTGACGCCTGACGCATATCGTCAGTCGCTATTTTTACTTTCATTTAAATTTTGGCTTTGGCATTACACATATGCAGGTTATAAGACCAAACAAATAAAAGATTTTGCAGATTTGACACAAAGGCTTACGCAATGTTTTATTTCGTATTCTAATAAGTCTATCGAAGAATATTTGGAGGGAATTGCCTTTTTTCAGTTTACTTATTCTAGTCCCAATGTTGTGTCCAGTGCTAGTGACAGTGAGTAATTTGTAGTTTACATTGTTTTGTTTGTTTAATTTTAAGATGAAGTTATTCCATAGTACAGTACATTACACTAGTAATAATTGGATACTACTTTTATTGCTTTAGTTAAGTATGTATATATGAAGACGTCAATGGTATAAAGAAGATTTTGTAATATTTTTTAGTTCGTTCCTATTTTTACGAAAGAATTCTTGCAGAACACAGTTATTCAGTCCGATAGTACTATTTAGATAATATTTTAAAGTTTTAGCGGAAACACGAATATGTGATTGGCAAGCAGATTTTTTATATCGTTTATTGGTATGTCAAACAGTTACGGCGTACATAAATTACAAAATAAATATTAATGTGGGGCCTGATGTGAGATTCTGCTGGTTTATGTCTAATTGTTAATTTTAATTTTATTTACAGAGTATGGGTAACATTGTTCTGTTGGTTGGTGTTTATATTGCAAAAATAACTGAATTCACATATTTTACATTGTTTGGTATTACTCGATAAATTAGTTTCTTAATAAGTTGAAAAAAATAAAATGTAGATTATCACACAATACGTATACTGAGACCAGCTGTCTTTATCTCTACTCCTCACTTTCTTTTCGTTTTTATAAAATTGCATCATTTCAGTTAGCACTGCATTAAACAACCACGTAATGTCTATCGGCGTAAATTAATTAGACATAGTGTCTACCAACGTAATGTCGTCGACTTACAGTCTCCTACTCGATGTCTATCGGCGCAACGTCGTCGACTCAATGTCCGCTCGACGCAATGTCTTTAGGCAAAATGTCTTTCTTCGAACTGTCGTCGACTTAATGTCGTTCCGGTCGAAAGTCGCCAGACCTGTTCAGACCACATAAAAATTTCAAACGGCGTTTTTGTAAGCACAGAAATAAATATTCATTTTCAGCCTTATCCTCCAATACTTATTATCTACCAATTTTTAAATAAATTAAATACTAAAACATTTTGTTTCTTTGAGATCGTCCACAAATGACGTTATCCGTAATGCCAATGGGTGTGCTTGGCTACTGATGACATCCCGTATACATATTAAAGATAGACATTTACTCAATAGTTAAGGTTTGGACCGCACATCCAGCGGTGAATTCTTAGGCTTTTCCTGGAAATACAGGTATACATTTAATTTTTTTACAGTAACTAAAAGGTAATTATCTAACCATTGTCGAAGAGAAAACTGGAAAAAAGTTTTTCAATGGGAAACTAAAGATTTTTGAAATATGAAACTTTTAACATTGTTTTATATGTAGACATCCCGGCATCGCATCTTCGACGCCCAAATAAAATACCTTCCATATTGAAATCTGACAAAAACTCTTTGACAGTGGTTAGGCAATTGTTCAAACTATGTATAATAAAATTTACTTTGAATGCACCTGCTACCAAATTTTCTAATAATTTACACAAATTTCAAATTCTATGTTCTCCATAAGGCAGTGATAAAAACTGCGGGTGGAGTAACGTAGTGGACGACTGCCATGGAACCTCAGAAGATTGAAATTTTGTACTCGGCGTTAACAAATTTCTCTCAACAATAATGCTATGAAATTGGAAACATGAATGTTAACTGTGAAATATGAATGTTACAAACAATGTTTCGGTAATAACATAACACGAACTTACAGAGTCTTTTTAAGTATAAGCTTGTTTACGAACTTTGATTCAATTACAGTGTTATATTATAGTTATTCCAAAACATAAAATCATTTCGACGCCGCTCACTATTTTCATATGCCTAAAATATTATACTTTGTAAGGGAATACGGCTATGTTTCATCTTTTATAAGTTACGGCAGAACGTGCAGTCATACCCTTAAGCTGATGACAGGGGCCGTAGAGTCGTAAGAAAGGGACTTTTTAATGACGTCATTGGTGGACTACCCCTTATTAATAGCATAGTTTAGCCTTCTTGTAAGCTACACGCACTCCTAATGGAACTGGAACTGGAACTGGAGCCAATCCGATTGGCACTCGCTCTTGTCCCAAGAACTTGACTCTTGGGTATTAATTTTCCGAATTGCGGTTCGCTCATTTGTTGGTCCAGGGAAGGGCAAAACTGCTGGAGATAAGTAATTTTTAAGGAGGACCAGGGGCTACGCATATATTACGCTGTGCTCGAGAATTTAAAATATATATATTTTTTATGTAGTTTTTGATGCCTTATGTAAATATGCATGCGCTCCAAAGCCAGTTTCAGCAGTATTTACAATACATTGAAATTTTAAATGTCAGTTACTAGTTTTAAAAAAGTGCACTTATTTAGAATGTAAGCGTTAACGTAACTTGTGGATCTCCCTATTGGTCATATAAAAACTAAAAGCAATCCCAATATCAACAGTAAATGCTTCCCTAGTAGCACTAAAAAAGTAGACCACAGTAAAAAAGCAGCTCCATGGAGCATGCTTGATTTTTGTAATGACGTCAATAGTGCATTTAAATTATTTTTAAACACAACCAGATATGTTATAGACTGTGTAGCTCCAATAAAAAAAAGAACCCACAAACACGAACAAGCTCAAGTAGCTAACGGCAGACATTCAAAACCTTATAACTACGCAGTACGAACAACTGAAAAAACGAGCCGAAACCACACATTTTACAAAACACTGAATTGAATTCAAAGCAGTACGGAATCAAATTAACTGTGAAAAAGACTCATTAACAGCTAATAGTATAACTCACGCCGCTAGCAACCCCAAGCACTATAGCAACGAAATATATAAATCATTCAACGAAAATATAGGAAGGGCTAAAATGCAAAATAGGATACATTAAATGCAAAAAAATGTTGTATTCTATAAACAAGAAATTGACCTAGCAAATACCTTGTGCAAACCGATAACGTCACCAGAGCCGACCTATATAGGCAACATAGACCCACTTATTTTATAACAAGCTGACGCTATAAGACCAAATACTGAGCTCAACAATATGCAAATCAACACTAACAAGGTCATAAATGCAATTAAATTCCAAAAATCAGATAACGAGGAAGAAGCAGATAGAGTTCTCATAAAACTAATCAAAATTCTCTTTGCGCCTATATCAACATTCTTAACACGCCTTGTTTCAGTACTCAATTTCCAATGAAATTTATCCAAAATGCTGCCAACACACAAATATTATCCACTTATAAAAAAACAAAGGCAAACATTCAATCCAAACAACTGATAGCCATACTACCCACAATATCTAAAATATTTAAATAAATCAAAAACAAAAAATCCTCAGTTATTTAGATACAAATACCATGCTATCAACAAGCCAGCATGGGTTCCGCAAAGACTTCTCCACATCAAGTGCACTTATTAAAATTACTAACGACTGTTACAATGCAGGCGATAACATAATGCACACATATGCCGTATTTGTGAGTTTTACAAAAGCTTTTGATTTAATTGAACACAAGCAAATCTGGAAAATAAAAAACTTGGGAATAAAAGTCAATTTATTGAAACAGTTTACATCATACTGAACTGGGAGCAAAATACAAGTTAAAGTTGCAAACGTACTTTCAGACTCAATAAAACTTAACAGAGGAATTCCGCAAGGAAGCTGTCTTTCCATGTTACTGTTTTTCATTTACATAAAAAATCTGCCGTATATTAAAAATGTATTCTGTACGCGGACGACCTAATTATTTACTACAATGCTGCAAACATCCAATAAATTGAGTGCACACTTAACGAAGAATTGGATCACTTACAAACATGGGCACGTGCAAACCAAATGGTTTCAGCCAGGACGAAACAAACTGGACGTTTAAATCCCCTTCACACGCAAACATGAAGTTACAACAAATATCAAGGAGATAATATAATTGAGCAATTGCGTGAATTCAAATATCTAGGCGTTTTAGTTGATGAAAACTTAAACTTTGTGAAATACATAGAAACAGTATTCACAAAAATGCACATACAAACAAAAATACTATCAAGATATTGTAGATTCTATAATGCACGCAACCTCCAAATATTCATTGCAAGTTTTATACAATTTGTCATATACTAGGAAATTATTGTATCAGGAGACGTCAGTACTACTCCGAAATGTCTAATATTGCTCGTCATAGGTTATATCTTTTTGCAAGTGTACACACACCAAGTTTTGTAATTTTTAATTGGTTTAGCTAAACGTTTGGTATTTGAATTTCTATTAAAATTTGAATTTTTAAATTTGAAATTTAAATATTTTTAATTAAATTAATTTGACAAAAACTAAAGTGAGGTTTAAACGACAACCACGTGACCTCTGGGGGTCAATTAAAGTCAAATCATAAATAATTGTGGGTTTTCATTTAAAAAAAAAGTACCTTGCTGGAACATTCCTTCTTGAACGAAAGGTAACTCAATAAACCAGGGTGAGACAAATTTTGAGACACACTGTACAATGGTGCAACATGATCTAGTGCTTACTCTGTCTGAATAAACTTGGGACACTCAACTTTTCAGATCTTCCTCTCCCCACGTGGGGTACTTTGAGCAAGATAATTATGTTTAAGGTTGTTATTTAACAACATCTTGAGCTTCAAATATGAGAGGTATATTTGAAGCTCGATATGTTGTTTAAGTAAGTTTTGTAAGCTATTTATCAAGGTATGTGGGCGCAATATATGGTATTATATTAAATGTGTCAAGATTGCAAATAAAAACATTTTTTTTGTTTCGGTATTGCAGTTGTTATGAAAATTTCTACAAAAAACTTAGCTTAACTTAAAAAGCTGTTAATAAATTTGATAAAAGTAGTCAAAGGTTAGGAACTTTGACCACTTTTATTAAATACATCAACGTTTTGTAGTGGTTTGTGCTTAGGCAAATAATCGACACTAAGGTGATTTAATTTTTGCATCTATTGATCTATCGGTTTGGTAATTAAAAAGAGCTGCAACCTCTTAATAACAGGTTTGGACTAGCTGTGTGTTTCGTATACAAATCTGTAAAAGATTCGCACGAAACATACGTCACACTTTGTTTATAAAATACAAAATCTTGAAGGTTATCTCTAAATGAATTAATAATGCCTCTGTGCATTTCTTTCTCAACAAATGTTTTCCTGTCACCTTTGACTGTATTCAGCGTCAATAATTCTTTTGTGAAATTTGATATATAACAAACAACTGCCATACTAAATGGCTGATCATATCGTAATAGAATTTTAAAATTTAAACGATATGTGAAAATGCCTAGGAATGAAATTAAGGTTTTTAACTTTTGTAGAACCAATAACATGGAAAAAAGAGTCTTCTTTCTAAATACCAAATCATTAATATATTCCTCCTACAATCAACCACTATAATCATGTAGTTAGCAAGAGTTATTGGTTGATAGCTTTCGGGTTTAGGAAAGTAATACTCATTAAGCTCAAAAAACTGAGTTTCACCAGGTGATACAATTTTCAGTTTGCTTGGTAAAATTCTACAGTTGTCATATGGTTCCTCAATTTTAACATACGTTGCGCGAATAAAAGCTTGTTCATTAGTTAGAAATGTTATTGCAGTAAGAACCTATAGCCTAAAGCAAATTAAAAGAGATTTATGTCTTTATATTATCAAATAACTCAAATGCGGTTACATTCTGGAATTTAAGCTACTTAAATACTACAATAAGGCAAACTCTTTAAGCAAAAACATCTCAAAAACGTAATATACCTATAATTAATTCTGCAAATAAAAACAAATTTAAAAATTTGTATTTTAACATTACGCTTTAATTTTAAAATATTTTTCGTTTTGAAAAAATGATTTAAATTTTTAAAATAAATTTAATTCCATTTTGGTTTTTTTCAATGTTTTGGATTTTCATACTATTATCTGCCTTAAGAAAAAGTAGCAATTTGTGCTGTAAACAACACTTCAATTAAGCTATACGTTAGTTCAAAAGATAAAATTGCACTTTTGTGATGCCAAAGTTCATACTTATTTTAACTTCTGTAAAAACGACAAAAATAACATTAAAAATATTCGTAAACTCTAATTTTATTAATGTTTTCTAATATTTTTGCATGCTGAGTAAAAATATATTTTTTAACATGCAAAAGTAATTTAGCTTCTCGTAAACAGTGCAATATAGTGAAGAGCAAATAGTAACATAAAGCACTGTTAATGCGTTTTACTTCAATAAATTTAAAATTATAATAATAACCTACATGTCCAGTCCTAGTGTTGACGAGCGTGCTCAAGTTTGGACTTTAGTGTATCACATACAGGTTGGTAAGTGTTAGTTTTGCTCGACACTTATTACGAAGACTTCAACAAATTTACAACATTTGTGGAGAATTTAACTGAAAAACCTTATTATGTGAATAATAATATACGGCTTATCTTGACTTAAATTAGTTATAGATTTGTGTTACAAGTAAAGAGTTGAAAAAGTTGAAGCAACAAGATCTTTTACAGCAATTGTACTTTGCAAAAATAGTAGCACTCACCTCTCTTGTGTATTGCTGCTTACGTCTAAGGCTAGATTTCTCTTCACAGTTTTGTTTATCAAAATAATTGTAGATTAATGCTTTTAATTCCACAAAGAAATAATAAATAGTTGAAACTTTACACCGCTTAGCTAAACTGTAGAACGATTAGCTTAGCTTAACTGTAGAACGATAAAGGATTGTAAAAATTCAACTAAAACTTTCTTACTTGGCACTAAAAATCAAAGAATAAAATTGTATCCATACGGGTTACACAATAACGCTGAGGAACGAAGAAGAAAAACGAACTCAACAAATATTGGAGTAGGAATACCAAGCTTAAAAAAATAGTCCAAACGGGCATTTTACTGCTCACAATAAAAGTTGTGTCTTGTATCTGGGTAAAATATTTAATCTTACAACCTAAATGATGCCAGGGTTTGAGTTTATGACACATAAGTTTAAGCACTATTAAAATAAAACGCCTTGCTACGAGATGTGCATTCAAATTAAGTTTTAACAATTGCCATTAACTTACATTTGGCAATAACGTGTCTGGGTTTCGATATTTATTTCAAAATAATTGTAAAAGCATTAGACCTTTTACTAATTTTGCAGTTTTGCAAGCACAAAAATTACACAACCTTACCTTGCAGTAAACTGGCACTTCTCAGTTGATTACCATTATCACACTCAAATTTGCGTTTTCGAGTTTTTATATCTGACGTACATCTCAAAAAATACTTCAATTAGCCTATAAATAAAATAATTTAAATGTGACTGTCTATAGTACCTTGGATTATGATGTAGGCTATAGTGGGCTGCAAGTTGAAAGTTACAAATAGTTTGCAATTTGTTCTGCAAGAATTTAATGACAGATACAGTATACAGTATGTCCCTAAAGGTTAGACTCACCCCACTTTATGGGTTTTACTCCCCCCACGCGGGAACCGTAAGCCGATATATTTATTTTTAGATGACAATCGACTAATTAGTAGGATTTGGCTTTGATTAACCTCCAGGGGTCAAGTCGTTCCCACGTAAATAATTAAAAACTGAAAATCAGGTGTCCCAAAAGGTTAGACTCACTTCATTGTTTTCAAAATTCAAACATCAATATCTCCTGACTTAACGCATGAAAAATTACGAAATTTTGTCTGCGTGTGCTTAGATATACTACTTATGACTAGATGTATGCACTTTGGATATTGGGTCACTATAGCACCGGTAGCGGAGGAGAAGACGGGTCACCCTCATATCAAATTTTTTCCCCGTTTGATAACATTGGAAAATCGGGACTTACTTCACTAACTTCTTACGTACACATGCAAATGCCAACCGATTGTAATTAAAAGAAGTCGGGCATGACCACAAATAACGAGAGGCACGGGCTTGAACATTCCTAACTCTACTTGACTGCTGGCACAACTAAACACATTCCATCAACTTTTCGTAATGTTCAAGCCTGTGCGTCTCGTGACCCCGAGGGACCTGAGTGTTGAGTGTTATACTGTATTGTAGACAATTTAATTGTGGTCATGCCCGATTTCTGTAACAATATATTAAAATCATCCCAATTCATAACGATGTGGCACAACGTGAGTTATTTTTAATATAATTTAGTGTAATAATGACGCGATAATATAACATGATATGGCTCATAAAATTGTGCATCAGTTTACAGTTTTACATGGCCTCCGTTTATCTAAGGCAATTGCCGTAAACCGTAATACATATTAGTATGTACCTACTTACTTACGGCAACAATAAATCACTGTATTATATATTTTTATTTTTACATTTACAACTAACTATCTTATTAACCTATCATTAATAGCTTCTCGTTAATTAACGATAACAAGATATCAAAATCGAAAGAAAACAAGTACAAGGCGTAAAAACATGAAGATAGAGTGTCTGTTATTTTCAAACAAAGACTTAGCCTCTGCTGCTTAACAATAATAACAATAAAAATTTCCTAAGCAGCCATGCGATGGTCCGACACAATGTGTTCTTCGAAAGCATCCTGCTCCAGGAAAACCTGTTGACAGAATGAAAATGGACAATGGAACCGAATGGTGGTCACGTGATGACGAAGGATGTGCTCGTGAATTTCCTGGCCGCTCTCGAAGCCCTGCGTCACCCCGAGGCGCTTGCAGTGAAGGCAGATGTACGGGTATATATTCTCCGGGGAGGGGACATTGTTCACCGTTTCGCTCTCGTCTATCATGATGGACGAGGAGGAGCATGAGGAAGAGGGGCGAGTCATCGCATTATCTCCGGCCGTCGTCACCGTTGTCGCTATCGCCGATGCTGCTGCCCTTGTGGTTGCAACCGCTATCACTGTCGGTGTCAGTGTCGGTAACGATGTCGGTGTGGCTAAGGCTGTGGATGTTATTGCCCTAACTTCATCAAACTCAAATCCTCTACTATCTTCATGCACATGCGCCTGCGTCAACAATTTTTTTAGACTGGATCGCTGCGAGGATTTTGCATTCGACGGCCGCCCCGTCGTCTTACTCCCAACCGCACTAGCCCCTTTTTTCGTAACCGGCTTAGCACTCCCCTGACTCGTGTTTGAGCTGGAATTTGACACGGAATGAAAAGTGATTTGGTTCTGCTCAATGCCACTGCTCACTTCCTCGATGTCGTTCAGACCCAGCTGCATGTTGCTTGGTGAGTAGATTGGCCCATTCAAGTGATTTAAATTCAAAGCGTTGTTGGCGAAATTTAAATTGAGCGGGTTTGCCAAGTTTGCCGCCATGTTGGCGTAGTTAAAGTTTAAATTCAGGGGATTTGACGAGTTTCCGAAATGGAGCAGGTTTTGATTGTTTGCAGCTGCAAGATGGGAGAAATTCGCGAGGTTTGCGAGATTCGTGAGACTTGCGAGATTTGCCAGGTTTGCAAAATTTGTGAGATTCGGGAAGCCACCGATGGAAGTGGTCATTGTGGGACTGAGCATGGTGCTTGGGAAGGAGAGTGGAAAGGCTGAGGCTGTGTTATTCAGGCTGAACTGACTGTGCAATGGGCTCAGATTCTGCTGGAAGTCATTTAAATGAAAATCCAAGTTGGGTATTGTAGTGGCTGTGGGTGTTACTGCTTTTGATGGGACTGTTACTGGAACTGGGACTGGCGCTGGAACTAAAACTGGTGCAGAAGAAGGGGGTAGCTGAGCTGAGGGTAAAACCACAGATGGGGTTGTGGGAGTAGTGGTAGTTGTTGTTGATGAAGATGTTCTGCTTGTGGATGGGGATGCTGCGTCTGATACAGAATTAGGCGACTTGGCCCCTGCTGTCGCCTTCGACTCACGAAAGACGGGTGTCGTTTGGAGCACGTGTGCCAAGTGCGTCGTTATAATGTGCTGCCGACACAGCTGCAACGTGTTGAAGGGGAGGCGACAGACTTTGCAGTTAAAAACCAAAACAGATTCCTCGCTATTCTTCTCTGGACGCTTCTGACTCGGACTTCTGTGATGATGTTTACTCTGCGAGCTCGAGTTTGAGTTGGAGTTGGAATTCGGCCGTGCAGTTGGGCTCGGAATTAAGTCGTAAGGGTCCAGTGACACTCCACTCCCGCTGGTTTTCCGAGCTGCAACTTTCATTAGTGTTGGTGTTGGTAAATTGCCTAAAGAGAATGTTACAAAATAAATCCTACCGTCAATTACTTACAACAGGTTGTAGTCGTAGAACATTATTTAAATTACGTGTAGAGTTGTTCACAGGGGTTATTTAAAAAAAAACAGAAATACCCTTATTGGCTGATGATGAAAATGATTTGAATTGTGGAGGAGACTTTGTTGGTTTACTTTGGACTTCAACTCCGGCAGCGAGGACATTTATGAAAAAAGAGGGATGGACCAGGTCATCCGCGTTAGGCTCATACAACATGGGCAGCGGTGCAATATTCTGCACTGAATTTATTTCTTTGCCGTTGGGTTTCTTAGTCTTTGAGCCTCCTGTCACTGACCCCCTTTCCAATGATGGTGGCATAGAAGCTGCTTCCGTTCCCATTGCGCTCGATCCAGTCCCAGCTGACATTGAGACTGGGCTCGCTGTTGTCATGCTGGATTTTGAATTATTAGCGCACATATTTGAAATTAAGAGGGCCCTCTCGCGCTTTGCCGCCTTGGATCGGCTGGGTCGTGGCTTGGCTGGTTTCTTGTTCACAGTTTCAGAGCTAGTTCCAGGGCCATGCCCAGTGACAGCAGTGGTGCTGGCACTGCTGGCGCTGCTGGTAATTTGCTTTGGCTTGGATTTCTTAGTGTTGCCGTCACTTGCCGCCGTGTCAATGCTGTGAATGCTATCAGAATTATTTGAGCTGTTATTCGCAATGCTGTCGCTCAGGTCCTTGCTAATGATCCCCCAATGATCGTTATTGGGGTCACTTGCAGTCGGCTTCTTGCGGTTAGTGTCCATGACACAGGTGACGCAGTGCTTCTGAAAAAATTTCCAAGTTCGGTACACTTTTCCGCAGTGTTCACAGCTGCCGATTTTCTCACGCTGCTTATTTTGCTGGTGCGTCTTCATGTGCGCTTTAACGGCTTCCAGGGAACGGAATTGTTTTTGGCAGCGACTGCACGGGAAGAGGCGATCCTTAAAAATGCTGCTACTATTCAGTGGGGATGTAGAGTCCACTCTAATTTGTCCAACAACTCCTTTAAATTGAATAAAAAATTTAAAAAAAAATAATATTCTTTCAAAAATACTAAACATCAAAACACGCCAGAAAATTTTGAAAACATTAAAACTGAAAAAGTGTATGAGTTTCTTTATATTGTACCTTGTCCAGGTTGCTTGGGTTGTGATTGTTCCCTCTGCATCTGGTGCAGCTCTGCTTGGACTTGGGGAGATAGACGCGCAGACTGGATTGAGTTTGGCGGGGCTGAAACGGCGGGAGAGGAAGTGAGTGCAATGCCCAGGGGAACGAATGTGATTGGAAACTGCATGAAATTATTATCAGCCCCTCCACCACTCATCATGCTGCTTTGCTGCGGATCCGCTGAATTTTGATTTCCAAGTTGAATTATTTCCTGTTGATTTTTAGTTTGGCTCAGAGATTTAGTCGTCGTCGTCATGCCCAAAGATTGGGACTGTGAGAAGGGAATAATGGTAAATGGAACTTGCGCCGAATTCAGATTTGCCTCATTTAATTGTTCCCTATTTAAATCTGAAGATGCTGCGTCCAATCGATTTATGATCGCGTCGATATCAGTTGTTGAAGGGCCTTGCTTCGGCGGCGTGGAGAGTAAATGTTCTAATGTGACGTCGCCCGTGGCGCAACTAGCGACAGACCTAGCACATGCGTTCCTTTCTCCTGGATATAAATTAAAAGAACAAAATATTTTAAAAATTTGCAATACACACAGTTTCATTTTTTGGACTGATTCTCGTTATTACCTGGTCCATTTTCCTGTCGTATCTCAAAATCGTCGACGTTATTAGTGGAATCTGCCTCCATCTCCGTCTCCATCTCCGTTTCCAGGGAACTTTCCACACCTTCCACATCTCCGTTGTTGCTTCCCAGAATCTCTCCCACCTCGTCAACCTCTCGTTCATCTTCGTCCACAAAAGTGTAGCATGGCACAATGTATTTTTTATTCACTCCGAATTCTACTTCGTTCCTCGTATCTTCGCCTTCATCTGTCAAGTTCATCATAATTAAAGTCGCATCATTTAAAAGAAAATGATATAGAACTAAAACTAGTGTGAAATATTCACAAATTCTACGCATACAGTGCAGTTATAAAACAGCATCGACTATGGGCATTACATCAATCTTTTAAGCAAAACAAATTAAGCATCTTGCTCACAACTTACTCACCTCGTTGCGAGTACTCGAGTGGATCCTGCACCTGAGCCTCGCGACTGTCGTCATACTCCATGCTAATGGGCATCTCCGTGTAGAAACCCAAATTTTGCATTTCAAACATCTGCCCATGCGCACCCGCTCCCACACCACCATTTGTCACGTCGTCACTTTCCGGGTCTCCGCCATTGCCAACCCCCGTCTCCCCAATCAAGTCCAGCCAATACGTCTCGATATTGAAATCTGTCAACGCGTTCAAAAATTCCAACAATTAAATAAGGCGGAGTGCAAGATAATAAATACCATGGCCTACGGGAGCGTAAATAAATTACGAAGTACATTTGAGGGGTATACGGGTTCAATTTGCTTATCCTTTTACATGGGCTTGGCTTACATACCAAAAACAGGAGCGGGGTAAGGGTTCAAAATTTTCCATTTTTCTGCCACGCATAATTTATGCACGTTCCCTAATTAACCTATCGAAGTTTCAAAGGCGCCACTACATAATACAAAAGCATTATATCACAAGCTAAGTTTTTAGCAAAGAATTAATTATGAGATATTAGTTGTTGATAAAAGCGTTACAGAAGTACACCTAATTAAATAATTTAATTCATCAATAAAAATCGGATTTTTACCAAATCGTTGTAAAATCCAAAGGTTCAAGATTTCGCACCATTTTTCCCTCTGGTGGAATTTCTGTTCAAGTCTGTCAAAAGCAATTTCCAGTACGACGAGACGCTCTTCCAGAATTGGCTTAGAAGTTGAGTTAGAATTTAAATCCATGTTGTCTCATTAAAAAGTTGCAGTGTAAAATTCCAACCCGTGTGTATTTCAGCTGTCTATATTAAACATTCAAATTTTTGAAAAGCATAATTTTTTAAAAAATTCAGTTGACTTGGAGAGCTGTAGAACGAACATGTAGACCGGCCAAAATGTGGAAAGGAAATGCGTACTTGGACTGTGGGCTTTGGGTATTTAATAATGTCTGGGCTAAAAACACAATACACTAAAAGTATTTTCGCTTACTTATGTAAATATATGTATGTAGATGTTTGGATTGACATTTGGCATTTGGAGCATTCGGCTTTCGTGTGTGGCAATTAAGTCAAAAGGATGGTGAATTAAATGTACGCAGCACTTAAGGACTGAGCGAGAGAAGGAGAAAATAAAATAAAGCGAACGTAGGCAAAGGGAAGGTACGCGAGCAGTAACTTGAGTATTAATAGAGCTTTTAGCTTCTCCACTTTGATTGTATAAGCTTCCACATACATTGCCAGACCATTTAACTTTTTGATGACTCTTAAATTTTTAATTCCCATGCATACATAATTAAAATCCATAACTCATAATCGATGGATGGGCAAAAGGCGAGTAAAGTCCGAATTTCCCAAACACAACCATGGACATACCTCTATAGTATTTTTTCGTTGCATATGCATGTAAGTGTATAGCAAAATATTCACACAACTTAAAATATAGACCGGGAACCAGGCCCAAGGAAAACAAAATGGTATCGTTGTCGTCGTCGTAAAGTGGTATTCGTATTTTTTGGCTTCACTTAGGAATGAGAAAATAAAAAGTTATTTAAATGTCCAATTAATTCCGTTTTCTTTTCCTTGTCTCATATTTTGTTTTTGTTTTTTACGTTTATTTTCCTACTTTTATTTTGTGCTTTTCTTCATGCTTTAATACTTTTTTATTTTCGAGTAAATTTAAACACACCTTACGTCAATCAATTTCAAATCCAATGACTAAGTAAGAGATATTCTTGTTAAATGTATACGAGCCATAACTCACGATGCAAAATATTTCATAAAATTAAAGCTCGATCGCTGCTTAAGTGTGAACAAATGCTTCAATTGCGTGAACGAAATAAATTTTTATCAAGAACTCAAAATTTCAAATTTTTAAATTTCCCTCCTCCAGAGTTTGCAAACAAGTCAAGAATTTCAATGAATTTTGTCAGTTTTCTATAAAAATTGTCATTGCTCACATTTCCGCGTTTATGTTCAAATTAAGGGAAACGAGCCTTACACATAGTTGCATAATTTATTTTTCCATTATTTAGTTTGCAAACACTCTACACACGTTAGCATTTTTCTGTTTTTCCTGGTGGATTATTTAATTAAAAGGCATTTGAAAATTTACTTTGGAAGCAATCAATCGAGCCTTGTAAAATTTAAGTATGAAAAATATTTTGGGCTTTCAGGCTATTTTGACACGAGGAGTGTTTTTAAGTAAGAGCCCAAGGTTTGTTTTTAAAATAAATTGATGGTTAAATTTTATCAATAATAAATTGGAAATACTTTTCGTTAAAAGCTTGAGCATATTTTTTTGAATAGACCACAAAAACTTTTCCATTATATTTCAAAACTTTTAAAAGGCTTAATCAGTCTTTCTAGGATTAAAGGTTTGCATAAGGACCATTTAAAAAGCCTCGGTGAATAATTTTGGTAAACATCTAAATAGAACGTTTTGGTCCTCGACGACGATGACGATTACGACGAAGGACGAGGGATAACGATATTAAAGCCAATAGCAGAAGCAATTACTTAAAACTGTTTTCCTCAATGTCCCTGAATAATTAATAAAGAACTGGCTTGGTCGATTTTATCAGCAAACATGCAATTAAGTGATTTTATGTTGTTTCATCATAAAGCAAAAGAAAATCAACTTTAATAGATATAGTTTCATATAGAAATTTATTGCGAAATTAGAATATTTCAGGTCTTCCAAGCAATTAAACTATTTCAAATATAGCTTCGAAAACAATCAACTATCACGTTTATTTTCAATTCACAAGGAAGCCTTTTCTGAATCTGAATCCGCTGAATTGGTTCACCTCGTTATCGTTACAGTTTTAAAAATTACGTGAACACACACAGCCAATCCAAATCGCAGCTAAACGTCTATCTTGCAGATTCTCATACTTTCGTCAGCAGATCGGAAACATAATAATATTAATTTGCATCTTTTAATTTGCAGGAAATAAGCAAATTTAATAGGATTTTCTTTGCTTGAAAGATATGCAGCCATGACATTTTGTTTTTGAATTCTTTACAATTGTAAACTGCGGCACTTGCCATTAGATAACTCGCATAAGGGATTGTTACTTTTTGATTTTTGTTGCTAAATAATGCATGTATGGCTGAAAATATGTCGCGTAAGATGTTACAGGACAGAAAAATATGATGCGCTATAGGTAAAAGTACATCCTGAAGTAATTAAAACGGCTTACCATTATTCCATTGTGAATCGTCCATGAATGATGCCATTGATATAGAGCGAGTGGGTCTAGACTGATACCGATGACATGCAATGTCATAGAAAGCCGTTTAAGCAATGATAAGGTGTTTAGATGGGGTGTGGGTGGCTGCTCAAAGAGTGATAAGTTGGACGACATCATTTATGGACCATCCCCTGAATGTTTTACATAGAGAAGGTAACAGTAGCAGTGACAGTGTAGAAAACTTCATCCGCACGTGTTATTACCAGTATTTCCTGTACAACTTTCAACAACTTTCAAAATTACTTACAGTGTTACAGATTTTAGTAATTGTTGAACGCTTTTAAGTGACAATTAAAATAGCGTTTATAGTCGATCCAGGCGGCTTCTGGTTTTCTTTTAAAAACAAGTATGTAATGCCATGCTGAAGGTATTTTACAAATATTTAATTGCAAACCAACGAGGCTACTACAGGAAATTCGATGACGAAGACGCCATTACACCACTGCACTGCCACTAAATGCAACAAAAATAACTGATATATGGCTGTACTAAACATAATTCTTTATGAACCTGACTTACAATAATTATTACGATACCATATGTAATCATGTGCATTCTATTTCAAAATATTAATTTACCTACCCAAAATTACTTGGATCACAAAACTTAAAGACCCACTTAAAATCGAACCGTAATTTGCTCAATAAATTTCGACGAAGTTTTGGCAAGAAAACGATTAAGTAATAAAAGTAAAGGAAAATAATGCAATTAATAAACGGATATTTTGACAACGGAACTACCCACATACTTTTAGACTGATTGTCCCAATTTCAGTTCAAAGGCCAGTCCAGCAGAATCGCTTTCCGGGGACTTTCCGACGTTGTAGCTTCTACTTTTTGCTCGTGGTTGAGGTCATATTTTTAATTTAAAAATCAATACAATCAAATTAGAATATTTTATAGCTGGGCACGGGGCAGCGGTGTAGGGAAATTGTACGACAATCCCACCAAAAGATTCCAAGACAGCCAGAATAAAACTGTATGTTGTAATAATTTAACCGCATTAACACTGACCCAGGCTCCTAAAGCTGCCTGAAAACGGATAGGGCCCCGCCGCAGGCGGGAGGGCAAAAAATAACCTAACCGTTTCCAGTCAGTTTTTCCTACCCCCCCCCCCCCCCCCTCAAACCTAACCTAACCTTTAAGATAAAAACTTCAAGAGGTGGCAAACAGTAAAGAAGTAGCCTTACCAGTCAACATGTATGTAGAAATAAATTATACACGCTTACTGAAGCTGGACACTACATAATAAGATTCTTACAAATAGTTATAATTTCTGACATTTATATCTACCTAATTATGTAAATAATTAATAACACCAACTAAATTATTTTAATTCATGTTGATTACTGTGCCTAACAATATCAAATAGTAATCGAAATAAAATATTGAGGACGAAGTATAATTTTGTCATGTATCTCTGTTTTTGCATTTTTCGTCTTCATTTTGCGACTTGAGGCGTCAAGGGGGCTTCCCCATCCCACTAATTTGAAAAACTAAAATTTTTGAAACGGACATGACTTCCCGTTTGGGGCAGGACTTACCGTTTGGGGCAGGACTTCCCGGCGTGGGCAAGACTTATCAAACAACACACAAATGACCCTCATCTGGGTTTCAATGAAAACTTAAGTATGCATAGATACTAACCTGGAGTCCGCGATTGTAGTAGTAATACTATGCGCAATATCGGAACAAGCAGCTTAAAATCACGACCACACAGCGCAACGGTTAGAGGTCAGTTTTAGAGTCAAAGAAAGTTTGTGCGTAATTATGAAGATAAAAAAAGTATAACAATAAAAATTACGTTTTTGCTTTACAGTGTTTTTCCACTAAACGTTTAATCGCTCCAAAATATTGAGATGTTTCCACTTTCTATTTGTAGTCAATGGACGTTGGTATTAACATCCTAAAAATGTAACTGTTAAGTTAATGTGACACTAAGTCGATTGCAAGCTAAAATTAGTATGGTAAATATGTCATATTTTGTGTCCTATCAATTAGTGCCCCATGTGTAGAAGGTACCGACTTATGTGCAGATAGGTCGTGGTTGATGTGGTAACCACAAATCGTGTTCCCACTTCCCACCATACATAGCTTAAGAACAACGTGTTTGGTAATATGAGATCATATGTGTATTTTTAGTACGTGTGGATATTTATGAGATGATGATATGTTTGCCCAAGTTTTGACACTGGCCTTGTAAAATGATATACTGAATTGGGTTCACTATTGAGAGTGTGAAATTCAGGTTAAGCTAGGTTAAGGTTTAAAACATTTTTCTTGTAAATAAAGTTAAAGCCACGCGCCAGGGAAAACGAAACTACTTACATTCATTTATGAGCATTACTATACTACAGAAAATGTAAAGGTAGGTCTCATCTGCTGTGCCTCGTAAATGAGTCCACAATTATATCTGCATTATTATAGTTATTAGTAAAACGTGGGTACAAGTTATGAGAATTTTCATACTAATAATTATTGGTTGTAGGGCATTTTCCCTCAAGGACATTACATAATATATATCTTCCCGGACATTTTACTCCCAGTATCAAAATCATTTCAGTCAACGAAACGAGTGAATCCATGTTTCGACGAGTGTTTCGTTTCAGAAAACTTATGTATTCGAAGACATTCCAAAAAATATTCGTAACTAACAGAAGAACCAAAAAGAATCTCTTCCCCATTTTGATGAAATACTGATTGCTAGTTTTGCATTTTATTGAATAAGTATGCGTTAAAGAAATGCGGCTAAACTTATGTCGTACTTCAGCTTATGCA
Organism: Dicyrtomina minuta; assembly: GCA_949802685.1. Classification (NCBI taxonomy): domain Eukaryota; kingdom Metazoa; phylum Arthropoda; class Collembola; order Symphypleona; family Dicyrtomidae; genus Dicyrtomina; species Dicyrtomina minuta. The sequence goes on along the minus strand of OX461808.1, from coordinate 63,308,170 downwards.
TTTTGCATATTCATGAGAACATTGACGAACACATAAGTATATCCGTGGATCGATTCGATCGATACATTCGTTTCTTTTAGTAAAGCGATTTTGATACTGGGAGGAAAATGTCCGTTTACCTTAATTATTACACCCATGCCTTCGCCCTGTGCAAAAGCGGTAAACGGATATTTGCTACCCGGACATTTGCTACCCGGACATTTGCTACCCGGACATTAGCTACCCGGACATTTGCTACCCGGACATTTGCTACCCAAAACCCGACCTAGGACATTTGCTACCCATAACCTAGGACATTTGCTACCCACGGCCAAATCTAGGACATTTGCTACCCTTGGCTAATGTAGAAATAAATTGCATAGACAATATTTATGAGTGCACCAGATGGCATCGTTAAAATAGTTTATTAATGCTATTATTGTTAATGATAAAACATGATAATTGTAGATGGTCGTTCAAAAATTATGTTTAAAAGTTATATAGATATTATCTGCACAGTTAATTTGTCTAATTAATATACCCTGCATATTAAGATAAGAATCATTGCCGTAAATGTTAGAACCAGGACCAGACAACAACAAGCCATTGCAGACACGCTGAATGATATTTAAAAATAATATAGTTAATATCTTTACAATTAATTTTTCTAATTAATATATCCTGCATATAGAATTCAGCCAAGAATGGATAGAAAAATTCAGCGAATTGTAATTTTTTTTGTACATGGGTACAAAATATATTTACGTGCTAGAATTATTTTTTCTAACATAATTATCGTAAAATGACAGTCTCTAGTTTTAAGGCTTACTTAGTATTTTCTTAGGTTGTGTACTTACATTTAGACTCATATGGAGTTTTATTTATTTTATTAGGTTTAAGATTACGTTATAATTTTATTGTTACCGTTTTTTGTGTTTAAGTAATTATTGTATCGTTTCTGCAATGGCTTGTTGTTGTCTGGTTCTAACATTTATACAGAAATCAGTTTCTATATGCAGGATATATTAATAAGACCAATTAATTGTAAAGATATTATATATATTATTTTGAAATATCATTTTTGAACGACTATCTACAATTATACCATGTTTTATCATTAACAATAATAGCATTAATAAACTATTTCAACGATGCCATGTGGTGCACTCATAAATATTGTCTATGCAATTTATTTCTACATTATTAGCCATGGGTAGCAAATGTCCTAGGTTATGGGTAGCAAATGTCCTAGGTTGGGCTTTGGGTAGCAAATGTCCTAGGTTGGGCTTTGGGTAGCAAATGTCCGGGTAGCAAATGTCCGGGTAGCTAATGTCCGGGTAGCAAATGTCCGGGTAGCAAATGTCCGGGTAGCAAATGTCCTACAACCGCAAAAGCAATGTTGAATTTACCCGAAATGTAAAGTCGATAAACTTTATTATTCCATAAGCCCACGGTCAGATCAATCCCTAGCCCAATAGAGCACAGGTGTGAAGAACAACCACAAAATATCAATTTACTTTTTCATCCAACCAAAACTATAATTCCAGAAGCATGGCCAAAACCTACACCACACTAAATTAAGAAATACCTTGAGCTGAATTATTTAATAGTATTGACCCTAAACTTATTTTTCTTGATGCTAAAACCATTTCCCAAAATAATTCCTCAGCAACTTACTTAAACGGTTAAAAAGTTCAACAACTTAGTTGACTGCTGGCACTGGCACACTATGATTATTAGAAATTGATTCGTTCTTCACCAAAAAATTAATTTCGTTGTACACGTGGTATTTTCTATCTAGTCCCATATCATATTATGAAAGTCAATTAAACCCACCAACTATTTGTTTACTTACGTCCCACTTATACTATGGCATACTGAGTGAGATGTCTGGATGTATAGGTATATTGGAATCCGCAAAGCTGAAATTATAATGGAATCAACTGTAGATCAATGTAGTGAAAATAAATGGTAATTACGGTGACTCTGCATGATGAGTGTAATTAGCACCTACTGTTATTTAAAAGTAAATTATGTTAATTAAAAGATTAAAACCCACATTATTGTAACGACTAACCATATTTACTATTTCCTGTCATCTCATTCTTAAAACAAGTTCATATACCTACTTGACATTTGTATTAATTGTAGTTTACTATACGCATGGATAGAACACAGTACAACAATTAAGCAACTTTAAGTCAATCAACTTTTAATCAAATTACTAAATAGTTTTTAAGCTATTTTGAAACGACGAGTTTTTGTAAGTAAAAGGCTAAGATTTTTTAAACAATAAATTGATAAGGCTTCCTTATGTCATTGTTTCGCAGTCGCAGTTCATAAAGAAGCGTTCTCTGAATCTGAATCTGCTGAAACGTCTATCTTGAAGATTCTCCAACTTTCGTCAGCAGAACGGAAATATACTAATTTGCATCTTTTAATTTACACGAATTAAGCAAATGCAACAGGGGTTTCTTTGCTTGATGAAAAAAAAGGCATGACATTGTTTTAAATTATTTCCAATTATCAACTGTCACTTACCATTACATTAATCGCATAGAAGATTGTTACTTTCAACTTACAAATAGTGCAAGTATCGTTTTGAAAATAATGGCAGAAAATATGTCGCGTAAGATGTCACATTACGGAAAAATATGATGCGCTAGCTAAAACTACATCCTGAATCAAACAGCTACTTATACAGTTTTAGAAAAGATAAAGAGTTTATAAATCAAGGTTAGAAAAAGTCTTGAAAAAATCAAGACTGACAAAAAATTTTGAACTTTGTCCAAAGTGTCATGTCGTCCGTATTTATAATGTCGAAATAATTTAGTTTAGAGGCGGTCTTGAAATTGCAAGACTTTTCAAGACTCTTGAATGGTTTTGAAAATGGCGAAAGTCTTTGGTCTTGATTTTGCAAGTCCTAATTATTACACATGCAATAATTTCGAAGTTATATTTTTAAAAAATTTACCATTGGTGCATAGTTATCACTATCGTTAAGCCTGAGCACTTAAGCGCCACAAACTCAGAAAGCTTTAATTCCATATTAAAAATTCCAATTTTAAAACATTGCTAACCCAACTTGTATGTAAAATACTCAAGGAATGCTCTAGAATGCATGTAGGTACTTTAAGCTGTAAATTGTAATTTGTAAAATTATTGTTATTAAAGTGTTTTATTGCTGTATGCAATTCTACACTACGTAATAAGATCGAGAATGTACATCATTTGCAAGCTGTTTGTTAGAACTTCTCTTTTGGTTTTTTATTGTATGAGTTTGAGGTTATTCTTCACTGTATTACTGTATGCAAAGTCGTTCCTCATAACAAAATAATATTCAAAGTTTCATAGTCCGCCTGCATTACTATTACTATTACACACTGCGCCTGGCCCAAAGAAATGAAAGAGTGGTTAAGACTACTTAACACTATTTAAAAGTCTCACATTCCCCAAGACATTTATCCATCCTGCTATAATTGATATGCCTTTATATTCCCATGTTTTGCTTTCTGCTTGGATATTTTCAGTTCATTCAGAATAGCTTGAGCAGATGCCTCCGAAAGGAAGAATCGACTCTGCAAATAGTCATGACTCCCGATAGTTCTATGCTTTTCTGTGGGTTGTTGAATGAGGCCGCTGGAAGTGGTTTGGGGTAATGGGATGCTGGAAACCTTGGGGGTGGCATCCAATCTGCCTTGATTATTATTTTGTTCCTTGGGTTTCTTCATTTGATAAGAGGATTTAGTCACGAACGGAATGAATTTACCTTTCGTGGTTGTAAACTGACTTACACTTTTAGGTGCTGCTACAAGTTGACTAGGTCTCCCACTAATAATTGACCTTCCGTAGCCGCGTCCCCTTGTTTTGGGGCGATGCAAATGGCTGTAGCCAGTAGTGCTGCTTTTCGGACCGAATTTATTACTGAATCTTGATGATTTATCTTGGTGATGACCCATTTTGAGTGAGAGACTATCCCGATTGGAAGGATATTTCATTGTTTTTGAAATGGGACTAATTTCACTTTGACTCGTGACCAGGAGCTCATTCACGAGATCCAAAAGCCATTTAATCTCATTCTCCACAGTTTCATCCACGTCACCGAGTATTTTTAAATTCGCATTTTTCATGGAGCTCGTAAAGTTCTTTGTGTGTTTCACTTTCTCTCGCAACTTGGACGTCTCGTAGTGAATGCGATCGTGGAATTGAGTCACTTGTTTGTTTATGTTTTGTCTGAAAAGGTTCTGCCGATGGGCTGCAGCAGAGTTGGACTCTGCGGGTTTCCTCACGTCAAAAAAACCAGTTTTACTCACAGCCTGAGCCTCTCCAATTAATTTCATTTCCAGTGTTTTGAACTCTTGATCTACTTTTTCTTGTAATTTCGCAATATCCTCCGCAAGTTCACTCCCAGGGAATTTGGAATTCTCTTTTTCAACTTGTCTTTGAAGCTCCTTGAGAAAAGTATTAATGGCATTTTTAGTCCGATGAAATTCACCCGTTTTGACCACTTCAGGTAAATTATTGATTTCATCCATTATTTTTTCCTTGTGTTTACGAAGGTCTTCAATTTGGATCTTGGGTTTGGGTCGGGAGGGAGTGAGGGATGCGGAAGATGATAATGAAGATGGTTCGAGTTCAAATGCAAAAGGCGCTAATTTGAAACTGTCAGAGTCAACACTTGATTTTCCGTGTCCGGCTCCGGTTCCTGTCCTATTAATTATTTCATTGAGATGTGAATTAAGTTTGTGCTGAAGTTTGAACAGCTCAGGTTTTTGTACTTTACTTTGCAGTGCATTGATTTCCTTATTGATTTTCTCTAATATTATAGGTACTTTATACAGTTCTTGCTGACGTTGAATATTTTCTAATTTTTTTCTAAGCACCTTCTCAATTGGTTTCAGTGCATCTGTTTTCATCTCACCAGGAAGTTTTCCAATTTCTTGGAGAAGTGCTTCTAAGTTTGCTTGTGTTTGGTCCAGTTTGTCACTGGAGAGTCGTTTGAAGTCTGGAGTGGGACCGAGCGATTTCAAATCTTCCTTAGTTAATAATTTTTGAAGAATGTCGGCAGCGTTTTTCTCGTCTGTTTTATTACCTGCCTCTGCTGACAAGGGCACATCTAAACCTAACGGTGCCCTTAATGCATTATTTAAAAGTTGCTGCAATTGTGAAACTTCGTCGAGCTCATCGTCACCTGCTGTTCCGGTTCCGGTTCCTGTTGTAATGTTTTTCTTATTTTCTGGAGCTAATCCCAAGAGTTTGAGTTGATCCATATTTGCGTTGATTTTATTGAGATTTGTATTGATCAATTCTGTTTTTGCATCCAACTCAAGTGACCCTAGAAGCTGAGTCATTTTATCCTTTACATTTGTTAAGGATGTTGTTTTAAATTTATCTGGAATTGCCCAATAGGACTCATTGATATTTTTTAAATAGTTTTGAAACTGTGCAGGTGATACTTTTTCATACGTTACTCCAGAGTCGCGTTTTTTGTCTGCTGCGGTAGTACCACCACTTTCACCAACACCACGTTTTTTCCCCGATGCCGATTTGGTATCTTCTAGGATAATTAAGGAGCCAGTGAATTCGATATCAAAATTTTCGGAGGACGGTGCTGCTGGGAGCTTCAATTTGTTAACCAAATTTAAATTGAGAGCCTTTGTCAAAAGAGCAAGTTCTTTGTTTCCGATTTTACCCTGTAAATCTTTGACTTGATTATTGATTATTTTCAGTTGGGTCATTGCTGCAACTTCAAGTGCATGTGGGGAGGGTATCTTGTCGTTAGTTGTAGGAGTGGTTTTGGTGGCATTCTGCATTTGTTGTTGTGCCGCTTTGGCGGATTCAGCAGATTCCAGTTTTTCTATGAAACTTCGCATCTCTTTATTAAATTCTTCAACTTTCTCAAGAAAAACAGTGCTATTAACTAATTGAGGTGCTGCCTTGTAACTCTCGTTAATTTCGTCGATAAAATGAATAATTTCTGGTTTAGTCATTGGAATCACGCCGTCCTTAATAACCGTTTCAAAAAGTTGACTGAAAGTTGAATTGAAACTGTTCTGAACCTGAGTAATCGCCTTTGTCACCCGGCGCTTTTTCCTCACATGTCCCAAATCCAAAATATTTTCGAACTGAGCATTTAAATTGGTGAGGTGTTTTCGAAGTACTAGGGATGGAATAAGGATTTTTGCTTCAGAATCCTCGCCGTCTTCTTCCTCGCCCCCCTGGTTATCATTAGTACTGGATCCACCGAATAATGACTTCTCATCTTCATCTTCCTTCGAAGGCGCGACTAATGGTACTTGAATATTATCTACTAATTTATCCATAATCCCATTGAAGCTATCGCTTGCATCCTTTATGTCTTGACTTTGAGCCTTATCTTGTAACTTATTAATTTCAGCGCCTATGTCAACTTTGAACTGGAGGAGTTCATCCATAGTAATCTTGGGCAATTTTTTAAATTCCGTGTCAAATAATGGTTTAGCTTTGAAATTCCTAGGGTCATTAAGTTTCTGACCTTTGATATTGTCCAATACTTGGTTAAGTTTAATCTGATTCTTTAAAACGTCCACGTTTGGAAGACGTTTAAGAAATTTTTCGAATTGGTCGTTGATTTTAGCCTGGTGCTGCTCCACTACTTCCTTTGGAATTGGGTTATTGTTATTGGCAGCAGTAGCTCCACTTTTGTTGAGCTTATTTTCTTTGATGATTTTCTTTGGTCTAGAAGACGAGGAGGCAACCTCGTCCGCATTATAATCATCAGTTAGGCCGAGTATCTGTGACATTTCTGCATGTAGCTTTGCTAGTTTTCGTGCCTTTTTCTCTGTTACTAATTTCTCGCGTTCGTATTTTTTTGTCAAATTGTCTACGATGTTATTAATACGATTCTTAGTTTCATCGATTTCCTTATTTGGGAGTACGCCTAGAAATTCATTCATGGCTTCATTGACCTCATCTCGGGCTCTTACAATGTCCACTTTCACAAAGAGACCTGCTGCTGATGCCGTCGACATGATTTGACTCGCAGTTGCACTTGTTGACAGAGAAGCTTTTGAAAGGAGATCGGATTCCTCAGTTTTTTTAATGGTAGTTGGAGTAGGTGTCGTTTTTGTAGATGGGACTACGAGAGGCTTCTCCAGTTCTAATAGTTTGTTGAAAGCAGTGTTAATAATTTGCTGCTGAGCGTCAATATCCCTGTTTTTCAAAATATCTTGGAGATTATTCAATTTTGTATTAATTTTGGCTTGATGCTGGATTATTTCTGGTCGTCCAATGGTAATAATAGGAGGTTTTTCAGTAGCGGAAACTGTTGTCGATTTCCCACCTGATTTTAAGGCTGCATTTGGATTTACAGGATTGTTGTTAATACGAGCATTTATATTATTATTAATAATTTTTTGACTTTGTTTGATGGATTCGTTGTGAATTTTATTTTGAAGTTCCCCGACTTCAGCATTAAATGTGTTCAGTTTTGCTTTAAGTTCATTTGGATGGTCATGCGGTGGTAGGTTAGTTAGTTTTGAGGAACTCTCGGAATCCTTAATATGCTCGTTTTTATTGTCTTTATGGTGCTTATTGTTGGAGTTTAAAAATTTATGGACTTGGTCAGTAATTTTCTTGAGGGTGGATTTAATATCCTTGATTCCATGGGTCTCATGTTGCTTAGTATATTCTTTGGTAATCTTATCCAGGAATTCTGTGAGTGGTCCATCATGCCCATGATGAGGTTCGTCGTGATGATGATGGTGCTTAGTGGTCAAATATTTTTGAAGTAGTCCATGGTTAATAGCAGCAAGTTGCTCAGTAATATGTGGCCCGTTGGGCTTTACCCCTGAAATATGTTTTTCCAGTCCTTCCATGTCATGTTTAATGTGTTGGTGAAGTTGGTGGAATTTGTCCTCAGTGGGATCCGATGCATGTGGTGGGTGTCCTTGTCCGTGTCCGTGTAGTTTTGCTTCGGGTTTGGATAGTAGCAATTTTTCAATTTCTTCATTGATCTTTTTCCGGGCTAATTTGACATTTTCGTCACTCCCGCCAGTCTCCGTGGCTAAATCATCGAATTGGTCATTAATTAGTTTTTGGTATTCTTGTAATTCCGCCCTATTCATATTTTGTCCATGACCCTGGTTAAATATAACATCTACATTATGGTCCAGTTCATTAATGTCTTTAATCTTGGCTTTGTTGGTGTTCGGAGTTAAGTCTTTGAGATGCTTGAGTTCTGAATGGATATTGTTCAAGAGATTCTTCATTTGAACTGGGTTCGGAGCTTCGTTCGTGACCTTCCCAAGCCTTTGAGCTTGGTTCAATATTTTACTCTTTGCTTGCTTGATTTTATGATGACTATCTTTCCCGCCTTTTAGATGATGCTTTGCAGAGAATTTGTCAAATTCCTTTGCTAGTTTATCCTCAACTGTTTTAATGTCTACACTTATATCCGCGGAGTGCCTCGGAGATGCTCTTTGAAGGAAGGACTCCAGGGTGTGACTTATTTTGTCCATATTATTCCGTATTTTTGGATTTGTAATGTGGTCTTTGAGATCATCCATCTCATGTTGGATAATATTCTGGAGGCCAATGATTTTTTTGTGAGTGATGTCATCTTCCGTCGTGACGGGATCCCCTGCGGATAAGTACGTCTCTTCGAACTGCTCGTTAATTTTCTGCTGGGCATCGTGCACTATAGCGTCACTAATGGGCCCGTCCAGCCCGTAGAGTCTATCAAGGGCATGACTGATCCGTTGCTGTTGTACCTTGAGTTTAGGCTTAGTCGGGGTTTTGAGACCACTGGATGTTCCAAACATATTATTAATAACTTTCTTGAGGCTAAACAGATGCATGGTGACTTCATTATTAAGTACTTTTTGCTGAATATTCTCAATTTCGTCATGGACTCTGTCGCGAAGTTTGAGGAAGGCCTCCTGAGATACTTTACCCCCATGAGATTTTGCATGATGCGTCGAAGTTTGGAGTTGGAGGAGAGCATTGATATGCTCCTGGATATGCTCTTTTGTTTTACGAAGTTTTGGGTCATCGGAATGGGCTAGTAATTGGTCAATCTTGTGAGTCATGTGGTTTCGGAAATGTTTGAGCTCTGCATGGGTGAGACTTTTCATATTCTTTGGAGCTAATTCTGCGGCGTGTTTCCCTCTGGTCCCTGTTCCCGTTGGTGCTAATGCACCATTTTTATTAGTTTGGTCTAAAGGTTGCCCAAAGAAATCTTCGAAATCCTTATGCAGATTCTTTAACCCCGAAGCTACTTTTGCGTTTGAGTGTATTGTTGGCAGGTCATGTCGAATTGCAGCCAAACTATTTTTCGTCTTATTTTGCAATTCTTTAATTTTGTCTAACTGAATATGCGTCCCTGGCTCGGATTTTAAAAGGGCATCAATTGCTTTGACACTCTTTGTTTCTAATTGCTGAACTCTGGGATCTTTTGTTAATGTGTGAAGTTGATCCATTCCATCCTTCAGAGCATTCTTGTATGTATTCAATCGGTTTTTATCAATGACACGATCTCCATTTTGTGAGGTCAAACCTTGTTCTCCGGTTTTACCGGTCCCAGTGCCAGTACTTATGGCTGTGTCGGAACGTTGGCCTTGCCCATTGATCAGTGGGCCTTCAGCCTTTATTCCAAAACCTCCAGCTTTTTCTTGACCATTAATTCCATGCTCTGGACCCAGCTCATGTGGTCCATTAGGTCCTTGACCCAGACCACCCTTTTTTCCTGACCCTTCTTTACCCTGACTTTTTTTTCCTGACGACTCCTGACCTACACTCTTTTTAGCTGGGCCGTAGCTTTGATCTTGACCAATAATTCCATCCCCTTGACCCTGGTCAGTTGCGGTTATGCCTTGACCCTGATTATCTGTGGCCTTTTCTTGGTCGTCTATTTCAAAATCTTTTTTCTCAGAATCTTGACCTTTATTTCCTCCAGACCCTCGAGCTTGCCGGTCCCCTCCCTTGCTCCCAAAACTTTGACCACGTCCACCGCCTTGACCAAAATCTTGAGCTTGACCACTAATACCAGAGCCGCTATTTGATCTTGATCCGTCAAAATCCATATCTATTGTCCTGTCCAAACTTCTTAAGACATCCAAGACGGATTTACTGCCATCTTCAACGTGATGTTGTATAGAGTCTAGTTCCTGTTTTATATCGTCTTTAAGATCTTGCACATCTCCTGGCTCTATTTGGGCATTCATTGGTAAGCTGAGTTTATTTTTTTGGCTCCCGCTCCCACTTCCACTCAGACTATAATAATAATCACTGGAATCAGTGGGTAATAGTCTGGTTATTTCATCGTTAATACTTTTTTGTTGAGCCGTAACCTCATCGTCATTGATATCTTTGTTTAGGTCAGATATTATCGAGAAGATCCGATCACGGTGGCGCAACATGTCCTTACCAGATATTGGTATAGGGCCACTGGTTCCATAAGAAAAGGCATCACTCCCATTAGCATCGAAGGAACCTGGAATACTTTGCTCGTTTTTAGACCCTCCGTGTGTACTATTTTTGTCTCCGCCATTTTGTGGGTCATTTTGAGCCCCATCTGTCGGGGTCGGCTGAAAAATGCCTTCGACGATATTGTTGATCCTTTTCTGTATATTTGCAATTTCTGGGTTCATAACTTGATGTTGAAACTCATTGATGTCACTGTTTATTTGTGCAAGGTTTGCTCGAACAGTGTCCTCTGTTACCCCTGATGGTAATTTAAGTAATCCATCAGGCTCACTTCTGGCTCCATCTGTGGCTAAGAGGTCATCGATCTTATCGCTTAGTTTAGCTAGGTCAAATATCATGTCTCTGTTATTGTTATTGTTATTATTATTGGGATTTCGAATGACTTTCTGAAGGGTATCCCGGACTTTGTCTCGCAATATTTGAATGTCGCCACGTCCAAGCACCGTTTCAGGGGATTGCAATAAAACGTTCTTGAGCTCACTATTTGCAAACATTTGGAATCCTTTGATTTTCGGGTCTCCATATTTGAGATTGAAGGCATCCAAGTCTTCATTTAACCCCTTTTGGAGCACCTGAATTTGCCTTGTGGGCAGAGGCTCCCCCCTCAATTTGTACGGAGGCTCAAGGGAGTCGGATAGGAGCTGGTTAGTTCTTTGACCCAGGTTTCGTAGATCCATTTCCAACCCTTCGTTGGATAATGTGCTATCCTTCAGGTTGAGCATGTCGTCCCGAATTTTATCCCGTAAAATGTCCAGGTCTTCCGAAGTAATTGGCCTGGAGGATTGAAGGACTTTCTGTATTTTTTTGTTAGTTCTATCCTGCAGAGCTTGAATGAGGGGCTGAGCGTCCATGCCGTCGTATTTTGTCTTGAGACTATCTAGCTCTGGATTAATGTCATCTTGGAATTTTTGAAGGATTCCCAAATTATTTTCTTCAAACCCAGGTGGAGATTTTTTTAACGACATTTTGGGTTGGAACAAGTTCCCTGTGATTTGCTTAAGTTTGGTAAGATCATCCTTTAAATCCCCTTTAGAGCTTGTGTTCATGATTTCATCCAATTCATCTCGGAAGCGATCACGAACTTTTTGAATTTGCTCCTGAGAAATTGGTTTATCGGATTTGGATTTTGGATCATCCGGAGAAGTGAGGAGAAGTCCTAGTTCCGCATTGAGACGCTCTTGAAGGTCCTTGACCCTTGGATCAAGATTCTTATTTGTGTTCAGCTGTTTGTTGAGCTCATCCTGGACTTTCTTAAGTTGGGCCGCATCCATGGGGCTTTGGCCCTGCCATGGTTGTAAACTGTCACTGAGTCGATCTCGTACGTTGATGAGGTCAACTGCCATTTTCGTATCGGGTGTAGTTTGTGCTAAGTTATTGATCTGCTCCCGAACTTTGTCACGAATTAATTGGAGCTTTGGCTTAGAAATTGGTTGCTTATTGGTAAGGAGGATTTTGTCAATGTCTTTATTTATTTGGTCTTGAAGTGTCGGGATTTCGGGGCCGGTGTAAGTTTCACGTAGATCGTTTAATTCGTAGTTGACTTCTGCCTGGAATTGCTTTAGCTCCCGTCGGCCTGGATCTTCCATGGATTCTTTCCTGATTCTCCCTTTTCGTTTGACAATTGGAATTGAGGGCTCCTCAAGCGCCAAGACTTCTTCAACCAGCTTCTTTAAATTTTCTAAATCGGAACTAAACGGGTCATCAGCAATTTTCTGATTTTTATTATTAGTTGCGTCAATTTCTGCAAGAATACTTTCACGAAGTTTGGCTCTTCCAGTAGGTGTTAGAGGAGGTAGGTTTTCGACTGAATTCGGTTTGAGTTGTTGATCTTGAAATTTCCTGTTAATTTGCTGCTGCAATTCTTTCATAAGCTCATTATTATTGTGTTTTGAGGCTAACCTGGCGACCTCGGAATTAATTCTGTCCAGTTGATCCTTTCGAAGTTTTTCAGGTTGTTTTTCGGAATCAGTAATAGAGTCATCGTCCGACTCTCCAGAGGATGCATTCGGAGATAGACCCAGAAGATAATTAATTTCTCGATTAATTTTCTTTTTTTGTAATTTAATATTGTTATTGGCAAGTTGGTCCTGGAGCTTTTTAATGGAGTCATTAATTTTCTTTTTATGATAGTGAACGTCCTTGAGTTTTAAGGCTTCGGCCCTTATCTTGGAAATCCGTCGTAACTTGTCGTAGTTAGTTGGGATGAGGTCGTCTTCGTCATCACCCAGGAGGTTCCCCACAATTTTGTTGATATTTCGATGATTTGTGTTCAGATCGTCCCGCATGACAATGCTCTGTAAATGGTCTAAGCTCGCATTTACATGTCCTAGGAGAGTTCGAACTTGGCTGGGTGAAACATTTGCTGGTAGTTTGGAATACAGTTTTCGTCCCAGTGTTTTCCATCGAGATCGTGGGTCCGGTTTTTTATTGGTGGTTTGTTGGTTCTCAACTGAAGATTTGTTGGGAACCCTGGTACTGGAACTTACAACCTTGTAAAGGTCTGTAGAGCGCGACCCTTTTAGTTCGGGATGTGTAGTGTCGCCGTCCGGGACTGCAAGTGACATGTCGGATGATGTTGAAAAGCCCAAGAGTTTGATAATCTCTTCGTTAAGTTGATTTTGAAGGTAATCTAAGGGCCTGCTATTAATTTGACCTTGGAGTTCGTTGATGGCAGTGTTAATTTTATTCTGGTGTTTTTTCAGTTCTTCCCTTGATATTGGAGGCTGCTTCTCACGTGTCAATACGGAGCTGCGCTTCTGTTTTGAATTTTCGCTTAGAGGAGGTTCAAGGACTGTGACTGGTCGGTAGGTTTCCTTAAAGTATCCACCAAATAATGGCTGACCAATGAGAGAGTCCATCTCTCGGTTGATTTCGGAGTGGACTTTGGCAATGGTGTCATTTTGAATGATGTCCTGTAGCTTATTTATTGTTTCGTAAATAGTTTTGACGTGATTTTCCATGTCTTCTAATGTCAGACCGGGGGGTAGGAAATTGTTTTGATTGGGGCGGAGGTAAATATCCATGTCGCGATAATCTCCTCCCTGCTGCTGCTGGTCGTTCGTTTTACTGTAGAGAAGGACGGATGAGGGGGATGGATTATTAAAAATGTTGTTAATTTTCCCCTGTTCCTTCGCAATCTGAGCATTTTTGAGTTTTTCTTGCAGTTTGTTGAGAGCATCATTAACGTGGTCGAGATATGCTTTGATTTTTTCTGGGTGGCTCTGCTCTGCTTCGAGATTTTGTGGGTAGGTGAAACTGTTCGTGTCATTTTTAAGATTTTCAAACTCTGGCTCAAAATGAATGTTGGCAATTGCTGACTGCTGCCTTTCGTCCTCATTGAATGCCGTTTTCATTTTGTCCAAGTCGGAATTCAATTTCTGGCGAAGCTTACAGAGGCGTGTGTTGATGAGGCCCATATTTGTTTTGAGGATTTGACATTGAACTCTTTGAATGAATTTTGTGTGGCGATAGTCTTGGGGGGAAGGATACTCGTCTCGAGGGGGACCACAGCTGTAGGTAGAAGCCCCTGTTGAGGGTTTGCTCTTGGAAGCCTGTTAAAATCATTTTAACGTTTCGTATCAGATTCAGTCTTAATTTATTGAGCTGATGTAAGCAAAAAGATACTTTAAAAATTTCAAATTTTATTATTATGTGACTTTTTACTGTCAGTGTCAGTGTCAACAGGCAAATCGTAATAATTACTACTTATGGTAATTTGATGCGTTAAAAAAATGCAAAAAAAACTTCCAAAATTTAAACTTGAAAAAAATATCTAGTATATGTTTATTATTACACTTCACTCATAGGATTATAAAATACATTGGGCACAATTATTGCATTCGTAAGAAGAGTACATAAAATCTAGACCTATGTGCTACACATAAATTAGACACTTGGGTTTTTAATGCAGTACGTAGTTTTAATTTTTGACTTTTTTCACTTGTGGTATCATTATTAAAATGTATATAATATTTAGCTGAAATTTTCATTTTTTTTTAAATTAGCGCATGTAGTCTTCTGGATATAAAACGTAACTCACCTCCTCTGCTTCAATAATTTTATGGAAGTCACGAATCAAAACTCTCAATTTTTTGATTCTTTGATCTGCTCGATACCTTAGCATTAAAATCCTTCCAGCTTGAATAAATGGTCTCAGAGTTTGTTTCCTCACAAAATCTAAATCTCGAAGGTAGTTCTCTGTTGTGAAGCGCTCAGCTGCCCCAAAGCGAGGTTTTGGCAGATCTCCAGCCTCTCGGATTTGTCTTTGATTAACTTTTTTTATTTGGAGGCGCGTGAGATCTTCGCTCATATTAGGCTCCATTCCTAATGCTTTCTAAAATAGTTTGTTTATTGGGAATTTAAATGTCAATCACTTTGAATATTTCAATACTTGATACAGAAAAATATTTATTCGTAAAAAATTATTCAAGACTAAAAATTCCATTGATTTTTATTTATTGATCCTTACGTGGTACTCCATGACGTGTTTTTCTCTTTCCAACAGAATTTGTTCCAATGCTTCTGGTTGGCTCTCAATAGCTTCTTCACCGTTCCGCTCTACACGATGTAGAATGGAGAGATTGGCCTGTTTGCTTTTCACAAGATTTAGCTCAGTTTGAAACTCCATCTTTTTTTGGTTGTATATAGCGCGCGACACTGACATTGGAACTCCGAGTGGTCCTACAAAAAAAAGGAATTTTAAATAACTTAAACTTTATAGTCGTCTTTTATTGTATTTAATAACATAACCAGTATTAAGTGCTTGCCCCTGTCTATGAGCACAGAACAGGCAGTTTTTGTCTTTACCGAGTAAAGTTGCCGCGTCATCTTTTTGCAGTAAGAATTTCATGACACCAGCTGGTGTAAACAATTTATCATTTCCAAAGGTGTCACCACCACCCTGCGTGTCCACTCCTCCTCTAAAAATATTTTGGTCTTTTTCTTTTGGAACATTTTTAAGTTTAAAACGCGGTTGTTTGGAACGAGATTTTGTCTCCTTCTTCTGAGCTAGAGAACTGGTCAACTTTTCAATCTGGCAAACATCTTGACGGAGGGATTCACTGAAATCAAAAAAACATTATTGGAAATGTATTTGTCTGTGACTCCAACTTCATATTATTTATGAGTTTATTATGAGAATACGCAGATTTTATTTGATTTTATTAACATTACTTCTCTAAATTGGGAACGCATCGTCCAAAAACGCTGATTTCATATGGCTGGCTCTCCACTCCGGGGAATTTAATTTGTAGTTTGAAAGTTAGCGTTAAGTATTCATGCGCAAGAAAGACTACTGTCAGACTTTGAACTCCATCCATCCCGCCTATTGTGCCTGTGTGTGAAATTAAACGTACAATTTAGAAAACAATACATTTTGTTAGCGACTATAAATTTTATTAAATTGTATTGGCGCACCGCTCCGTGGGCTGACGTTAAATATCGGTGTCAGCGGTGACACTACGCAAAAATCGTAGGTTCGATTTCCACTTGGTACTGGAAGAGTTATTTTACCTTCGACTCTGAAAGAATTAAATTTGGTAGTCATCAATAATCAATATTGTGCTGTAAAATATAAAAATGTGTACTGAAGATTATGTTTTTCTGTGACTTTATTTTTAAGTAATTACCGTTTGTCCAAAGTTGCAATGGGCAAAGACACAAATTTTGGGAGAACAAACCAGTCAATTCCAGGTAGTAACTCGAGTAAAACTCGTATTCCTGATTGACACGGCGTTTGAATTTCGAAACAGTCCACACAGATCTGTGTATCCCGTGGCTTGCATTTCACATAAATAGTAACTTCAGAATTAGCGAATAAATTAACTTGGTCACAGTAAACTTGGAAGATGTCCGTTTGTGGGAGGATTAATCGAAATCTAACATGGGTTTTACTTTTGTTCCAAATCGTGACTGGAACTACGTGAGCTAGGACATTGTCGTATGGGAATTTTATGTGACTAGGCGTCACCGTGATTACATCATTTTCATTTCTACTCACTGTGTTTTCTAAAATGGGAAATATGCATTTATTTAACAATTTTTTATTTACGCATACACTTGTGTCTTAAAGTCTCTTTGCTTATATAGCGTGTATATATATTGATGCTATACGCGGGTCTCTAATAGAATTCTTTTTCATTCTGGTTTAAAATAAAATAAATAGTTAATACTAAAATGTACTCGTTTATGTAAGTCATTTACTTGTGGGACTGGAAAGGTTACAAAAGTCCTCCACCGTTAGATGCGTACATTCTATCATTTTGGCTCAGGTGAATGATGAATGAATTGAATCCAAGAGGAAGTGTGTTTGGTTTAATAAACTTATATGGTTTTTGTAACAATTCCGCTTTGGTTGTTGGACCTTTTGTTGTTCCGCAATGCCCCGGGATTTGCTAGTTAATAATTGGTGCGGTACTGCGGTACTTTGAATATGTATTTAGTATGCAGGCATTCGTTATTCGATTTCGATATGCTTTCCTTTTTTGGTTTTTAAATAATGCTGTTTTTTTATGAAGGGTTTTTGCTCCTGATTTTTATAAATGTGTGCTTGAGTTGTGAAAAAGTTGACACGTGGAGTTCAATTTTATTTTTTTAATCAAGCAGTATTTCTTCACAGATTTTGCTCAAAATACGTTATGGACTGATTGTTTTTAACAGAGGTTTTTTATTGTATTTTTAGATTTCAGGCTGCCTGAATATATATCTGTCCTGTCATTTGTGTTACTATGTTGTTTAAAGATTTGAGATTCGATCTACCTACACTTGGCTACACTTTAAGAGACAGTCTGCCTGCCTGCTATCTACCCTTCTCCTGCTTCGGCTAGTTGGCGAATGACAAATTTAATTAAAAACTATTAAACTATATAATTAGGCACATTTTCTAAAGGGAAAGATAAGAATTTATTTATTCTCGCGATAAATATTACTAGAGTTTCCTTAAAGAACGACTTCTATCATCTCTATCGTTAAAAACTTTCGGATGTTTTTACGCAATTATTTTTTTTATTTTTAATAAAATCGGTAGTTTCTCTCACTGAATTGGGGGTAATTACAAAATTAGTTCTAAGGCAACATAACATGACCATATTTAAGCATTTTTTACGACGCGAATTACTAATTGTGTGATGTGATTATGTGATGATAAAAGACTTAAATTTTGGCTGTGTAATTTGAAGCAATTTATTTAGTTACATAATTCTGTGAAGAACCAAAATGACCCATATCCAATTTAATTTAAGCTAGAATCAAAATGAGCTGTCATAAAAACAAAATGAGAAACATACGTAAAATGTTAATTCAGGGTTTTTTAAAAGTGTAAAATTTTCTATTTGCATGTTTTTGATACGTGTATGTGTATGTAAAATGTTATATTTACATGATTTTTGAAAACTGTAAAATGTTCTATTTACATGATTTTGAAAAGTGTAAAATGTTCGATTTACATGTTTTTAAAAAGTATAAAATGTTCTATTTTAATTATTTCAAGGCATATTTCAATATTTTTGTAGATAGTGGGTATTGGTTTTAGCTACAAATAGATATGGGTCATTTTGGTTCTTCACAGACGATAACTATTGCTTAAAATTCAACCAAAGTATTATTGGATGTATTAGGTATCTAAAATATTGACATTAATTTAGTTGGGACATAAAATTGTTGTAAAGTTTTTATATATTATTATGAGAGTCTTGTATTCAATCCTAATTAATTAATTACGTCATGATTTATTAAAATACATTAAAAATGTAGAAGCAAGGAACTCTAAACTAATTGTATCTACTATTTTAAGCCTGCCGGCTTCCTTGCTAGATTAATTCAATTGGCAGTATTGGCACAAACGAAGCTCCAGGAAGACCGCTAACACGTTCAAACCCGAACCCGACGACCAACACAAGTGTTTGTTTTTGTTACCTGGTTACGGTTTCTGGTTGGGTGGCCGTTGGGTGATAGGTAGTACAGCACCAGGGTTATCTTTGTGGCTTAATTAGGTTTATTTTATTGCCTTTACTTTTGACGGATTATTGATTTTACTTACTATTCTTTTAATCCTGTTCCTAGCTCTCTTAAATGATTTTGATTAAAATATCAGGTGGAATGTGATTTTCCGCCCAAAACTATTTATACAGTGCTTTAGTATACCCAAGTAAACAATTTTAGTATGTAGTACAGACTGACTGTCAACAAATCAAGTATACTTCATAAATTGACAGCAACATTTTTACAGTTTTACTCTGCTTTTGCTAATTGTAGGTAGTGTCATTACAACTTCACGACATTAATATTCCTTGTTTGTATTACTGGCTCATAATTTGCCTGTTGTCAACGCATACAAACTACCGCATGAAAACGCGCTGGTTCGGATTTTAATTAATTGTCAATGGACACATCGTGGGATATGGTTAGCTCTCTGCGTGAAAATGCTGGGTAATTGCTTACTAGAATTATAATAATGACAACTGATTTTAATTTGGGGTATTAAAGCTACTTACTTACCTTGACGGGCATCGCTCGTCATACTTCATACTTGGCAAACTGGCTGTCAAAAGATATGTACTAAGATACCATACATGTAGATTTTAACATGTAAATTAACTTTGACGTCTAATGTCTGAGTACAGCCCATTCACCTTTGGGTTATTGTAATGACAATTGATTTTCATAAAAAAAATGAACGAGTGATTTAATTGAGGTTTTGCAGGTCAGGTTTGTCAGTTGTTTTGTGAGTTTTATAGTCATATTAACTATATAGGAAAGTATGTATCTATACAGACGGGCTCAAAAAGCCGGGTTCTTTTGGTTTTTCAAGACGGTGAGAGTTTATTTTACTCTTGGCAACCTTTTGCCAGTCGAAGTGGATTGTACCATGAATGTTGAATGTTCAATCTATTATTTTAATTTCAGAACAACATCTCCAAACGAGAACAATATACGGCCTGGATCCACCATGACTACAGCTGTCGGTCTCGGTCGCATGGGTTCTTCTATGGGTGGGAAGACTCCTTCAACCACTTCTATTGGAACTGCTAGAAATGCTTTCACTGGTAACTTAAAATTTAATAGGGTATAACGTGTTTGGAATTACCTACTGTATTACTTATTACATATAGTTAGTGTGGGGCTTTGATTTTTTACGTGTTTTTCAAAACTGCAATATGTATGTAGCAGAATAGACACATAATATACATAAAAGTTTATTAAAATAACTAAGTGTGGTTTGGCTATTCTTTTATTTCCAAATTCTAGAAGACACACTGATGGAGTACATTCCTGATTTGGAGGAAGTACAAGAAGAAGATTTAACCATGACTGTCGCATCTGCTCCAGCGTAATAATTTTCACTATTAAAATGTATTATTTAATAGACGATTAAATCGCCTTTAGATTCAATAAACTGTATTTCATAAATAAGGTGACTGCAACTTACCGTTTGTAAAAACAAAAGTAGTAGTTTTCTGCTTCGTAAGACGAATACGATTTTTTTACATCGGTGTTTGCCAAAAGTTCAGGTTTTGAATTATGTGGTGTGATTTAATTACTTTTGCATATTATGTAGCTCGATCGTATATTTTTACGTAAATGATTTTTAGGTATAAAATTCAACAGATAACAAGTTTGAAAGAGTTGGATGCGGACCTTCTCCAGAGTAAACCATTTTCATCTGTGGATGGCGTCAGTTTGAGGAAACTGTGCAAGTTTGTTGTGCCTGAAAGATTTCTTATTGAGGTCAGCCCCAGCCCCGTACTTAAATGTACATAGTATTTACTAAATTGCAAGAACTATTTATATGAAAAAAAAAATGTATTACATAATCCATGATATATTGTACTGAATTTGACAGAACGATGAATTTTGGGATTGGGAAAATACTTACACCGAGATTGCCTCTGAATTTCGTAAAACATTCGCTACATCTACTTCTAGGAGCGCGAAAGAAGTGCCTGTTCTAGAAATGCCCGACAGTGAAGAAAAAAAGTAAACTCCATAGCTGACTCCAGACTTAAATTAACATACATATAGCCTCAGTTAAATTAGAACTACACTTTTCATTTCAGTCCGGATTATGTAAATGTTTATTTTTTTATTATTATTTTTTACGACCAGTAAATTAGTTAAATGTTAGCATAAATTTATTAAGGGAGTAATATGTAGTAAGTAGGAATAGCTGATTCACCTTTTGGATTGTAATTTAAATTTAATTTAAAACTTTAAAATGATGTTACTACACTTTTACTTCTGCTGCTTAACTACTTTCATTCATTCTTTCAATACGACAAAAAGAAAAGCGCAGCGACTAATCACAATTTTAAGTTAGTACTTTCAGTAACTCGAATCCGTCCTCAAACAACAGTAATAATAGTATTAAGAGTAGTTAGTTAAATCCTGAATTTATGCATTAGGTCACTGTTTGTTATTGTAACCATTTAACATCAGCAAATGTAGTGAGAGTGTTTACATCCTTTTAGTAATAACGGTAAGCTATTAACTCAACGCAGTGACGGTGAATATTTCTAATTTATAACTCTGAAATTTGTGTGTGTACTGTGTACTGCAACTACATAATTGTGTTAGTTTTGGTCTAGTCAGAATGTTTCAAATTATTAATGCTCACAAAAAATTTAATCTTACAAAAAATATGTCAAAAACAAAAAACTGATAAAGGCTCTTTGGCTCATATGATTCTGTAAATCCAGAAAAAGTTGTACTAGCAATTATTTGACAGCTTATTATTTTATTCCTACCTATCTACATAATTTAGCGGATTTTTCACGATATCGAAATATTTGACCCATTTTAAAGTGTTATATACCAATCGAAAGGTAACGACGAGTAGAATCCAAATAATGAACTCTGCACGATTTTACTCACAAATTTTCAACATTTTTTTTTTAAAAACCGCCAATTTTTTCGAAAATTCCGCCTAAATATTTTTTTAAGCGTCCGAAGCCTAAAACAAAATACCCGTTTTCTTAATTTTTCAAGGGCTTTAAAATGATATATCATACATTACCATCACTCAATTTTGAAAAAAAAATAATTCAGTTTTTTAATTACAATTAAAAATTAATCATGACCTGACCTCGAACTACAAATTCAATAGGTTCGCCTATTAATTCCGGTTTCACTGGTATATCGTTCATATCTGCATTCATTGACTGACGGGTTCAAATTTCGGATTTAAGATTTGGCGGGAAATTCAAAAAATGTACTTTTCAAAAACTGAAAATCGCCTGGAGGCATTTTCGCCTGAAACATTTTTTATTAACATTTACAAGTCTGCATTGAAATTGCCACTATACTTACTCTTTCACGGCTACCTCCCCTTAATTTAAAGGTTATAAATTGACCCGGCAAGAACTGCCTAACGTTACTGTTAAGGCTGCCATAAAACAAGGGCTTTAGCCCTTGTTTTTTATTACATATTTTTACAATTCTTATAAACCTCAATGCTTAAGTATAATATACATATACATATACAGATACTATTAGATATATATATATACTTCATAATACTTCAGAAGGAATTTAAAAGCATTTATAGGAAATACCAGCTTCTGACTTAACCCATAAATATTTATAAGAGACAGGGCAACAAGGGGAATTGAGCACATGAGACTTCCTTACTTCAAGCACTTCAACTTCAACTACTTAAGACTTAATGCGTTAATATTACGTTAGATGTGAGTGTAGACACACTTATTGGATCATTACCGGACACATTTCTGATTGAGTCGTAACTGTGTGAAGCATGTAGCAATTACATAACTATGGCCGTCACGTCACGTCCGCGCCCCCTGGGTCAATATCACAACATTGTATATAAAGACCCTTCGACCTTCAACCCTTGCATCTTGTTTCTATTTTTGGTCACGATTAATTACATAACCAGCAAAAATGTGTTGAGTTAAAATATGCTACCAAAAATTCAAATTGTAATTTTTTTGATTATTTTAATTGTACCAAGATCGCTGGATCCCTAAAAACACAATGGCAATTTACAGTATCAGTAGACTAATGTAAACGTATGGTTAAATCACCTCGACTACATTAAATATTTTTTAAAGTGGTTCAGGAAAAATTAGTTGAGAGATTTCACGATTACAACGTTTTTAAAAAAGATAGCTTTCTAAATTAGAAATTAGAAATTCTAATAGTAGGTAAAGGTATGTTGCTCTAACTCCGAAGGGAACTATGTGAAGCTAATGGATGGGGCAATACGATCTTTCATTCCTACCTATCTAGGTACATAATTTACCGGATTTTTCACACTTTTGAGATACTTACCCAATTTCAACGTGTAATATACCATTCGAAAGCTAATGACCTGTAGATTACAAATAACGCAAAAAGGAAGAGTTTATCGACCTACGTTTGCCATTTTTTTTTAAAACCGCTACTTTTTTTGAAAATTCCGCCTGAAATTGTTTGTATGCGTCGGAGGCCAAAAACAAAATACCCGCTTTCCTTATTTTTCGAGGGCTTTTAAATGATGTATCATGCATTAACATCGGCCAACTTTTACAAAAAATTAGTTAAGTTTTTTAATTACAATTAAAAATTAATCATGATCTGAGCTGCCACACTACGTTAATTGGATTCGCTCATTTATTTCGGTTTGATGGGTATATCGTTTATGTGTGATTCCATTTAGTAACAGGTTCAAATTTGGATTTTAAGATTTGGCGGCAAATTCAAAAACTTCTACAAAACTTAAAATCACCTAAAGGCATTTTCGACTAAATCATGTTCATTATTTATTTAAATGTATAGGTCAGCATCGAAATTTAATGAATGACAGACTAAATTGCTATAACCTAATAAGATCAATAAGAAATCTTGAGTTTACACAATATTTAAAGTTTTCGCGGGAAATTCAAAAATTTCAATATTGTACTTTTGGTTTTTGCTGTTAAGGCTGCCAATCCTGCAACCTTGTAAATGTCAAACTGTGCTGTTAATTATTGTGATATTTTGGAGGGCAGTAAGGGAGCCCAAAATCCCTCACCCAGTTGACTTCAGTCTGGGGTAACAAAACTGACTTATTTCACTAGAGCAGCATAGTTGGACATATAAAAAAGGTGTTTTTTATATTTTTTTATTTTAATATACACGGAGCCCTTACTATTTTTTTTCCTTATTAAGGTTTTTTTTTCTACCAAAACACAAATTTGGCTCAACGTTTTACAAATTGTTTTGCTTTAAAATGCAAAATTATAGGATATCAATTACTAGTAACACAGTCAAGAATCAAATGATTCCACATGTAAATTCTGTTATCCTCAGCGCTTGATATATGTCGCCAGGGCTTCTTCGTTTTTCTTTAAGAAAATTATGTACTGTTGCGTTACTGTATTATGTTAAGTAGAAATTAAGCGAAATTCTCTATCTATTACATGTACTGTTTTCGAGGATGATTATACATTCATTTGTGTCATTTTTGTGTATGTACTTTATGTAATAATTGGTTTTCAACGAACGAAAGATAATAAAAACCCCTGAATAATAATAATAATAAAACAAGGGCTTTAGCCCTTGTTTTATTTTCCTCTTAATAATTTGTTGTGATCTTGGATATTATTATTATTATTTATTAGGAACCCCCATTGGTACCCATTTGGGTACCACCTAATAAACCTATAGTGCTATAGATTTATCAATACAGCATTTCAGTTATTACTACCTATTCACATAATTTTTCCGTACTATAATTTCATGTTACATAGTTTTTTTTAATGGGGCAGTTTATACGTTAAAAAATTATTAAGTAAAATACCGAGCTTTAGTTTTGTTTTACAGATAATTTCACTTTCAATCAGTGAATCTGTGCAGCGCAGTGGGGCTATAAGAAATTCATGGTTTAGTTAATAGTGGGATGGCCATGGCATTGGCAAACATACCTGTGCGCTCTTAGGGGCCATGTACATATTACGTCAACACTTAGGGGGGGGGGGGGGTCAGACGATATTCGTAAAAATGTTGACCAAGTTGTTGACCAAGGAGCCTAGGGGGGGGGGTCGTAGCCGGTTTGACGTCAACATTTGTGAACAGCTTTTTTTCTTCACATGCTTTTAGAATTCGCGAATTTTTTAAATAAACGACCAAATTCAGTTTGTTTAAAAATACTTTAACTATGTACTCATAGATGGCGCCACGTCATTATGTTGAGTCAACACTTTGGGGGGGGGGGGTATGCAAGAAATGTTGACCAAATGTTGACCAGCGATCCTAGGGGGGGGGGAGTCAGAAATCTGGAATTTTGTGTTGACGTAATATGTACATGGCCCCTTAACGAGTGCATATAAGAATTTGAGATCACCCGTAAATGATGTAATTGTTAGGGTGGGTGGAAATTTCAAGGTATTGATAACAAGGCATATTAAGAAAGATCACCGTTAGAGCAAAATCTAAAAGTGATAACATGTGGGTGCGTCCTAAAAGAGTTATTATTTAGGCTGACATCATTTACGAACCATTCCTTAGGTAAAATAAGACTGGAACATTCGAGAAGTGAAAAAGACTGAAAGCGGCTGCTAAACCCAGCGCCAGTCAACAAAAATACGCAACCGGGACATTCAAAATCCCGACGTGGTTCCTTTTATTTTCCGCTTTTTCGCAAACTTCAATTCTTGTACGTATGTACATACAACACTTCACAACGAACACAGACTGTGATCAGTGTGATCGTAGCACCTCTGCAGTGGTACTGCCATAGGCATAGTCCGTAAATGATGTTATTCACTAGGTGGGTGGATCCTAAAAACCTCTCCATAAGCCCATGTTAAAACAGTTGTCATTCTATTGTTAGAGTGGGTAGGTGTATCAAAAAAAGGCATGTTATGGATGACATCATTAATGGACTATGCTGTGCTAGTCTGTACGCTTCTTGACTCACTCACTCAGACCTCACTCTTTCACACTGAAGATAAGGCAGGGCGAAGAAGTATTCTGATTTTCCTCAAAATTCAACTCAGTTTTTAATTGTAATTGTTTAATTGTGGCATCTTAACTCCTGTCAAAATGGTAAGGCGTTTTCTTTATTATTCTTTTTATATTTAATTGTTACATGTAGTTTTATTTTCAACTTTAGATTTGTAGGGTTATTTTTGTGTCGGGTGTTGCGGGGGCGGGCGATTTGGTCAGTCGGTGGTTATGCCTCATGGCTGGTGCCATTTGCTTGTCTTTCTTTCATGGCTGGATTTGATGGTCAAATCCAGTATATATCCAGTTTGGTTGTTTTCAGTTTTTGGATTTGTAATATCAAATTTTTATTATGCATTTTGTTCGTATCGGTTAGTAAGCCATGGATCTTCAGTATTATTTACTCCGGGAGTATTTACCGGCTAATTTATAATTAATAGCTCAATTGCAACTTCACTTGCAGTTTGCTTTGTTAGTATTTTGCAATTTAATGTTGAATGTACTGTCAACTGTTGGAAATTTTAAATATAATTGATAATGTATGTATGTGTGTATTTGTGTATTGAGATATTCAACCATTTAATATAATTGATAATGATTGTATACCAAAGATCGGCGCCTAGCCTAGAAAATAGGCAAAAAATAGGCGATAGGCTAGGGTGCACCGCCATTTTCAGCAAAAATAGGCTAGGCGATAGGTAGGCCAAGCCAAAATCATTATTAATAGGCTAGGCTAGGATAGGCATTTAAAAATTAATAGCCTGCTAGGCAAAAACTGCCTAGTAGGCATTTTTGGCCTATCAGGCTGCACTTATAACCGTTCACAGAATAAAATAATATTAAATATCACGATTAATCACGGCTTCCGTTTTCATTAACTTACGAATTTCATAAATCTAAATCGATTCAATCACCAAGAAAAATCGTCGGTCGTTAAAAAATAGGCGTTTGGTAGGCTAATTAAGAAAATAGGTTATTGATAGGCTAAATAAAAAATAGGCGATAGGTAGGCTGTGAAAAAAGTCAGTCTGATAGGCTAGGCGATAGGTAGGCTGTAAAAAAAGTCAGTCTGATAGGCTAGGCGATAGGCTGTACAGTTATTCTGCAAAAAAATAGGCTAGGCGCTAGGTAGGCTGTTCAAAAGGCCGATCTTTGTTGTATACTGATATTTACGTATAATTATATGTTGTATGTTATAGTATCGAATATGTATATTTGATAAGTAAGTACTTTTTACTTCTTACAGTCAGTTGACAGTAAATTATTATCATGCGTCTTGTAAGTTGTAAGTTTGTAGTTGGAGTCAATATTTTTGATTTTACAGCTTAAAGAGATATTCTAATTTTTACTCTCGTAATGTATGAGATTATGTCGCTGTAAAGTAACTTTGAAATATTATTAATGTTTTATAGCAACCTCAAATTATTTTGCTGAGAGAAGGAACGGAGTCGGCCCAGGGACGGACTCAATTGATTTCCAACATCAATGCTTGTCAAGCTGTGGTGGAGGCAGTGCGGACCACTCTGGGTCCCAGAGGGATGGATAAATTGATTGTGAATGAAGGTGGTCAAGTTACCATTTCCAACGATGGAGCGACTATCATGAAGAAACTGAATGTTGTTCACCCGGCAGCTAGAACTTTGGTCGATATTGCTAAATCTCAAGACTCTGAGGTAACTATCTATTAATGATTGAATAGCAACTTTTTTAAAGCCGATTGTCACGAACATGTTATTAATTGCCGACGTTTTCCTTCATTCTATTACATATTAATTCCAGTGTCATGTAAATTATCAGGCTTTCTCGTATGTCTTTTAGTTTTGGTTCTTAGTTGTTTGGTAAATGCCTGAATGGTTATTTTATTATCCTTGCTTTGGTTTTATTTCATAGGTTGGTGATGGAACAACAAGTGTCGTCCTTCTTGCCGGTGAATTTCTGAAGCAAACGAAGTCATTCATTGAAGAAGGAGTTCATCCTCGTCTCATCATCAAAGCTTTCCGTAAAGCTGGTGATTTGGCTGTGGAGCGGATCAAAGAAATTTCCGTTAAGGTAGAACAAGGAGATAAGGAATCTAAGCGAGCCCTTCTGGAGAAGTGTGCTCAGACTGCTCTGTCCTCCAAATTAATTCATCAACAGAAGGAATTCTTTGCCAAGATTGCTGTGGATGCCGTCATGACTCTCGATGAACTCCTTCCCATGGACATGATTGGTATTAAAAAAGTTCAGGGTGGTGCTCTTGAAGACTCTTTCTTGATCCCCGGGGTGGCTTTTAAGAAAACCTTTTCATATGCTGGATTTGAAATGCAACGGAAGCGTTATGATAATCCTAAAATCGCACTTTTAAATATTGAATTGGAGTTAAAAGCTGAAAGAGATAATGCTGAGATCCGAATGACTGAAGTTGAGGTACAAGCATTATTTTTTTGTATATATTTGTTTTTTTAGAGCTGTTTGAGTAGTACAGTTATTTGACAACTGTTTACATGTTACTCCTAGAATTATTACTTTTTATTGAGGGATTTTTATTTGCATATTTGCGTATTTTTATTTACAGTGGCAAACTTGCTTTCAGTAATTAATTATATATTATCTAATTGTAACTGTTTCGAAATCATTTGGTTGTAAATTACATTACAGGAGTACCAAAAAGTTGTGGATGCTGAATGGAACATTCTTTACGATAAATTGGACAAAATTCATGCTAGCGGAGCCAATGTTGTCTTGTCTAAATTGCCCATCGGCGATGTGGCTACGCAGTACTTTGCGGATCGGTATGCTTTTCCCTTCTACTACATACCTGCTATTACTAGTTACGATTTTAATTCTGAAATGATGTGAAACGTACGCTGCTGTTATTTAACTACCAAAATTGGAAAAGTTATTATTAACGTGTGTAAAAGTAACAAATTTTAATCGTGTGCTACTTGATCCTACTCTTTTACAGTGATATGTTCTGTGCTGGCCGTGTGGCAGAAGAGGATTTGAAGCGAACTCACAAAGCTTGTGGGGGTGCAATTTTGACGACAGTTTCGGATTTAAACGAGAAGACACAGGGGACTTGTGAAGTGTTCGAAGAGGTTCAAGTGGGCGGGGAGCGGTATAACTTATTCAAAGGGTGCCCCAAATCCCGCACTGCCACGATCGTTCTTCGAGGTGGAGCTCAGCAATTTATGGATGAGACTGAAAGGTCTCTACATGATGCAATTATGATCGTGCGACGCGCTCTGAAGAATGACTCCGTGGTTGCTGGTGGAGGAGCAATTGAGATGAACCTCTCCAGGTATTTACGGGAGTACTCACGGAACATTGCTGGGAAGGAGCAGACTCTGATCTGGGCCATTGCCCGGGCTCTCGAAATTATTCCCAGGCAACTCTGCGACAACGCCGGCTTCGATGCCACTAATATCCTTAACCAGCTAAGGCAGAAGCATGCTCTAGGTATGTTCAATAATTCCAATTAGATTAAAGCTTAAATTGGAATTGTATATGATTGTATTGATTTGGGATTGAATATCTTCTGTGAAAAGCCAATATGACACATATCCATTTGTAGCTAAAAACATCCACTATATCTACAATATCCACTATTTACAAAAATATCAAAACATTTCTTGAAAGCATTTAAATAAAATATTTTGCACTTTTAAAAAATTTTTAAATAGAACATTTTACGTTTTTCAAAAACGTGTAACTAGAACATTTTACGTTTTTCAAAAATGTGTAACTAGAACAGTTTACACTTTTCAACAACATGTAAATAGAACACTTTGAACTTTTCAAAAACATGCAAATAGAATATTTTGCACTATTTGAAAACATGCAAACAGATCCCAAAACGTGCGAAAATAGAACAGTTTTAACTACGCCTTTCCAAAACGTGTAAATAGAACATTTTACACTTTTCAAAAACATGTAAATGGAACAATTTGCACTTTTCAAAAACTCTTAATTTACATTTTATGCATGTTTCTCATTTTGTTTTTATGGCATCGCTTGATTTGATTCTAGCTTAAATTGGATATGGGTCATTTTTGTTCTCTAAGGCGGTATGTAGTACATCGCTATCGCTAATATGAATGAATAAAATTTTCAGTCTCTATTTTGTAACTTATTTAGTTGTGTAAAAAAACAGTTTTCGACAAAATAAGCATGTAGATACTTCTTATTGCTTATTGTGTTGAGAAACTAAATTTACATTCAGGGTTCGGAGGTGGTATAACCACCCTTGGGTAAAAGGGTGGTTATACCATGGTATTAACATGTTAATACAGGTAAGGCAACAGATGGTTATAACATGGTAAAACTGGCAATCAGTAAAATGTATTTTTTTAAATTCATAAACTACTTTCGGATAAACTCAAGCATCTGATACGACAGAATTTTTCTTCATACGTCACCAGATCCTATGTATTCAGCTATTTATATACATCATTTTGCTATCGTACACTTTGAAATCGAACTCACGAGTCTGCTGCCCGCGCAAAAAGGAATTAACTAGCTTAGTTTTTTTTACTACCTATACAATTTCAGTTTTAGCAAAATGTGTGCTTTATTCTATAGAATTATTGAAATTATTATATTTAATTTCCCATAAGCCAGAATGTTTATTTGGTGTATCAGAGGAGGAGGTGAATCAGGAGCTGTAAGGTGATCATTATTGCTAAAGTGAGTTCTATATATAAATAACTGTATTAGGTTTGTATTATAACTACAGAATATTTGACTCTAGGTAAAGTATATTTAGTTCGAATTCAGAAATTGTGGTCAAAACATTGCTAAATTTCGAAACTTGATTTACCTTATATTTAATTAATGTTATTTTGTTTTTTAAAGTTAGTATTTGTATTTTTAGTAATTTTTACAGACATATATATTACAACAAAATCATTTATTTGCTGAGAAATAAATAAATGCTAGAAATATAGCGAAAAATATTGGTTTTAGTCTACATATGACTACTTTTGCAATTTCGCCATGTTTTACCATGTTAATACACCTTTTGCCATGTTATAACATGGTTTCTCCCGCTTGGCATGGCAAAACGCATTCTCCAGGTGGTAAAACCGAACCCTGTTTACATTACTTAAATATAAAAAAATTGGGATCGGTGATGTTGCTCCTTCAGTAGATATAAGGCTGTCCTAAAATATTATGTGATTTTTTGTCTTCCTTCAGGGGAACTCTGGTACGGAGTTGATATCACGAAAGAAAACGTGGAAGACAACTATGTGGCTTGTGTATGGGAGCCGGCAATGATGAAAATTAATGCAATTACGGCCGCCATCGAAGCCTGCTGTTTAATTTTGTCCGTAGATGAAACGATAAAAAGCCCCAAGAGCGGTGGATCGGATATGTCAGCTAATAATCCTTACGCTGGTGGAATGCCTGGAATGATGTAAACAGGCAGAGAAGTATCCCAATAAAATACCTACCTACCTATTCTCGCTTCTATTTCTAAACACAATTATTATGTAATAATTATTTTACACCATCAACATACTAGAACATGCTAAAACTTGATTTGATTATTATTATAGATTAGTGATTTAAGTTGATATTAAAAAAAAAATAAAAACAAAAAGGGTTCAACAACAACATTACCAAACAAAATGCATTTAAAATATTTAAATAATAAACTTCTGCCTATTATTTCAATTTAAATCCATTGTAGTTTTTGCAACTACGAGGAATAAAATTCCTTTTAAAAATCCACTATAGTTTTTCTTTCAGTATTTCTAACCGGTACCGGTGGTTCGCTTTTACCTTAATTGTTTCTGGTTTCAACTGTCTTATTTGCCTAAGGATGTGTGTCTGTATCCATCACTCAATTTATACTTGTTATTATTTAAATATTACATACCTCTAGTGTGCCTATAGTACCTACTTTTAGATACGCTGCAGAAACAGTTTAACTCTGTTCTCTTTTTCTGTGGTCTGTTTTGGTTGGTAATATCTCATTTGGATTCGTTTGCATTGCAGCGTTTTGTGTTAATCCAAAAATGTTTTTTCATCATGTTTTTTACCAGTTATAAAATAGAAATTTTGAAAGAAGTATTATTCGAAATGGAAATTTGGAATGTTTGCCTTGCCTTGTGTATCATCAACACCAACTTAACTTTTGCGTGACTAAAATTATAAAAAGGAGATAAAACTGCAAAGCAATTATTATTAATGTAACATATGCCAAGTGCGTGGTAAAAGTGCCGCATCGACTAAATATACTTAAATAAGATCCAAAATTGAATTATTGCAATGATTACTTCTCAAAAAATAATGAACAACAACATAACTCTGTACTTGTGGTGACCTATTATAAAATAAAGTAATTAACTTTCCGTTTTGGTTACTAAATTTGTGGAAGTTTCCCTAATTCGTATTCTTTGATTCATTTCATTTGATGTTATAAGTATAAGTGACTGCACTGCAGGGATATTGCAAATTAATATAGACTGAATAAAATAAATAACAGATTGCATAGCCAATAATAAAGCATACGTGATTAATTAATTAAATACTATTACTTTAAAATGTTAAAAAATACATTAATAAATCAGTAAATAAATTAATAAATAAATAAAAAATAATAATAAAACAAACAAGTATAACAAACATTTTACGCAGAGATACAAATGGGAAATCCTTGTTCCTAGGAAAGTCTCGTGTTTCCTTAAGCGGGTTTAGCAGTATGACGGAAACGAGAGCTGCTGGCAGAAAAGTAGAGTTGATGAACTAACAAAACAAAGTGAAATTAAAATTAGCAGGCTCTGATAATTATTGTGATTTGTGATATAATATACTTGACTCAAAACGTATTTAAAGCTCTTGAACTTAAAACTGATACTGCTACTTTAGTACAGAGTGGAACAGAGTCTACTCTGCTAGTCTGATTGCGGTTCTTGCCTTTCTTATGGCTGATCCTGAACATTTATAATACGAATGAATGATATTTCAAACCAGCAGTCCACGCTCACGTTTGACAGTGTTGACACGGTTAACGGTTAGTTATTATTTCCGTTTGTATTTACTGTGATGTTTCCTTTCCCATGGGGGATTCTTTAAACAATTCAATTTAAGTACTTCCAACTTCTCCTTAAGCTAACAGATTACCGACCGGGTTGTATGTATCTTGTATCTTATGGGTTCCATAACTAACACGCTCACCGACCGGGTTGGTGTTGTCCTTCCCCGTAATCGGCAATCGGCAGCCTGTTTCCTAGTGTTCCTACAATCAACAATGACAGTCTACAGTCAACAGTGTTGAATATCGTGGACGTGGAGAAGACTTTTAATAGTTGCAGTTGCAACTTATCACTTATAGGCTTAGATACATCCCTACTACAAATGCTTTATCTGATTAAACATGTTTACTATTTTTGTAGTATTTGCTACTAATTAATTTTATGAAGTTATGTATCCATGTACTAATCGAGATGGTGAAAGAGAGCAGTCACAAAATCATTCTGCCGTATTTGACGGTGAAAAAAACAATTTTGATCATGTTCCCTGCGTGCCCGTTCAAGACTGCTGTCAAACTAAAATTAAAAACCTAAACCAACAGCAGCAAAGATCCATACGTAATCATCCCTCTTCCTGTTCAAATTCCAGCAGCTATGAACAACTTGAGGACAGAGTCAAAACTTTGGAGAAAGAATTACATTTTCTACGGGCGAAATCGAGGAAGGACGATGAGTGGAAAAAGCTAATTCAAAATTGGATCTACCAACAACATGGTTCGTGAAAGTACCTATACAATATTTTTATGTTGTATGTATGCATTTTTATAAAAAGCTTCCCCACTAGTATTAAATTGGCATTTACGTGCATTCTGCATTTGTGTCAAAGTATGTCATATACACGATATCGTCAGTGAGTGAACATTGAAAATTAGTTATTTCCAAGTTACCTAGGCAAGAATTAAAATGAGTCAAGTCAAAAAGACTAAATAGGGCAAGAGATAGATGCCTAAAACGGTAATTTCAAGTTTTTGAAAAGTGTAAAATGTTCTATTCGCATGTTTTAAAAAAGTGCAAATCCAATTATTCTTCGTCTATTTTTTTTAAATGCAATAATAATATTCTACTTACATGTTTTGTAAATGTGTAAAATGTTCTATTTACATGCTTTAGGAAAGTGCAAATTATTCTATTTACATGTTTTTAAAAAGTCTATAAAAATTTTTATTTACATGCTTTGATGATCACGATATATTTTTTTTTGTAGCTAATGCGCTTTGTTGGTATACATACCTAAAAATGGATGTGGGTAATTTTGAGTTATAACTCACGACATGTGTGTAGTGTGTAACTATTAGCTCATGAAAATCTCTAACGACGACATTAAATTAAATATATTTTATTTACACAGAACAAAAGTTACGTGACTTCAAAAACCAGTTATCCCAGCTAACTGAGTTTGACGCAGACCCCGATGTGGATTTAGACCGCCCGCTTTTTAACACTCGAGTTCCTACCGCAACCGCGACCCGCTGTCATTCTGTCGCTACTTTTCAGTCAAGTCAATATCAACAAGAGGATGACAGTGGAGGAGGCGGAAATGGAATTTGCTCACAGTCACAGTTATTTAAACCAAGTTATAGTCGATGTGATACTACAAGTACTACAAATACTACATCTATGGATCAGTCAGGTTCCACATCAAGTCCCTGTACTATTCCCGGCCTCCCAGCATCCCAGCTGATGGAACCCAAAGCAGGTTCTTCTGAAACTTGCAGCCAAATTAATCATCGTCATAATAATGTCGTCGGCCGTTATAGTTCTTCAGTTGCTATTAGTGCTGGTACCTCACAAGAATCCGCTCTATCCGGATTTTTTCTTCCCATTCCAATGAACCCATTATCGATATCAATGACATCCCCAACACCAGCGAATACTGTTGAAGCTCCAGTGATAGTACCTTTGACGATTGACGGTCAACAACAACAACGTGGAGCACGAAATAGATCACCATCGTTTCATAATAGTACAAGTAACAATTGTACTAATTCTCAGTTGTCACCACAGTTAAAAATTAGTAGCATCAGGACTGTGACATATCCTGCCCCGTCAAGTGTTGAAAGTGCCACATCATCATTTGGAAAAGATCCGTTACCCACCACAACAACGCAAACAACAGGTGGAACTGGAACGGGAAATGTTATATTTCCTGCTTCAAATATATTTATAACAAATAGCAATTCGTCCGCGTCTGTCACTTCAAAAATTTCTATCACTGAGGATGATGTGATTGAAATCTCGGATGACTCAGAAGATGAGGATTCTTTGCTTGAAAATGACATGGAGATGGAATTCCCTGAACAGGACCAGGAACAGGACAGCTGTCAACTAAATGACCAAAATTTTAGCGCAACTTATTTTCATGTTGGTGAGTTGACAGCTTGAAGGGCCTTTTTCAAAATAAATGTTATATAAATATTACTTTATTTAATGATGCAAAAATAAGTTCATATATCGTCTGTGAAAAACCAAAATGACCCATATCCAATTTAAGCAACCATCAAAATGAGTTATGTCATAAAAACAAAATGAGAAACATGCGTAAAATGTTAATTAGGATTTTTGGAAAAGAGTAAAATGTTCTATTTTCATGTTTTTCAACAATGTAAAATGTCATATTTACATGTTTTTGAAAAGATGGAAAATATTCTAATTTCGTGTTTTTGAAAAGGTGCAAAAATTTCTAATTCCATGTTTTTGAAAAGGTGTAAGAATTTTTAATTCCATGTTTTTGAAAATGTGCAAAAATTTCTAATTCCATGTTTTTGTAAAGGCGCAAAATATTTTAATTCCACGGGTTTGAAAAGTGCAAAATGTTGTATGTACTAATTTTTTGAAAAGTGCAAAATGTTCTATTTAAATGCTCTCAAGACATATTTGAATATTTTTGTAGATACTTAATATTATTTTTAGCTAAAAATGGAAATGGGTCATTTCGGTTCTTCACAGACGATAGTTTTTATAATAATAGCTACTGATTTCTTATATTGCTGAATTAGCAATTCTATTTAAATAAAATAAATGAAATAAATGAAAAAATATTTTTTTTGTTTAATCTTATAGGATATGGAACTGAACTTAAAACAGAGCTGATAGAAGAGGCTGCTGCCCTAGGACCAGATCAGAATGTATCTAATAATGGTCGGATAGTAACAGACGCTTTTTTAAACAAACCAGCAGAGCCCTCCTCCTCCTCCTCAGCCAGTATTTCTGCTAATTTCAACTCCACCATAGCTACCATAGCAACCACCTCTGAAGCTTCCTCAGATGCTTGTAAAGACAAAGATTCTGGGGGGATAACGAGTGGGAAATGCAAACCGCGGGTTTGTCGGGACTGGCGAAAAATATGCACCTATCCAACATTCCAAGATGCCCGGAATGATATCATGTCCTCGAAAGCGTACACGTACCGCTGTAAAACGGAGTCGGGCTGCGGAACCAAAACTGTCTATGCTTGTAAATGGTATCAAAAAACACGATGTCCGGTCGCACTCTACGTCCTTCAGCCTACTACGGAAGAGGCAGCATCCGGATCCGCTTCTTCGAGCGGTTTAGATGGAGAGGGCAATGGAGGGACGTCGTCGGATCAAGTTTCTGTCTACGAAACAATCGGGATTGTTCACAATCATACAAATTATAATGCGAGAAAAGCATGCTCGGGTCCAGGGGGTGGTGGTGGTGGTGGGATGAGAACGGATTCAAATACGGGTAGTAGTAAAAAACGTCAAGTTCGTTTATCAGGAGAAGTTCAAAATATTGTGAGGCATCTTTTTGCAGAGGGAATACGAAAACCAACTGGGCTCATGGCAGCAATTAATAAAAGATGTCCAGAAGTTAAAATTGAAATGTCACATCTCAAGTTGTTTGTTATTAGGTTGAAGCAAGAGTATGCGCAAGAGTAGTACATAGTCGAATAACTTTTAGGGTTATTTTTATTGTTGTTCCTTTTTTTATTTCTAGTCCTACACGTGCATTAATTGAAAGTATTATTTATGTACCTACGTTTAATAAAAGTGAAATAATTGTATTTTTAATCATTATATTGTCACCTAATATAATACTATTTGTCGTGCCCATTTAAGCATAGAATAAGGCCGGCGTTTCTCCAATATGTACATTAGTTTATTTTTATTTTAATGAATAAACTTCATTACCTTAAGTACTTTTACTTGCAATTAATTTGCTTGTATATTATTCTGAGTTGGTATTCTTTTCTTACCTTGGTTGCGTTATATTTGAGCCCGCGCCGTGAGACGCGATCCCTATTTATATATATCGTCTATGAAGAGCCAAAATGACCTACATCCAATTTATGCTAGAATTAAAATGAGCTATGTCAAAAAAGGGAGTTAAATAAGATACATGCTCACAACGCTAATCACAAGCTACTAAAACGTGCAAATTGTTCTATTTACATGTTTTTGAAAAGTGCAAAATATTCTATTTACATGTTTTTGAAAAAATTAAATTTATTATTTACATGATTTTGAAAAGTGTAAACTGTTCTATTTACAAGTTTTTGAAAAGTTCAAAATATTCTACTAACATATTTTTTGAAAAATGCACAATGTTCTATTTATATGCTTTCATGGTCACGTAATTTTAATTTTTTGTGTGGATAGTACAATTTGTTTTTAACCAAAAATGGAAATGGGTCATTTTGATTCTTCACAGACGATATAGTAACTATTAGTAGAAAAGTTAAACGTTTCGTTTTTTATCTTTTTATCGCTAATCTCTTAGCGTGCCCGTGTCAATGTGTGTCAATCCACGTGAAAACTATAAAGTGAAACGTTTTGTAATCTGAAAGACTGGCCTCTTCGGTTTTGGTAATGTTGATAATTGATGATAAACGTATCAGCGGCACCATGAGGCCAATCGCTATCAGTATAGGTCTACCTCAACATGGATAAATGTGGAAGTAATAGATCGCGTTATTGCGTGTACTTTATTATCGACAGATGTTTATTTTTTAATGATGCAAGTTATCATTCGCTATATCACTAATGATTTGTTGTTGTCGTTGGTCGTGCAGGGAGGAATATTTCATTTGCATTAAATAGTGTAAAGTAGCCTAATTTGTTTGCAAGCGACAGTAGGCTAACTAACATGTAAGTATACTAATAAGATATTGTGCATCTGTAGTATGTAGTATGTTTTATTAAGGTTTGTGGCTAATCCTAACCTAACCTAACCTAACCTAACTGTGAACTGTGGTGATTGTGATGTGATTATTCATCATTACACTTATAGCTACATTATACAATCTCGCATTTAATGTAAACAGCAGTTTGGGGCACTCTAGGGCTGATTGCGTTGATGTTAAATGTTGGCACTATCAAGTTTTGTCTTTTGCAAGGTGGTCCAATTCTTCGCCGCGCACGTAGTTTTTATGACTGCCTCATGGAAGACATACGACACTAAATTTCTTGCAATTCCCAGGAAATTTGGTACCAATAGCGTTCAAAATGATTGATTTTATGAAAACTTTGAACAATTCTCTAGCAACTGACGAAGAGTTTTTCTCATATTTCAGTCTACAAGTTTGATTATTTGGGAGTAGAAGTTGGGCTGTCGATAACTCCCCACAATGCAATGGTAAAAGATCGATTTTTCAAAGATGCATAGTTTCAAATTGAAAAACATGTTTTGAATTTTCTCTTAGCCAGTCGCGCTAGATAATAAGTAGAAGTAGAAGATACTGTAAAAAAAATTAAACTGATACTTATCATATGCTCAGGCAAGACCTGGGAATGTACCGCTATCGAAGTGTAATCCCCTCTTAAATTAAATTGAAAAATCCCATTTTTAGGACCCTATACGACCCACATGTAATCGTAATCAGCTTAACAATTATTGCATTAATGGCTATCTTTAACATGGTATGTAATCAATACCGGACTAGACCCACCGTCCGTACCTGTGCCGGTGATATCATTGGTGGACGGTCCATTGACAGTTAAATTTGCTGTCTATGACTAATTGACTGATTAATATGTATATGAAAAACAAAACTTAAGTACGTGCTGTACTGTAGTGCATATGCCATAATAAATATAGATTTAAATGCAATGATCTATAACGATGTGATAAGTTCAAATTTTTCTAATGTTACAGTTACAAGTACAAGAAAAGCTTTATAAAAGGTTAACAAAAACATTAAAATAATTATTTTATTCAAAATTTTATAGGATGGTCTTGTCTTGAAATGTCTTGAATCTTATCTTAATCTTAATTGTCTTAAATATGTGTAAATAAAAATAAAAATTTTTAAATCTTAAAGCCACAAAATACGGAAATCACTGGCGTTGAATCCTTGAAAATGTGGATTAAAGCGGGAACCTCATTTTATTTTGAAAAAACTTTCACCCTTATGTAAAAAAAGTATGTATACTACATTTTTTAGTGCATTATTACTGATTAACAGTTGAATCTTCTGTATTATGTATTAGCATAGCGTCACCCGTTCGCCAGTGATTTCATTACCTTGTTCGTGAACTTACCCGAAATTATTAAGTATTTTTATAATAATCGTACTCGTCTTCAATTACCTCTCAATTGTCTCACCAGCAAACAATACATCATTATCCATTCAATTAACGCTTATATATTTCGTCATTACCTTCATATTCAACATTACTGGCTGGTGGTAATTAAATTGGCTTGAGCAACACCAGTACCAGTTACCATAGTACCTACCAGCAACCAGTTGCCAGTCAGTAATTTTTATAACACACGCCTTACAAACTGAGTGATTTAAAAAAAACAACCTACCTGTATAAGATATATCCGTCTTCAGTCTTGGCTTGGTAGTGATATTCTACATGCTGTAGTCCTGATTTAGTAATGAATGCGAAATTTATATTGTATACTGATTGATACGTAATTAATGTTGTATGTGTACTAACTTCAGTTTGGAATATAGAGACGTGGAAGGGTAACTTACAAGATATTTCATATTTTAATACTCGAGAATTGACAAAGATGAAATAAAAAGACAGTCATAATACACCTGATACACTATCCTTTAACATTTAATATTTACATGTTCTATTGTTTCTTAATTTAATACTCTGAATTGTAGTTTGAATTTTTGATAGTTGATAGTGACTTGTGAAATCTAAAGGAAAGTTCAAATGCTAAATGCTGAAATCATTGCATTGTGCAGGAAGGACCAGCAGTCTTTTTGGATTTAGAGAAAAAACTAATTAAGTTGTCAATCTTTGGTTCAGTTCAGTCTGGTGGCTGCATTAATTATTAATTTACATATTATCGTCAACAACATTTGACATTGTGAAAGTCGAGAAGATGTGTGCAGCAGTAGCAGGTAGTAGTCGCGACTATCTTAATACGAATCGTGACAGGGCTTTTGACAATGAAATAACGGAATCTCGTGACGGAGCAGCAAATAATGTCGGCAGTCATCAGAAGCGGAAAGGTGACATGTCAAATAATATTGACATGAGTGACATTGTCTCTGAAGAAAACATACAGTTAGCCACAAAAATTGAGGAAATGGAATATCAAATGCAGAAAATGGAGACAGAGCTCAAGAAATACAAGGATTGTTCGAGGGAACAAAAATTGTTTTGCAAGCATATTGGAGAATATTTATTCCACAAATTTGGTTGGTTAAAAACTTTTTTGTATTCATTATAATTGTACTATTAGATTTCCTATAGTTTTTAAAAAGTCCAACTCAATTCTTAAATATATACGAACTATAAAAATTAGAAAACGGCCAGGCCGGACGAAGGAATTCAATGAATTGCTTTTAGGCAGCAATTTGTTTCCATGCAAAAACCACTATTTTGATTTGATTGACGGTTTTCTTTAGTAAAGCAAAATGTTGTCGTTACATATTTTTAGAAATGTATAAAATGTTTTTTTACTTGATTCAGAAAAGTGCAAAATGTTCTATTTACATAGTTTGAGAAAAGTGGAAAATGTTTTATTTCCTTGTTTTTGAAATGTACAAAACTTTTTTATTTGCATGTTTTTGAAAAGTCTAAATATTTTTTTTTACATATTTTTGAAAACTGCAAAATGTTTCATATACATTTTTTTTGAAAATTGAAGCAGCGCAGCGGGGGCTGCCTGCGCTCGCCGCATTATTCGGCCCTGAAAAAGGGCATTCAAGAAATTTAAATTTATAATAATGGGATGTGAATGAACTCTAAATTATCTTAATAAAAATTGCAATTTTGTTTTTACATAATATTTATATAGGATTTAATATATGGCTTCGCCTGGAAATGGCCAAAAATTCCGGGGACACCGAAGTTTCGGATGGCGAGGACGATAACAGTAGTGACTGTGGGAGCCCCAGCAAGCAAAGAAAAAATTCAATCCCAATTCCAAAATCCATCCCTCGGCCTGTTCCTCAAAAAGCCATGGATAAATCCCAATCTATTTCAATGGGTCAACGACTAGTGACCCCAGCTTCATCATCGTCATCACGTCAGCAAGGTAGTCAACCAAGAAGAGACCAAAACCAGGACGCTGCTGATAAACAGAATGTAGCATACTCCAAAGGCAGGAGCCAATCATATGCTGGCAATTATAAAATTTATAAACAACCTGAAGCAACTAATTCCAAAAATATCTGTATGACCGAAACTATTCCAGTGGTTCTCACAGCCGTTCCAAGAACCTCCAGCAAAACAGTCTTGATCAGCGCCATCCCGGCTCAAGACGGCCAGTCTGAACAACTCAATTTGGTTCGTTCTGTGGAAACTCTTGACCCTATATTAAACCCACCCCCCAGTATCAAAGCCCTACCTAGAAAAAAGAACAAGCGAAAAGCTTCAGAAGTTACAGCTGCATCCGCATCGGGCCCGGGACAGGGGACGGCACCGTCAACATCATCTAAATCCACATGGGATGCAGCTGATTCTTCATTAACTCATGATGACAGCCCTGCAAAATTGTCAAAATCCATTGTGAAGCCCTGCAGCGTTGTAATTGAGACTCAGCCGCAATTAGAAAAATTGTTCGAGCCTAGCCACGAGACCACGGACTCCGTTTCTGCTTCTGGTTCTTCTGACGAGCAGGGATTTCAACAGAGTTCCGATCCTGAAGAACAATCGTACCCTCAACAAATGCTTATTACCGGGGACGTTTCGCCGGTGTTCAACCCATCATTATCTGAACTGGGTCCTGATCAACAGACGGTGGCGATTTCCAGCACGGGAACTACTGGCCTTGGTTTTAAATACGAACCAATAATTCAGCAAGACCAAGTACAGGAACAGGAACAAGAGTCGCCCTCCGAAAGATTTACGCTGCGGTCCGAGGAGGAGGAGCTGACTCCATCTGATCCTCTTGGTGATCCGCTATTATTGCCCTCCAGGCGGAAGTTTATGACTACAAAAGACCAGACAGTTGTTGAAATAGTGGAAGACTTTAATGCACATGACCCAAACATTGACATCAAATATGAGTCCCAGTTCATTGAAGATGATCCTGAGATGATTGGTATTGGCATTGGGATTGGGGGAGGACCAGGACCGAGCACGTCAATGTCAACCATGATTAATGATGGTTCTTTGCTGTCAGATGGATCCAAGCCACCTCCTGTGAGAGATGTTGAAAGTGAGACGTTTTTTCTACATTATTTTCAAACTTAATTTAGTTTTTTTTCTTCAGTTAAGGGTGTTATTAGTATTATTTTTATAATTTATTTATAATTAGCTGGCTTTGGTTTTTTCAGGGCGTGTGATTTCCTTAAAATATCGACAAAGCTCCACCTTTGATGTAAATTGGCTGTATCAAATGAAAAAGTTTCAGGGGAACCTCATCCCTTACCAAATGTTCATTAAACGTGATGAATTCCGGCAGTGGTTTGAGTACTTGCCAAATGTCAATCCAGAATTATCCCGCTATCGCTGTCGTCTCTGCTACAAATACTTACAAACTTATGGCATTCCCAGGAGCTACTGGGGCCCTGTCGAGAGTGAACAGGGCCAGTTGAAAAAGACCGAGTGTGATAATAGGAATGCTATCAATGCTCATGCCAGGAAGAAATCACATTTGGAAGTGATGAGGAAATTACAGATGGAAGGGAATGCTGATGCAGGATTTGTTGATGTCTACGATAAAAATACTAAAAAGCAGTTGATCGATAGTATTAGTAAGTCTGGTGATGTGTAATTTCAATTTCCCTATTAAGTCAAATTATGATCCTATTACATAGTCTGAATTCTGAATATTTGAAATCTTCAATGGTAGATTTAATGTAAGTAGCTACTTCTTGATAATTTTTGGTGTATATTTTTTTCCCCTTTTTCTTGTTCCATTTACTATTTTTATATATTTTGGCAAGCAGTGCAGTGTAATCCGAGTCCGAAAAGCATTTTAAATTTCACGCATCTACTTAAAATTATATCATGAATTTCAATGAACGAGCCCTTTAAGTGCATGTGAAGAGTTTTTTGGCAAAGTGGGTCAAGTCCATCAAAGCAAATTTTACAGGAACAACGAATAATGAATTAAAGGTGACAGGATTATTTTTTTGAACTCCATTTTGAAAATTCCATGTTGCCAAAAAACGAAATTTTAGCTATTTTTTAAAAACTGCTTTGGCTCAACTTTGACCTTTACCATTCAGCACAGTAACGTATCTAGTTAAATAGTGCGCACAACGCGAATAATCTCATTAAAAAAATGGACTTATCCCGATTTGCCTAGAAATTTTTCGTATAATGTAGGTAATAGGTACGTAAATATACTTGAAAAGGTCCGTATTCAAGTTCGAGATTGTTAACATACATGTTTTTAATTTTGGGTTTTACTAATGCAAAAATGCACACTCAACATTAGCAAACAAACTTACTAGTTAGTTGTGCCTACGTTATTACTAGTAGTACTATTACCAGGCCTGGCGGGACAGATGGTGCCAGGTGGTGCAATGATCCAGGGCCGGGCTCTATTAGGGGCCGGGCTACACGTTCCGCCAGCCTTACAAGGGGCCTGTAAACATTGATTTTCACCAGGGCCGGCTTACACGTCGCGCCGGGCCTGACTATTACATGTACCTACGTGTTTGTAAATGGGACTGTGTGTTATCGTAAAATAGAGTTCAGATTTTAATATTTTACTGTTTTACAAATTATATAGAAAAATATATGTGTAAATAGGTAATTCTAAAGGAACTCTATTAATGTTTGAAAAACGACAATTTACAATTTACTAATTAGTGCAAGTTTAAATATATATCCGTATTTTTGTAATATCGATGAAGTGCAACTAAACATACATATATTCAATGTAAGCTAATGTTTGTTAAATCATGTTATTTGTTATGTCTCCAGCCATAACTATATTAATCTAAAAATCAAATACTATTTCTTCTTAAATCTTTTAGTTGTTTCTGAGGAAGAAACCCCTTTTGATTGTATCATAAGTAAAGTGAAAGTTTTATAATTTATTTTGCCTAGTTTAAGCCAAAATTAATGATATAAAGAAAAATTATATAATAAATTCTGGTTGGGCCATTAAAGCTCCGTAGTTGCATTTTCCATATACATATTGTTATTAGTTAAAAGTATCTGTATGTATTATTGTAAATATCGTAATACAGTAAATGCTACAGTCAACAGACAGTATCTAAATAGATTCGTTTACATCTATATATCCTCAAGCATCCCAATTTGTCAATATAAGTGAGAAGTAAGTAAACAAATAGTAGGTACGTTTAATTGACTGCCATAAAATGATATGGGGCTAGATATAAATTGCCACGTGTGTAAGTACAGCAAAATAAATTATTTATTAAAGAACGGATCAATTACTAACAATCATAGTATGTTCTAGCCAACTACGTTGTTGAATTTTTTTAAGCGTTTTAAGTATGTTGCAGAGGAATTATTTTGGGGAGTGGTTATCGCATCAAGCAAAATAAGTTTAGGCTCAATACTATTTAATAATTCAGCTCAAAGTATTTCTTAATTCTGTTTGGTATAGGTTTTGGCCATGTTTCTGGAATTAGTTTTGAATGAAAAAGTAAATTGATATTTTGTGGTTGTTCCTCACACCTGTGTTCTATTGGGCTAGGAATTGAGGACCTATCAGCTGTATCAGCTCTGATCGTGGGCTTATGGAATAATAAAATTCATCGACTTTATATTTTCGGGTAAAGTCAACAGAGTTTTTGCACAGGGCGAGGGCAAGGATGTAATAGTTATGGCAAACAGACATTTTCCTCCTGGGCATTTTCTTTCCAACTCGTAACCATATAGGTTTATAGGACATAAAGGTTTCGTTGATTGAAGTGATTTTGATACTGGGAGGAAAATGTCAACGCCAGTCAACGGTATGTTTTGGGAGGAAAATGTCCGGGAGGGGGAACATGTCCGGGAGGAAAA
Source organism: Dicyrtomina minuta (assembly GCA_949802685.1). Taxonomy (NCBI): domain Eukaryota; kingdom Metazoa; phylum Arthropoda; class Collembola; order Symphypleona; family Dicyrtomidae; genus Dicyrtomina; species Dicyrtomina minuta. The sequence continues at coordinate 63,263,433 of OX461808.1, read as the reverse complement.
TGTCCTACAACTAATAATTATTAGTATAAAAAAGCTAATGACTTGTACCCACGTTTTACTAATAACTATAATAATGCAGATATAATATTGTGGGTTCATTTACGAGGCAGAGCAGATGTAACCTACCTGTTGTTCATGAATGAGTGTAGTTTCCTCTTCCCTAACCCGTGGCTTCAACTTTATTTACAAAGCAAATATTTCAAACCTTAACCTAGCTTAACCTAAATTACTACTTGCCAAAGGTCGACACGTATATGGGTCTATATCCTAAATGTTGATTTGCCAGTAGCCTAAACTGTATTTTAATTCGTACGTCAGTCAGTGTGTTTTCAATACTAAGGGGTCATCCATAAATGATGTTATCTAAATATCCTTATTTCTATGACCCTATGACCTGATGATGATGAGATGATGATGATGATGAGATTAACTGATGACAGGGGTGTCATCAGCTTAACCATTACGTAACCTTTAACATGGGATGTCATCGTCATCAATATTGTAGAATGTAGTACGTCCATAGCATCTCGTGACGTCATTTATCCACAACTCCTAATGGAAATTTTAGGGCCTATTAACTATTTGTATTCCACGCGGCACGCGGCGACCTCGGTAGTTTACGTAAGATGTGTGGAATACTCTCGCTAGTGAACCCCATGCTGTATATCATTTTACAAAGCCAGTGTCATTTGATGAGAAATATTATCATCTCATGTATACACATGTACTAAAATACATATAATATTATCTCAAATTATCAAACACGTTATTCGTAAGCTATGTGTGAAGGGGACATTTTTGTGGTTACCGCATCAACCAGCACCTGTCTGCATATACGTCGGTACCTTCTAAACATGAGGAACTAATTGATAGGACACAAAATATGACATATTTACCATACTAATTTTAGTTTGCAGTCGACTTTGTGTTAAGGACGCGTATGCTGTGTTTCGGGCAAATAGAACTGGTATAAGAAAATGAGATCTGTCCATGTAACTTTTTTCCCACGTTGTATGACCTAGTATCTAGGCAACTAGGAAGCAATATTTCAAAAAATAATTTTATTTTGGGCAGTAATTAAATTTGAAAATCGAACATTTTAACTAGCGATTAATAGGGGGAAGTAAATCATCCCATGTTTGGCCTTTAATTGAAGCTAAACCAAACTTGAAATCCCAAATATCTCTTCCAGAATGCCTAGCCAAATGTATGGGTTACAAAATGGCGTAACAATATTTTGATTACGTCCTACCAAAATTTCGATCTATTTGTCCAAAATTTTGTTCCTATGTTGGCATTAAAGAACTTTCAAAACCCAGTTGCGCAGACATGGCAGTGGGGCTATAAGATAGAAAAGTTTGTGGCTCACAAAATGTGTAAAGCGGCGTCGAAGTATTTTATTTCTCTTCACCCATTCTTCATTACATGCATAGCTATTTAAGTACATAGTTACGTAGCTTCCTATGTTTCCCGTACACATAAGTGTGTCCAGTATTGAAATGAAATAGCGGTGGCGCTGGGGGTTCCTTCCCACATACACAGTCAGCCTACCCATTACATTCAAACGGGGCAGATGGAGGTTGAAGTTTAATTAATTAATAAGGTCACTAATGGTTTAATTGAATGTCTCACATGAGGTTTAACGGGTAAGCAGATATATTGTCTTCAATTTGGGATGTATTTCAATGTGATTACGAGCTCCTGGAGTCGGTGTGAAGACGAAACAGAAATTAAGATTTCTCATGCTTTGACCAAGCATCGAAAAAACTTGTTCTATGACTTTCTGTCAATGGATCAGCATATAGCCAACTCAAAGTATGTAGTTGGCGGGAAGCGGTGGAGCCCAAAGTACCAACAGGTCCCGCCAACTACTTTGAATTGGCTATATGCTGATCCATTGGCAGAAAGTCATAGAACAAGTTTTTTCGATGCTTGGTCAAAGCATGAGAAATCTTAATTTCTGTTTCGTCTTCACACCGACTCCAGGACCTCGTAATCATATTGAAATACATCTCAAATTGAAGACAATATATCTGCGTACCCGTTAAACCTCATTTGAGACATTCAATTAAACCATTAGTGACCTTATTAATTAATTAAACTTCAACCTCCATCTGCCCCGTTTGAATGTAATGGGTAGGCTGACTGTGTATGTGGGAAGGAACCCCCAGCGCCACCGCTATTTTATTTCAATACTGGACACACACAGCATATTGCCAATGAAGGGACTACTAGTATTGAAAGGCTATGTTACATGTGTAACAAAGAATACTAAAATTCATAAATCAATAAGTATATAATCCCTCCATTGCACTAGCGGGATTCAATAAATTAGTTTTTACTGCATTCTAAGGGTTTTGGAGAAATTATTGGTCTATGCATTGCTTATAACTACCTATAATCATGTAATAAAGTTAGTAATAGGAATTATTACATTTTTGTTGTTAATTTCTAAATCTTTGCTATAATTTAGTATAATTCAAGACAACATCAAAGGTAAGCCACTTAAATCACCGTTGTACACTATTTACTTACACCAAATTAGTGTTGTTGGCATTATTAAATGTGTGGAGCAATTAGCCAAAATATCATTGTATTTTATATTGCAATTATAAATTCTAAAAACAATTCAAAAACATTAGTGAATTTTATTGTATTTCAAAAAATTAAATCAAACTATTTACGTTTTGAAATTGCTAAAGCCCATACGCCGTTTGTAATTTTCAGTTGGTTCAGAACCCACAATGTGCCACGATATTTAAGCCTCTGTAGGAAAGTTGCATATTTTATTAATTTTTACGCGGCGTGGTTCAAACACAGCATACGCGTCCTTAAATTAAATTAACGTGAATCAGTCTCATTTTTGGGACTTTGATACTGACATCCATTGATTACAAACAAAAAGTGGAAACATCAATATTTTGAAGTAATTAAACTTTTAGTGGAAAAAAATTGTAAAGCAACCAACCGAGAGCCCAAACATAATTTTTATTGTTTGAATTCTTACTTTTATAATTATTTATCGCACAAACTTTGTTTGACTCTCAAATTTACCTCTGACCGGTGCGCTGTGCGGTGGTGATTTTAAGCTGTTTGTTTCGATATTATGTACGCATAGTTTTACTATCTAAATAGCGGACTCCAGGTTAGTATCCATGTATCCAGTTTTGTACTTGATTTTTAGTTCAAACTAAGATGATGGTCATTTCGTCTGCTTGTCAGATTCGCAAATACGTAAATATCGTAATATCCGTCTGCATTATTCACCGGGCCATACCCAAATTTTCAAATAGAAAGTCTCATACGTAGATTTATGGTAAAGGAAAGGAGCAATACATCTTATATATTTTTAATTCAATTTTAAATGCCACTACAAATACTGCGCTATACTCTAATAGTACGGCCCTGTACACCTACCTATATAGAACATAGGAAGTTTTAAGGTACCTATAGCTGTCTGTGTAAATCCAAATCCAGAAACCACAGACACAGTCCGATCCGATCCGATCCGAATCCAATACACAGCAAACAGTGAAGACCCATTATTATTTAAAGTAAGTAGCCGCAAAAACAGAGTCCGTTCCGCAAAATTTAAATAAAGTGAAGCTCGTAGTTCATTTTATTGATTTATACAAAGAATTCGAACGACTCCAGTAAACATATTATACGCTTTTACATATCGCGATTTCCAATTTATACTTAAGACAGCGCACTGAGACTCGCATTAAGGACATCAAATATTGACGGTAATTGAAAAGGTAAACAACCAATTAAAATTCCACGTTTCCTTCTCATATACAACTACAGGTAAGGTATATCCGCCTCTTTAATAGTCCCTTCTATACCTCTACACTACATGTCTAGGACAAAAACACCTACTCCACATTCTACATTCTCTATGGGACAAACATATTACACTACTTACAGTCTAATTTAAAATCTAATAAATTATTGAAGGGGCCAAATTGGCAGAAAGAAATTACGAATTTAAAAGCTAGCTGTCTTTCGTGAGTGTCTTTCATAACCGTAAAATCGTCACCGTAACCGTAAACTACAATCATTAAAAGCATCAGGTTCAACACACATTTATAAAACTACAAAAATGAAATGAACTTAAAGTACCTATATACTGCCATCCCAGGCACCTCTTTCTAATAACCAACGATAAAAGCATTATAAGAACCACATCTTTTTTTAAGGTAGGTATGTACGTATCACGAAGAATAAATAAGAAACAACTATACCTATATTGTATACGAAGGACGAAGAATATTGCCAATACTAAAGGTACGTAGGTACCTAAGTAGTTTTTGGCTTGAGCTTGAGCATCTATTAAAATGGTCATGTCCGTCTGTCTGTCCGTCCGTCTGTTGGACGTCCACTACAGGTCACAGTTTTTCCGATTACCTTGAAGCAACTTTTTAACGACCACAAATGCGAGCAGGCAGCGGCTTGCAATGTTTGTCTCTGTTGGAACTGACTATTTCTCCACAATTAACAATTGAATGGTCCCATTTAAAAAGGCACTGAAGTTAACGGGAACAAAAACGGGTAAATGCGAGCACAGTACATACGTATGCCGAATCGCCCATAATCATTTATATAATATGAATTTATCTCATAGTTGATTTTTATTTGATTATTTAAAATAATTGTATACTTTGTTTTACAAAAACCATAATTATCCTGTGAATGATGTGTTTTGTTCTTACTGTGTCTTAATGGCAAGCGTAATCGTGCGCCAGTTGTAAATAAAAGATTTACTTTCTCTCTCTACATACATTGCTGGCTAAACTGCGTTTCTTCTAATTCGCGCGCCACCGTGGTACAAGCTTATCTACCACTACTGGTGCCAACTTAACCTATTGTAACTATATTATCTGTTACAAGTCAATAAGTGATGTGGAAGATCCGAGCCCACTCGTACCGAGCTAACTCTACCCTGTGTTTCAGTTACTCAGCCCAATCGTATCAGCACCACTGGTACCAGCATCATTCGTACCCCGCCCATTCGTATCACCAAAACTCATACCTGACCCACTCGTACCGGTGCTATTCTTATTAAGCTCGTGCGTATCTGCACCACTTGTACCCAGCCAAATTCAGCCAGCAAAACCCGTGCCCTAATTCGATTTTACTGGCTCTAACTTTGAGGCTTTTATGTTAGCCTTACTACAAAAGCATTCTTTACCAATTCGTTATCAGCACAGCATCAACTTCGCTCGCACGGGGGACAAATCCGGCATGAAGCGCCGGATTGTTTTGCAAAAACTGGAATACTGAATGAGTACTGGCACTGGTATCGTAAGTATGCGGTCAGGATATATCATTGGGATATTGCTATACTGGGACTGGGATACTAGGTACATACATGTATTTATATCATAGGCGATACACTGAAGCCGGTGCCGGGAAACCTAACTCAAATAAGTCCGAAACCCGAAGCCGAAAACCACTGAATAATTGATTAGTGTGTTAAATGGGTAAATAGGAAGTCCCCATCTAGTCGGCCAGTTCAGCTTCTAGTCAACGAGTCACTAACTAAATAACAATACAACTCTGCAAGTCTGTAAAAGTAATGAAATAGAAAATATCCAAGTGAAGAAAGTATGCAATGAAATTGAAGATAGGAAAAGGTATGGAAATGGGAAACGAAGGAATAATCGTGAATCGTAAAGGAGAGTAATGGTGAATAAATTCGTAAATTGCTTTCGCTTAATGCTATAATATGTAAGTACTTTACGACTTATGTATAAATGAACTTCCCAATGTGTATCTCTTGACTGTCAGCCGTGTACCTGTTAAGTGTGCACTGCACACATTATTAGACGGACTGTGTAGTAACCTGTTTAATTATTCAGGGCAGCCTTCTTTCCCATTAATGTCGCAAGCCAAGCGCTTTAGTACAGAAAGTAATGCCCGGTTTCGGTTTTGACATAATGGAATTACTTGGACAAGAAAAGCAACTGATGTTTATTAGATACGGGCATTCCAAAATAATAATAATAAATATTATGTGTTTTCGTATTAATTCGAAAATCGAACAGGTCCATCACAGCACAGGAAATTTATTTATGACATACTCCATTTAAGTACATACGTTCCGCTCGATGGTTCCTTCGTTAGCATTATCCAGGGATAAGTTGGCGATTGTGGATGTCAGTTGGTGGTTGTAGAATCGTAAGACTGTCCATGTGACGATTGGGCAATGGAATGGCGGGCGGACATATCAGTAAAATGCATTAAAAGGAATTATTTTCTTGATTCCATATCAAACACTTCAATTATTTCAATTTCTTTCCCGTTAATTGCTTCGTAGTTCCGTCCTTTCTACACACACATTTAACATTCAACTTTCCACGTTCACCGTTATGTATTTCTCTGTGTGTCGTTCGAAGTGGAAGTCGATTTCGTCCTCGTTTTTTGCCAACATTCAAATTTAATGTTTGCTCAGAACACAACAGCAACATCCATTAGACTACCATTACAATTTTACTACACGTCCAGATCCAGAACCAACTTTGTGTTTGCGGTTCTGTTTATTTTTCTGGACATTATTTATTCGCTTGTCATTTTGCGGCGTACTTAGTGCACTGACGTCCCGTTGTCCTGGTGCTGTTCTGTAAGTTCTATTCTGACCGTCTTGGAATTTTTTGGTGGGATTGTCGTACAATTTCCCTTTACTGCTGCCCCGTGCCCAGCTATAAAATATTCTAGTTTGATTGTATTGATTTTTAAATTAAAAATATGACTTCAACTACGAGCAGAGAGTAGAAGCTACAACGACGGAAAGTCCCGGGAAAGCGACCGGAAAATTCTGCCGGGCTCTGCTGGACTTTAGAACTGCTATATGGAATAGCCTTTGAACTGAAATTAGGACAATCAGTCTAAAAGTAGGTGGGTAGTTCCGTTGTCAAAATACCCGTTTTTTAATTGCATTATTTTCTTTTACTTTTATTACTTAATCGTTTTCTTCCCAAAACTTCGTCGTAGTTTATTGAGCAAATTATGGTCTTGTTCGATTTTAAGTGGCTCTTTAAGTTTTGTGATCCACGTAATTTTGGGTAAATTAATACTTTGAAATGGAATGCATATGAATACATATAGAGTTGTACTAATTGCAAGACAGGTTCATAAAGAATTTTATCTATTAAGTTTTAGCGTTGTTATACCTACAGTGGCAGTGGTGTAATGGCGTTTTTGTCATCGAATTTCCTGTAATATCCTCGTTGGTTAGTAAATAAATATGTATTTTTAAAATACCGTTAGCATGACATTACATAGCTACTCATTTTAAAGAAAACAAGAAACCGCCTGGATCGATTATAAACGCTATTTTAATTATCGCTATAAAGCGTTCAATAGTTATTGAAATCTCCAACACTGTAAGTCCGCATTTTAAAATTCTTTGAAAGTGGTACAGGAAATGCTAGTAATAACACGTGCGGATGAAATTTTCTACGCTGTCACTGTTACTGTTACTCTCTCTATGTAAAACATTCAGGGGATGGTCCATAAATGATGTCACCCAACTTATCACTCTTTTAGGGCCCACCCACACTCCATCTAAACACCTTAGCATTGCGTAAACGGCTATCTTTGGCATGGCGCATGTCATCGGTATCAGTCTAGACCCACTCGCCCTATATCATTGACGTCATTTATGGACGATCCCTAATGGTATACCATACAAATAAGTGGAATTTAATGGTATTTTATAAAAACGGTTTTAATTAATTCAGGATGTACTTTTAGCTAGCGCATCCTATTTTTCCAAAATGTAACATCATACACGCGACATATTTTCAGCCACTGTTTTCAAAACGAGACATTCACAGTTAGAAAGTAACAATTCCCTATGCGAGCGATCTAATGTTAAGTGCCGCAGTTTATAATTGCAAGGAATTCAAAAACAAATGTCATGGCTGCATATTTTTCAAGCAAAGAAAACCCTATTACATTTGCTTATATCCTGTAAATTAAAATGTAGAAATTAAAATGTTTCCGATCTGCTGACGGAACTTATAGAATCTGCAAGATAAACGTTTAGCTGCGATTTGGATTGACTGTGTGTGTGTGTGTGTGTGTGTGTGTGCAATTTTTGAAACTGTAACGAGAACGAGGCCAACAAATTCAGCAGATTCAGAATTAGAGAAGCCTTCCTTATTGGAAATCGACACTAAATGATTTAACTACTTGTTTTTAAAACCATATTTCAAACGGTTTAATTGCTTTTATTATGTACAGAACAGACTTGTGGCAGACGTGAAATATTCTAATTTCGCAATTGCCATATAAAACTACATTATATGTATTGGAATTATTGCTTTATGATGAAACAACATAAAACCCCTTAATTGCATGTTTGCTAATAAAAGCGACATGGCCAGTTCTTTATTAATTATTCAGGGACATTGAGGAAAACAGTTACAGTTTTAAGTAATTGCTTCTGCAATCGGCTTCGACATCGTTTTCCATCGTCGTTCGTCGTATTCGCCATCGTCGTCAAGAATCAAAACGTTCTATTTAGATGTTTACCAGAAACATTCACCAAAGCTTTTTAAATGGTCCTTCGAATAGATCGATGCAAAATTAAAATCCTTGAAAGACTGATTAAACCTTTTAAAAGTTTTTAAACATCATGGAAAAGTTTTTGCGGTCTATTCAGAAAAATACGCTCAAGCTTTTAACGAAAATAATTTTCAATTTATTATTGATGAAATTTAACCATAAATTTATTTTGAAAACAAACCTAGGGCTTTAACTTAGAAACACGCGTCATTTCAAAATATCCTGAAATATATTTCATATTCAATTTTTAAATGGCTCCATTGATTGCTTCCAAAGTAAATTTTCAAATGCCTTTTAATTACATTTTTTACCTCTACCACTACCTGGAAAAATAGAAAAATGCTGACGTGTGTAGAATGTTTGCAGACTAAATAATGGAAAAATATATTGTATAACTATGCATAAGGCACGTGTTCCTAAATGTGAGCTTAATTAAACACCCAAGTGAGCGATGGTAACTTTTATCAAGAACTGACAAAATTTATTAAAATTCTTGACTTTGTTGCAAACTCTGCAGGAGGGAAATTTAAAATTTTGAAATTTTAAGCTCCTGATAAAAATTACCTTCGTTCACACAATTGAAGCGTTTGTTCAAATTTAAGCAGCGAGCCTTAATTATATAAAATATTTTGCACTGTAAGTAAATAGGCACAGAAGCATTTATTCTACATTTTATACATTAAATTATGAAAATGTCATTAATGAATATGTATCTCTTACTTAGTCATTGGATTTGAAACTGATTGACGTAAAGTGTGTTTAAATTTACTCAAAAATAAGAATGTATTAAAGCATGAAAAAAAGCACAAAATAAAAGGAGGAAGATAAACGGAAAAAACAAAAACAAAAAATAGGACAAGGGAAAGAAAAAAGTAAACAGGGGATTAATTGGGCATTTAAATAACTTTTTATTTTCTCATTCTTAAGTGAAGCCAAAAAATACCAATAATACCACATTACGACGACGACAACGATACCATTTTATTTTCCTTGGGCCTGGTTGCCTGTCTTTATTTTATGTTGTGTGAGTATTTCGTCATATGCATACATACATGTTACGAAAAAAGACTATATAGGTATATCCACTATTGTGTTTGTAAACTTCGGACTTTACTCGCCTTCGTCCATCCATCGATTATGAGTTATGGATTTTAATTATGTATGCATGGGAATTAAAAATTTAAGAGTCATCAAAAAGTTAAATGGTCTGGCAATGTACGTGGAAGCTTATACAATCAGAGTGGAGAAGCTAAAAGCTCTATTAATACTCAAGTTACTGCTCGCGTACCTTCCCTTTGCCTACTTTCGCTTTATTTTATTTTCTCCTTCTCTCGCTCAAGTGCTGCGTACATTTAATTCACCATCCTTTTGACTTAATTGCCACACACGAAAGCCGAATGCTCCAAATGCCAAATGTCAATCCAAACATCTACATACATATATTTACATAAGTAAGCGAAAATACTTTTAGTGTATTGTGTTTTTAGCCCAGACATTATTAAATACCCAAAGCCCACAGTCCAAGTACGCATTTCCTTTCCACATTTTGGCCGGTCTACATGTTCGTTCTACAGCTCTCCAAGTCAACTGAATTTTTTAAAAAATTATGCTTTTCAAAAATTTGAATGTTTAATATAGACAGCTGAAATACACACGGTTTGGAATTTTACCCCACAATTGTTTTAATGAGACAACATGGATTTAAATTCTAACTCAACTTCTAAGCCAATTCTGGAAGAGCGTCTCGTCGTACTGGAAATTGCCTTTGACAGACTTGAACAGAAATTCCACCAGAGGGAAAAATGGTGCGAAATCTTAAACCTTTGGATTTTACAACAATTTGGTAAATATTCGATTTTTTATTGATGAATTAAATGATTTAATTAGTTGTACTTCTGTAACGCTTTTATCAACTACTGATATCTCATAATTTATTCTTTGTTGAAATTCATTTCGCTTGTGATATGATGCTTTTGTATTATGTAGTGGCGCCAAATTTGAAACTTCAAAAATTTAATTAGGAAGCGTGCATAAATTATGTATGGCAGAACGCTTATACCCCTCAAATATACTTCGTAATTTATGCAAGTTCCCTTAGAACATGATATCCATTCTCTTCCACTTCGTATTATTTAATTGTTGGAATTTTTGAACGCGCTGTTAGATTTCAATATCGAGACGTATTGGCTGGACTTGATTGGGGAGACGGGGGTTGGCGATGGCGGTGACCCGGAAAGTGACGACGTGACGAATGTTGGCGTGGGAGCGGGTGCACATGGGCAGATGTTTGAAATGCAAAATTTGGGTTTTTACACGGAGATGCCCATTAGCATGGAGTATGATGACAGTCGTGAGGCTCAAGTTCAGGATCCACTGGAGCACTTGCAACAAGGTGAGTTAGTTATTTGGAAGATGCTTAATTTATCGTCCAAATAGGCACCAGCTCATCATGTGTTAGTATAGATGAGCGGGGTATACAACTCTCTTAACTGCATCTATTGGCATTGGTACTGTTACCAGATAGTTGTAAAGCCCTGTCGTCCTTAGCAGTACCCCTTTCTGGGTAGCCCCAGTATAATCCAGCGCTATAAAGAGTACGTATGTCAATTTATACTATATCTCAGGCGAGATCAGGCATAAAGACCAAAGCGATAAGTTTTATTGTTTGAATTAGTCAAGGAAATTCTCAACCTATGAGATGTTCGCGAGGTAATTATGAAACCGATAGCAAAAATTACTGTGTATGTATAACCAACGATTGAAACGCAATAGTACAATACTACTACTACTACAACTACTATATGTGTAGAAGTGTTGAATATTTCACACTACTCTTAGTTTTACAGCCTTTTTATTTTTAATCGGCGCGACTTTAATGCTTATCAACTTGACAGATGAAGGCGAAGAGACGAGGAACGGAGTAGAATTCGGAGTGAATAAAAAATACATTGTGCCATGCTACACTTTTGTGGACGAAGATGAACGAGACGTTGAAGACGGAGGGGAAATTCTGGAAAGCAACAATGGAGAAGATTTGGAAGGTGTGGAAAGTTCCCTGGAAATGGAGACGGAGATGGAGGCAGATTCCACCAATAACATCGACCACTTTGAGATACGACAGGAAAATGAACCAGGTAATATTGAGAATCAGTGTAAAAAGGTTATTCACAAAATTGGGGGCCATTCTGACAAACTCGTACTTCAAGTTTTGTCAGGAATTAATGCAGCTTATTAAAAAAGTTAATTACAAAAAAACACCTAAATAATCCTTTCTAATCCAGCAGTTTGGATCATAAATATTAATGCATTAAAAAATGTCAGCTTGTCAGCTAGAAATACATAATGTAAATTTAAAAAAATATTTTTACTCTCCTAATTTAAATATAGGAGAAAGGACCGCGTGTGCTAGATCCGCCGCTAGTTGCGCCACGGGCGACGTAACATTGGAACATTTACTCTCCACACCACCAAAGCAAGGCCCTTCAACAACAGATATCGACGCAATCATAAATCGATTGGACGCAGCATCTTCAGATTTAAATAGGGAGCAATTAAATGAGGCCAATCTGAATTCGGCACAAGGTCCATTTACCATCATCCCCTTCTCACAGTCCCAATCTTTGGGCATGACGACGAAAACTAAATCTCAGAGCCAAACTAAAAATCAACAGCAAATAATTCAACTTGGAAATCAAAATTCAGCGGATCCGCAGCAAAGCAGCATGATGAGTGGTGGAGGGGCTGATAATAATTTCATGCAGTTTCCAATCACATTCGTTCCCCTGGGCATCGCACTCACATCCTCTCCCGCCGTTTCGGCAACGCAAAAATCAATTCAGTCTGCACGTCCATCTCCCCAAGTCCAAGTAGAGCTGCACCAGCAGCAGAAAGAGCAATCCCAACCAAAGCAATCTGGGCAAGGTACAATATGAAGAAACTCATAAACCTGGTCATTTGAAATATTTTCACACGTTTTCCTGGCCTTTTTTTGTGTTTGATATTTTTGAAAAAATATTCGTTTTAAATTTATCTGGTTTAATTTACAGGTGTTGGACAAATTAGCGTGGGTTCGACATCCCCACCGAATAGCAGCAGCATTTCAAAGGAACGCCTCTTCCCGTGCAGTCGCTGCCAAAAGAAATTTTGTTCCCTGGACGCCGTTGAAGCACACATGAAAACGCACCGGGAAAATAAGCAACGGGAGAAAATCGGCCGCTGTGAACACTGCGGAAAAGTGTACCGAACTTGGAAATTTTTTCAGAAGCATTGCGTCACCTGTGTCATGAACACTACAAGCAAGAAGTCGAGTGCAAGTGACCCCAACAACGATCATTGGGGGATCATCAGCAAGGACCTGAGCGACAGCATTGCGAACAACAGCTCAAATAATTCTGATAGCATCCACAGTGTTGACACGGCGGCAAGTGACAGCAGCACTAAGAAATCCAAGCCAAACCAAAGTACAAGCAGCTCCAGCACCACTGCTACCACTGGGCAAGGCCCTGGAACAAGCTCTGGAACTGTGAAAAAGAAACCAGCCAAGCCACGACCCAGCCGTTCCAAGGCGGCAAAGCGCGAGAGGGCGCTCTTAATTTCAAATATGTGCACTAATATTTCAAAATCCAACATGACAACAACGAGCCCAGTCTCAATGCCAGCTGCGACTGGGACTGTATCGAGTGTAATGGGAACGGAAGCAGCTACTACGTCGTCACCATTGGGTAGAGGGTCAGTGACCGGAGGTTCAAAGGCTAAGAAACTCAACGGAAAAGAAATAAATTCAGTGCAGGGTATAGCACCACTACCCAGATTGTATGAGCCTAATGCGGATGACCTGGTCCATCCCTCGTTTTTCGCAAATGTCCTCGCTTCCGGAATTGAAGTCCAAAGTAAACCAACGAAGTCCCCTCCACAATTCAAATCATTTTCATCATCAGCCAATAAGGGTATTTCTGTTTTTTTTTAAACAACCCTTGTGAACAACTCTACACGTAATTTAAATAATGTTCTACGACTGCAACTAATTTAAGTTTTTAATTGTATCTTTCATTTTGTAACTTTTTCTTTAGGCAATTTACCAACACCAGTGCCAACAACAATGAAAGTTCCAGCTGGAAAAACCAGCGGGACTGGAGTGTCACTGGACCCTTACGACTTAATTCCGAGCCCAACTACGCGGCCGAATTCCAACTCAAACTCAAACTCGAGCTCGCAGAGTAAACATCATCACAGAAATCCGAGTCAGAAGCGTCCAGAGAAGAATAACGAGGAATCTGTTTTGGTTTTTAACTGCAAAGTATGTCGCCTCCCCTTCAATACGTTGCAGCTGTGTCGGCAGCACATTATAACGACGCACTTGGCACACGTCCTCCAAACGACGCCAGTCATTCGTGAGTCGACGGCGACAGCAGGGGCCAAGTCGCCTAATTCTGTATCAGGCGCAGCATCCCCATCCACAAGCAGAACATCGTCAACCACAACAACTACTACTACTACTACAACAACCCCATCTGTGGTTTCAGCCTCAGCTCAGCTACCCCCTTTTTCTGCACCAGTTTTAGTTCCAGCAACAGTCCCATCAAAAGCATTAACACCCACAGCAACTACAATGCCCAACTTGGATTTCCATATAAATGACTTCCAGCAGAATCTGAGCCCATTGCACAGTCAGTTCAACCTAAACAACACAGCCTCAGCCTTTCCACTCTCCTTCCCAAGCAACATGCTCAGTCCCACAATGACCACGTCCATCGGTGGCTTCCCGAATCTCACAAATTTCGCAAACCTGGCAAATCTCGCCAGTCTCACGAATCTCGCAAATCTCGCGAATTTCTCTCACCTTGCAGCTGCAAACCATCAAAACCTGCTTCATCTCGGAAACTCGTCAAATCCCCTAAATTTAAACTTTAACTACGCCAACATGGCGGCAAATTTGGCAAACCCACTCAATTTAAATTTCGCGAACAACGCTCTGAATTTAAACCACTTGAATGGGCCAAGTTCAATGCCAATCTACTCACCAAGCAACATGCAGTTGGGTCTGAACGACATCGAGGAGGTGAGCAGTGGCATTGAGCAGAACCAAATCACTTTTCATTCCGCGTCAAATCCAGGCTCAAACACGAATCAGGGGAGTGCTAAGCCGGTTACAAAAAAAGGGGCTAGTGCGGGTGGGAGTAGGGCGACAGGGCGGCCGTTGAATGCAAAATCCTCCCAGCAATCCAGACTAAAATCATTGCTGACGCATGCGCATGCGCAGGAAGACAGTCAAGGATTTGGATTTGATGACATAGGGGTAATAACATCTACAGCCTCAGCCACACCTACACCGTTACCGATACCGACACCGACACCAGCAGTGATAGCGGTTGCAACTACAAGGGCAGCAGCAACGGCGATGGCGACAACGGCGACAACGGCGACAACGGCAGGAAATAATGCTATAACTCGTCCCTCATCTTCATGCTCCTCATCGTCCCTTATAATCGACGAGAACGAAACGTTGAACAACGTCCCCTCCCCGGAGAATATGTACCCGTACATCTGCCTTCACTGCAAGCGCCTCGGGGTGACGCAGGGCTTCGAGAGCGGCCAGGAAATTCACGAGCACATCCTCCGCCATCACGTGACCACCATTCGGTTTCATTGTCCATTTTCATTCTGTCAGCAGGTTTTCCTGGAGCAGGATGCTTTCGAAGAACACATTGTGTCGGACCATCGCATGCCGGTTTAGAAAATATTTATTATTCCGCAGCATTTTTGTTGACTTTGTTGTTTACAGATACAAGACAATCTATCTTGATTGTTTTGGGCGTGAGGCCTTGCACTCGTTTTCTTTCAATTTTAAACGAGACGCAATTAATAATAAGTTAGTACAATAGTTAGATGTAAATGTAAAAATAAAAATATATAATACAGTGATTTATTGTTGCCGTAAAAACAATATGTTTTACGGTATTTGCCTTAGATAAACGGAGGCCCTCTAAAACTGTCAACTCATGCACAATTTTAGGAGCCATATATCATGTTATATCGTCATTGTTACACGTATGTATATTCTAACAAAAATTATTCACGTTGTGCCACATCGTTATGAATTGGAATGATTTTAAAATCTTGTTACATTGCATTGTATTATTATGGAGGATGGTAAGAAAATTTGTTTAAAAAGCTGTGTAGTATTTGTGAAAATAAATGATTAACTGTTTCATAACGTTCATACAGACGACGAATACAAACTTTATTTAGGAATTGGTGTACCGTATTTCCTCAAACACAAACATTCAGACCTCTCTGTCCAGCATACCATTGCAGGCATGTCCACTAAAACTGGCCCATGGACTGCCATATAATAGTGTGTAAAATAGACCCGTTTACTATTTCAATTTGTACCACACAGACCCGTGTACGACGTGTTTAATTTGAACCTGTGTACTATTACAGGCCCGTGGTCTATTTCAGGAAATACGGTATGCTGTTTTAATTGGCATAATTATAGGTTAAAATGCATGTTGTTTATTAAATTATTTTTTGTGTCTCATTATATTGCATCGAATAGCAATAGAAATGCTGAAGTTCAACGTTGTGGTTCGTCGTCGTCAGTTCTGCAGTTCTCAGTATAACCGTATTTTTATAGTCTAGACTTTAACGATTAGCCCTGCTGCATCTTCATTTTTTATGTCTAAGATTTAAATGTTCGATTCAGCGATTTGGAATTTTTAATTCTTGTAATAATTAAATATTTGCTTTGGGTGATTAGTTTGCATTTTCTCATGTTGGCATTACTACTAAAATCAAGTAGTACAGATAGGTAGGTTAAAGGAGCATGTAAACTGATTCTTGAACTCATGGAGTTTTAGTATTTTTATTTTTACTACTTTCATTTTTCATGAGTCGGCATATTTTTGAAAACAAATCAATTAAAGATGACGATTTAGCATGTTTTAATATACTTTTAAGTATATAGGATAGTTAGAGACGTTGAACTGCTATACCGAAGATTGCTGATTTTATAAATAAATTAAACTAGGCAGGACTTTCAATAGCAGAAATTACAATAGAGTCCAAATAATAATCCACATAAATATTTCATTGGAAAATTCTGCACCTTTGGAACACGACATTAGTAGCTTAGTCAATAACTATGTCTTAACCAGTCTTAACTTTAACTGATTTAGCATTTGGGTTTTCTTTCAATAATAACTAATTATCAGGGGCGCATCTAGAAATATTTTCTTGGACCCTACTATGGGTATGCATATCGTTTACGGAGGATCAAAATGGCTTATTCATATTTAAGCCAGAATTAAAATGAGACAATGAGATATATCAAATAGCTATTGCTACATAGGATAGAAGCGCAAAATGTAAATTATTAGTATGTGTGTTTTAAAAAGTGCAAAATGTTCGATTTGCATGTTTTTGAAAAGTGCAAAAAGGTTCTATCTCCATGTTTTTAAAAAGTGCAAAATGTTCGATTTGCATGTTTTTGAAAAGTACAAAAAGGTTCTATTTCCATGTTTTTAAAAAGTACAAAATGTTCGATTTCCATGTTTTAAATTAGAGCAAAATGCTCTATTTGCATGTTTTTGAAAAGTACAAAATGCTCTATTTGCGTGTTGTTAAAAAGTGCGAAATATTCTATTTGCGTGTTTTCAAAAATTGCAAAATGTTCTATTTGCATATTTTTGAAAAGTGCAAAATTTTATATTTAAATGCTGCTATAGGATCATGACATTTTAATTTTTTGTAAATAGTAAAATTTGCATCTAGCTAAAAATGAATATGGATCATTTTAATTTTTCACTGACGGTACAAGTGTGTGCCATCTTGGTTTAAATTCCCTATATGTTTCTCCCAAGTAAGTAAAGAATTCATTTTGGGGTAGGCAACTGCCTTGTTGTCTTTCCACTGGATACGCGCCTGATAAACTGTTCATATAAAAAAATCGAAAATCAATGTATTTCAGAATAGATTTTAGATTTGAGTAGAAGTATTCTTAAAATAAAAAATAAATTCACGGAATTGATAAAAAATGAAACTGTGTTTTGCGTTGCTGCAATTCTTTTATTCTTTACAAACTACAATTTGTATTTCGGTAGATTCTTTACGCAGAAGCATATTACGATATATAACAAATGTCGTTCATATTCCGCAATTGATGGATTACCCGGTATCGGTTTCCGGTTGTTAGTTATGATGCAAATGTAACTACACTGAATCAAGGGCGATTTCAGATTCACTATTCACTTTATTCAAAAAAATTATGACAGAGTCCTTCCATATTGTTTACAATGACAATTTCAACAGGGTCTCCAAATGTCAGTCTTTTTTTCATTAGGTGGAATATCTTTTGCCCGGAGTCTCTCGCTCATTAATTG
Organism: Dicyrtomina minuta; assembly: GCA_949802685.1. Lineage (NCBI taxonomy): Eukaryota > Metazoa > Arthropoda > Collembola > Symphypleona > Dicyrtomidae > Dicyrtomina > Dicyrtomina minuta. The sequence goes on along the minus strand of OX461808.1, from coordinate 63,245,482 downwards.
AATTCTCTTGAGACTCATTCGGGGATTGGCAGCTTTAAAATTAGACCTAAATCCGCAACCTTTGGCACAGTAGGATTGATTGGAGCGTTCCAGGTGGTAGCGTGTTGGGGCATTATCATAGTCAGCTGGGAGCTCGGGACGAACATTGTCACTGGATACATTAAAAGCATAGTAATTCTCATCCCAGCAGACTTGTCGGTAGTTCACCTCGTGAGTATTGTAGTGACAGGGTCCAGGCTGCTTTTCCGCTTCTGCTGTAGGCCACATTGGATTTGAAATCGTAATTCGCTCCCCCGTCATCCTTTGGTCACGTGCCAGTTTTGAAAGCTTCCCTTTATTTATGTTGTCACGTGACATTATCAGCTGAACAAAAAACCAGGCGTATTATTAAAATCAACCTGACCGACCGCCGACCGCAACCGCTAAATTTCAAACCTGCTGACCTTTTAATAAATTACTTACATCTTTCATTGTGCCAAAAATTTCATACATCCCTGGTTCCAACTGCCCCTTGGGTGATTTAAAGTACCCATGAATATTTTCGAAACGGTTTTTTTGAGAGAATAAATCATACGGCCCCCTCGACCCACATTTTTTCTTGAGTAGTTGCTCAATAGAACTTTTAATTTCATATTCACCAGGACCTAAGGCCGAGCCAATGGTTTTGAAAGTTTTCCCGCGGACATCACATGGTCCACTTTGGAGTATGGGCGTTACCCCAGGATGCTTACAGCGCTCCACGTACGCCATATACTTGACATGCGGATCCCCATAGGCGCCTGGGTCTGGACAGTCGGATTTAGTAAATTCCTTAGGGAACCGTGGGTCACAGCTGTACATTTGACCTTTCGCCTTCCCCCTGTGTTTATTGCTGGGACAGCGGCAGACGATGTCGGAGGCGTAGCAACCCGGACCCAGATTTCGAGGCTCCTCCCTCTTGACGTACAGGTGCTTCTTGAGGATGAGTGTGGGGAGGCGGTACTCGGGCTCCATGTGATCCAGTGTATAGCGCCAAACAGCCCGAGAATATCGCTGCCGCTCAACTGTGTCCCCGGAGGAGGTTGTCCCTGTTTTGGTGGAGCCAAGTGGGTCGAATTGGCTCTGATTTTCGGATTCTTGACCTCGACTCTGACCTTGACCAGCACCAGCAGTGGTCTTAGAAACACTGGATAAATAGTTGGATCCTGATTTGAATTTTTGAATGTCCTCATACCGCTTTTCAAGGAAGAAGGGAGCCACGTTGTCCAGGAGAAGCTTGTATTTTTTTGGACCCGAGTCGGCGGGGTCTGGAAGATCCGCAAGGTTCTTTCGGTGACCACGCCCCTCTGCACCGTCTGCACACGGATCCTCATTATCCTCCCCTTGGGTGACCTCCGTATCCTCGTCTATTGTTTCATAGGAACCTTCCGTTTCTGAAAATTAATTAGTAAAATGTAATGTGGGAAGGAACATGGATGGGACATGCGCAGGAAGCTCATGGGAGAAAATTTGTAAAATTAAACTGTCCGGGTCAAAGGTCAAAGGTGACGGGACTCACCCTCTGCATCGCTTTCATTCTGACTTTTCCGTTTGTCAGCTTCCTCGTCCGCCTTTGATGATCTCGCATGTACTGCCCAAAGGGAGCTGAGTAGATATGGGAGTAACTGCGCTTTTGGAACGGCGCGCAGTTCTTCCGGGCTGATGGTTCCCGCGTAGTGATGAATATCTAATGTAAACTTTTCCTGCTCCGCCTCGCTCATGCTTAACTGGCGGAGAGCAGCTTTTAATGGGACCATCCATGTGGCCTCTGTGCTTTCCTTCAGATCATCATCCAGCTTCCCTTGGACACAACTCAGGAGCGGTCGGGGTAACGAGTCCATTTTAAATATGGCTAAAATCGAGTCAGTAGCCAGTCGCCGTTTACAGCTCTCTGGTTTATTTAACAATGTAAACCTCTTTGGTTACAGTGGCTTCGCACGATAAGATTAGAACAAGTAGTTAGTTGCAAGTTGCCTTATTCCGATTATCGATGCGCTATGTTTTTTACCATAACATATCTTAAAGAATGTCATTATTTACGCTTTCTATTAAATAATGACGGAAATAGAGAGGGACAGGAAGATGCGTCCCTTCCCTATTACCTTTACGGATTTTTTTTCTAGTTATCTATGCTTCCCTTTCCATTTATAAATGGGTTCAGAATCTTCAAATTCTGTCAAATTTAATGCCTGTGATTATTACATTATGCAGCTGTCGGGCATTTTTGGTAAGGGAGTAACCTATAATATAGGACATAGGGGTTTGTTCTAGAGATGAAGGTTATTGCAGTTAGTCACATAACCCAAATCCAACCTACAGCGCTAGCGCGTTGGAGTTGAACTGAAGAAGGGCTATTTTTTGAGCTTTGCATAGTCATTTTCTAGGGCTATACTATAATATTAGTTCCTAGTTTTAAAATTTTATATTATATTCATTTAAAAAATTCAAAAAAAGTATTCAAGGAACGACGCCAAAAAAAACGAAAGAAAAACAAAAGCAAAACATGTTGCTGTAGTAGCAATTTTACGCTTTATCGCTATTGCTTCGTTAAATATTTCAAATTTTTATATTCAACGACCCAAGGGGAGTCAAAATATTTAATGATGTTATTAATATTGTTAATAATTTAATTAATAAAAATTTAATTTTTTATTTTATGTTTATTTTTGAAACTTAAATTTTTGAGGTGCGTAATAAAAAAATAAAATTAACTCACAAAAGATCTTGTAGAAATTATTAATTAATTGGCAATAAATTTTTTTATAGAGAATTTTAGAAATAAAAAATGAGGATTATAAAGTCAGTTCTAACAATTTTAGCTTAGCAGTGCCTCTGCGCCGGCGCTAGCATTTTTTTAAATTGTTTGGTATTTATTTTTTAATAATTTGTTAAGAAAGCACGCCCGATTTTATGAAAGTAAATAGTAAAAACAAAAAAGTCAGTAAAAATACCGTAAATTATATTTGGTAAATGTAAAATGTAAAACTAAGTTTTACACTTTTTTGAAAAAGTTGTCTGTCAAACTACTGCTATAACTAAAATTGTGTCAAATAAATAACTGCAGCTGCTGATGACATAGTATATCCTAATTATATTTTTCTTCGGTATCAGTAGCGTTCACAAGTTCAGTTCAGATCCAACAACAATACATATCTATGTAATTTAAAGTTTTAAACTATATTTTTGAAAACGCGTGCATTCTACAAAGTGCACAATACTAATAAATCATGCCAGGTGACGACACGGTCAAGAAAGTTATCGAGGAAGTACTACTGGAGAGTAATAAACGGAAAGGGACGGTTCATCCTTCACCTTCCCAACAAGCCACAATATCCGCATCTCCAACAATAAATCCCGCAAACCCGAACCCGAGTGCTCTATCTCCACACCCACAAGTTGAGTTCAAAACAGCATCGGACATACAATATGCAGCAAAATATATGAGACTTTCTCAAGGATTAGCTTCAAAAGACCTAAAAATAAATCCAAATGCCACAAATATTACTTCTACAAATGCAGCATTCACACCTTCGTCAATCAAGACCTCTCATGCCTCCAAATCTCAAGGTAGTTTAAATCATTGTTTTAATATTAATTAAGAGTTTTTGAAAATTTTAAATTGTTCTATTTACATGTTTTTGAAAATTTTAAATTGCTCTATTTACGTGTTTCTGAAAAGTGTAAAATATTCTATTTACGTGTTTCTGAAAAGTGTAAAATATTCTATTTACGTGTTTCTAAAAAGTGTAGAATATTCTATTTACATGTTTTTGAAAATTTTAAATTGCTCTATTTACGTGTTTCTGAAAAGTGTAAAATATTCTATTTACGTGTTTCTGAAAAGTTCAAAATATTCTATTTACGTGTTTCTGAAAAGTTTAAAATATTCTATTTACGTGTTTCTGAAAAGTGTAGAATATTCTATTTACATGTTTTTGAAAATTTTAAATTGCTCTATTTACGTGTTTCTGAAAAGTGTAAAATATTCTATTTACGTGTTTCTGAAAAGTGTAAAATATTCTATTTACGTGTTTCTGAAAAGTGTAAAATATTCTATTTACGTGTTTCTAAAAAGTGTAGAATATTCTATTTACATGTTTTTGAAAATTTTAAATTGCTCTATTTACGTGTTTCTGAAAAGTGTAAAATATTCTATTTACGTGTTTCTGAAAAGTTCAAAATATTCTATTTACGTGTTTCTGAAAAGTTCAAAATATTCTATTTACGTGTTTCTGAAAAGTGTAGAATATTCTATTTACATGTTTTTGAAAAGTGTAAAATATTCTATTTACATATTTCTTAAAAGTGCAAAATGTTTCAGTTGCATGAATTTGGAAATATATTTCATTATTTTTGTGGATAGTGGATATTGTTTTTAGCTACAAATTGATACGAGGATATGGGTCATTTTGGTTCTTCTCATACGATATCATTTTTTGACCTAAACCAACTTTGACTTTCTTTGCCCTATAATAATTATTATTAGTTAAAATTCTAAAATCTTAATATTGTAGGAAATTCAGCAGCAGCTGGCGAAGAAAAGAATTTGCCTTCAAAAAAGTCTAAGAAAAGTATGGGTGACTCCACCGTTACCCTTGGCTTGAGCTCATTTGTTGGAATTAAATCCATTCTTGTCCAGCTTCAGCAGACACAGCAACACAAAGATACGGACGACAGTAGGTCACACGATTCTACCATGAGAGAACGTAAGGATATGCGATTTTACTTAAACTTTAAACTTCATTAAAAATGTTATAGGCATGGCCATGCATAGCTAAATTAATTGTTTTTGCATAAATCTTCGTAGGAAATCAAAAACCTAGTGATACAAGTCAATACAATTTAGGAAAAGGAAAAGCTGGTGGTGGTGGTGGTCATACTTTAGGAACCGAATCTAAAACCCAGAGTCAAACTAGTACTAATACAGGAAATACAAATAAAAGCTATCAAAGCCAAAGTGCAGGGATCAAAAGTCAAACTAGTGCTAATAATATGGGAAATCCAAATAAAAATGTAACCAGTAGTACAACAGGAAATAGTAACAGAACAAATACGGGGGCGGGGAGTAAAGCCCAAACTCAGCATAATGCGGCGGCGGCGGGAAATAAATATAAGCATCGCACTAGTAATGCAGTAGGAAAATCCCAAACGTCAAATCAGAATAATGCTGTTGTTGGTGGTGGTGGTGGTGGAAATAAAAATAAAAAACGTTTTGACAAATTTGACAAAGAGAGCACTACAGGAGCTGACTCAAAAAATACTGACAATTCAAAAAATAATAAGAATAACAGTGGGGTGAGTCACGTTCAAATTGAAATCATTCGACAACGGGAACCGGAATCGGAACGCTACAATATTATTGGTCATTCTGGAAACATTCTTTTCTATGCTAGGGATGATACTAAAAAATTTAAGCGAAAGTATTGTGGAGCAGATCGCCCATTTTTAGTCACCATTTTGTCCCCGGATGATGATGAAGAGATTTTAACAATTGAGAGAAGGTGCAATTGTTTTCTTTGCTTTTGGGGTGGAAATACGTGGGGCAGTGTAAGTGTATTACTACACTTGACCATTTTTCCACTACAAATTTTGTCATGTTTTTTTGTTATGTCTGTACCAAGTAGTTTTTTATTATGAAACTTTTTGTAGAATGTGGTAATAAAATCCAGTTTAACCGGAGTTGTTCTTGGCGAGGTTATCCAGCAGTTCTCACTCAGAACATCGAAATTTGTCATTAAAGATGATGATAACAGTGGAGGAGAGATGATTATGAAGATTGAGGGAACAAACTGTGGTCACATATGGCCATGTATCCCTCATTGGCAAGATCATGAGGAATTCAAAGTTTTCACCCTTTCCAGTTTTATACACTATCAGAATCAAAATAATTTCGTAGGGACCATTATGGACTATGGGAGGAGAGGTCAGAAGAATACTGTGGAGAGTGCTTCGGAATTGTATGGAATGTTAGTTCCGCCGGAATTGTCCCCACGTTTGAAAGCTGTCCTCTTAGGTGCTATTTTTAATATTGTAAGTCATCACATTCTGACTTTCTGACTGAGAGTTTACAAAAAATTTAAAAAATAGTTTTAATTTTTTTTAAGCGACTTCTGCGATTTTCTAATCTAAAATCGTTTCTTTTTTTTTAATGTTTGTATAGGCTTTCACAGTTTTTCAGAAGAATAGACCGTTGAATGCAGTGTGCCGGACAGTTACAATTTTTACAGTTTTAATATTGTTAGTAATTATTATAATAGTAGCTTGCAGTGTGTAGAATATTTGTAGGTTGTGTAATTTACAAGAAGTCTAAATGATTTTGAAATTTCTTCTGGATGTGGATCTGCTCTAAACTATCAAGTCTATGTTGGAAGAGGGGAGGGGCGGGGCCTTCTTGGGACTAAGGACCTTGGAGAGACCCAAAACTGCCTGCCGAATTGAAGGGGTCCGGTCGGGAAGGATCATTGACCCCATGTCAAGCCGCCGAGAGGCCCCAAGCTCCTGCATGTACTACTGTCGTTTACATCATGCCAACAACGAGTACGAAATGAGAAATGAGAAGCTTTTTTCCAGTAGAATTTCCCGAAATTGAAATTCTAAATGACCAGTCAGCCCAGTCGAGGTCGGTTTGGCTGTCTTCATGCGCCCTTTTTTAAAACTGATCCAATTTTTTAGGACTTTGATATGAAAGAATGGGTTGTAGGTTTTGGTTTAGTTCAATTAGATTGTAAGATTTAATAATTCTGTACTTATTTGTTGTAAGTTATTAATTGATTTTGATGGTTTCATTTATTTAGCTGATTTCAACTGTACAATTTTATCGGTTAAGGAACATTTTATGTTACTTGTGAATTTAAATTGGCTTGATTGAAATTAATCAAATATTTGTTCAGTAAATTGAGTTCATTCACAAAAACGTTTTTGCCCTCATTATATCTTCCAATAATTTTTCAAAAAATAATATTTAAGGGGGTATATATGCTGTATTTTGCGCAAATAGAACTTTCCTTAAAACACTATAATAAGTGACTTTTTTTCCATGTTGTTTGATGTCATATCTAGGCTTCTGGAAAGCAAAATCTCAAACATTATTTTTATTTTGGTCACTAACCGAAGTTAAAAACGGTTAAAATTAACATGCGATTATATGAGTAACGAAATTCCTCCCATGTTTGGTGGTTGATTGCGGGTAAACGAAAATGAAAATGAAAATGAAAATAGCAAATATCTCTTCTGAAGTCCCTAGGCAAATGTATAAACTTCTCAAAAATTTGAAAATAATGCATGTAGGCTTCACCAAAATTTCGATCTATTTGTTCGAAATTTGGTCCATATGTTGGTAATGAGGCACTTACAAAACCCTATGCTCAAGGGTTGCTTGGAAGCAACGGTCTCGGAGTAGCAGTAATTCATAAAACGGCGTTGAACTACGTCATTTAAATTTGCTATGTCTTTGTATTGCCCTTTTCAACGCTGTCAGTCATTGAGGTGATTTAATAAATTTAATTTAATTACATATTCAGAAATTTTAAGAGCGAATGTAAATTATAATGAAAACGTTGAGCTAAATACTTTATTCCTTATTAACAAAATCTCTAAAGCTTGACGCCGTAAAGAATTTATATTTGTGTTGAAGATTATCAGCTTGTCTCATCGGTAGCCTATTTCTCGTAGGCTGCATATTTTTTTTATTTTTTTTCGGGGAGGGGGGGCTAGCTTAAACACAGCATACGTCTTAAGGGGGCGCCAGAACCTGATTCTATGTTTCCTATAACACCTCAAACACGGAACAATTTCCACTATTACCTTCATATGATCGAATGAACGATAAAACTCGAACGACGTCGAAGCTGTCCAAAAACAATAATCCAAAAATTAAAATTTAAACACCGGACGAAAATAACCGAGTCGAATTTTGTAATAACTAGCTTTGATTTTGAAAAATTACATTCTTTGTATAAACAATACAAGGGAAATTAAAGGGATCGTTCACAAATGATGTTATTGAAATATTCCCATTTTAAGGCCCTATAATGATATGACCCCCTTGCCATCAGCTTACGCTTTGCTTAAATGGCTTGCTTCAAGATCGGATGTCATCAGTATCCAATGAGACCAATTGACCCTATCGATTGCGCATCATTTTTGGACGACCCCTAATGTGTTAAATTTTTGTGTCGGAGTGGGAGGAAGTGGAATGAAGTACAAGGAAGATAATAGCCATACACTTAGGGATTAATAATACTAATATGAAGTGTCCGATTCCAAATTATACGATCTTAAAACCATAACTGCATATATCAAATTTTTAACAGTCGGTAATGATGTTATAAGCGGCGTCGAAATTTGATACTGTTGCGCTACATAGTTTAAAGGGTTTTTCAGGAAACAAGTTTTATCATTTATTCTTTTGCAGTGAAAATGTAGTAATACAGAAAAAGTATTCAAATCACCTGCACGGGCCGTTCCCATAAGAATGACTATGACTAGTTGCATAATTCACGACGGTAAATATGACGGGTGCGACTTGCGAGGGGGCGATTTATACCAGGGTGCAAATTGGGAGGGTGTGATTTATATTGGGTCGACATTTTCGGTTGAGACTTATACACGAACCATACTTAAGAGGTTTTACCAGTATTTTATTGTTAAAAACATTCGAGTAACGCGATTACATTGACTTGAGTATTATTTTCAAAACCAAAATGATTTAACAAATTCATTTGTGTGGTGCATAGTACACTAAAGTACATAGAACATCAAGTATAAATACAACATATAGATTAAAATAATACAGTTAATACGGTTACACAACGCTTCGTCGGTGTCTATTTTCTACATCATAATGTACACGTACACATTAAAAAACATAATTATTCAGCCTAATCTAATAAACCTAAATTTAGCTATTTTTTAATTTGCAAATTAAATGATTGCAATTGTACCAAACCCAAATGCCAATGATCAATTTTGTGTTTCCTTACATTTAGATCTGCCTGTTTACTATTGAGTTTGATTTGCATCCTTTTTTTAAACGTTTTGAAAAACTTGGTTTTTCCTTCAACTTCAGCAAAAAATACAGTAGTTGCCACCACTATTATAGTTAGACAAACAGCAGAAAGCCCATAAAAATGTTGGAGTTTTAGTGGTATCACAGTAGTCCCCCATTCATCAAGCATTTCCACAAGTTTCTTATAAGCCAGTCCCTCCCGATTATTTTGCAACCAAGACCTTCCCTTCCGTTTAAATCCCATAAGAACGTTCTCCTTGGATTTCTCATACATCCCAGCATCCCGGTACCATCCCACAATCCGTTCCCAATCCGGGATAAATCCATAGTTTTTCCCCATGGCTACTGAGACATGGACGTGAGCCAGGATATTTGCACTTTCCGTCGTGGGCTTGAAATCATAATTAATTGTTAAATTACTCGCGATGGCAACTGACAACATGGGTTTATACCCAATGCAAACTGCTTGCGCTGCTGGCCGAGTACCGGTTTTCTTGGACCTAATATTGACATCTCCGACTCCGAAAGCAGCTTGCATGACGCAATCAACCGTATTTCTTTGGAGCTGAAAGCGAGGAGCCAAGCTCTGAATGGCGGGAGTTTTTGAATTATTGAGCCTGTAAGAAATTAGAAGTCCATCAAGGATGAGTTTGTAGGGTACTGAGGCCTTCGCCAAATCTGGCAGATTTCTTGGAACTGCCTCCATCTCCGGGAGGGTCAAGAATGCAAATAGTTTGTCTTTGTAAGCCGTCGTAATTACGATCATTGAAAACATACAGATGATGACAAGGCTTTGAATTCATTTGGGAAATTTCACGTCCTGCTCTAGAAATATGCCGATAGGCACTGCCCACGCAATGTACGTCGCATCGATAGCGGAAGTAGCGTGGTTTTCCTTGTAATTGTATCTGTAGTCCCGGGAATAAATTAAATAAAAAATTGTGGGGTAAATTAAAATGATTGAGCCAATTAAAAATAACCAGACTGTTGGTGTGAAGGGACCAATCAATGCAGCTTGCCAACTAATAGAGATTTTCGGGAGGGCAGTAACAAAGATTGACTCATCAAAGAAGAGAGGGGTGCTGAAGTGCATGTGGGAGTAGCGAGAGACCTGGTGACCCATGAAGGTCAAGTCACATTCTTCCCTCACAATCGACCCAATCACCCCTGTCCACTCCCCATTTTTCCCCATTCGACCTGGACCAGCCTTCTTGAAGAGCTCCGTGTTAATCTGGTATGAGAAATTGTAAAATTTTGATGTTGTCTCGAAAAATGCGTGGAATGTTCCGCCAGTTGTTGAGGGCTGCTTCCCGCCATCTAGGACGAGGATTGGAGGCACTGTAATTCCCGCCATGTTTAAATTCTTTTTATTCAGGCGAATTTTATTTCGACCTTTGCTGCTCAACAATTTTTCATTTGGGTTTCTTGATAGAATTAGTTTTAATTTTGAATTTATGTCCTTTTCATACTCGGATTCGGATTCCGGAATAAGAATCAAGTGAAACTGGGCGAGTTTTTGAAAGAATTTTGAATGCTGTAGACTTGCCCCCGAATTCCAAGTGAAAACGAAAATATCTCGAGAAAAAGACGTCAGTTTTCCCAAAGTTGTGCTTAACAATTTATTCATAGTTGAAGTGTCAATACCCCCAGCACCACCAGTCATTGTAGTTGTTTCAATTTTCTTTTCTTCGTTTATGTTTTGACCTTTTCTGGCTTCTGAGAATATGACTGGCATCAACATGACCACAACAAATCGGCAATTATTTTTGAAACGGGTCTGTCTGACCTTCTTCGTATTTTCTAACAACTTTGCGGACAGTCGAAATTCAGTGGCTCGCACGACGGGAAGAGAGCTGCTATTGCTTCTAATAGCTGATGAGATCTCGATCTCGGCCTTTATTAATTTTTCTGTGTAGATCATTTTCGGAATGTGATTATTCCTACGAATTAATATTTCGTTGTTTCTTGAATCCAAGATTGTCGTTGGAATGGGAACTGCATATTTTTTTGATATTTTCTGCTTTTGGGAGGCGTCAATTAATTCAACAAATTGGATTGTGGAGCAGTCATCATCGTTTTCATTGAGAGAATTTTCGTCTTCGTATTTTCCTGCTTCTGCTATACGTATTGGAATAATTTAAATATTTATTGCATGGAATTTCACGGGTAACATCATTAGCTCTTGCTTTGTGTTTAACATTAAGTTTTTGTTGCAATGCAAAGCTATACTTAATTATGTAAAACATTCAAAAACAAATTTAAAAAGTTTTGAATAAATGTGATCATATTATCGTGATAGAAACAAAGTGGTTAGTATGATTTTACCTGTGATCTTAGAATTATCATGTTCTTGGGAGGTAACGATTCGGAAGGAAGTTAACAACAAAATTAATGACAGTTTCTTCATTTTTCAGTTTTCATGACCCGTTGAAATCTTTTCGGATGGGAGCTGCGCTTCTACTTCTCATTTGGTAGCGTACGTAGTTTGTGGCCTGCGGCATGTGGCAGGTACCTGCGCATTTTTTAACCAAGCTATTACTTAGGCACAATATTTTTAAATAAATTTTTTTAAAACCTTTATGTAAAGTTTGTTGTACAGTTTTCGAAATCTTAATTTTTAGATAACTTTTCGAAATGTACGTTTTTGTTTTTTAAAGGCCGAACTAATGTTCACATACGATATATTTTTTGCATCCTCCTCCTATGATTTTTAACTGCAAAAAAGAAAAAGCTTTGATGGTCAGGTTGAAAAATATGTTTCTTTAAAAACATTTATGTATTTAATAATTAGATATACTGTTTTATATTGTGCTATAGTCGGTTACATTCTTTAGAATAATGCTTTATAATATGGTACGGAATAAGAAAATACTTATTCAGGACCATTCAAAAAAAATTATTATGCAGGCAATTTCATATATTAAAATTCTATATATGTATATGAACTATCCTGTACTACGAACGAGTCTTATTTTTTGAAATTCTTTTACTTACTCACAAGTCTAGAAATTGGTTCGTTTTCAGTTTTGATTTGCATACAAATTATTTTTTACACGACTGCATCCTCTCAAGTTTAAATAACAACTGGAACTCTATTTAACAATCGAACTAAAAAGGAGCCTTTCTTAATTTAGGAGTATACAATATAGTTGTTGGCTACCGCATGCTTTTATAGGCATTTTTGTAATGCTTTTTAAGTCAAAAAGAGTATGACAATTAAATAAATTATTGATTGAGTATCCATTAAGTATTTTCTAAGGTTTTAGAAACAAGAAATGTTTGAGTCCAAAAACGCCCCTGTCCTGCATCTTTAATTTCATTTCATTAACGTAAAAGCAAAGACTGAAATGGCTGTGATTATTTGATCAAGGTTTTATTAAATTGCTTAAATAAAAGATCACTACGTAGTTCTGGAAATGATATCGCAATAATAAAATTCATATAATGTTTTTATGCTAGATCAGGTGTCCGGATTCCGGTTCCGGCCGATTACCACACTATAGCTTTAGCTCTATCTATCTCCTGGTAAAATGACATATATATTAACCTAAGAAATCACCTTATAAAGCCTAATTTATAAAAGCGAATAGTAAAATATATTCCAAAATATTGCCGCCGTTCTATGATCTAGAGCACAAGCCAAAATAGTTATCAATTTACTGCTAAGCAACATGTAAATCATATCGTAGAAATTGGAAGACAATAACTAACTAGTAAGTTAGCTGTCAATTTGCAGGAAGAAAAACATTCACCCTAACTGGATATTGATGTAAGAATTTAGTTATTTCTTTATTCATAGTAAATAACCTAAATGTTTCATATAGTTGGCACTTGTCAATTCCTACTTATGTTGCTATGCTTAAGATCTTTGCGCTCTAAGTAAGATACGGCAGTAGGGACGCGGGACGTGTTAATTTATATGTTTTCTCACATCTTATGAACAATATCTAGAGAACCTCTAACGAAAATTTTAGAATTTATTGTTTTTTTATGAGCTAGGCTAGAATTATTTAAAGATTGAAATTTGTAGCGTTGTGTCTTATGGGATTTTGAAACGCGGCAACTTTGAGCGCTTAAAAAAATACTTGGAAGGCATAAATCGAACAAAACTCTCAGAGGCTGCCTAGATTAAGGTAGGTGTTTGGACAAAAAACGTGTTTCAAAATTTTGTCAAATTGGCTACGAAATAGCTCGAAATTGCATCCTATGACTCACCCAGAGGAAGTATCAAAACCTTTGTAAACACATCAGAAGTGGACAAATTCCTTGGGTAAGTCGAAGCAGCTAAATATGTGCGAGTGGCGTCGAGCCTAAACCATTATTTGACTGGTGAAGGAGTAACACAATTTCTCCCATCACCATTGTTGCTAAAATTAGTGATTCAAGGTTTTGGGGCATAAAGGCTTCAAACTAATTGTTGTTTAATATGAAAAGTTTTGATTTGTCACACAGATCACTGAATATTGATTATTATTATTTGAACAGCTTCAACGCCGTTCGAGTTTTATAGTTTGTGCAGGCTAAAATTATAATTAGTGGAATTTATACCGTGTTTCAGTTTTGATATGAAACATCGAATCAGGTTCGGACTCCCTCTATTAAGCTGTGTTTGAGCGAAACCGTGCAAAACATAGTAAAATATGCAACATAGGCCAACGAAGAGTGCAAATTTTATTATTCCAGACAGAGGATAAATTCTTAATGGCGTCAAGCTTTAGCGACTTTTGGTTTTAAGTATTTCGTACACAATTTTCATTATACATATAATTTATAATCGTTCTTCGAATTTCCTAATATGTAATCGGATCTAATTTCTTAAATTCCGATTGTTGGTTAGATGTATTTTATTCACACGGACCTAATGACTGGCAGCGTTGAAAAGTGCAATACAAAGACATCAAACATAAATGACGTAGTTCAACGCCGTCTTATGTATTACTGCCATTCAAACTAGGTTGACCGTGGCCCCATCGCAACCCGTGAAAATTGGATTTTGTAAGTGCCTCATTACCAACATAAGGACAAAATTTCGAGCCAATAGATCGAAATTTTGGTGAAGCCTACATGAAATATTTTTAAATTTTTGGGTAGGTCATAAATTCGCCTAGGGACTCCAGAAGAGATATTTGGTATTTTCGTTTTCATTTAGCTGCAATTAACCACCAAACATGCGAGGATCTACGTTCCCCATATAAACGCTTGTTAATTTTGGCAATTTTGACATTCGGTTAGTGGCCAAAATAAGTATAATTTTTGGGATATTGCTTCCCAAGTCCCTAGATACGACATCGACGACATGAGTCAACACGCAAAAAAAGTTACATGGTCGTACGTGGTACTGTTTTAATGGTAGTTCTATTTGCGCAAAATACAGCATACGCGCCCTTAATTTTAGGATATCAAAATTGTTCTTTAAAATATATTTTAAAAGTTGGCCACATTTGAATACATGTTTATAAATTGCATAACTATAGTGAGAGTGAGAGTGAAACTTTAATTCACTGTCAAAGTTCAAAATGTCTAAATACCCCATGTAGTATATAGTTACATTTTTCAACTTTATGTATCCTATTATTACTACAACAATATTTAGTACCGTATTTTTTATTGTATTTCCCGACCCGAGTTTCGGGAACGGGGAAAGTCCTTTCCCAACCCGCTCCCTACCAGAACCGTTCCCGACCCTGACCGCCGGGAAATATCTCAAAACTTCTCATTTTATTAAATTGTCATATCAAACACATATTAGAAAAGATTTTGTTTTGATCGAGATAACATCTTTTAATAATAATTAGTATATGGTCCTACAATTATTCTAAAACCTTAAATTCTTGTTTTTGATTTTGTAGTGTTCAAACGAGATGGATAGATATTTGATTTCTACTTGACTTTGTTAGGCGTGTAACACCTAAGACCCAAGAGCAAATTGCTTATGTTCGTTTTTATTTCAAAAAAATTAAAATCAATTTTTCCTGTATGATATTTAATATAGGGATTTTCATGCAAAAAAATCAGTGCAACGTGTAACGCACGAGAAGCATATTTTTAACAAATACAGAAAAATCGGCGGCAAAATATATTTCAATATAAACTTGGGACCAGCATTAAAACTATTAAAAGAAGAAAGAAAAACCATATAACTCCAATATTAAAAAAAAAACATTTTAAACATCATTTAATGAATTCCTTTATAATTTTACTGACCAAAAGTATGTAAATATTGTTAATACAGAAAATAGGCATCTGCAATTGGCTAATAGTTTTTACACGACTAAAAAATCTTGCAGAGTAATGGAATATTACAGTTACACAGATACAATAAAAAGGCATTTTATTATTGTGTACCTCATCTCGTTTGAAAACTGAAAAATGACGTCATGGCGGTTGCTCCCACGGAGTACGGTAGTTTACAATAGGTTTTGCAAATATGCAATTATTTTTGTAAAGTGATCCAAATAGATTATGCATAGCTCACAACTACGAAATTTAGAAACTTACCAACTTAATGACAACTGCCGAACTGCCAGCTACGAGCACTAAATGAAAATGCTACAACTTGATCCAAGGTAATCACAAAATGAAACAGGATTTCAAATTGCAGGAATGTAATTCAAAATTAGGAACTGCAAACTAAAACTAAAATCATTTTTAAATCAAAATTCCTCAGACACCAATTGTTCACGGTGAACGCCACTCGGTTTAAAATGAGGACAAGTTATGTGTGGATCAGCAAATCCTGAATCGTTCCTCACGTTGTTTGTGCTGTACAAAGTCTGTTTTAAACTTTTAATGACAGTACAGTTTTTTCTTAACTATCCCACCAGTAATAAAAGATTCGCGGGAGTAATTATGTTCACTGTTTCCGCCGAACACTGACCATATTATTCCTAGAAATTCCGGCATTTATGTTTAGCTGGTAATAATTAAAAGTATTGTGACTTGGATTATTTTATTTATTTTTAGTTGGCGTAGTAATTATTAAAAATACTGAGGTGGAAATTACGGAAATTTAATAGGTCTTAAGTACCTTGCTGGACAGTGCAATTAAATTATAAATGGAACTGTGGTATTTCGGTATTTCGATGCTTTACTTTTAATCGAATGGATTGGTTCCCATCACTTCCTATATATATATACTTCTGCATCCTTATGCAACCTGGGAACGTTTTTTCAAGATACCGTAACCGTATATTGTACCTACATATTATATCAAAGAGTCCCATTTTTTAAAATGAGGCTACTTTAATATACTAAAAAATTATTTTTGAATTGTCCAAATCTGGGCAATTTCTTTTTAGAAAACAGCCTATAAGGATTAGAAAAAGTCAAATTTCAAAATGAAATGAGAACTGTCAAAGTTACAAGGGGACAAAATGTTAAAATTAGTTTTAAACTTCGGTGGGCCGCTGCACTGTGACAAAACAATGCAAAATGTGCTCGCGCTACTTTACTTTAAATCTACACTGCTTCAAAGTAGCCCGATTACTTAGAATGGGAATTTTTAGAATACTGGAACGACATGAAGAACGTTCCCAAGTAAGTTCAGGTTAAAATAGGTAAATGCTAAATATTTTTTTTTAATTAAACTATTTACATTTAATGCTTTTTCCGATTGATTTATGTGATCAATATAATGAACGTAGGTACGGTTTCATTATTCTTAACAGGGTACCGGCAGGTTTACTTTAATTGATGATATGCTGTCTTTATAAAATACTAGAGCCATGTGAAAAAACTTTTTACGTAAATTCAGAGGTTAAATACACAAATATTAAATATTTTTATTTAATTAAACTATTCACATTTAATACTTTATCCTATTGATTTATTCTGTGAATATTCTAAACTTGAGTTATGATTTTAATTACTTTATTCTTAATAGAATACCGGAAGGTTTACTTTACTTGATGATATACACCCCTTCAACCATGGCTACCATGGTCGATCGTCACCGCCTATAATGCTCCTACAGGAAATACCTATATTGTCTGTGAAGAACCAACATGACCTATATCCATTTGTAGCTAAAAACAATATCCACTATCTACAAAAATATTGAAACATGTCTTGAAAGCATTTAAATAGAACATTTTGCACTGTTCAAAAACATGAAAATAGAACATTTTGCACTGTTCAAAAACATGAAAATAGAACATTTTGCACTGTTTAAAAACATGAAAATAGAACATTTTGCACTGTTCAAAAACATGAAAATATTCACTTTACACTTTTCACAAAACATGCAAATAGAACATTTTGCATTGTTCAAAAACATAAAAATATTCATTTTACACTTTTCAAAAAACATGCAAATAGAACATTTGATTCTTTTCAAAAACTTAATTAACATTTTACGCATGTTTCTTACTTTGTTTTTATGACATATCTCATTTTGATAGTAGCTTAAATTGGATATGGGTCATTTTGGTTCTTCACAGACGGTATATACTCAACGCGTTTGAATTTAATAAGTCGTTGAATTTTCTTCCATGGCATATGGATATGCTGCTGCTATGGGTATAGCAGTTAATAGGGTTTAGAGAATTATTATTGAAAAGGTAGAACAAAGAATTCTGTTGGAAAGAATGAATAATAATAATTATTATTATGAAGGAACGAATAATAAATTTTTAAATCAGTACTAAACTAACATGTCATTGTAAGTATGTAGTTGTTATAAATTCAAAAATGTAAAAAACTTCATACTTCATTCACTATACGCCTGTCGTCTTCCAACAGTTCTCGATAAGCTTGATACATTATTTCATTTGACACTTTATTCAGCGTTTTTTTTATAGTTACATTACTGAAATCTGCAATCTGCAATAATTTGGATTTTGGATACTAATAAAATTACGCTTGCCAGTATTTCTGCTTTGGTACAATGTTTGAGCAAGCTGGTATCACCGGGACCGGGACTGATCAATAAATTTTCAAAAAAACGCTTGGTGATTACTCTACATAAAATTACTGTCCGAGCAAACGTTTTGTTTCAAAATACAGTAAATGCTAAAATCACCAGCAACAGCACCATTCCCACACCCTACGGGTTCATCTGATGAAGATATTCCCTGTAAACTAGAAAAGGCTGAGTCTGACTATGACCAGAATCATAACCCTAATCGTAAGAACTATACTGTCAATAATAATGCAGAAAAAGGATCCACACAACTTTTAGCCCCGCCAATAAGGCAAGGTATATTGACTGTATTAGAATTGAATTAATCCCGCAAGGAACTAAACTAATTTAAAAATGAATATTGTCTGTGAAGAACCAAAATGATCCATATCCATTTTTAGCTAAAAACAATATTAACTGTCTACAAAAGTATTCAAATATCCCCATCTTGAAAGAATTTGAATAGAACATTTTAGACTTTTCAAGCACATGGAATTAGAACATTTTGCACCTTTTCAAAAACATGCAAATACAACATTTTATACTTTTCAAAAACATGGAATTAGCACATTTTGCACCTTTTCAAAAACATGCAAATACAACATTTTATACTTTTCAAAAACATGGAATTAGCACATTTTGCACCTTTTCAAAAACATGTAAATAGGACATTTTACGTTTTTCAAAAACTCCCAATTAAACTTTGACGCATGTTTCTCATTTTGTTTTTATGACATAGCTCGATTTGATTTTAGTTTAAATTGGATATGGGTCATTTTGGTTCTTCACAGACAATATCTAACTATTAAAACCATAAGCCTTCAGTTATAAATTTCTGCGACTGAGTTTCTATAATGAATGATTCTGAGAAAAACTTATGAAAGTTCAAAAATTAAACACTTGACTGACAAAAAAAACTTTCGCATTAAACTTGAAACAGCTAAAATAAAAGTCATCGTAATACCTAAGGGCTAGTAAATAAATGATGAAACCCAAATTATCACACTTTTTGGACCCAACTACATAGAACTACCCCATATCATCACATTATCATTACATAAACCATAAACGGCTATCTTTGTTTTTAAAATTACTTGTTATCAACAGCCGACTCAGCCCTCCCACCCTACCCATGACATCATTTATGAGCGATCCCTAACCACTTTTCTGTCTTTTCTTTTCTATAGAAACTTTCCCTCGCAATAAAGTCGTCCCTGAAGATTTAAAGACATTGACAGTAACAGCGGAAGTTGTTAGTAAAACTATCATTACTAGACAGCAAAGCCAGCACCAGAACCAGCCGTTTCAAGGTATTTGTGTTCAGGTTCAAACTAAACTGTAAAATGATGATAATTATAATTAAGGCACACATATCAATTAGTAATTGACACTAATTGACCTTGTCCCTTTTAAAAACTAAAAAACACAGCTCCAACGAGTGCCAAAATACAGACACGCTACATTGTTAAGAACGATGATGGCCACACCATTTATTTTGCTGGAGAAAATTTGGGATTCTTCTCAAGGATGTGTTTGGGTCCTAGTCGCCCATATGTCGTGTATTTATTTGACTATCCAGATCAGGTCACTTTAAAGGTTGAGCGCTCTTTTCGATGTTGCTTGACCATTTGGGGAGGACGAATCACGGGATCTGTAATTAATTATGAATTTATAGCTTTTTTTAAGTTTAGAGCTAGAGCATTCTGAAAACTAACATTAAAACGGCCACGGTTATAGTTTACTTCATCATAAATTAAAAAAATGAAAATAGAACATTTTACACTGTTCAAAAAAATGAAAATAGAACATTTCACACTGTTCAAAAAAATGAAAATAGAACATTTTACACTGTTCAAAAAAATGAAAATAGAACATTTTACACTGTTCAAAAAAATGAAAATAGAACATTTTACACTTTTTAAAAACATGTAAATAGAACATTTTACAATATTCAGAAACATGAAAACAGAACATTTTACACTTTTACAGTTCACTTCATTATAAATTAAATTCTTATGTTTAACCAAGAAGGAATTAAATCAGTAATGAGATGCATATAATATGTACACGTTAAAATATTGTATGGGATTTTCGGATTTAAACCTTTATAGACCATTCAAGTGAAATCAGGCTCTACAGGTGAGCTGTATGGAACTGTCGTTCAAAAGTGTAGCTACTGTAAACCCGCCCACGTGGTTTTCAATGCGGGTGGAGTCAAAACAATGGAGATTGAGGGACCCACTTGTGGAACCTTCTGTCCGTGTGTCATGATGTGTGACTCTGAATTCCTCGTGTACCTCTCACTACCACATGGCTCACTTCATCCCCCGTTTCCGTTTGAGACGGCAATGATCAACGGTGGGCAAGATCGGTGTCATCGTCAAGATAGACTTCAGTTTGGACGGGTGGACATAAGTAATGATAGGAAGGGTAAGGGAAAGGGTGGTCGCGTATTAGTTGGAAGTATTTTGTCAGCTGGTGTGAATGTAATTAGTGACGGGGATAATACATATTATTTCGGGATTCGATTCTTACCTAATTTAGATCCGAAAACGAAAGCTCTTCTCATCGGGGCCACTTGGGCTGTGGTAAGAATATACTGACATAATTAAGAATTAGTTATGAACTGGTTTCTGAGGATCTCTTTGCTAATTATTGTTACCGAAGTTGCGGGCAACATTTATCAAAGAACATCTGCCTAAAGCCCAAACCGACGCAGTGTCCGGCCGAGTTCGATTTTTCAGATAAAGAATTAATTAGCTATGTATATATTTATTTTAAGCCTACACTGACGGTTACGGTCTTGGCTTTATTTAATCATATGCAAAATAACACAATTAATGTTACTGTTCTTATTATATTGTTTTTATTTATTGTCACTGAATTTGAATTTGAGTAATTCTTTTTTGTTGTTGAATTTACAGGACATTTCGTATTTGCAAACTCCCGGTTTAGCCTGCTCAGTTTGTAGTAGTGTACCATACATAATGGCTTGCATTGGACTGCTTATATTTTTAATTATTGTGATCATGGCTCTAAAGTTAATTCAATGAAAAATTGAAAAATATGAACTTTTTCGAAGGGTTTGCTGGAAACTGCTGTCGATTGTTGGCTTAAATAGGGCATAGAATTTCTGTACTATAAAGTAAGGAAATGTGAACAGTAAACCTCTTTGTGTTTGTGTGTATTTTGGACTCTCGAATGGTTTTTATTAGCTTCGAAAAATGTGTATGCTAACAATATTTTTGTAAAACCACTAAAACATTATGCGGAGATGCGGAGCAAGCGCATGGAAATACTAACTGCTGCTATAGATTTCTACAATTAAGTTTTGACACTTACATTCGAAAAGTTTAATTTTTGTTGAAAAATAAATATTTAATGGATCATAATAAATATAATTTTTAATTTAATCCTTAAAATTTATTTTTACTGTAAATATTATATTGCCATAAACATCAGTAACAGTTTAACGTAAACTCGACGAAATAAAAGGAGCATCCCCCAAGTGCAAGTGCAATGGAATGCAATGCAATAATTTTATTATAAATAATAGTATCTTGGCTGCTGCATCTCCACGAGTTTTGTTGACATCTGCGTTCTCAACTGAGTAATTATTACTACATACTACTGTAGATTGTAGGTGTAGATCTCTTACCACACAGCACAGGTTTAATAAAACTACAACTACTAGCCACTATTCCAATATTGTTGGAGGACAAGGAATAGGGAATGGTATTATAGTAAAATAGTACGTAGATCTTCGATCATGATCATCCCTTCTGTTTACAATAGTGTCAGTTTTGGTTTTGGAAATTGCCGTAACCCGATTTGCTTTTATGACTGTTTAGTATGCAAAATTAAATTTAATTGTACCTAATCCTAAAAATTAATCTAAACCTAAACCTTCAAAAAGTTCCTTTAGGCAAAACATTGAGATTATTCAACCAGGCAAACTTGTATATCCGATACCCTTCTTTCTTCCTCCCGCTCCCGCTGCCCGCTACATTGCATCGTTGCTGATCGCTTTAATTTTAGCACAAAACTAAACGAACGCCCAATCCTACTCCTACGTCCTCCTACTACTTTGACGATTTAATAAAAACTGAGGAACTAGCATGTCATCGACAGATCCTCCAGACACCGCGCCAAGGGATCATGATGCCCATTCCACGGGAGGACAAGGAATTGCTGGAGGACCACAGGCCGGCTACCCACCGCAGGGCGGCTACCCACCGCAGGGTGGTCAACAAATGCAAATGATGCGTACGTAGCTATATTGAATTTGTAAATGATTTTTGTGTAATACATTAAGTAAGCATAGTTTAATTCACCAAAGCGTTATTGTTTCAAAATGCGCACGCAATAAATTCATTCGTGTATTCTATTCACAGCTCTTTTCCCGCGTATTGAGGGCGTTCCAGAAGGTTTGGAGCCATTAGTTGGCATTGAGGCAATTTACGTTCAGCAGCAGTTAGAGATGATTGAAAGTAATTTGATTATTTTTATTTTTGTTAATTGAAAATCGTAATACAAACAAGGAATGTAATTTAACATTGCTTTTCTTTTCCATTTTATTTTCTTCGGTTAAAAATCGGCTTTTTTCAAAAACGGCAGTCCTTGTCGGTTGGGAAACGCAAAATCGTTACGACATCATGAACAATTATGGTCAAAGGATATTTTTCGCAGGGGAAAAATCAGACTGCTGTGATCGGCAGTTTTGCGGGTCAAGTCGACCCTTTGTGCTCCATTTGTTTGATTTTCTGGGGAGAGCAGCTGTCACGATGGAACGAGAATGTAATTGGAGTTTACGTTGGTGGGGGGCTAGCGTCGCAGGAACTGTAAGTTTCAGATTTGAATATTAAAAAGGATTAATGAATTATTTTAAAAAATCAAATCAAAATGTGACATTCACTTTTTTGTTTGAAGAATATTGTAGTAAAATCGGGGTTTACTGGTGAACTCTATGGAACTGTCGTTCAAGTTTGTTCTTGCGTCACGCCTTCTTTTGATGTTCTTGATGCGGCTGGAAATAGAATTATGATGATTGAGGGTCCTGGCTGTGGAACGTGTTGCCCTTGCTTAATGTGTTGTGATGCAGAATTTGGAATTCATCTCGCTCAAGGAGGTGGTCAGGCTGGAGTAATTATGAAAAAATTTGGATTTCAAGAATTGATATCGGATGCAAATAGTTTCGGCATTAAGTTTAATCCAAATTTAGATCCACAAATGAAAGCTACTCTCATTGGAGCTACGTTTGCAATTGTAAAGCATATATAAAATTTTCATTAATCGTATTTATGTTTTTTTTATTTTACTATGTATAATATGTTTATTTTACAAGCAAAAAACCCAATCAGTAATTATTGTATAATTTTATAATTTTTGAACTATATGTAATAATAATGTGATCACTATTATTGCGCAGGACTACTCATTTTTTGAATCTGGTGGAAGTGGAGGAGGAGCTGCAGCAGCAATGGGGGGTCAGACCAAATCTGGAGGACCATGCACAATTTGCAATTGTCTGATTTTCTTAATCGTTTTTATTATAATCGTAGGTGTGGTATTAATTATGATTAATTCCGGTCCCGGTCGATGATATTCAGGATAATAGATGAACTCGTCGTAGCCGTGTAGACCATCAGGGTATTGTGTATACGATGAATATCCCTTTTAATATAATCCATAAAATAACAATCATAAATGATATCTCTTGCCACATCCTACTCTTCTGGAAACTGTTCGACTTTAAAATTGTAAAAGTATAAAGTATGCTAATGGCGTTATATAACATTGTCTCGCACTGTATACAGTAATCCCATAATGGACTACTTAATAAATGATTCTTACAAATCTTGTAAAATAATTCTGGACAAAATAACAATGAAAAATAATTATTTTCTATTTCGATATCTTTATTTTAAAGGCATATACAGTAAAATAAATAATGTGCGTTTAATTCCACAATACAAGTACTAACAAATGAAAATTCCAAAAATGACATCATTTGTGAACGACCCCTGATAGAGCACAGAGTTCCTATACTATAAATTATAAGGATAAGTGAACAGTGAACCTTTTTGTTTTTGTGCATCTTCTGGATTTTGGACTTTAGATCGAATGTTTTTTATTAGCCTTCAAAAAGTGTGTGACTGTAAGCCTAAGCCAGTAAAACATGTGCAAGCAATGTGCAGGCAGCGCATGGAATTACCCACTGCCCACTGCTACCATAGATTTTAAATTTACTTAAGTTCCGTTAACAAATGGTTAACAAATAAATTTTTAATTTACTCTTTAAAATTTATTTTTACTGTAAAATTTATATTGATTCTATAAACGTAAACTCGGCAAAAAATTAGCATCCACAATGCACCCACAATTAGAATAATAGTAGATCTTCAATCATTCCGGAATTCCTGGACTAGATTATTTGTTTTCAGTTTAATAGTGTTAGTTTTGGAAATTGCCTGTGCCAGTGCCAGTAAACGGTAACCCGATTTAGTTTTGACTGTTGAATAATATGCAAAAATTTAAAAACCTATAAGATTCCAAGATTTAATCTAACAAACCTTCAAAATATTCCTTCAAGCAAATTGAGATTATTCAAAAAGGCAAACGTTTATCCTTTTCCGTCCTTTCTTCCTCCCACTGCATTTGCGTCCTTGTTTTTGAATACAAAAAAAACACAAAACCTAAACGAACGCCCAATCCCTAGCCCTGCAGTCTCACAGTCCTACTTTGACGATTTAAGACTCAGGAAATAAATAACATGTCATCGACAGATCCTCCAGACACCGCGCTAAGGGACAATGATGCCGTTGATCCCGAGAAAGGACTTGCTGGAGGTTCACAGGTCGGACAACCACAGGGTGGTCAACAAATGATGAGTACGTAAACGTTGCCATAATACAATTTCAAAATGATTTTTATGTAAGATATACATATATAAATAAGTATGTAAGTTTAATGTACCATAAATTCATTGTACTACGTACTACTATACAATATATTCACCCGTATTAAATTTACAGCTCTTTTTCAGCGAATTGAGGGCGTTCCAGAAGGTTTGGAGCCATTAGTTGGCATTGAGGCAATTTACGTTCAGCAACAGTTAGAGATGATTGAAAGTAACTTGATGTTTTTAAATTTGTTTTAATTGAAAATCTTAATACAAGGAGGAATGTAATGTAACATTGTGTTTTTCTTGTCCCTTTTATTTTCTTCGGTTGGTTCAAAATCGGCTTTCAAAAACGGCAGTCCTTATCGGTTGGGAAACACAAAATCGTTACGATATCATGAACAATTATGGTCAAAGGATATTTTACGCAGCGGAGAAATCAGGATGCTGTATTCGGTGGTGTTGTGGGCCAAGTCGACCCTTTGTGATCTATTTATTGGATTATCAGGGGAGGGCGGCTGTCACGATGCAAAGAGAATGTAATTGGAGTTTACGTTGGTGGGGACCTAGAACTGCGGGAACTGCAAGTTTCAGATTTGAATAATAAAAAAACATTAATAATTAGACTGTTAACAAACTATATAACTTTCAATAATAAGGAGGTCTGTTAATAATTATTTCATTCTTTTATAAATAAATAAAAATATGACATTTACTGTATTTTTATATTTTCAAGACTATTGTAGTAAAATCAGGGTTTACTGGTGAACTCTATGGAACTGTCGTCCAAAAGTGTTCTTGCTGCACGCCAACTTTTGATGTTCTTGATGCGGGTGGGAATGTAATTATGAGGATTGCGGGTCCTTCCTGTGGAACGGCTTGTCCTTGCATAATGTGGTGTGATGCAGATTTTGGAATTCAACTCACTCAAGGAAGTCAGGGTCAGGCTGGAGTAATTATGAAAAAATTTGGTTTCCAAGAATTTATCTCGGATGCAAATTCTTTTGGCATTAGGTTCAACCCAATTTTAGATCCACAACTGAAAGCTACTCTCATTGGAGCTACGTTTGCAATTGTAAAGCAAAGCATATATAAAATTTTCATTAATCGTATTTATGTTTTATATTACTATTATATATTTATTTTACAAGCCAAAAACTACATCAGTAATTTATTGTACAATTTTAACTTTTGAACTATATGTGTGATTACCACTATTCCGCAGGACTACTCATTTTTTGAATCAACTGGAGGTTTAGGAGGAGGTATCGGGAATATGGGCCAAACTCAAAAAGGATTCTCAATTTGTTGTTGCTTGATTTTTTTAATCATTTTTGCTTCAATCCCACTTACAGTCCATTTCTTGTTTAAATCCTGATAGTCAAGAGATACTATAGAGTATAGAGTAACTCGACGTAAGACTATCAGACTATCAGAGTACACTGCGAACGATAAATAACCCTGTTGGCTGTTGGCCTGTTAATAATCCATAATTAAATTCATAATTAAAATAACAATCATTAATCATAAATGATGTCTCCTGCCACATCCTATATACGCGCCTGGAAAGTGTTCGACTTTAAAATTGGAAAATTATGCTTATGGATTCATATAACATTGTCACATTGTATAGTAATGCCATAATGAATGACTTAATTAATGGAATGAACGACTCGCACAAATCTTGCAAAAAAATACTGTACAAAATGATTTAAATGAAAACGGCAAATAATTTTATCCATTTCGATATGTATCATTATTATATAGGTATACACAGTATGATAATAGATAATGCGCGTTTAATTCCACAACACTGTAATTAATTAGTCTATAATTAATTGGTCGATTGACGTTTCATCCCCGTTACAATACAATTTTCCAAACATATTCCTGGGCTCGGAGCGTTCAAATATCTGTATGTTACGTAAACTGGTATTGCAATTTACTGTATAATTTAAACCTATTTTTTCTCTGTCATAATATAAAATTGTTGAGTGTACTGAGTGCATAAGCGTAAGGAGCAGTTTTGCAGCAGCAACAGCGTCATGAGGTCACGGCTCACGATACGACCCTAAGGGTCGTCCGTAAATGATGTCATCGGTAGGGTACGAGTGGGTCTAGCCAGGTATACTGATGACTTGCTATATTAAATATAGCCCCTTACGCAATGTTAAAGTGATGATGACATTAGGGTGGGTGAGTCCTATAACAGTGTGGCAATTTGGGTGACATCATTTATGTACCATTCTTTATAGAAAATTGCCTTATAGTAACAGTGTTTGAGTTTTCAGTTGTTTACAAAATAATAAATTCCTTTTCGAAAAACTATAGTAGTTTTATATTTCATTATTTCGGATTTTTTATCTGCTCTTGATTATAGTGATTCATTTTGAGTAACAATGTTTAAAAATTGAAATAATAAATTTAATGAATAATTTTTTATTATTTTTATTAAATTTTTAATGTTCTTTTTGTGAAAATAACGTCATAATATTAAAGATTTTGCTTTTTTATTTTCTTCAGAACGTAGTGTTTACAGTCGGGAGTTGAAAAGAGAAAACGTTTAACATCATTAAAATTGACAGATCTGTTTTGATTCTCAATAATTCTCCGTATTTTCATTTTTAAATTTTGAAATTGAAAACTCCTTCTATAGCAGTAATTAGGATTTTAGGATTTGGCAAGTTGCTATATTAAACTTCCTAAGTAAGCTAAAATATCGACATACGATACGACGATTCAGTTCAGTTTTGTACTCACTAATTTAATTAACTACACCTATTGCCTATTACCTATGCTGAAGTCAGTTCATTTTTTAGTAAAACATATAATCAATAAAATGAACATTCGACATACTGTGCAAACGTTTTTAAATAATTATTATTACCAACAGTCGTTCACAAGTTATTAAGTTTGGGTATTTGTCAATATACATTTTTAAGTAATTTTTGAAAATGTAGAAAGGTGTTATGTAATTCTCGGGAATTATTGTAAATATAATATTATGGCTGGATGACAAAAGAAAATACGTAAGTATTTTCAAGAATTTAAAATTAGCAGGTAATCAACTGTTTGTGTTTAATAGTGATAAAAGTGTTGGGCAAAAGTTTAGATTTATTGTTGTTTTTTGTCAGGGACACAATTAAACACAGTACATAATAAAATGGCTCGCGAAGAATCGGAAGATGGAGGGTCAGAAAAAAAGCATCATAAGCATCAAAAACACAAAAATCACCACCAACACCAAAATAATGCACCACAAATGTATCCTCAAGGCGCCCAAGTTCCTATGCAAATGGGTATGGGTGGTATGGGCATGGGCAATGGTGGTATGGGTATGGGTATGGGCAACGGTGGTATGGGTATGGGCATGGGCAACGGTGGTATGGGTATGGGCATGGGTAATGGTGGTATGGGAATGGGTTATGGCGGTGGTATGGGCATGGGTGGTATGGGTATGGGTGGCATGGGCATGGGTGGTATGGGTATGGGTGGCGGTGGCATGGGCATGGGCTTGGGTGGAATAATGGGCAGTTTGGGCCTCCAAACCCAAGGTCAACTTCAACCAGTAATGCGTAAGAATAAATTTCAGTTCTAATGGACATTCAGACATTCCTTTAGTAAAAGCTCATATATTAAAATTCTCAAAATTAGTGAACACCTGTCTCGCCGGATCTGCGTTCGTCGGTCGGGGGCTTCATTCGCCGGGTCTGATTTGCCGGATCTACATTCATCAAATATTCCAATAATAGATTATCGCACTAAATAATAGTAATCCGATAGTGGCTTAATAATAGATCCGGCAAATGGGGCCCGGCGAATGAGGCGCCAACGAAGCAGGAGCTAAACCTAAACCTTATATTATGTAACGTTTCCCCGAGTTAGAAAATCAATTACTACATTTGATGGATGACTTACAAAAGTCTCAAAAGTGTGTACCTACAATTTAATCAATTAATTATGGCTGTAAATATGTATTTTCTATTCCACTGACTACTGAAGCTATTTTTGAGCCCATTGAGGGTGTCCCAACTGGTTTGGAACCATTATTTGGCATTGACTCTGTTCACATTCAGCAACAGCTGGAAATGATCGAAAGTAATTTCATATTTTATAATTTTTGAAAAAACTGTTATTAACTTAATTACATAACAATGTTCATAGTACTAGTACTGTTATTCCATTCCTCATCATCTATAGTTTGTTTATGTTTGTTAAATCTGATAACTTTTAAAAATAGTAATGTTCGACGTGGAAACTAAAAACCGGTATGACGTCGTGAACAATTATGGTCAAAGGATATTTTTTGCGGGGGAGCAATCAGGATTTATGGAGCGGCAGTGTTTCGGAGGAGGTCGACCCTTCGTCATCAATTTATATGACAGTCAAGGTAGAGTGGCTGTAAAAATGGAACGAGAATGTAATTGCAGTTTGTGCTGCTGGGGGACACGAATTGCGGGAACTGTAAGTACAATTTTATTTTAATGCCGAATATTAGGCAACAAAATTGTAACTATGATAGAGACCCGCCTGGGTTACCAAACTAATAAAATTTCAAAAATAAAAAAGTATTTTTTTATCGTTTTAATCAAAGAATATTCTAGTCAAATCCAATTTCACGGGTGAAGTCTTTGGAAGTGTCATTCAAAATTGTGATTACTGCTCACCCAGTTTTGATATTCTGGATGGAACCGGGAAGGCAATAATGTCGATTAGTGGACCGAGTAATGGAGCTGCCTGTGACTGCTTAATGTGTGGGGATGCAACTTTTTCTATTTACTTTAAAGGTGGCGACGGTCTCGTTGGAACGATTTTGAAAAAATTTGAAATTAAAGAATTATTCTCGGATGCAAATACATTCGGTGTTAGGTTCCTCCCAAGTTTAGACCCGGAAATGAAAGTTGTCCTTGTCGCAGCTACATTTGCAATTGTAATAACACAGATAATCACCGCTCAATTTTTTTACGATACAAAAATGCAATTTTCGAATAATTTAGTTTAAAAAATTATTAAATTAGACGACGCAATAACTAATAATATACATATTGACCTAATAATATATAAACCATAACTTTGAAATATTGTAGGTAGGTACTAACAAAAATTTAATAAGATTTTGTGATTTGAATAAATAATACATTTAATTAATTCTTAATTTCAGGATTACGCATTTTTTGAAAAAGGAGGAGGAGCAGGGTCGGATAATCAGGCTGAATGCTCCGGTTGTTGTTGCTGTCAAATTTTATCGGTACTGGGAGTTTTTATAGCCATAGTTTTGTGTATTTATTTCTTTGCTATTCCTTCTACTAATTCTGACTCCTTTGGTAATCACAATTCTAATCCTCCTGCGACTCCAAATTGGCCGCCGCCGCCGCCGCCTCGTCCTCCTGGGAGCAATTATCCCGGCGGCTACTTTCCATGAAGTAACAACAACTTCAGGAGTCCCAATCAGTAGTCTGTCAAACCTTAAAATAATATGACTTTCAAATGAAATCATAAAAACCATACACACAGTGCAGTGGTATGGTAAGTACTTTCTTGAAAATCCGTAATAAATTACCTTTTTAACATCCCACTATAAGGTACGACTTAGAAAGCAATAACTTCATTCCACACTTCACTAAGAATAATTAATTAAGTAATAATAACATATGGTATCACTTTATGGTGTTGGCCTTGGCCCTTCTACAAATTACCATTAAATCTGATTACCTAGATTTATAATTTAATTAACGTACGAACTATGGATTTTTTATTAGGAAGATTCAGCGTCCTTATCTCTAAACTGTAGATGTAGACTTATTGTGCGAATTACTTTAGACTCTGAAATTACATTAATTTTTATTCAAACAAAAAATGGTACCAATTAACAATGATGCACTACTTTGTAAAGCTAATTCGTGTAACTGTAATGTAACTGACTTTTGTTAAACATGCATATTATCATTTTGTATTGAATTTGGATTTAAACAACGGGGATTATATTAGTTGACAACATGTGAGTACTGACATTGAATAAATAGGTTAGCTTTATAGATTGTTAGTTAAATAGATCAGTTATCCTACGGTCTTATTCGTCTTACCCCCTTTCACTTTTACTAATATAAGATGAATATAAGGCCTGAGGATAACTGATGCCGAAGCCCTCACCTATAGCTCGTCATACTTAGTAACGTAAAGAACGTAAATGTAACCATAAAGACACGTAAACAAGTAAAATGTAAAATATTAGTTACGACGTTACGAGAGTCTAGCGACTTTTTAATATTAGACCTTAACAATTCTAAAAGTTGGTTATTTTATTGTATTTCTATATTTAACGATTTAACCATTAACGTTGCATGGGCCATGGGCTGAAGCCAAATCGACAAAATGAATAAATTATTATTATTATAATATTTAACAATTATTAACATTAAACATTGCTATTATCAAAAACATTTTGTAGACTAGGAATTGAAGTAATCTACTTTGTTAGTTTCTTCGGTACACTATGAATTACGTAAAATAGATAACTTTGACATAAAGTAATAAAAAAATTTCAAAAAAATCCGGTAAATTATGTAGATACATAGAGGTAGTAATAAAAAATTTTCGATAGAGGCCAATGTCTGATAATCGGATTCCTTAAGAATTTTGTGTTACATTTCCCACTCAAAAATATGCTGAACATCTTCATCCACACTGCCTGCAGGGGATACTTTAAAAATTTCACAAAGTTTGTTATAATGTTCGTAATCATAGTCTTTAACCCATGACAACACTCTACCTTCTCTTGGATTTACTAGTTGAAAATACTCAATTAAAGATAACTTCGCATCTGAGGGCAACTTTTTACATATGCGCAAATCGCGCGGGTCAAATTTGCGTTTGATGTCTTCTAACTGATCTGGATTGCATCCTTTCCAAGGGAGCTCCCTCTTAAGGAGATAGAGAATTACATACCCTAACGATATAAGGTCATCTTGAAACCTACAAAAATCAAAATAGGAAATCATATTTATATATACGCGGAAACATAGAATGAGTACTTTTACTTTTTTAAACCTTGGTGAGAAAATGGTCGAGATAATAATAAATCATTATTACAACATAATATTTTGCAAAATCATATTCTTTCTTGTCGAAGTAAAATTACGTTTGTGTTTTTCCTAGAATAGCATTCGCAGAAGCATATCTATAAGTACCAGTCATCTTAGGAGCTGTATTCACACCATTTATTCCTCTCCCCTCAGTCATATCCGTGTAGAGCTTAGCATGGTCCTTTTCGTCTTTACCGAATGGTTTAGACAGGCCAAAGTTAATTATCCAAACCTAACAAAAAACAAAATGATGAAATTTTAATGTAAAGAAAATATTTGAAAAGTGCTAAAGACAAACCTTGGTAGCGCAAACTTTAACTAAAAGACTCTGGTTGGATTTTTAAGAAAGGTGTAAATTAGGAGACCAACTTCTTTTACTGTAATTTAACTTTTGCAGGCTAAAAATCATCCTATTTATCAGTAACAACAATAATGTACGGCAAGGGCTGCGAATGGCTGTATGAATAAAATGAATAGTATATTACTTTATTTACTTTGTTATCCGTGTCAATCACAAAGTTATTCGGTGAAACATCTCGATGAATAAATCCTTGTTGATGAACGTAGCTTAAACATCTGACCATTTGCCTTGCTATAAACCACACCGTTGGATAACTCAGTGTTTTAAGTTTAAGAGACACAGAGAGCGCCTGTAAAGATGGGCCAACAAAAGGCAACACTAACATTGAAAACTTGGGGTTCACCAATATATCCCTGGAAGAAAAATAAAAAAAAACCAATTTATTTACAAGCAATAAAAACCCAACCATGAATTATTCTATTGGAATAAATAATGTTTAAATAAAATATCGACATTTAAAAATAATGATGATCTTACACAGGCTTAAGGACTGGAGAGTTCGTTCTACAAGAAGCAAGTCGAGTCAAAACTTCATTCTCATAGCGCAACCTGTCAATTCCTTTGCTCTTTTCAGCATATTTCATCGCCAGGAACTTGTAACAAGTAACAATACAATGCATGCACACAGGGATAGTAGTTGATTACTGATAATAACAATATTCAGAAACAAAAAAAACAGTAAACCTGCACTTTAAAATTATACTACGTGTTTTTGCAGACGCAGGACGCAGTTATAAGTTATATTATAACCTAACGACCTAACCTAAAAACAAATGAAATATCTCTTACTTCCTGTGATGTCAAATCTCTGCATAAAAAACTTTTTCCAAGAGAGACATCTTCTATTCTTTCGAGCAATTTATATTTACGATTATATCCAACAACAATTGAGGGTTTTCTCCTAGCTTCGCCAAATCTGAGAGAACCAAAATCGCCTATTAACCCGTTTACGGCCACCGCTGCTCTTGAATCAGAACGAAGTTGACGGACAGATCCACTGCTATTGCCTGTAAGTAAAAAGGTCAGAAAGGTGACAGTCAACAGTAAGTCTGTATACTTAAGTACTAATTTAAGTTTCATTGATAGCGCTATTTACGCGAGTAAAGAGCACAAATAATTATTACAAAAAAACCAACCATTTGATCCAAGCATTGTATCTTCAGCACTACTTGTTATTACTTTTTAATTTAATAATAACGTTGAACTTCGAGCGATTTTAACTGCTGCGAATTCCTAAAAACATAATGATCATCATTAAATTTAATTAGCACACTTTCAGTTTATTACAGTTTATTTTCAGCCCAGCCCATCGCAGCGTCCACAATTATTCCTAAAGCTATATCTGATTTTGATAAAATGTGGCGCTTTTTAGCTGCTCAGCTCAGACTATCACTGTTCTCAAAATTAATTTCAGGATATTAGTATTTAGTATGATACTATACCATATACTGGTGAATTTAAAAAAAAATCATAACAGTGCAAATCTGTTATTGTTTGTTACGACATGACCACCACCACCTTTGACTTCCTTCCTACAATGTTGAATGTCAAAGGAAGGTGAAACGTGACCCCATTGAAAGTCAATTCTTCTCCATTATCACACACACACAGAATAGGTTTATAAAAGTGTACGTACCTACCTTTTACTCACAAGTCCAAAGTCTGAATTATATAGGTAAATCAAATCAATCCCGTAATTAAATTAAACACCTGTGACCTGTGTTCGTAATATTTAAACTTGCAGTATGATTTTTATGGTAGCAGTGGATGTGGACGATGGAAAGGATTGATGACCACACAACTTTCGGTCTATTTAATCTTGAGTCTTGTCTTCATCGGTTGCTGTTGTACTTATAGTTGTGTTTTGCAAGTTTTGCATATACGAAAAGCTAATTTACGTTTACCTAAATTGTACATCTCTGTAGATTTTACCTAGCCTACTACTACTTACTACTAACAACTGCTTAATAATGCTGTCACTGAAATGAATTTAGAAAACGCCAAATCTGACAATGAAGCTGGCACTTAGGGGTCGTCCTTAAATAATGTCATGGGTGAGTGGACGTAGCGTCACATATTGATGGCGTGCCATGTTGAAGACGGCTACGGCTGTTTAAACCGGTGACCATAGCCTTTAAATAGTACTATAGCTACTATAGTATCTAATAGCTATGCGGTGACGATGCAAGGGGGTGGGTGGGTCCTTAGAAAAGTGTTAATTTGGATTACATCATTTATGGACGATTTCTTACTTGTGGAAAAGAACACGGCACTGGCTTAAACGACTAAAACTGCCGGGCTGACATGGCTTTTATTATGGTAAAAGCTAGCAGAGCGTATTCAATTGATACGCTCTGAAGCTAGCGATAAAATCAGGAGGGCGCGGGCGGGAATAATTGAAATAAACTACCAACCTCATGCTTCCCCATTCCGTTTTCTAGTATTTTTGAAGACGACGTCGAAGTTTCAACTTTACCGTACGCAATTGTTTCCTGTTTCTATAACTAAATTAGTTTTGTAATTTATTAATTGTGGCTATTTGATCAGTATCCTTGCAGTCAGTAGTTCGGTGGTTCAGTCATCAGTAGTATGACAAAAAGGTTGTAAGGAAAATCGAATTTACTTCTTGAATATTTAATTACTGGTAAGTTATTTTTAATTAATATTATATTATGCTTCTAGAATGTACTTGGAGACGATGTTCCGCATTTAATTGTAATAGTACGTATTCCTTGCCTCCATGTAGTCTCATCTCATCTCAGTGGTGGGTGTTGTTAAGCAGTTAAGCTACTTCTAGCTGATTGATAATTATTGTAATTTTATTTATCAAACTTAATAGTAATAATTTTATAAACCACACAATACACATACTCTGTACTCTAATCAATCATCAGCGATCGATCATCAGTGCTCTTAATGTTTTGATCTTGATCGCAGTTTCAATCTTCAGTTTATGTCAGCTCGCAAATGTTGAATGTACTTGACTTAAAAGTTCATTCTGTGAATTAACATTATTTGTTATAGCGTTAGCCAAGTCTGACTCAAGCTTTTCAGAGTGATAACAGTTTTCTTTACTGTAGTGACAACCGGGATGACAAAAGACTATGTCTTAAATCCTTTGGATTCTGCCCGGGACCCGAGATATTATTACTATTATTATTATTTATTATTGTGGACAACTAGTAAAATAATATGCATTCAGTGACGAAAGTTTAATTTCCCCATTTTTGTTTTCGGGTTTTATTCTCATCCTTACTATGTACTATGCACTTATACTTACTTATGCACTTGTGGTTCTAAGAATTTGGGGCACTTTTGAGATTTGGGGATTTTTGGACTTTCATCTTTATTACAAGATTGTGTAATGTTGTACTAATGATATCTTGCATTTTTACAAGTAATTCCATGATTTGTAGACTCTCGTTCTGAACACAGGGGATCTTAAAGGCATTGGAAAAAGTGAATTGAACTATACTATACTGCTAAACCAGAATTAATTGTGAAGCTGGAAGAATGAATCATCCAAATCCACTGCATATCGAGTTGGTGAAATTGGCCGCATCACTTCCTCCAGAGCAAAGAGACAAGATAGTAGCTCTTCAGGAAGTTCCGGTAGAAATAATGAAGAAATTCATTCCGGTATAGTATAATATTGTTTTTTTTTAAATATTACATTATTAAAATCATGTAGTTGTTATTTAAAATGGCAAAATACTGAATCAATACTACTATCTTTTTTCTATGTTTTGAAATTATAATTACCTTTTTCTTATCGAAAATCTCACAGTCCTGATTTTGTGATTCTGATATTGCATTGATTTGTATATCATGTGCCTTTAATTTCCACAGGACTACGACTTTAGGGCAGCAGCCCATGCAAAGGGAAATGGAAAGGAAAAATCTCTTCATTGTTTGGAAAATAAATATATGGATATACTCAAAGTTAGCACGGCCATTTTGGGAGATGATTACAAAAATGTACTCGAAGAGGATGGGATTCAAGCCATGGCCATGGGTTCGCCAGCAAAAATATTGTAAGTTTCAATAATTCAAAAGTTAGACATGGCTTAGTTATTAGCTTCTCATAATAATTTGCATGTCGTTTTAAAAAATTATTATGTTACAGTAATATAATACGCCATACGCCATAATAATTATTGATTTAATTTATTGGGACAGGAATGTGGTCGCTACAGTAAAGTTAGCCGATCACATTGACTTAGATCAAGTTGCTTCGGTTTCTTGGAATGTCGAGTACAACAAGAAACAATTCTCTGGATTAATCATCCAAACGAATAATCCCAAAGCTACTGGAGTTGTGTACAGCACAGGTAGAATGATAATGACTGGCTCCCGACGTGAGGTCGACTCTAAATTGGCAGCAGAAAAATGCATGGCAGTTTTAAGGGAGGCTGGGTGCAATATCAATGTGGGTGGAAACTATCGGGTGCAGAATATTTGTGCCACTGCACAATTGGGATGCAGGATTCGGATTAGTGAAATGGGGTCAAATAAATCCGAAGATTGGGGCCAAATAGTCAGGTTAGTGTTTTTTATGCACAATAAATACAAAACGCAGTCAACTTCACTGGAATATTATACAGCTGGCTAGGTATAGTTTGGTTAATTATTCTGAAAAGCCTTATTAAATACGTTAAAAGAAATATTAAATCAATTATTGGTGCTTTCTTAACCCTTTGGATTTGTTGGATTTCCTTAGTTTTTCACCGGAAATATTTTCTGGTTTGGTGTGCAACTTTGAGAACCCTAAAGTCACCGTCGTTTGTTTCGCGACTGGAACACTTCTTTTTTCAGGTAATGCTAACAAAACACAACAATAAGCATAGTATATATTGCATTTTTAATTACGTTAATCGTTTTATGCTGCAATAACTACTATGCAGTGCAGTGTATTGTTTTAATGAAAATTGCCTTTCTTTTTACTTTAGGGGCACACATGGAAGAAGATGTGCACATGGCCCTGGAGCGTTTTCGTGTTTTGTCTTTCCCTTATAGATACTAGTTGACAAAAACTGCAATAAATTGCATTAGCCTCGTTTAAGTTTTAAGTAGAGAGTGTGACTATAGACTATGTATGTAATTATTTTCTAACGCTCCCATTTTTTTAACTTTGTATCCTTCCATCCTCCTTATATGAGATATGATCCAAGAATGACATAATAGTAAGTATTGATTTTTGTAGTCTTGTTAGACAACAGCCCACGTATAGCCCAAGTACATTGCACTTGTAGTAGCGTTAAAACTATGACAGGGACGAACTTAGTGTTTGCGATCCGATTGTTAATCACTCATTTAAGTCTGATTATATAAATAAGTTATTATACTATATACATTGACAATATATTTTAATTCAAATAGGTGTTAGTTTTTAAGTCGGTCACTGCTATTTTAATATCATATCATATTTGAATATTAGTCCCTCCAAATTCTGTATAGAACACTTGATTACAATACTCTTGTATGTACAGGACATTAGAAGCAATTAATGAAGCGATTAATAGACAAATCTGTAATATATAAAAACTGGAAAAAGTGTGTATATTTGCTACACAAGATATATCCGAATTTTATATAACCTACAAAATGTTTTTTGTACTCTATCTGTAATGCCTATAACTATGACTGTGTGCCTATCTATAGACTGCGACTGTAGCGAATTGAAACTCGTGTAACTAATAATTATGTTAATTATTATGTAGTACTTACTGTAGCTATAGAATTCATCAAATGACACTATTTACTTAAATACTACATTCGTTAAGCGAGTTTAAAAACGAAAACAAAATCATTTTCAAAAAAATATTTTACAAAAATGATAATAAAATTATTCAAAAAATAAGTATTCTTTATGTACTTTTTACCTACAAAAATTTTAAATAATTAAATTCATGAAAGGTACTAGACTTTCTATTATGGATGAATTGCAGGCAAATGTTAAGTACTTCACGATATGGGCACGTCGGTCCCCCGTAATGCCATGTATTCTTATTTATTATTCAGTAAATCAGTAATGAATTTAGCTTTAAGTAAAAAACTAACACCGAATATAAAATTCATAGCAAATTCGTAATTATTCATAATCTTTAATGCATTTGGTGTAGAGTTTGAAGAAGCTGATTCGATGACATCAAAATTTTCAAGTGGAATTCAATTTATTTAATTCGATATACTAAAATTCTGTTTCTAAATTCCAAGTTTATAGATACGTAGATGCCTGTAAAGATAGTGATTGAAATTAATAAATCTAACAATGCAATGGGTAGTAAACCTGCAAAGTCAGCAAAAAGTGTTAGGAATGATACTGCGAGTACTACTTCATTTGGATCAGATATCATCAGACCACAACCATCAGTACCACTTGTGTCAGTGCATTCTGAGCTTGGTCACTTCCAAGCACCACTTCCACAGTTTATTCGTAAGCGAAAAATATGCATATCTAAATGTATGTATGTATCTTTCAGCATACGTAAATATGTTATAATTATGTATTATGTGTAACCAAAGCTTGCTGATGTTACTAAGTAAGCTGAAAGCTGTGCCTCTAAATTTTGAATGTGTATTAAATGTGTTAAGTAAATACAGTGAATTATAATATGAAAGTTTCCATAAATAAAAATGAATTATGATTTTCGTACTCCTACTGCCGTGCAGCGCTATTTGAGCCGATGGACGGCGTCCCACTGGGTTTAGAACCTCTCATTGGCATCGATGCAATTCACATACAGCAGCAGATAGAACTATTTGAAAGTAACAGTTTTGCATTTTTAGATCATCAATTACGACACATAGAACTTTTTATTCTGTTTTGAAACTGTAATAATTAACTAACCGACGAAACTTAAAAAAACTAAAAAACAAAAAACATTTATTTAAAAACAAAAGTCTTACTGGATGTTCAGACTAAGAACAGGTACAACGTGATAACAGACTGGGGTCAGAGGATTTACTATGGAGGTGAGAATACGGGTTGTTGCAGCAGAAAATGTTTTGGAAGAAGTCGCCCATTTCAGATGAATTTATTTAATGGACTCGGCCACGTGGCGATTAAATTTGAAAGACGATGTAATTGTGGTCTATGCCTCTGTGGGGGACACAATGCTTGCAGTGTAAGTCAATTATTAAAAATATGGTAAAAATATTAAAATAATTTATTTCTAACGCTTATAGTTCCTATATTGTGTATATTTTCAGACAGTAGTCGTAAGATCAGGTTTCACAGGTCAAATAATTGGAAGTGTGATTCAAAAGTGTGGCTGCTTCACCCCTGGCTACGTCATCTTCGATGGGGATAAAAATGAAATCATGAGAATCATAGGGCCAAGATGTTTTCGCTGCTGCCCGCGTCTCAAATGTTGTCGTTGTTGCAATGTCCAGTTTAAAATTTTATCAGCCGTATCAGACACGGCGGGGGGAAGTGAGATGTCTTTAACTTTAACTGGGACTACTGGCACTGGCACTGGCACTGGGGAAGGTGCACAACGTCCAGGTCCAGGCCAAAAAGGTCAAGGTCAAGATAAGAATAAAAAGTGTTGTGGCTCCGGTTCTGGTGAACAAGAATGGATTGGAACGATTATGAAACGGTTTGGATTACATGAGCTGGTCACGGACGATGCGGTGGATACTTGGAATTCAAATCTGGGTGCTAGCTTCCCGTCCGACTTGCATCCTAGTTTTAAAGCGCTTCTGTTAGGCGCTATCTTTTGTATTGTAAGCAAGCTTTTCAGTAAATATTTTAAATTATATAATTTGGCTTATGGAATTTTGATTTAATAAGTTTCTTGAATTTACGAATATTTTCAGGACATAACATACTTCCAAAAAGATGGATGTTCCTTCTCAGGACTGGAGTGCTTACTCATTTTTATCATTTTAATCCTTGTAGTTGGTAGTGTCATTTATTTCAAACTTTATCAAGAAGTAATCAAATAAAAACAGCAGATTATTGCACTTATGAATTAAATTCCCTTTAATCCGGGTCCCTTATTTGACGAATTTGTCTGAATTCCTGTTCCACATTAGTTCGAGTTAGGTTGGGATGGGGCACAAGGAGAAGGAATTTTAATGCCTTTCTCGTCTTCAACTGTTTTTTCAAAAGCAAGTAAATATTTTGTAAGTAAAGCAAACTCCGCTGTGGGCTCAGTGTATAATATTATAACCAAGGGCCGTTGTGACAAATGGGAAAGCCGAATTAAATTATTTGAATCAATTGCATTATCCTCACTTTTTTATAACTCTGCAGTCTGGGCCCTCAGGTACTTCAAAGAAATCGAAAGAGTGCAATCTAAATTTCTTAAACGTCTGTTATCAGTGCCACAGAATACGGCTAACTATGTGCTACGTCTCGAAACAGGAAGGCACCACCTTAGCTACCATGTTCTGCAAGCCGCTCTAAAATATTGGCAGAAAATACTTAATATGGAAGAGGACAGAATCCCTAAGCTTATCCTGAAGAAACTATTTGCTATTGACAAGTTTGAAAAAAATGATATTAAATTAAATTGGGCGAGTCAGTTAAAACAAATACTAGTAAATCTCGGATTTGAAAAGGTATGGGAGAGTCAGTGTTGTAAATTGTTAAGCGAGAAAATGGGACGTATTCTTGAATCGTACAAAAGCCATCTCTGGGAACAAGACATAGCTGATATGAATGCCTCCACAAATTTCCCATTATACAAACTAATAAATAATAATGTGTGCACCAAAAAATACTTAACCCATCGAATTCCGATAAACAAGATCAGAATAGTAAGCCAAATTAGAACAGCAAGTAATTTTGCATGTATCTTAACTTCGCGAGAAGGTAAACAAAAGCTTGATGTAAATAGTGTATGTAATGTGTGTAACATGAAGGTTCCTGAAACTCTAAGTCATTTTTTAACTGAATGCCCTCACTATTCCTTCGGCAGAAATTTATTTATTGCCAAATATCTAACTAAAAATAATGACCAGGATAATTTAATTTCAATATTAGATAATCCAGATATCCAAAAGATCATGGATATCAACAACTTTGTAACATTAGCGCTAAAAATACGAAAATCAATACTGAACCTGTAAAAAAAATACTGTAACTGTAAACAATTCATGAAATTCCTTATGTACTTTGTGTTGTGGGTGATACGCCTGAAGGCACAATAAAGTTAATCAATCAATCAATCAATCAATTTTAATGCCATAATTTTTTAAACAATCTACAAGAATGATATTGACCTATATTTCGAATTTTGTCGTTTTTTTTATTATTTGCATAAAAATTACAGAAAATCACTGTGTTACTAAACAAAATGTTTTTGAAGTCTCAATGTCCCGAAAATAATATTAGTTTACAGAATAAATTACCACCGAGAGGTGTAGTGTAATAATAATTAAGTTACAGGTAGCATAACCTTCTAACTTCTAACATTTTAGACAAACACACAGGGCCGGACGAAGGTATTGGTTTTAGGCATCAATTTGTTTCCATATATAATAAACCACGATTTTGATATTATTGATGCTTTTCGTTGGTAAAGCAAAATTTTGCACTTACATGTTTTAGAAAAGTGAAATATGTTCTTTTCACATGATTCAGAAAAATTCAAAATTTTTTATTTGCATGTTTTTTAAAATGGTTAAATATTTTATTTGCATGTTTTTGAAATGTAGGAAAAGTTTTATTTTGCATGTTTTTGAAAAGTCAAAATATTCTTTTTACATATTTTTGAATACTGAAAATTTTTTCATTTACAATTTTTTTGAAAATTCAAGAAGCTGCCTGCGCCTGCACTGTACTGGTCGCATTAACTGGCTCTGCAAACACGTGTATGGCTTAATGGTTTTGAATAAATCTTATAGGATATTTTTAAAATTTAATCTACTAACTGACTCTGACTCACCGTAATTCAACTTATTCAACACAATGCAATGGTATACCAAGGACAAATCAGTGAAGCATTTACTTCGAAACCTCTTAAGAAACAGTCACAACAAGTCAACAACGAATCTGTCTCTGATTCCCCAGATTCCCGAGCAATTGCTACAGTTGCTGCTACTGGTAATTTAACGACTGGTTTTTCGACCAATATTCAAGCAACAACTACATTAAATTCTGCTCTAATAAGTCACGACCACGACGACAATGGTCATGAACCTAAAGGCAAAGGAACCAAAAAAGAGTTTAAATATTTTGGAGTTGATCACCTGCCTATACTGTCGTTATCTTCTTCATCTACTGCTATTCATCAGTACTTTGAGTCACCACAATCTGAACTCAACGAACTTTTAGACGCAAACGGACTTTTTGTTGCACAAGAAATCTCTAATGATTTTAACTGTATATTTTTATATATTTTGTTCAACATTACAAAAAACATTAAGAACGATTTCTTGACTCAGATTTCTGAGTATAAATTGCCCACATAATATGTTTACAATAGACTAAAAAACTAAACATTTTCTTGAAAATATTCATAGTTGGATTTGAATTTAAAAATATCTACAATGTGTTTAACCAGCGCAATGAGAGAATTCTGATAATTGGACGGGTCAATACTTTGAATACTTCTTCAAAGGAGATACATTTCGATTGTTTTAATGCGCGAGGAGAGCGAGTCATTCAAATACAGCGCATTTGCAATAGTTTGGGTTCATCAGTAATGCACAATAATTATTATTTAGTCGTATTTTAAACATATTGTCAGCTTCACAATAATTGAAAGACGACTACTTAAAAATTTATTATTTCTAATTTTGAATGAATTTCAAATTTTAACAGTTGTCGTAATTACCCCCTTTTCCTTTTTTCATTAAAGCCAACAACAGTAGTATATGGAATTTTGAAGCAATACCAAACCCAATTTCAAGAAAATTCTCCAATGAAGATTTACGGATCCATACAAAATTCAAATATAAAAAAATTCAGTCCCAGTTTCAGTAATAACAACAACATTAACAAAAGTAATAATGGCAGTCCAAACTCATATTATGGCGGATGCAATGGATTTTGCTGCTACGAACCAATATTTTACGACATTATAAATGAAAATCAAAATTCCATTTTTACCATCAAACGAGAAAAGGCTGAAAAGGCACAAGTGAACTCAAAACAAGGACAAGGACACAAAAAAACATCAAATAAATTATTGCAAATCTTCAAAGTTTATAAAGATTTTCCCTTATTGGGGGATCAAGACTCATCAGAATCGAATAAAATATCTCTCCCAGCAGCACCTCCAATCGGACAGATTCAAATAGGAAAAATGGAATTTTTAATAGGAGGTGGGGACAGGAACAGTTCTGCCGCTGCTGCTTCCCAGTTACCAATAGAATTAACTCAAGTCGCAATTTTAAATACTAATTCTACTGAACAAACTAATAACGATAACGATGACTATGAAAGCATACAAAGTGAGTTTAGTTTGCATTTCCCCACATTTTTGAGTACAAGACTGAAAGCAATTCTCCTTGGGGCAGGATTTCATTTAAGATTTAAAAATTAGTTACTTTCCGTTACCGATTACACTTCGACTGCTTACAGAAATCAATAAAATTTCACTCTTAATCATAATCAATGAGAATTTACTCAAGTTATTGTTCTTGCTGATTATTCAATTTCAGTGCTGTTAAAAACTAATTTTAGTCATCGGCCAGTTGTTTGATTTTTACCTTTCGCATCTGTTTGATAAAGCACGTGTCTAAAGCAGCTGTAAAGCAGCATGCGGTTATTGTGACTTAAATAAAATTACGTAGTCAAAGTATCAATAATAATATTGGAGATGGTCCATAAATGATGTCACCCAAATTAATGCCACCAAAATAATTCCCTGTCTTTCAGAATTGCCCGTGTCAGCGTCATCACTTTATTTAACATTCTGTAAACGGCTATCTTTAACATGCCAAATCATGAATACCCAACAGGACCCAAAGATCCTACTGATCTAACATCATTTACGGACGATACCTTGCCCTTACCTGTGTTAGTTGGCAATCTGCTGAATTTCAATCGTATGTTCATGTACATACAGCATGATCGTGCCTACTCAGCTGGTCCGTGTGGCCGTGGCGAAGTTACGTATGCTAAAACAAAACTACTTACCTACCTACCTACATAAAAAATCAGTTGTTAGTTGTTACGGTACAAGTTGTAAAAATTAATCAAAATAAAATGTATCCTTATCAACGGAATAATAATAGATAGCCGGATTTGAATCGTCCTTTTAAGATAAAAGATATTGTCCGCTGATCTTGCAATGGTTTTATATACTGACTCACTAACGATAAGATATTGCTAATATTGCAACTAATTAATGTCCTTTCACTTCCATTTAATTTCCATTTCATATCGTCCAAGATAAAATATACTAGTTAATTACATTATTGGCACATGAGTATAGTTTTAGTTATGTGATCGAATACTGAATACCCGCTGACGACAGCTGAGCTATATAGAATTTATGCCGCCGCCGGTTGCCGGTGCCCAGTCCACAGTCCATAGTTCACGCACAGACGAAAACTCATAATCTATACTAT
Organism: Dicyrtomina minuta; assembly: GCA_949802685.1. Classification (NCBI taxonomy): domain Eukaryota; kingdom Metazoa; phylum Arthropoda; class Collembola; order Symphypleona; family Dicyrtomidae; genus Dicyrtomina; species Dicyrtomina minuta. Next base: position 63,200,686 of record OX461808.1, on the reverse strand, counting down.
CCTTGACGAAAACTATATTTAGCACATTACTACAAATGCTATGTGCATAAGTACATTTCAATGGGAATTAACTTTATAGGTAAATGCTGTGCAAACATTTAAGTCACTGTCGCTGGGACTGGACTGAAACCTAACCTATGCTGCAGTCTACAGCTACTTACTTTTTAAACCATTAAATAATTTCAAAACGTCACAAAACAAAGCTAATTTTACTCTCAAGAACTTAATTATAATTAGGTGTAATAATGTGCACGTCATACGCATTCGATTTTTATATTACATACATAAATTATATACATTATTATAATTACCTAGGCGTACAAAATTATGCACCTACATAATAGGTTAAGTTTGAAATATATAGCTGTTGAATATACAATAATACATTATTAGCCAAAATTATATCTATATAGATAATTATATTCTACAATTCTACGGCAGTATTATAGTATAGTATAGCACGGTATTGTAGCGTGTGCCCATCCGCTACACACATTTCCTCAATTTTTATTCTAGGGCACTCATCGTTGTTGATTCGACCTTGTACTTGCAAGACAAGGCTTTCATTCATGTAGCTTGCGTACATATTCAGAATGCTACTTATGTACCAACATGTTTTTGCATAAGCCGCAATATAATATATGTATACAGAGAAGGTTACCAGTACCAGAAAAAATTAGTGTACTATAAACAAAACGAGGAGAGGACCGAGAGGAATACATTTTCGTCACTGAACTTCCCAACCATTCTCAAAAGTTTGCATTCTGAACTCACATTAAAAAAATCGTCTTGCCAGTGCAGTGCAGTGTAGTGCCAGTGCCAGTAGTGGTGCCCGTGCCAATTCTGCTCACTGTCACTTATTGAAATTATTTACAAAAAAAAAACTAAATTCGAACGAAAAGGAAATATCCCTATGTTGCTGCATAACATACTATATTGTAAGTTGCCGTATATTACATCGTAATTTTAATTTTCAATTAAGTTTACTTAAAAATTAAAATTAAATTTGTAATTTGTTGTGAATTTTTACACGCTACTTTTTCTGTCGTACTAGCAATAATTAAATACGACGACCTTGTGGTATTTTTATTTTTGAAAATATTTTACCCAGCTTTTCAAACCAACTAGCAATTTTGTAAAAATACAAATTACGAAAAATATTGTTATTATTTTTGCTACAAGCTTTTAGTTACAAGCTCTGATTATGAATTTATTTTGAATGATATTTTGCGGGGCATAATGTCTCTGCAATTTCTGAGAATAACTGCATGGTTGCAAAATGGTGTTGACCTGCAATAATTTTGAATTTCAATTTTTACCATTATACGTAATCCATAATGTGATTTGAATTTTGAATCAACAGATAATGTCAGCAACTCCCGTTGGTGGCAGCACTAGTAGTGGCAGTGGCGGGACGAAGAAAGTTCGTTATCAGGGCTTGAAAGGATTTATTGCAGGGAGCGTCGCCGGGACTACAGAGATCCTTTTAACATATCCCACAGAGTACGCAAAAATCCAACTTCAATTAGAAGCTAAAACCGGAACCGGTCCGGGAAAGTCAGCAGCAGCAGCACCGCAGTACACCGGCTTCATCGACGTTGTCAAAAAGACTGTGAAGGCTAGAGGCGTCGCCGGTTTATACAGTGGCCTTGTCCCCGTACTGTATGGCTCAATTCCGAAATCAGGTGCTCGATTTGGAGCCTACGAAGAATTTAAAAAATTGTTTCAAAGTCTGAACAAAAGACGTGGCAGCGGGTCACCGAACCTGACACCCTCTCAGAGTGTACTGTGTGGACTGGGTGCAGGGGTTGTGAGTGCCGTTGTTGTTATCACCCCTGTGGAAACTCTCAAAGTGAAATTTATAAATGACCAGAAATTGCCTGTACCGAAATTTAAAGGTTTTTTTCATGGGGTTCGTGAAATACTACGAGTGGATGGAATTCGAGGATGTTACCAGGGTCTTATGCCCACAGTTATTAAGCAAGGGAGTAATCAAGGCATACGTTTTGCAATGATGGACACGCTCAAAAACTTATATTTGGAAAAGTATGGTGGGTCAGGTAGTCGTAGTGAAACAGGAAGTGGTCAAAAACCGGGAGGGTCCGTCCCAAAATGGGTTGTGGGTGTATTTGGTGTGATTGCTGGGGGGACGTCAGTCCTTGCAAATAATCCGGTGGACGTTGTCAAAACGAGGATGCAGAGTCTTGAGGGACGAAAATATAAAAATATGTTGGACTGCACGGTGAAGATTTGGAGGGGGGAGGGGTGGACAGCTCTGTACAAGGGGACAGTTCCTAGACTCGCTCATTCCTGCTCAGAAGTTGCCATTATTTTTATTATTTTTGACTCTATTATGGATTTTTTCAATAAAGTTTGGGAGTGAATGCTAAATTGTTAAACAATACAAGTTTGTGCAATTTAAAAAAGAATTATTAATCGATTAAACTGCAAGCATCATTGTTGATGCCATGATGCATAAGGTGTCAAGTGTCAAGTGTCAACCGGCTGTAAATGGCTTCATAGCTTTTTTACTGTTTTCTTTTTTTTCTAAATTAAAACGGTGGAAATTGTTAACGATAATAGCGATATGGGGCATTATGGGGCATTAGGATTTTTACGCTTACATAGTACATAATTTTATGTTACATAGTTACATCACATCCCAAAATTCCGATAGTTTCTTAGCATCACGAAGGATGCCATACAACATAACACACCATACCACCGCATCCATGAATCTTCGTAATGAGGGCACCATAGAAAACATTTCTAATTATTTTCTAAAATTACAATGTAGGAAAAATTAATGTTGTTACATTATTGTTACGTTTTTTGTATTATTCTTACAAATTTACAAATTTTAAAGTTTTAAACTTAAAGTTTAAGCAGAAGTTTAAAAAATATTTTTTATTTATTTGAAAGAAACTGCAATATTCACGTTTTTATTCATTTTCTGTACAGCTATAAGGTGCTACATTGGTGTTGGTCTGCTGGTCCAAATAATTCGTTGTAGCTTTAATTAATTCATCAATTAATTAGGTAATTATTTTTAAAAAGCATCCGGCTGTATGACATAAAATGATTTGTTTCGACTTTTTTGACAATACGTTTTTGGTACTATGCAAAGTGCAAGATGGTCAGCTGTTTTACTGCTAAAAAATGGAAAGTTTAGTTTATTCGCAGTGTGCAGAAATGAATCAGTCCTAATGCAGATTGAAGTATTCGTAATTCGTAATTCGTAATAGTGAATTTGTTTTACGTGTTTCACGTGTGATTTTTAAGGTACGGTAATGTGATTGATAAAGCATGTATAAGGCATCAGAAGCGTTATTATAAGGATGCAAAGCAAATTGGTTCGTACGGTTAGTCGATTAAGCGCTCCTCTGGACAAACTGGTTCCAGCTGTAACTGATAAAAAAAGGTCAGACAATACAACAGACGCAGAGTATTTCGGCCACACTAACCCGTTATTTCAATACTTTCGAGACTTATCTCAGATTTCAGAGGGACACGGGCTGGAACCTCTTCAAAACATTACCGAAGTAAAAATTCATGTTGCTGAGCGTAGTAAGGCATTTACTACTATACGACTTTAATTTAATGTGCTTCACTTTTATCGTAATATAGTTTTTTAATACTACGAACAAAAAAATGTAAAAATAATTATTTATTCAAACAAAAAGTACTGAAATTTTTTTATTTTTTCAAAAAAGTAAAATAATGAAGTCTTAGTGAGCTTAGATTTTCAGTATTCAATTTTTGATAAATAATTGAAAATGTTTAGCAATAAAATTATTATTATTAAGTATCAAGTATTTTTAGTATCCTAAGATTTTTGTAAGCTTCATGGGAACGGGAACGCGAATTCTTTTAGAAAATTCAAAAAACATTTTCCAAAATATTGCAGTTCGCAAAGGGAGTTACCACAGTCAGAACCACATCTATCATTTATTAAATTCCCGCCGAAAGCGCTTGTTCTTCGTGGAAGAAGATTCCGAGCCATTGAGTATAATTTGCTGTCGTCACAACCGTTCCTTTCATCTTCCTGTCAAGGCCTTTGTTGATGGGGAGGAGACTCGTGTCCCGGTTTTAACAATCGCTCGAAATTTCACATTATCCCTTTGTTTTTTTGGGACGGGAGTTTTTGGGAGTAAGGTGGTGATTGCACTGAATTGTCCAGTAGCGCCTATTAATAATGGAACAAACCTTGGTCCAAGCCAAGGACAAGTAGATGCTGATACTGATAAAATAGTTGGTGTTGTGACGCAGTGTTGGAGCATGACTTCTCCGGAATACACCATCTTTGATGGGGACGGGACGGAGGTATTTTCAGTCGTGGGTCCAACTACTTCCGCTCGTCTTGGGTGCTGTGACTACTGTGTCCCGATCAAAAATAGCTTCCATGTTTTCGTCATAAATGAGGAGGCTAAGGAGGGCGAGGGGCGGGAGCAGGTGGGGAAGATTTTTATGGATGCGAAGGATGATGAGCAGGAAATTGGGGAGGGCGACATCAAAAGTTTAGGGGGACAACTCATTAATCACACGATTAATGTGAGGCTCAAGAAAAATTTGGACCCTTATGTTAAATCTTTAATTCTCGCCACTGCTTTTCTTATTGTGAGTAAATTATTTTTGGCAAAATGGAATAAGTCACTCAATACAAATAAAATTTCAGCTCAAGGGTTTTAAAAACCATGTAAGTTATTGATTCTGAGGCAAGACGAAGACGGGTCCACAAAATTTTGATTTTTAAATATTTTCAAAAAATGCATGACTCGCGCTAGACAAGTGCTTCCGCAAGTGCAGAATTTTGGAAAAATTATAAGCTCAAAAAATATTCCTGTCACATTTTATTTGAATTTGAAATAATTCGTTGTTTCTGTAAAATTTGTTTTGATGGACTTATCCCGTTTTTCCAAACAATTCTACACAAAGAATGTAAATAAATTTAATTTCATGCACATTTTTTAAAATTTTTACCTTATTTGTTTGTTTACCATTGCCAATGTAATTATTAGTACAATGCAACAATAAGGTAGTTGGGCAAAAATAAAACGTGCTAATTCATTGATTGATTTTAACTTTTATTTTAATAAAATTACTTTTCAGGATTATAACCACTACGGTCCAGGTTGGTGTGAGCCCTTACCGGGATATGGACTCGTCATTGTTTTTCTTATAGTCATGGGACTTATTGCAATTGTTCTTACAGTTGTTGTAAAAGCCTTTTAGCATAATATGTTTTCACTAATAAAGTTTTGTAATAAGCTGTGAATTTTTGACTTAATTCAATCGATTAGAGAAGCATCAAACTGGTCCATTTCCAATTTAAGCTAGAATTAAAATGAGCTATGTCAAAAAAAACAGTAAATGAGATTGAATTTAATGCGTAAAATATTAATAATGATGAGCTTTGAAAACATCAAAATGTTCCATTTACACATTTTTGAAAAGTGTATGATATTCTATTTACGTATATTTTTAAAAGTGCCAAATATTCTATTTGACTATTTACATGTTTTTGAAAAATTGCAAAAAAATGTATTGACATGTTTTTGAAAAATTGCAAAAAAATTTATTTACATGTTTTTCAAAATTACAAAATATTGTGTTCTCATTTTGTGAAATATCTAAAATGTGCGGATTGACATGCTTCTTGGATCCTGACATTTACATTTTTGCGAAGTATACTTAGATACTGCATTTTGTTTTTGTAAAAAATAGAGAGAATTCATTTTAAGTTGTCACTGGCGATATTTTTGTTTATATTTTGAATGAATAAAATATATAAAATAATAGAATATACATATACGGTGCATTATTGTTATATAGGTAGTATAGAATTTTAAGGTTTACATTTTGAGTTATAGCACAGTATGCACATGAAAGGAATTGCATATTGATCGTATTTAGAACTCTGTTATATTACTACTGCATATTTTAAATACTAAAGACGCAATCAAAAATAGCGTGCTTGTAAAATTCATTAATTTCGCGGAATGAAATGGCTACTACGTATGTATAATAAAGCGGATATTAAACCCTGTTCGTCCGTTACATAATATGCAAAAGTATCATGGAAACAGTATTAATATTGTATGAAGAGAAAATGTATTGCATTTAATGCTGACACGAACAATTTTATTATATGTTTTTAATATAAGCATTGAACCAACTCAATTACAAAGAACTTGCTGATGGATTCAATTATTCAGTCAATCTAATTTAAATTGAGGCTAAACTGTCCATTCTTATCATAGATGTATTTAATTATGTGAGCATCCAGACCGGTCTGAGAACCTCACTCCCTCACATCAGGGCGCCATGGCTTAGTTGGCAAAGCGCCTGTCTAGTAAACAGGAGATCCCGGGTTCGAATCCCGGTGGTGCCTCATTTTTGTTTCCAATTCTATACTTTCTTTTGCATGATTTTTAAAACGCTGATAATACTTTTTTACTGGAAACAATTCTGCAAAACCTCACTCTTACCTTTGCCCTATAAATAGGTATTTTTTTATTGCACATAGTGAGAGGTAAAAGCTTTTTCAATAATAATTTTCCATTTTTATTTTTTATCCATAATAGCACATCACACACACACAATTACGTAAATAAATAAATGAAGTACCTACATGTGTAGGCTTGTACATAAGAAGGAAATGTATTGCTGAACCTATGTAGTTAGTCTGTTAGCCTTCACGTATGAAATATTGCTATGGTTAAATGATAATTTATAAAGTTGAACACATTATACCGGCTGAATATGTCTTTTTCATTTTTCCACACTCATTCAGCTCTACAATTAATGTATTCGCTATACTAAATATATCACTGAACTTGGCATTTTATTTTATTTTTAATTGATAATAATAAAGTAAAAGTTTACATTGTAATGTGTGTAATATCAAGTCAGGGCGCCATGGCTTAGTTGGCAAAGCGCCTGTCTAGTAAACAGGAGATCCCGGGTTCGAATCCCGGTGGTGCCTCAGTTTTTGTCGGAATTATAGAGAATTTGTATTTAACATTTAAATTTCATTCTTTTTTAATGTAGTAGTAATCATTTTTATTGTATCTGCAAATCTACACTCTTTTAACCAGCAACTTTTATGCGCAGTTTTATTGGATGCAAAATGTTAATGGGCTATTACTAGAACGTGCGAAGTAGTACAGTGCGCTTAATATAATGCGTACTTTTTGGGACGGGAATATCATTCACTTGCACTATAATTTTGGTATATCGTCCATGTTAAGAGTGAGTTTATTGAGACAGTAAAGAATTAAATAAAAATATAATACGCCACAACGAAATTTATGAAATTATTCGATAGCAGTTGGAAGTTTTCCAACGTGAGTTCGCCATACAAATTTTTGCGCGTGCGCAATTATTAGGTCATTTTAAAATGTGTTATTATTATTGTTAAACATTTGAAAGTTGTCTTGTGTTACTCATGCAAATTTAACAGAAGAAGTAACCCTAAAAAACAATAATTTACAATCGTGCTGCTGAATGTAATGTAATGCTATATCCTTACTTTAGTAAACGCGTCATTACTGTGTACTATTTTAAGGTGTACAGTGGTTTCCAAAATTGTTCAGAGTTGCGAAGTTAGTAAAATAGTGTATGGCGTATCTGACTTTCCCGCCAAACCAAAAAGTTAAATATTTCATTGGCCCACAGGATTAAACGGGTGCATGCTGTACACCATTTTAAAGGTAAGGACTGATAGGATTTAGTTATCAGGGAATTTTAGCTATAGGTGTATTTGTTTTCGAAACAAATCTAATAACTCGATTTTATTTTCGAAACAACCCAAAAATGACTTTATAGATAAAACACTTTTTCATTTTTGAGGCTTTATTACAGTTTACTCGCTAAGAGCTTTAAAATATTTTAAAATAGGTTGGTTATCATACATTAGGGGGAAACCCGATAAATTGTGATTGCCATTGTCTAGTTTTGGTATGTGTAACAAAATCGTTTAAATGGCGTCGAACTCAAGCAATTTGTTGATTGTTAATTCTCCACAGTCTTTGAATACAAGCTAACATTAAGTCTCCGGGCCGATTAAATCATCCAGTTTCGTCTCGAAGACTTATTAAATCGACTTTTCTGTTTTGAACTTAAGGGGGCGTATGCTGTGTTTAAGCAACCCAACGCAAATAATTATAAAATATGCAACCTACGATGAATAACCCAACCGCGTTGAGTAGCTCACCGCGTTCCAAAGATAGGATAAATTCTTAACGGCGTCAAGCTTTAGCGATTTTTGGTAATAAGGAATAAAGCATTTAGTTCTAAGTTTTCATTATATAATTTATATTCGTCCTTCGAATTTCCGAACACGTAATCGGATCTAATTTGTTACATCCCGCTTGTTGGTTGGGGGGATTTTACTTTTACCAACCTTTATTATGCGCACCTAGGGTAACTAGTAAATGTACCTACCGTATTTCCTCTAATAGTACGCGGGTCTCTAATAGTACGCGGGGGGTAGCCACCTCAGTTTGGATAGTACGCGGGTCTATTTAACACACTATTAAATGCCAGTGCGCGGGTCTCTATTAATGCGTGGGTCTCTAATTATACGCGGGGGGTCGAGGCTCGAGTTTGAATAGTACGCGGGGCGTACTATCAAAGGAAATACGGTAATCAGTTTTGCCCCAAGTCAGATATTCGCTCACAGTTCCCCACCAAAGTTTACAAAATTTAATTTTTGGCAACCCAGTAGTAGTGTTAAGGTTTTGAACTTTAACTTTGTATAAAATACTCGGGAAAAGTTAGGTAACCAGTAGACCTGTTCGGATTGTGCTGATACGCCCACGTTAGGTGTGGGAACCCAATTAACTCAGTGGTATGAACGAGGTTTGGGGGAAACTAGTGAATACGCTTCGCTGGGGCAAACTGTACTTGTCGGACACCGCAGATAATGGGGATGCAAATAGGATAAGGAAACGGACTCTGGACCCTTCACAGTAGACGTTGTTCTTATTCAGACTCAGATTCACGATTGTATTTTATTCACTCTAATTCCTCTTGAATTAAACTCGGTTTACAAAGGATTGATAATTTTGTATAATTTTATGAATTGGTGTTTTGTCTCAGACAATAACTACCGCATTCTTACAATGGTCAAATTTATATATTTTAAGTAAAACATCTCATGTGATTTTTTACAACATCCTTAAACTAATGGTTCTACCCAGACACATTAGTTTAATGTCTTTTGGTACTTTACGAATTGTCCTAATGATTAATCTAATTAGAGTATTTCGTGATTTCCACATTTGTTTAATTCATACAAAGAATTAATTGAATAAAGTGTTTTGTCGCAGTAATTAAATAAGAATAATACCGCTACTGTTTACGTCTATTGACATTGATAATGTAAATAGAAACTTCAACTTGAATGCTTGTCTCATAATGCAGACACAGCGGTCAGACGTAAACATTAGTCATCATACATACAACGCATGTATTATGTTGATGCATCACTCAGCTGAGCACGCTTCAGCACATTCTTGTTTACTTAATGCGACGCGAGCTAGACTCATAAAAATCATATTATTATATTATTACTCATGCATCTCTCATTCCCAGACGAATGATAAATAAAATATAATTCTTTCTTAATCTCTACGAAGTTACACACGTTACATCTACAATACTTCAACATATGAAGAATACCTGTCACTACCTGTGTCTACCTGTATGACTAAATATGTGTGAATATTGTATGTTGTAATACCCTCCTAATTAACTTTTAATACAACTGTAAGGAGTATAAAAAGGTAATTCCCAATCTTTACCATCTTAAAAATACATCTTATACATCAAAAAAAAATAAATAAAGATAAATAAACTTTAAAAATTTAATAATCCTCGTCATCAGACATTTCCACATTCTTGAAAACAGGAAATTTTGCGAGAGGTGTTGACGTTGATGTTGGTGTTGGTGTGGATGTTGGTGGTCCCTGGATCTGTATGAGTACAGGTGCATTCGCCTTCGTTTCATCCCTTTTAAAACGGTCCATTTCTGCCAGGAACGTATCTCTCGTGAGTATTGAATTGTCATCCAGTGCTCCGCTTCTATCCAAATGCATAGTGCTGTGGCATCGGGTTGTCAAATTTTCATAAATACTTTCCGTCCTTCTGCTCCTCGGCGGGGGTATTGGTCTTTCTCCGTATAGATTCTGCAGTTCCATATCTGCAACGTCTAGATTCTGCTTACTATGTACTCCCAGTACATGAGTCCAATTGTCGTTTCTCCAACCTCGCTTCCAAAATGCGGCTGTGAGTTTCCACTTAAAATAAAAGACGGTCATAGCCATACATATTGAAATAACAACAATAAGTATCAGGTACATATACCACGGAATCGAGGTGTCAATTTTCCATGACGATATGTCTATACTGTTATCTTCTTCAGTAAACGTCACGTTCAGCTTGCTGAGGTCCATCTCCAAGTTCATATGGTAATTTAGCTGATCCACCAGCATGGGGTCCTCACGTTGACTAAAAATAAGTTCCAGTACTTCACCCTTATACGTTTCATTGTTAATTGTAAACGTGGTGGTAATCGGTAGTAGGAAGATTCCATCTGGGCAAGGGGTGGTTCTCTTGCTTCCCACTGTTATCTGCATACGTGGACAATAGATATGAAAATATCCATTATACGCCTTCACTTGAACTGCCTCCACGTCATCATTTTCTGTACTATTCCGACAGTGCTGGAGAGTGTAATGTTCTTTTCCTCCTCCAAACGAATTCTTGGGCTTGCATCTCAGTTTGTTTGTAGCTGCGACTCGGTCCATGAAATTCCAGTCCAGTCCAGTATCGTAAATGCAGTCTTCAGTTCTCGACAACAGTGCATTCTTCGGTCCAGTGTACTCCAGGTCACACGTCCGGTTTTCGGTTTTCATCATCAGCCTGAAAGGATCCGCCTCGACCAATGTCAAATTAGGGTTCACAAGTGGTACAATGAATTTTACCATCAAGTTGTCCATTTGTGCATCACTTTGACAGGATCGAAATTCAGCCAAATTCAACGGGCAAAGTTCTCCACAGGGTAGCGTAAAATTCAAGAAATCGAATAGTTCTTCATCCATGTGTCCTCTGCTCCATAGCCGTTTCGTGTGTCGGATAATCTCTCCACTCATCGTAAGTCTTGACACCAGGTATGCTATGTCAAACTCTAACGATTGGATCTCATCAGGTAAGCGATTTGTCGCGCTCGCTATTTTGTTCACCTGAGTTGTTATTTTGTCCATATGGTCCTGGAAGAGTTGAAAGTTCTTCGTCTCCTTCCGTATTTTCTTGTCCAGGTTGTTGAAGTGTGTGGCCAGCTCCTCGGTGTGCTGCCTATTCATCTCCGATTGATGTTCCGCCTGGTACGACATCCCAAGTCCAGCGCTTGTAAATACGGCCAAAGCTGTCATCACGACGTTCGTAAATACGGATCTCTTCTTCCTGGATGGTGTCATTGTCGTTGGACAAATTTTCTGCATCGGATGAAGGAAAGTCCTCTTATATTCATCTTGACATTTGTCATTCAAATTATTTCCATAACTTGCAATTGAAACATTCGGGTATCTCAATAAATGACATGGTGATATAAGGCGTATTTTCACATTGTAGGAATTATATCCAGACAATGCCGGGTGTTCAGATCTTCTCCAGATCACCGGTCCTCCTTCATCAGTCTTCTGTGCTCCGCCACCGATAATCAGCATCAAGAAATACAGCAAACAGAAAAATAGTGGAAGTGTGTTGGTCGTCCTTCCGGAGTTAGATAGAGTCCTCTCTTCTTCCCTCCTTAAAGTAGGCAGTGGTACGGTGTGCTCCCTCCTGAAATTAGGCAAAGTCTCCGCATCCCTCCTCACTTTTGGAACTTCCAGTCCATTCTTCTTGGTCCTCCAGTTAATTTTGGGAATTTTTCCAATCTTTCCATTGTGCCTTTTGGTGGTGGTGGTTACATCCCTCCTGTCATGCTCTCCAGAGCCAGCTCCAGAAAGTGCTCCAGGGTATTTTCCACGTACATTCTTAAGTGCTCGTCTGCTCGGCTCATGGGTAGTGGAGATCGCAGATAGCATCTTTTGCTTCTTAGCCATACCTCCCTCCTGGGCGGTATATGTACGTCCATGTGTTGTGCGCTCTTTTCCTCCTACTCCCTCCTCACTTCGTGCAGAGTGTAGAATAGGAATTTTTCTTTTTACCTCCATCGTCCTTCCCTCCTGAGTGTAGTGAACTCCAGCCAGAGAAGATGATGAGTTTTTCGTTGTTACTTCAATTAGATCATCAAGATTGAAAATCGCTCCACTTCCTTCATCTCGGTTGATTTCTTCTTCAAGAGTAAAAGAGTTAGCAATCTCCATTATGTCCAGATTATATTGGTGCTCGGCTTCCTCCATTGCCTTGATATTTTCGGCCAGCTTCTGTTCTTCCTCCTGGATCATGGCTTCCAGTTTGTGGATTCGATTGTAGAAGTCTGCGTGTTCAGGAACTGCCGGTGTGATTACCTCAATTTTCTGGGTCTCCAAAATAGCTTGGTTCTGGTTGAAGATCTCCATCCATTCCTTTTTGGGCTTCTTGACGTCCAATTTCTTTTCCCAAGGAGTTCCTTTCCTTAGGGTAGTGCTGCTGCTACAGTACCAACAGTCATCATAGTTAGTACTTCCATGGGAACATAAGTCGAAACTTAACAAGTGATGTAGATGAGTCTCGTCCGTCTGTTTTGGTTTTCTTCGCCATTGAAGTTGTCCATGTTCAGGTCGACGGTAAAATTCCAGATCTGGGTATTTTGCCTCCATCCTCTGCATTTCTTCATCTACCGGTGGAGTGGCCTTCGCTGGATGTGACGGATCCAAGTGCTGGTTCGCCTTGATCTTGTTATATATATCCAGAGCGTTACCTCCATCAAGTCGAACGTTAACCATGTACACCTGGTATTCAAGTTCCTTCTTAGGTTCCTCCTTTTCTTCAGGTACCGGTGTAGAAATTTCGATTCCATCTTCGTCTTCCGATTGGCTATTTTCTACCGTGCGAGCCAAAAAGGCTTTGTATATGAATGGTTTAGACTCCGGTTTTCCCCAGAGCGTATTCAGTTCTTGTAGCTGTTGATCGGTTTTGTGTGCTGACGGCAGATTCACCCATGTCAGATATGCGCCGTTTTCCAGGCCATACTCTTCCGTGTAAAGGTATAGTTCATGTGAAAAGTGATCACGTACCTTCCAGTCCATACCTTTTGTGAGGATACCACAAGCTTGACTGTATTTGTTGTCTTCAGGGTCATCTTCGTCATCCTCGGATTCATACGGGGTTGACACGTATTCGTCGTTTTTCATGCGCTCCCAATCTCTTAGTGGTCTTCGCAAGGTCGATGGCATGGTCATCCAGGTTTTCTGTGATCCGGTAATGATGCCATATTTCTTCATATTTTCTTGAAGAATCGTCGAGTACTGTTGTCTCGGGTGGAAGTCCAACTGGCTTAAGAGGAATGTCCTTGCTTTCCATTCCATATCCACATCTACTTTGTCCAGTAGTTTTTTCTTGTGGAATTCCATCCTTGCTGCTAACTTCAAGGAGTCTTCAACCATGGCTGTCGTGTCGCTTGGTTGGTTTTTCCGTTCCTGGGCTTGAATTCTCCGTTCTTCTCTTCGGATCCTGACATCTCGGATTTCCTTTCTAAGTGACTCAGGGAATTCGTTCCAGTCATCACAACATTCCTCCCCAGAGTCCGAGTCGGAAGTAGATTCGTTTCTTCGAGCTTCTAGCCTTGCTTCTATAGCCCGCCAGCGGATTTGTCGCTTCCGATGTCTCTCTGGGTCGAACTGGAGGGCGTGTTCTTTTATTGTTTGTTCGACTTTTTGTTTTCGGAGTTCCTCCATCCGGGCTTCCTGCCATACATGGGCATGTGCTTTCCTTTCCTGACGATTCCTTATCCTGAGTTCCTCAGTGTGGATATCAGTCTCCGTACTATCCGGAAGGTGTCCAAAAACTCCTAGGAAGTCCTTCATCTCTGATTCTTGAGCCTCAGGGAATGTCTTCGGTCCAGTCTGCTGGAGAAGTTCTTCTTCCCGAACATCTAAGTTATTCCCGGTGTCTTCGTTTCTGGGGTTGACTGTGATGGTGGCCATTGGGGATGCGGCTTCCGTGATGCTCTCAAGTATTGCTGCCTGGTTGAATCTGGCCGTCTCATCCCCTGTCATACATGCTACATAATTTGATAGATCTTCAAATTCAGTACCCGTGTCCGACGAGTTGGATTCTGTTGGTGTTGTGACATCTCTCCGTGCTTCCGGAGTTTGGATGGAGGATGATGTTGATACAAGTGGAGTATAGGGGTTGATGGTAGCTGCTGCTTGACGAGCTCTTTCTGCTCTCATGGCCAGTACTCTGTTCCATTCTGCCCTTGTAATCCTCTGCCTCACCATGCCTGGTGGTAAAATCGGTCTAATCGGCTGCTCCACTGGTACTTCCTCTTCTTCAGAGTCCGAGTCGGAGTCCGAGTCCGATATCCATCCAATCGGTACTTGTTCTTCTTCTACCTTAATTGGTCTCAATAGGTAGGCTGTCTGCTGTTCCTCTTCTTCATCTTCATCTGATGGTGGGTAAGAGTCGTAACCCGATTGCTCATCTTGTCCCTCCTCTTTTTGCGAGTTGAACTCCCAGTCGGATGACGAGTCTGATGAGGGTGAGTCAATCCTTGCCATGTTGGCGTAATTTGTTATTTGTCGAGTGGTGCGGCTTGGGTCTTCGCTCTCGTCACTCAGGGTCCTCCGGTGGGCGGTGCCTAGGTGCACACTTGTCTTCCAGCGGGCATCTGTGGGCGTAACAAATTGTGCTACTGCGTCCTCAAGGCTGTCATCTAGAGCGGCCAGGTTTGCCGAGTGGGTGGTCCTCCGTCCTCCCTCCTGTCTCTCCTCGCGGTCCTCTTCTTGGGGGCGAGTGCGGTGGGGCGAGTCCCTTCTCCTCTCGTCACGGCTCCTAGGGGCGTTGTCTCGGCGGTCGTCCCTGTCCCGAGTGTCTCTTCCTGTCTTGGAGCTTTCACGCCTTGATCTCGTACTACGTCTGCTACCTCTACCGCGTCCTCTCTGACTTGAATTGGACCGGGATCGTTGGCGAGTCCTATCCGGAGGCGGGATGCCCTCCAGATAATAGTAGCAATCTCGTTTCATGTGACCATATATTTTGCAATAATCACACGTACCTTCAAATTTCTGCGCCTTATGGGAGGGTCTTGGCACCTCCGGCGGTGGGTAGTTCCCATTGTAACTCCGACGATGACGTACTACTTCTTCCTCTTCATCGTCATCCCGATCGAATCTGCTTCGTCCATTTCTTTGGCGGCGTTCACGGGATCTTCCTCGTCCGCTTCCTCCAGTCTGTACTCGCGAGTCCTCTCGAGCGAGAAATACCTGGGGCGGTTTGTAGGGCGTTCTTCCGATGGCTTTCTCACGGTCTTCATCAGTCGCCTTTAGTAACTCCAGCAAGGTAGTAGGTGTCTTCACCTGGGCTACTCTCCACGTCTGCAAGAAACCGATGTATTCCTCGAACGCGGCTAGCTTCTCGATGGTGAGTCCCATGATGGTGCTGTCTCCCATGGCTTCTCCCGCCCGGGTAAGGTGGTTATTTACGGACATCAAGTCGACCATGTACTTATATCCTTCTCCCGCTTTCATCTTCAGCGAGAAGAACTTCCCTTGGAGCACATGCACGTCCTCTTCCTTCTTGGTGGAGTACATTTTCTTCAGCTCATCGAAGAGATCTTTGGCCTTCTGGAACGATCGAACTCGTGTAGCAATATCCGGATGCAGTCCCCCTAGTATGGTTAGGCGGGTACAGGAATTCGCAGCGTCCCAATTTTGAATTGACAACAGCTCGTCCGCTGTGACGGCTGTTGGGATGGCGGGTACTGGTCTTTCCCACGTACCATCCAGAATGACCCCGAGATGCTGCATCTGCAGGGACATCTTCATCTCTTCCGCCCAGGCCGTATAGTCTGTAGACCTTTCCAGGCGCGGAAAGTCTATAACGGGGCGGTTATATACCATGGCAGTCGACATCTCAGCTTCCTTCTGCTGGTGGAGGGCGATGGTGTTCTCTGCCGTAGTTAGTCGAGCTACTAACTCTTCGTTCTCTAGCTGGAGACGAACGGTATCGGGACGCAGAGCTATTTGGCCTCTCAATGCGTCTATGCTTTCTCGATACTTAGCTTCTTTTTTAGAGTAATGAGCTTTAAGTATTTCTACCTGTTCGTCCTGGTGTACTTGAGCGGCACGGATCAGTTCAGCTTCTCTGTCTGCCTGCTTATCCTCTTCAGCCTCCTGTCCCTCCTTCGTCGGTGGACCTTTGGATCTGGTGGAGACACCTTTCTTCAGACTACTCTGCTTCAACTGGCCAGTAAAAATCTGTAAGATGGGCGAACGTTGGTCTTCCTTCTTGGTCTTCGAAACGGGCTTCTTCGGAACCTCTGGTTTCTGGTCAAAAGGGGCTTCGGTCTTCGGTGACAGTTCTGACATGGAAACTTCTTCTTCAGTATCAGCTTCACTTGGGGTTGTTACTCGGTACTATCTATCACTCCCTATTTAGTTACTAGTAGTGAGATATCTGTACTTAAAAAATCGGTGCTTGGAAACTACTACGCGCTGGAAACGTCTTCAACTGCGTAGGTTCTACACTTATGCTTTATGGCTAACTACTACTCGCTGGAATTCCCTCAACGACGTAGGATGCTAAAAGTCTTTATATTGAAAATTACGGTCAAAAGGAGCTGGAATTGCCTCAACTACTAACTCTTGCCTAATTCTCACTTCACCCAATTATCTCAAGTCTAAACAATTGGTGGGAATGCTCTACACTCTGGTATTGCCTCAGTAGTGGAGTCTGTTGAATCGTAATCGGTCTCCTATTGCTTATCTGGTGCCTTGGGGGGAGATTACCAATCTATGGTCAATCTTGAAATCTGATATGTAACAAATATCAATTTCCGGTACTAGTTGTTGCCGCGTATATATACTGCTAAAAAACAATTTACTTTACGAAAAAAGCTAAACTTGAATTTTAAACTAAAAACAGTAAATACTTTTCAAACTACGTTTCCCTCGTTCAAAATTTTGACAAAAAAAATTTACGTTACTTTTAAACCTCGTTAGAGCAAGTGCTGACAACGTGTTAAGGTTTTGAACTTTAACTTTGTATAAAATACTCGGGAAAAGTTAGGTAACCAGTAGACCTGTTCGGATTGTGCTGATACGCCCACGTTAGGTGTGGGAACCCAATTAACTCAGTGGTATGAACGAGGTTTGGGGGAAACTAGTGAATACGCTTCGCTGGGGCAAACTGTACTTGTCGGACACCGCAGATAATGGGGATGCAAATAGGATAAGGAAACGGACTCTGGACCCTTCACAGTAGACGTTGTTCTTATTCAGACTCAGATTCACGATTGTATTTTATTCACTCTAATTCCTCTTGAATTAAACTCGGTTTACAAAGGATTGATAATTTTGTATAATTTTATGAATTGGTGTTTTGTCTCAGACAATAACTACCGCATTCTTACAATGGTCAAATTTATATATTTTAAGTAAAACATCTCATGTGATTTTTTACAACATCCTTAAACTAATGGTTCTACCCAGACACATTAGTTTAATGTCTTTTGGTACTTTACGAATTGTCCTAATGATTAATCTAATTAGAGTATTTCGTGATTTCCACATTTGTTTAATTCATACAAAGAATTAATTGAATAAAGTGTTTTGTCGCAGTAATTAAATAAGAATAATACCGCTACTGTTTACGTCTATTGACATTGATAATGTAAATAGAAACTTCAACTTGAATGCTTGTCTCATAATGCAGACACAGCGGTCAGACGTAAACATTAGTCATCATACATACAACGCATGTATTATGTTGATGCATCACTCAGCTGAGCACGCTTCAGCACATTCTTGTTTACTTAATGCGACGCGAGCTAGACTCATAAAAATCATATTATTATATTATTACTCATGCATCTCTCATTCCCAGACGAATGATAAATAAAATATAATTCTTTCTTAATCTCTACGAAGTTACACACGTTACATCTACAATACTTCAACATATGAAGAATACCTGTCACTACCTGTGTCTACCTGTATGACTAAATATGTGTGAATATTGTATGTTGTAATAAGTAGCTCCTACAATTTTCACTCGCTTTTTAAAAAATTTGAGGTTTTGTGATCTCTAAAACGTTTTTCAACAAGTCCTTTCTGGGTTTTTTGAAAATTCAATATATTTTTTATTTTTTTAAAAAGTAGTGAAACCCGGTTTTCTGAGACAACATTTGTTTTCTACAAAATACTCCATTTTGTCGATTTTGTAGAAAATATTTAAATTTTCGAATTCTAAAGACCCCAGAAATTAGAAATTACTGTTTAGTACTTGTAATTATAGTACTTTGTTTTAGAACATCACCATTTTTGTCAAAACTTTGTATTTCCAAATTGACAAAAATTTTTGGTTGTAGGACATTTGCTACCCGGACAATTGCTACCCAAACCCCAAGCTAGGACATTTTCTACCCATAACCTATTATAATATCAACGTAATCAACTAAAAACTGGTGTTTACATTAAACGTGAGAATGCATTCATTGTAAAAAGAATTATTAATTTCGACGCCGCTAGATTATTTAACATATCTCGAAAAAATGAAATCCGCCATGAAATTCAGAATGGAAAGCGTTATTGAATCTTTTATAAATGTTACCGTTAATTAAAAGGTACAATTTCCCCCTTATACTGCCCTATAGCCAACGAAGTAAGAAGGATGCTTCACCTTGCAGCATATTTATTTTTATTTGCTAAAAATATTAACGAGATTGAGATATATCTTATATCCATGCTAAAATTAAAAATTCCTGAAATTGATGTCTGTCTCACTATGGAACGATTAAAGGTGATAACTTAAAACTTCAATTTATTACAACTTAAAAATATTTCCTTAACTCAAGACTTTAAAAAAATATGGGATTAATTTTTCGAAAATGTAATTTCGATGTTCATCATAACTGAGGAAATGATATATGCACAGAGCACTGTGTTTTATTTGACAAATCTGCGGTTTCAGCATATTAAATTGGTCTTTAATTGCGACTATAAATATCAGAATCACTCCGTACCTTGGCCTTCGCGTATCCCTGTTACACTCAAATGCATGTTACCTATACTATACTATATGTATGTGCACTATATGAATGCATGCAAATATGTATATACAAAATTTTGGTAGCGAAATATTTTCTCATTGTGACTATATGCGAATACAAGAATGCTCCTTGATCCTTTTAGTACTGTTGAGCATTAACACCAGTTGGAGCGGGGATACGATCATTAACTAATAATCATATGCACTCAATTCAATAAAGCCTCTGCAATTATAAGAACTCGCAATCATTATTTTAATTGAATAGTTGCAAATTATTCACGGTGGAGGAAGTAATTCAGCAAAAATTTATTTCCCTTTTTGAACTCACAACACTTTTGGGTCAAACAAGAATTGATTACCCTAATAATTAAATTTAATTGTGCGTTATCATATCACTTTGTGACTAGGAAATATGAAGCAATTTGACCTAATGAGGAAGTTTTAACTAAAATTGAAAAAACTAAACTGTTTCTATTTCCCGTTTCTATAATTCAATTTTCCTTGACGCTTTGGTAATTTATTCTCCTAGTTACTAAATTTAATTGTGTTCCAAGCTCAATTGTTTAATTTTGAAACATGTTATTGCTGATAATAGTTTAGTGCAATTATACGTTAAAGGAAAATACGTACGGTTTAGGTAATTTATTGATTTTACATAGAGAGTTCCTAAAGGAAAATTGGAAATTGACATTCAAAGTATAATCAAGTCACGACCATAAACTCCACTATTAATTAAGGATTTCAAAAGAGAAAACAAAAGGGCTATTGACAGTGACAGAAAATCGTTTGCTTAATAATAGGCTGCATAAGGAAATCTATCTAAACTCCTGTTTGCTTACAAAATCTATAGTAAATTTGCTTAAAATGTATCCAGAAGAACAATATAAAATGACCGCTTCGACTTCGACCTCGATCAAGCCGATTATCTGTAATAATTTACTTAAGAAATCCATTTATGATTTCTTTCCTCATTCTTTTCATTCTAATGCAAATCGAGCAGCCTCGACTTCGTCCAGATTCTATTCATCGATCTGGATCCAAATCTGTTATCAGACGTTTACCTTTCTAATTATGTAAATCAGTTTATTCTTCACATTTCTTCATGCTGACCAATAAATTCATCCTTGAACTCAATATTCTTTGCCTGTGCAACTATCACCATTCTAAATTCAAATTTCTCGTGCTTAATAAATTTCTTTATAATATTCCGTAAACTTAAAATGCTGACTAAAGAAGAATTTAAACCAGCACTAAAACTTTTCAAATTTCTATCAAAACTAAACATATTCCCACTTGAGGTGAATGAAGTCACTGGTAGCATATTATTATCTAACCTTGAGAAATTCAGCGTAAAAAAAATCATTTGGTGGATTGGTTTTATTATTGCTATATTAGGATTAACATTTCAAAATGGAAGAAATCTGGAATCTGTGGCCTTCATATTTCATACTCCATCATTTCCCAATTCAAAGTGCGTTCTGCATTGCTTTCAATGCATGTGCCTACTTTACAGTCACTCACTTCATTCGATCGCCGGATGTCACAGTAGGACTATTTAACAACGTTTTCAGTGAAAATCAAATTCAGAGCTACAAAAAGAAGAGCCCCAGGTCAATCAGTCAGTTTAGCATTCCGGAATTAATAATAATTTATTTACCTTTCGCCGTTCTGAGTATTGTCGCTCTTCCCCTCATCCTCTTCATTTACGATCCCAGACTCCGCATTCTTCTCTACTCTGCACTCCCAGAATATTACAGAAGCTTGATCCTGTCCTTTTCGGTCCTTTTCATCCTGGATGCTTTTATTGTTCTTTTTTGGGCTTCACAAGGAGCTTTTGGTTTTTGCTTCCAATTTCTGTTTTTCATGCAAATTGACTCAAGAATTGATAATGCAATGTCTCGTCTCCAGACTAAAGTCGCTGCTGCTCCAAACAATAATGATACTAATTGTAAGATGTTCATGGTAAGGGTTGGGCAGCACGCCTTACATCAGGCGTGTAGCAAAATGAGGAAGATAGTACTCGCTACCAATTCATTTAACACTAGCATTTCCTACAATGTTTTTATTACTAAAAATGGTAATATATTCATGTGTATTATTTGTGCTGTATATTTCATTAAGTACTGGAATTTGAACCTCATTGCGAGTGTTTTTACATTCTCTTCCGGCATATTCACAGCTTCCGTGTATGTTGTATTGTATGATAAAGCCTTTAAAATTCCGCAAAAAATAGAGGAAGTCAAGAGGCAGATGAGTTTGGGATGCGGGAAAGGGAAAATGAGTTTGCGGGAGAAAGCTTTCTTTAACAGATTTATAAATTCTGTGCAAGAGGTTGGTGTGAAACAGGGGGATTTCCGAACTTTGGAAAGAGATTCTACGCCTCTTTTTTTTGATTTTGTCACACGGAATATTGCTGGACTTTTAGTTTCATTACAATGAGTTTTATGTAATTGGTTTTGACATACCACTATATATATACAATAGTTTATTTTACTTGGACCGTTTGGCGTCGGCTCATATACTATCTCAACATAAAATATATAATTGTATGCAATAATTTACACACGATTTTTGCACACGAAATAAAAATGTCCAGGAAAAAAATTTCCTACAACCGTCACTTCAGCTATAAATCATTAATATCAATTGTCACATTTTTCATCTGCATAATTAACTATTGCATATTAATAGCACGAACCAAATATTTTGTGCCAAGCCTTTGCATCATATATTTACTTTAATGTTAGACGCTCACAATTCCAAAAAGTTTGAAAATCTGAACTACTTATGTGTAATCTGAACGACCTGGCGCTCCGTACTTTCATAATTAAATCACTGCTTATATGCATTTATAGTAAATAGTGAAATTAGCATGGGATTTTAGTTCTCTTATAAGCCAAATATACAAATAAAGAGTTGTTTGGCAAAACGTGATATGTCCATCTAAGCAAATTTTACAGGAGCAACGAATTTTAAATAAAATAAGGGAACAAGACTATTTTTTTAATCGTAAAATTTTTTTCGACCAGTACTGTAACTAACGAAGGACTATTAAGTTATTTTCATAAATTCAAATGAGCCACCGTTAAATTATTTAAAAAGTTTAAACAAAATAAAGTTTGTGGACTTGCCCCATTTCGCCAAAAAATTAAACATGTTTGCTTTTAAACTTTTCCTTCAATTAAATAATTTAATAGTAATAATAATAATAATTTATTCATTAGGTCGATTTGGCGTCAGCCCATACAACATTGTTAAGTTTTTACAAAGTGGTTATTTAAATAATTTATTCACTTGGATTTTCGTCAACGAACTATAAAAAATCACACATACAAAAAGTTTATTCATAAATGGATGTTTTAGTTTTAAGTAGGCTTTTAGGTGGACTTATCCCATTTTGCAAAGAAATAATTCATACAATTAATGAACTTATCCCGTTGTGTGCCAAAAATCTCTTCCAATAGGATTGACTGTTAAATGTAGTATCTACTTAGTTACTTGATATTTTACGCGTAAACATGGCTGTGTTAAGATGTGGTTGAAATATTTTGCACTTAAATAATGGTAAACATTTATACATTGACGTTTATCATTTAGATTTAGACGCAAATATCACTATTTGAACTCAGGTGTGACAAACCTATACCAAATTTTTAGAATGTAGTATGTAAATGTACTGGACAGCAATTTCTATTCAATAACGTATAATTTAGTTGTCAATGAATTTCAATTGGTGTATCACAAATCATAACATATATCATAGCGAACGTAGGATCCTGTCGTACAATGTTTTAATAG
Organism: Dicyrtomina minuta; assembly: GCA_949802685.1. Classification (NCBI taxonomy): domain Eukaryota; kingdom Metazoa; phylum Arthropoda; class Collembola; order Symphypleona; family Dicyrtomidae; genus Dicyrtomina; species Dicyrtomina minuta. The sequence goes on along the minus strand of OX461808.1, from coordinate 63,177,691 downwards.
GTTGGAAATTAAATTATCAAGATACATAGATGTAGTGCAAAAACTTACTAACTGTTATGTATTATTCTCTATTGAAACTCACATGACAATGTATTACACAGCAGTTCCTCAAATGACAGAACATCATAATTCCTCAATCATTGTTGGCATTTTTGGGCCACACATGTTCTAGTAAAAATACAAACTAAGCTGTTTCTGTCGCTGCTGCATAAACGCACACGACAATGTTGTTCCTCATTATTATGCGTGTATATTATTATAAATACTTCCTGCAAATATGTGTGCCATCCAAATTTTCAGAATTCCGATTGGAATAATGAATAAGATCTAAATCAATTTGAATTACAATCGCAAACTATGCTGGAATATGAAGACAACAATTTACAGGAATGAACACCATGTCAAGGCGCCATGGCTTAGTTGGCAAAGCGCCTGTCTAGTAAACAGGAGATCCCGGGTTCGAATCCCGGTGGTGCCTCATTTTTGATGAATTTTTGCGCTATTTAAATAATTTAATCATTACCTTTGTATGAACCAATAGGATTTACATCAATTTAAATTAAATCAAAGTGTACATTATAGTTGAATAGAAAATTTGAGAAAAATGAGTATCATGTCAGGGCGCCATGGCTTAGTTGGCAAAGCGCCTGTCTAGTAAACAGGAGATCCCGGGTTCGAATCCCGGTGGTGCCTCATTTTTGATGAAATTTTGTACTATGTACAGTGCAGTGGAAACTCGTTATAACGTCATCTCAAGGGGAAGCATGGATTTGGAAGTTATAGGCAGATCACGTAACCGCGAGGACGTTTAGGTAGACGTAAATACCAGCGACCAAACTTTGATTCCACGATTTTATTTAACCCATAACATGCACATATTGCAAGTTTTGGCAATACAGCTTTAAAAAATATGTGCTTTAAAAATATTATTTATGCCATATAGGTCCAGTATCACCTTGAAAATGGAATGGGACCTTGCGGTTTAGTGCCAAATTTCATAAATCGTTATAATATTTGCAAACAACAAATATCTGGCGTTGCGAGGTGGCGTTAATTGTGTCACTACTAGAAGTTAGGCCCCGTGTTTACGGCAGGAGTAAATCATATGTCACGATAACATCAATATAAACTGCCGTGGATACGAAACTACTTCATTTGAGTGATCACTATTCTAAGCACCACGACTTTGTATTCAGATTCTGGTCCTGTATTGTTCAAGATGGATAATTTTTAAGTTTGGCATAAAATTTAGAATACAGTTGATGAAATTACAACTACCCCTCGGATCTCCAGTGTCGTTACGGCTTGAAGCTCGCAAACATCTTATTTTTAAGTTGCCACCAGGTAGTTGAGTAGTTATGATTATGCAGTAGCAATTAGGCAGTTGCGCTTCGCGCCTCATCCATGTGGGATAAATTTCTGTCGATTTTCCTTCTTTACTGTATTTCGTGGCTTATTCTGCTTCTTTTGATATCTTTGAGCCTTTAGTGCGTTGCGTCGTTCAAAAGGCTTGCGGATCACGCGAAGCCTACTTTTTTCATGATTTTTCAACTTATGATTTCTGAAGTTCGTTTTCCAGATTTGGCTTAAAAACAAAATTATATTTTTAATTCTTCGGTATTAATGAAATAAACATAAAAGAATTCAAACTATCGAATATTAGTATCGCCGTGAAATATCGAATATTAGTTTTTTGTCGTACAATTCAAACTGTATGAATTTATTGTCTTCAATCGAGTGAGGGCTGCCTTGCGAAACCAAAAACAAGGGGCGAAACCCCTGGTTTTATATATTATATATAACGAGAATACTGTTGTAAAAACTGACATTACAGTCCAATGTATTCATTAATTGTACAGCATAGGAGTTTTGCCGGAAACAATGATATGTATTTCAATATAACAAGCATTTCATTATAATTCATGGCCAACGGCGGCAGCGGCGGATCCAGAGGGGGGGGGGCTAGGAGTCTTTAGCCCCCCCTCCCCAGAAGGAGATTTTTTAACATTGCAAGGATACGAGCGGCCATTTTCAATATGGCGGCTTAACATTGTTAGCCCCAGGCGGTCATTATGTGTGTGTATCTTATGGGTTCCATAACTGACACGCTCACAGATTCGTATCAGTCATTTCATAGCCTAGTCCAATACTGAACCATTGCTGTCCCATTTATTCTAAGAATAATTTGTTATCAGGAATTTGTACCTTGGACATACCCAATAAGTGGATTGCGTAAAGCCTTCCGTGAGTAGACCTTGGTCATTCCTATTGAACTAGTTGCTAAACCCTATACTGCGAGATACCTCCTAGGCTAATCCAGGGAGGTATTAAAATATAACAACCGAGTCCACTATGCCAGGAATCTCGGTTGCGATGAATAATCTATCTAGCACAATTGGCTGAAGTTGATGTAAGTTTGCTTCGAGGAGCTCCTTACACAACCGACAGATAATGCAAAGCGGTCAAGATTCCGAACGCGTTTGAATAATCCAGATTAAAAGGAATTCAGTGAAAAAGGTACTACGAGCCTCCGGACTACAGAGCCCACAGACTGATTTTACCCATCTGCCTCTCCTCTGCAACTGCCAATACCTTGGAGTTCAAGGATAGTACAATAGAAAGAAGTATTCTAATGAGTTCAACGAATGCCCTCAGTGATAGCTTCTTTCCCTATCTCTGTTTCCTCGTGCACTGAGACTTGAATGGAGATGCAAATAAGGAAACTCAGCCTTCGGACTCAGGAATCCGATGGCTCAGTGTACCTTATCACATCCTCCCCTCCAAGCCTGGACTACCAGACCAGAGAACAGCACACAACTTGTGTATAGGTTGTAGTACTAAAGGACACAGTCGGAGCAGGAGCTCTGAAAAATGCGACTGGTCGCCTTCAGCGTCACCGATGAACTCCCAGGCGGTCATTAGCCCCGCCTACAAAAAAATCCTGGATCCGCCGCTGTTCATGGCGTTACAAGGAGATTCCACTGTAATTTAATAATACAATTTACAGCTGCATGAATGAATGAATCAGATTTAAATCAATTTAAATGACAATCCAACATTATACTGAAAAATAGTTGAAAACAACAATTATCAGAAATGAGTATCATGTCAGGGCGCCATGGCTTAGTTGGCAAAGCGCCTGTCTAGTAAACAGGAGATCCCGGGTTCGAATCCCGGTGGTGCCTCATTTTTGTCGAATTTTTTAAATAACATATAACATAAATATCAATTTAAAATATTTTCATTTACTACAATCTTCTTACGAAACTCAGCCTTAAAAAAAGCTACAAAGAATTAAAACAAAATGTACTATTATGTTTAGAAATGTTCTTTGCCTCATTTTACACCAGAAAAAATAATTGTAAGCATAAAAGCAAAAAATGAGGCACCACCGGGATTCGAACCCGGGATCTCCTGTTTACTAGACAGGCGCTTTGCCAACTAAGCCATGGCGCCCTGAGTTGGTGAACTCAAATTTTATGCCTACCTTTAACTTACACAGAATTACAGTGTAGGTTCAAAACTGCTTAATTTGCATTCATTTTAACCAGTATTCCATAGCTCTTCCAGTGCAGTTTCAACTCCAGCATAGGAAATCCAAAGCCTTAGAATTCATATTAAAATCCTTTGTAGATTGTATTTTGTTATAAATATGTATTTTTAAATACAATCCCAATCAGTAGTTGATAACCAACATTTTTTTTACCTCGACTATGAAACTCCCAGTCAGCTAAAATGTAAGCATATCCTCTATACAATAATAGTGGCAGGGACAAAAACCTGTTCATAAATAATAAATTAGGAGGAAAATAAATTGAAAGCTTCCAGTGTGTTGTACGTACACCTGCAAAAGTTCATACACTCTGAGCATTGAATTATATGGCATAATATGACACAATAATCCATAAAGAATTTATTTTGCATTGTCCGCTGGCAGCTGCAAAATGTCGTATCTCTAAAAAAAGTAGTTCATAATAGCAAACGTAATACGCATAAGCTTTATCAATATGGAACAACAAATAAAGTAAAAGCCCTATGGCTTATAAGAAATTGAAACTTTTAGTTCAACTGGTTAAACAAAAAATATTTTGAGCTAAATTCACACTCTTTATTAATAGTATCAAAGTTTGTGTATATAGTATAAAGCTCAATTAATGGAATTATATTCAAGCCAGTGCAGTGCAATGCTATGTACCTTTATTAGTTACGTAATACAAATAGCACACAAAAAAATCGTTTTTTACGCCCATTTGGGATTCTAAAGTCTGTATATCAGTAGCCCAATAGTATAGACGAGGTAAAGCTATGGTGTAAAGAATGAATGGAAATTAGACGAGGCAAACGAGTAACCTTGACACTTGCGTTAAAGCATCACACCACATCTTGTATAATACAACCTGCAGACTGCAGGAGACAAATTGCATGTCTTGGCTTACTTATACATGTAATTTACATTATGCACCATGTAGCAAAACGAAACCAGTTTCAGTTTCATATAGGCAAACTCGCTCGGATTATTATGCGCACACCCTGAGGCTAAGATTCTAGATTTTAGTCTAAGAATAATCTCGGAAAAAAATAGTCTAGCAATACAAAGCTAACCTCTATGTTATGTAGTATCAAGAATTATTATTCTTGTAATTAAATGACTTCTAGTTTTCATGCCAGAATTTGCATTTAATCCAAAATACAAAATAATGTGTTTAAAAATTTGGAAATATAACATGCTTTTGGCTCATGACATTCTGTAAAGAATTTTTAAAAATCAAAGTCCAATAAGAAATATAAAATATCAAATACTTAAACCGCAGAAGGTATTTGATGCTTACAAACTTTACAAACTGCAGATGAAATATATTTTATAATATTTAAACTATAAAATGTTTGACCGATCTTTGACTTTGTGCGCAAACTCCATAATTCCAACAAAGACGCAAACCGCATAACCAATAACCACATGTATGTACACTGTAATTGTCCAATACGTCCTACGTTGTCCTTGACCCCTAAAAAAAATTTACAATGACAATATCCCTCTCACTGTCATAGACACATACAACAAAACCACAAAAAGTGTTTATACTACATAATGTATTGAGGATTCCAATAAGTCTGTCTTTATCTTTTTAACTCAATGTGCCATGACGCAATCAATCACAATCCAAAGCACAAGCTTACACATAAAATCCTATATAACGCTCTATTTTGTGGCATGAATGCTTTGAAATAAACAACACCATAATTATGCCTTTGCAGGTGAGGCGTAGATTATATTCGGAATATTCCTACAAACAAAACCGACAGAACTTGACAAACAAAAATTGGGAAATTGGGAAAATTTATTTTGAAAATTCTCTTGCGGGTAAGTTTAAGGAAAATAGAGAAATGCCTCTAAACTTTATTACATAATTGCATAGGGATATACGTTTAAATAGTTTGAAATATGGAATTTTCAAAAAATCTCCGTGACGAAAATTTTAAATCTAGATTTTTACACAAGTAGCTGAAACTAATCGTAAGAAATGAAAATGGCAAAAGGTCTTATACAGCCTTTAAATAATGTTTATATACCTTCAAGACTGAGTGGGTAAATAAAATCACAAATCCATGTTTTGGAATACTGTAATTTTGAACAGCTATAATAAAGCTGAGGCTAAATCTGATGTAATACACAAAGTGATGTCATCTCATAGCTTGTTAAGTAGGTACATGTTAAAGCCATATCTCCCTTCCTGTCCTTATAATCGTTTAAAATACAATATGACTCCATACCCATGTGGTGTAATACATAATTATATTTCATTGTCATTGTCAGCGCCAAGGAGATTTAATAGCTTCGCAGCACAACAGATTATAGAGGCACAAAATCCATTATACCTTTAATTTAGTTTGGTTTGGTTTTGCGGTATTTATTGGTTCCGCTCAACGACAGACACCAAAAATTCTGTGTATGGATAATTGTATTTACAAGATTTTTTTTCCGTGTTTTATTCCAGCTATATAGGAAACATTAGTATATCGTATATCATATACAGAGTTGGATTGACTAAACGACCAGCCACACACCGTAACGGATGGCATGAATTAAATATAAAATTAACTCAAGAATTTTTGAGCAGTCAAGTAGTGAGTCAGAGGCCAGGGCCAGAGGCATCGCAGCCACATCCACAGCTCCCAGTGCAGTGCATGGTTCATTGAGGAAACGGATGAGATTTTCACGGCTGATCTTTCCGATCATTGGATCTTATTACAATTATTACAGATGCAATATGGAAAAATGATCGGATTTAAATCTTAAATACCTACTGCCTACTGCCTACTAATCTACTGAAATAGTTTTGAGCTTTTTTCCATTTGATTTCTACTTATAGAATTTAAATGGTTGTTTGAAATATTGCAGGAAATGATTTGCGACAAGTAGTGATAATGACACTTACTATGAGATTTTTTCTACGTTGATATCCTATACAGGCTTCTGTGCGGATACAAATCAATTTTTGTAAGGGATCTTCCGCAAATGACGCCTTCGAAAAATTTCCTTTTTTAGGACCCTGTCATCAGCTTAACCATTGGGTCTGAGGCTATCTTTAATCTTTAAAATGGGATGTGACATCAGTTCAGGGCCAGATAATGCGGCCAGCGCAGGCAGCCCCCGCTGCTTGAATTTTCAAAAAACGTGTAAATGGAACATTTTGCACTTTTCAAAAACAATATTTTAACTTTTCAAAAACATGTAAAAAGAATATTTTAACTTTTCAAAAACATGCAAATAAAATAGTTTTGTACATTTCAAAAACATGGAAATAAAACATTTTGCACTTTTCTCAAACCCCGTAAATAGAACAATTTGCACTTTTCTGAATCAAATGAAATGAACATTTTTCACTTTTTAAAACATGTAAATACAAAATTTTGATTGACCAAAGAAAACCATCAATAAAATCAAAATGGTGGTGTTTGTATACAGTCGAATCTCTGAATACCAGCCTTCCAAACACCGGCCAGCTCGATTTACCGGCCAATTTAAAAATCCCCGTCAAAATGCCTATGCTTGTAATGCTAAAATACGCCTATAAACCGGCTCTCGATATAATGGGAAGCTCGCTAAACCGGCCAAAAAAACTAGGCCCCAGAGCTACTTTACAATGTGTATTTACACCTTTGTACCGGCCATTGATTTAATGTAAGAAGAAAAGATACAAACTCAAAAACTGACCTCCACCGAGAAAAGCCCAACAGACTCAGTATACGTTACAGAAATTTTTTAGATATTAAAATTATCTTTCTTAGTACAAACTATAATATGTATTATTTAATGTTGGTAATTATATATTAGCATTTTGTCTCAAGAAATGGAAGATAGGAAGGCATTAAATTCCAGTTTATATTTAGAACAATATCTTTTAAATCTTAAAATATCGGGGCTGAAACAAGCCAAGATTCCACAATACTTTACTTTAAGCAATACGTAAACTCTATTAATTTGATCCAACCAACACGAAAGAGACTGTTTTTTAAAGCAATTTTTATTTTGTTTTATTTTTTTAGATTTATAATAGCATTTGGATATGCTTTGTACTTACTGTTGTTGTTTGTTGGAGCACGTGGGACCATTACAAACTTTTTTATGAAGTGGGCTAAATCCTTCCGTATACCGTCTGCAGTTGTGGATGATATTTTAATGCACGCTCTTCGAGGATCAATTATGATTTATAATCATCTTTTATATACTTAGAATTTATTTATGCATTATAACGTGTTGAATTTCTTTTAAAATGTTTAAATTTTATTTAAGAATGTATTGTCTTGTATACTGAGCTGTGAAGCTATTGCAATTGTGCAACAGTGACTTAATAAAGTTTTTCTCTCTTATATAAATCTTTACATAGATCATAAGATTTTATTGACTTTGAATAAATTCATTTATTCATTCATTTATATAATGGCATTTTGTTAGTATCTGTATATTGCCCACTGACTGGCATATAATGGTCATCGGCCAGTATCTGTATAATGGCCATTGGACGGTATCTGTATAGTGGCCATCGGCCGGTATATGTATAATGGCCCAACTTTAAACCGGCCAAAATCACTGGGTCCCTTGAGCAGCCGGTATATCGAGATTCGACTGTAGTATAGAAACAAATTGCTGCCTAAAACCAATTCCTTCGTCCGGCCCTGCATCAGTTGCCAAGTAGACCCACATTGACCCTACCGATGACGTCATTGATGGATGATCCCTAGTACGTATTTACACTTTTGTAACACTGCATTTTGATCAGAGTTCATTCCAATGTAATTATTGCAAGGAAGAAAAACGTCGTATCTACGCTTCAATAATAATATAACCTTTTCGCTTATTTTAATAATACAACATGCATTTTACCAGTAGTACACTGTTCTGTTGCCTGTAAACAGTGTAAACATTCGATTTTAAAATTCTAACTAATTTTTTCAAGTACATATAGTACTTATAGGTGCCTACGTACTTGTGAATAAATACGCACACACAAAATATCCCTTTTATTATTACTCTCCACCTTATGCCTTATACTGTGCAAACATGTAATTACGTAAGAAATTTTGCACCTTCCATGAAAACCGCAATAGGTGAAAAAAAAATCAAAGAAAATCAAAGGGGTACTCTATGGAAGATTACATGTACCTATGTGGTTAAGGAATTAAAAGAAATTGACACTTGACTAGACATTTTGCGTTATGGTTTATGTAATACTGCTATATTTGTGTGTAGTTTGTGATGTGAGACGTAAAAACTGACACGACAATATAACGACGACAGGACGAAAGTCGGGACGACGTATATTCAGTACTATAACGATAAGATTCGATGAAATAATCCTGACAAAAACTGTGAGTGCTGGTAAATGCGCATACTTAACAACATTTTAATGTCTCAAAATTACCAAATTGCTCTCCAACTCTCCACATGCCCTTCTACATCTGGTGAAGTTCCGTGTCATCTCGCAAGCATTTTTTGTATTTTTTTCTATAATCTTTTGCACTGTCACTATACTTACTCAAACTGAACTGCCCCTGTCTATATGCGAGTACGTGCTATACTCAGGTATAGCATATTTGAGTAAAATCTGGAATGGACCTCAATAAAATGAAAATCAATAGAAATACATAAAAGATATAAAAGGCTAGACATGGATCATTCCCTCTTCAGACTTAAAGGCAAACAGACCAACCAGTCCAATCCCAATAGCATATCATCATCATGAATAAGAAGGTAAGCTAGAAATAAATTCATATCATAATATTTGAAATTTGAATAAGAGAAAATAAAACCAATTAGCGATCACTTTGTGTTTTTGGTGCTTGTGACGTTTGTTCTGCAAACCAGGAGAGTCAAAATAATGTTCTACTCTAATTTTTGTCATAAATTTGAAATTTTTAAAATTATTTCCAGATAAGTTTGTACGCTGCTATTGCAGTATTCGGTCTTTGCCTTGGAGCTGCATTAGCTCAGGCGGAGGAGTCTTCCAGTGAGCAGGCGGCAAGTGGGGAGGGACTAAATGGGGCAAAATCCGGGGAAGAAATCATTGGTACTGCAGCTCAAAGCTACGGGGGTTATGGGGGATACAATGGAGCTAATCCTAGCTACGGGAACCGTGGAATAACCCGTGTGAGTTACGGGGATGACTACCAGCGGGATGGGGGACGTCGGGGTGGACGGGATTATGAGGGGGGTTACGTTGGGGGTCAGACAGCTGGGGGATACTCTGGAAATGGCGCTAATGGACTTGGCTATGGCGGACAGGCTTACAAAGCTGCTGCAGGAATCGGTCATGGAGGTCAACTTGGACCGGGCCCAGCTTACGTAGGAAGTGCTGAGACTGGTCAATCCTATGGAGGTCAGGCTGGACTTGGAGGCAGTCAAGTTTATGGAGGTCAACTTCGGGGCGGTCAGGCTTATGGAGGCTATGGGGCTGATCTTCAAAGAGGGAATGGTTATGGTCAAGGTTATGGTCAAGTTGGAGGACTTGGGGGTCATGGAATTGGGGGCAGCTCAGTTTATGGAGGTCACGGAGTAGGTATCGGAGGTTATGGGGAGAATAATGTTGCTGGGCTAAATGGTGCTGGTTATGGCGGTTATGGTCTTGGTCAAGGTTATTCTGGGGTTGGTGGAGTTGGGGCTTATGGAGGTGGATTAGGTGGTTTGGGGTACAACGGAGCCGGAGCCGGACTTGGGAGTCAATATCTTCAAGGAGTTGGTTCCGGTTATGGACGAAGCTCTGCCTTAGGTTTGGGTGCTAATAATGGTGGTCTTGCCGGTTATGCAAATCCCGCCAGATTAACTGGAGCTTATGGACAAAGTTCTTATTAATTTTTAATACGAATCGTTTGAATATTAATTAAAACATTTTGTCATTTTCTAAAATAAATTTTGTACTTTTTCTCATATACAACCGCTATAATTATTATTTTAATACAATTATTATTAGATGATTCATAATGACTTTAGAATTATATTTTATACATAATATTTCAATATTAAAACGGAACAAAAATGTATTGAAAGGAGAGTTTGACGCTGAATTCGTAAATTAAAAAAATATTGAAATTGCAAAACAATAACCATTTATTTTCATTTTGAAAGTTCTACGTTTTTACATGCACAGTACAGTTTAAACCCATTACTCCTTGTGATAGTGCTTTGTCCGGTACAATATTTTTAGAAAAATACTATAAGCATAAAACAATCATTCAGTCACAATTTAATTTCGTTTACAAATCGTTATGTCCATAACTTCATAACATTTTTTGCATTAATGGACTTTTCCTGTTTTGCCAAAGAATTCTTTGTATACCTAACTTAAATTTAATGGAGCGTTTGAAATTTGCAATGCAGGTTAAACTGTATAAGAAGATATACGAAAAAAAGCTAACATAAAAATAATTAGCACTGTTTAAGTAGCACAGATTTTACCCCGATTTTCATTGCTTTTACTTTGTAGTGTTCCAGAATTCCAGATCCAGGCCCCCACTTGGTCGCTAAAAGGAAAATCGACTACAATCCTAACGTGTCACTGCATAATAGGTTTATATAGCAGGCACCATGATATTCCCGGCATAACGTAAACACAATTTTCCTTTCGTATAGAATTGCTCAGTATTTCCCAAACCCAAATGGGAATGGGAAACGAATGTAAAAAACACAGAGTTCACCTTTGGCTATGTCTACTATAACATATAGCTTTTCCTTTTTCATACACGACTAGTTGATGGGTATTACGCCTTTTAAGTATTACTTTTAGAAGACCTTGACTGCTGGCTATGTCTATACATTATACATATATGTATATTACAACTAAAGAAAATATTAGATAATAATTATTCACTGCAATTAACAGAACAGACATAAAATATTACATTATAGGAAGATTAGAAAAACTATAGGGCAGTTTTTATCCTGGGTAATTAAAACGATTTTATAACACTTTTATATTAGAAATAGGAGTAATCTATATATCGTCTGTGAAGAACTAAAATGACCCATATCCATTTGTACCAAAAAACAATACGGCCACTATCTACAGAAATATTGAAATGTGTCTCTTGTAAGCATTTAAATAGAGCATTTTGCACTTTTAAAAATATGTAAATACAAAATTTTGCACCTTTTCAAAAACATGGAATTAGAGCATTTTGCACCTTTTCAAAAACATGGAATTAGAGCATTTTGCACCTATTCGTATACAGGTAAGTAGGACATTTTAAATTGTTGAAAAACATGAAAATAGAACATTTTACGCCTTTCAAAAACTCTTAATTAATATTTTACGACTGTTTCTCAGTTTGTTTTTATGACATAGCTCATTTTTATTCCAGCTTAAATTGGATATGGGTCATTTTTGCTCTTCACAGACGACATGTGCTTAAAATTAAACGATATTGTACTGTATTTCAGAAACTTTACAAATGCTACAGTAATTTAAAACAATTTTACTACCTAAAAGTATACGTAAAAGATCAATAAAAGGAGATCCTTTTTAGACACTTGTAGTATAGTATAGTTAAAAATGGTTGAATATGATCGTTGCTATTAAGTAACAAGACGTTTCATATTTACTCTAGGTAGGTAATTAAATGTAATTGTCTCTTGGCTCATTACTAATGGTATGAAATTGGAGCTCGCGTAGGTACCTCGACGTCTTCGCTTAGTAAAATCGTAATATCTAGTAAGTACTTAGGTACCTACCTATGCTATTACATCTACATGCATCTTATGCCAACTACTAACGATAAGTTCATCGACCTCGCACTTTTAATGGTAGGTAATAATTATTTAGCTAAATAACATATTGGTGCGTAGTTTGATAGTAGTATAGATGAAGTTTAGTTTTCACTGGACAAAATAAAAGTGGTGTTTTATTTTAACCGATTTTCAAAAATCATAGAGAAATTATAACATTGGGCCAGGGACGGAAAGAAAAGTGATAAAATCCGAGCGCGTTTCGTTAAAATACATGAGTTTTCTGCTTGTGTTCATTTTTGTTGCCACTAGTGGCACTGTGGCAGTTTCATTCAGGCCTCGTACTTGATAAAAAGTTGTTTTTTTAGATCTATGTGTGTGACTTGCTCGTTTCCTCCTTTTTGCCTTTATGTCGAGCTTGTGTTTAAAGTTGCTGTTTGGGTGAGGATTTGAGGATTGAGGATGTTTGCATTTGAAATGCATTCACCCTATTTCATATTTGATCTGCTGTATAGTACTTTTTACACAGTCAGTTCCAATTCACATCACAGATCAAAGTACCTTAAGTAAGTGACTATTATTGGCTAACGGCTAAAGAATAAAGCCGAATGAATAGCTCGTTTGCTTGTTAGTAAAGTTAAGTGCTGTCTTGTATTCAATTAAATACAATGAAAATTGGAATGCATTATCAACTTCAAACACAATCAGAACCAGAACCAGAACTCGTAATGTTCATGTCGAGTTCGAACACATTTTTGTGTCATTGACAATAAAATTGTCTTTTTCTAAAAATTCATTTCAGTTGACCAATTTTTCAATTTTATTCCTGTAGTCCGGAATAATCCGAATAAATCCGGCTCCTGGAATCCTGGGTCATAAGTGTGCAAGGTTTATAGAGTTTGAAAGGCTTAAAAATAGCTAAGAAGGTCTTTTGTCTTTGGCACGTATGTCATATGTACAACTTGACTTAGAATTGTGTCTTAGAAAAGTGTCTTACATCTTAGAATTATCCAACATCGCCAACCAGTTGCCACCTATGATCTGAGATTGCCGTCGCCGTGTGAGTAATGAAGTGTAAACTTGTGACACTATCATTTTAAAAATACCGAAAGAAAATCCAAACTATAAGGACAGGTTCAAATCGAATCGAAATCCAATCCATGTCATGTGTCCCATATAGTTCATTGACCTAGCTAAAAGTCAAAAGCGGAATAAGAAATAATTACTAAAAAATCTGAAAACTGAACGGGTTGTACTTAAAACTTAAGTTGTAGTTGACTGAAAGGTGTGAAACACTTGCTTTTGTGTTTTTAGATGCGGAGAGTTTCTAGCTCATTTATTCAATTGTTGTTGAGTTTGGGTTGCATTGACAACTAAGTACATACTTGTGACTTGTGTGTACGATCTCAGATCTCGAAATCGACATAATACGTGCACAGAATATATTTCAATTGTTAAAATGTTAAAACATCAATATAGTTCTACGACGTGTATATGTGATTTATATGATGACTACAACTTGTGACTGACACTGTCAGTCAGCCAGAGTTTGATGTGAGTTTTCGTAACTTCAAAAATTGTTACGAGTTTGTTTTGTTTTTGAGTCGCTTCGAGTGTTAAGAATTGATTGTTGACTGACTGATAGTCGTTTCTCAGGAAAAAGTTAAGCGATACGCCAACAATAACAACTCTCGACTCTCTTACAACGGTATTTTTGCTGTCAATGAATGTGGGTGTGTGTGCTTTAAAGAAAGAAAAGAAAATTTTACATCGTAACTCTGAACCTGAATTGTCAGTTGTCAGTGTTTAACGAATGGGCTCCAAACTGTAAAGCGAAAATAGCCATTCTAACGATTAGAAATTTTATTGAGCTAATTATATCTTAAGCCTTTTGCCGGTCACCTGTAATTAGTTATTTATCCCAGGTCAGCAGTACACAAACGGGGGGTGAGCAACTTTTTCCTTACTTCAACTTATGATTTTATGCTCTTATTAGCTTATTTTTTGCTATAGTAAGTGCCTGTCTGCCGTGGTATTACTGCGTAAACAGTAGTTAAATATTTTCACGGCTATAATTGCCTAAAGGCATAGAACATGGAAAGCTGTAGTGAGTAGGTACTTATAATTTATTAACACCAACAGCAGCTAGACTAATCCTATTTTAATATATTTCGTCTCCTTTTTTCAGCACAACCGGATATCCGGAATGACCCCTAATCCAGCCATGGGTTTCCCTTTATTCCCCCCGATAGAAATTGAAATCCCGGACTTGCCAAACTATCAAAGGATACAGGAGGAGCTACGACTGCATAAGTTAAGCGATGCGGCGTGGAAAGCTAATCTTGAAGCGGCCCTTAAATCACATGGTATGTACCTGCATAAGTTAGAACAGTATTTATTTATTTATTTTTTCATCGGAGTTTTGGTTTTTATATACCAGTACTATAGCAATAAATGTGTCACTAGTCATTAATCCATAATAACAATAACTTCTAGTAAGTACTGCCACAAACTACATCATTTAACACTGCGCAAACTGCACCTGTTTATTAAAACTATACAAAAATATAGGTATCTGAATTTTAATATTTTACATTTTTTATTCGCTTGATTTTATGACAGGCATATTTTTACAACCATCAAGTCCAGCCAGCACAATAGCTTTGTCAGTGGCAGAACATGCATTCACATCACTAGTTCCTCAAATCGTGTCAGTTCAGTCATTGTCACCGGCGCAGTGGGCCTCACGTAGAGAAAAAGATGCGGTTTCGGTTCGAGGCGGCGAAGGGGAAGACATCCTCGAACGAGGTCGGGATCACGATCATGATAGCAATCATTCCGAAGGTCAAGCTCGGGAAAATGAACCTGTCCGTGACCGCCCCGCCGCTCGCTCATCTATAGCATCCTCAGCTGCTAGACGTTTAGCTCCCGGAGCTGCTTCTAGTTCCGAAGACCTTATACTCTCTGATATGCCTTCTTCCTTCGGGGTATCTGATAGTGAGCACGACATTGACATCTCTGAAATATTTCAGTATCCACCCCCAGAGCCGGAACCCGAAAATCAAAATTCAGAAAATGAGGATGATAATGAGCTTATTCTACCCGACACTCCCCAAACAAGCTTAGCAACAGAAGGCTCAATACCACTACCAGTAACAGCAGGGTCAACTCCAAGATCTGAAGCAGCAGCATTAAAAGCAAAAATAATGGCTGGAAACTATCCTGACGTGTCCATCAGAGCAATATCCGGTTTCCCATCCTCAACAGCAGCAGGTGAAACTGAAGATATTGATTTAGGGGATGAGACACAAAACAGCATTGACGGCGTGGGTGTAAGGAAGAACGTTGTTAATCACATAACAATCTTACCGTCCGAGCCGTTAACATTAAAGGATGCTGGTAGAAACATTGGACAAATGTTGTCATCGCCATCCTTATTATCCCGTAGTCAGAATAATAGTTCTGACGGTGAAAGTGGTCTAGTAAGACGAAATCCTACAACTGCACATCTAATTCAATCAGCACTCTCCTCCCCTCCTGAAAGTACACATGACATTTGGAATAACATGCTGGATGGTATGCTTCATCGCCCCCACGGTAATGAGTCCAGTAGTCCCAGCTCCATGTTCTTCCCAATTCGCAAAGTTAGTCCAAGTTCAATTCCTCAAACGCCAAGTTCCGCCCGTTCCAATAATAATTCTATTATAGGGACACCGACGGGAAGAACAATGACCACCACCACAGAAGCCACAGCATCCACCTCAACAACGACATCACCACATAATGTGTCTTCTTCCTCAGCTAGTAGTCGTCGTAGACTCATCTTCCGAAATTCACTTAAATCTGTCCAGTCCAGGCTACGGAATTCAGTGAGTAAAAAAGGTTTTACTTATGCAAATAATATTACTGCGGCTGTTACAGCTGCTGCTGTGGCACGAAGTAGAAATCGTCAGCAAGATATAGAAGACTCCACGCCAGGCTACCGGAAGGATCAGTTAGAAGCTCAAAATCATATTGGCAAGTCTTTTAGCACTAATTTTAGTGCTTTTGTTTACACCTAAGAACAGAAATAGCTGCACAGTAGTTTACATTTGTTTTTTTCAAAAAAATGGTTTTATTTAAACTTTTTTCCATGCTTAATATACTTAATCTTAATAATTTTATAGAAACCATTTCTCAACGATGTCGGAATGGATCGCATCGGAAAATTTACAGGTGTACGTTATGCAATTATAGCGGGCCAAGGGACAAAACAGTCCTCATGCATATTCGTATGGTTCATATTGGAACTGATCGACGTCACCCCTGTCCTCATTGTCAATTTCGGTTCAAAAGTAGTAGTCATTTGCGGAAGCATATACAAAGAAGTAAGTTAAAAAATCATTTAAATAGTTTTTTTTTCAAATAAATTGAATGTTTACAGACTTTTACCTATAATTAAGTAAGTACCTACATTAATCCAAATTTTTATAAACTATATAAATTCAACACAGAACACTCTGAAGCATCTACAAATGGATATGGAAGTCGTTTGACAAAAAATGAAGTGGATCTTGACCTAAGTAAGTTTGAAGAAGGGGAGGAAAATCCTTCGGACGATGGAGAGGATCCGCTAAGAGATGACGGTTTGAATATGAATTATGGGAATAATGACGGTAATGATGAAAACCCAGATCCCAACGCACATGAGGATTTCCAAATACGGGAAGCATGGGGTAAATAAAATAATTCAAATTTTATTTTATCAGCTTGAAGTCGTCGATAATATGCGTTTCATTTTTATTTGTACCTGCGTATTTCTTGATTTACGAATAGTAGTTATAAATTCCACATAATATAAGAATGTAGTAGATAAAAATTAAATATTTGGAGATGTGATAATGTTTTTATTTTGTATTAACAGTATTAACACCTTTATAAGTAAACCCAACCAGAACCAGCTTAATTGCTTATTGCTTTCCACTATTAATATTATTATTATTATATCATATAATATTGAATTGAAGAATTATTTTTTTTTAATAATTTTTTAAAATTATTTAATATTAGTGTAATATTTGTTTGAATTCTAAATAGAGCTTATCCACGACAATGACATGAAGCCACGTTATCTCTGCCTATTTTGTGATTCAGTGTACAATGATGAAGACACAGTCTTTGGTCATATTCTTAGTAGTCATAAATGTAGGAATTGCGGTGAAACTTTCCAATTGCAAGAAACTCTTCAAGAACATCAAGAATTCTCATGTTTAGCCACACTAAATAATGATAGTGGTAACTTCAACCCTAATGCCTTGTCTGTGAGTCGTAGTCGAGGACAAGGCTCTCGTGGAACAAAAAACCCAAATCCAAACCCAAGGAAAAGATCTAGGTCAGATACAGACAAATTAAATACATTAGGAAAAAAGAAGAAGAAACGGAATAATACACTTCAGTACTCATTTACTGAGCCAATGAAACATTTTCTGGATCCGAAAATTTGTAAGTTTTAACTTATTAAAAATATTTTTAAAATAAATTGAAAAAGTAAAAAATATTAATTTAAACTTCTTTACTGTCTACGGTATATTTATTGTGCAACCGGAGGAATTTTATGATAATATTTATAAAATATTATTTATAAATGTAATTTGTTTGAAATTCTTTTAATGAATTACGATTTCCGTTTTCGATTTCAGTACACGTGAAGAATCCGAAGCCACCATATATCTGCACACTCTGTGACCTAACTCTAAATTCCACTCGACAGTCTGCCAGACTTCATGTTAGAAATGTTCATTTTAAAAATGTTAAATGGCTTTTCCAGAACCAGTGTTAAAAATCGGGTGCAACAAGCCAAGATTTGAAATGGGAGAGGGAAGATACTTTTCATCGAGAGAAAAAAATGAATTAATTGTTACAGTCAAACATATTAGATCTGCGTCCCAGATTACTGATTACATTTTAGGTACGTAATATTCATACTTGGTATAATTAGGTATACTTTATTCATTTATTTATTCTATTTACCACCGATGATCGATTTATCACCGTATACACAATGATACAATATAGCAAACCGGTGTGTATTGCAGAAAGTAATTATTATTATAGTATGTACTTAATTTTGAATTATACCAACTAACGATAACAAATATTATTAATTTAAGTACAACTTTGCATATAGTGCTAAATAATACACAACTATTGGAATATTTTTGTTTACGTTCTAATTGACAGTATGTACTTATATATAATCGTGTCGTAATAATTTAAATAAAAATGTATCTTGACCTACCTACCTTCATTCATCTCCTATCTTTCCTTTTTAAAAATTGGAAGTTGTAAAACGACATTGAAAACTTTTGAACCTTTGATAATTTTGACTCCTCAACACGCCGTTACTACTAGTATTATAATTAACGGGTGTTGTAAACATAATTATTGTTAAACGAAAGAAATTAAACATATCACTTGGGAGTAGGTACTGTCTATTGAAATTCGTCTATTATAGTCGTATCGTATTCGTATTTAATCAAGCGCTTACTTATTTTTCTAGGTTTCAAATCCAATGGTTGTTGAAAATATGTTAAGGGTCAGTGTCACATTTTAGAAAGTGTAAAAATAAGAAACCTGGAAAGTGCATGTTGTTAAATACAAAACGTATACTAGTAAAGTAGTAAGGGATAAAAAAAGTGATCTATCTGTTGCCATTGTTATTTTGTTATGAATTGATAAACATCTTAGATCATCGCGTAAAGGTGTTCCAACTACTAAAACTACTGATCTGTGTAATGAAGGTTTATGGACTGCAAGAGATAGTATTTCTTTACAGCTGTTTTTGTAGTGGTGGAGATGTAGAAGGACTTACACGCTTTAGATCATAATGACACATTGTTTTTCTACACCCTTTCATTAGACTAGTACTTTTACGGACGATGCGATGTAGAAATAATTGCGTATTTACTGAGCTATGCTTTCTGCAACATAATGTATGGTTTGCCAATGTTATGCTAATTTACTATATTGTTATGTTATTCTTTATTTTAGTTGATATTCTGATTATTATTCATCTAGTACACATAATAATTTACAACCTAATAATACTTTTAGTACTGCAATACATATATAAAAATATAAGTAACTTTTTTCATTTATTAATTGATTGTAATAAGTGCTCGTTTTCCAACTAGTTATTTTAAATCTAATATAGATATTATTATTACGGCATTGATGGTCATACCTAAGTAATTCTAGCACATAATAATGAATTTCAGTATATTTCTAGTTGTAATGACATATCGTCTGTGAAGAACCAAAATGACCCATATCCAATTTAAGCTAGAATCAAAATGAGCTATGTCATAAAAACACTAAATAAGAAAGATGCGTTAGATGTTAATTAAGTGACTTTGAAAATTGTAAAATGTTCTATTTGCATGTTTTTTAAAAGTGTAAAATATTCTATTTAAATACTTTCAAGACATATTTCAATATTTTTGTAGATAGTGGATATTGTTTTTAGCTGCAAATAGATATAGGTCATTTTTGTTCTTCGCAGACGATATGGGTGTTAATTTATATTGAAAATTCCAACCGTTTAACGTGTGTTTATATTGGAAGGAGGCTCTAAAGGATTAGTAATTAATTTATTACTATTTATTACACGTTGTAACCTGGTACCTATTTGTACACGCTCACAATAGATGTAGTATTATACATTATTTATAATACATATTATTTACCAATTCTTGTTTCCATATTTCAAAAATAGTTTATAGTGCTATGTAATTCTAACCTTCTCAATTCCGTTAAGACTGAAATACTTGTATCTAGAAAAATTCAAGTAGATACAAATTAAGTAGTTTGTGGGAATAAGTGTTACTTACAGAGTGTAATGTAAAACGCATATTAAATTACATTCATAATTTTATAGAGAAGGCACACTAAATGTAACATTCTGAAGATTCAAGTTTTTTTGTAGTTTATTATCAATAATTCTACTTTCAGAATGAAACGAATGGTCTATAGAATTTACATGGTAGCGTAATAAAGGATCCTTAGAAGAACTTAGAACATACCTAACCTACCTACGTCTGGCAAATTGTTTCTTCAAATTTTGAAGCATATTTTCTGTATCTATATAATGAAATGAACTTATATTTGTAGTAAAAGTAAAGCGCTCATCACGATTATTGATTATACAATGCAGCGCGATCAAATTATCATGGCATTACGGCACCTATAGAAGACAATAATTCTTATATTTTTGGGCCGAGAATCATCCTGTATTGGCACCATGAAATTTATTTTGTGTTATACCTATTAATTAGGATTTTATAGAATTTTTGTATATTCCTGTTGCATGAGTTGCATCACATTGTACTCCTCTCAAGATAATAAATTTTTATTGCATTTCGTAAAAATATTTATAGTCGTTCATGGTAACAGTATAAAAATATTATACGCCTATATTTGCAATTGAATTTTTCCTATTGCATTATTGCGTTTATATTAGCCATTAAAGTACATTTTTTGAATTTTGTAAAATGTGTCAAATGACCTAGCGCATCTATAACATAACTATACAAACTTTTACATATATTTATGAATTGAATTTATTTTGTATTAAAGTATGTACTTACTTAAATTATATGGCTGTCAACAATTTATGAATAAAGATATTTTGTTGAAAATGTGAAATTGAAATGTCAGTGGCTATTGGCTATGTACCTATATATACACTTTTCATTTCCCTACCAAAAGCCTTGGAGATTGTCCTTTAATGATGTCATGGGTAGGGTCAAAAAACAAATTCAATTGTGCCCATGCCCCGCTTCTTTATATTTTAATTAGTTGACATTTGCATGCGTGCATAGGGATTTAGTGATGCAAGTCGTGATTTTCCCATATTATCAAACGGGGAAAAAAGTTGACATGTGGTTGACCCGTCTTCTCCAACACAGTGCTACAGTGGCCCGATGATCAAAGTTAATAATTTTAGTCATAAGTAATAAATTTGAGTGTACTCATGCCAATTTTCGTAATTTTTCATTTGTTCAGCCGGGAGATATAGCTATTTGAAACTAAAAAACCGTGAAGTGAGTTTAAAATTATAAGACACCCGATTTTCAGTTTTTAATTATTTACATGAGAACCACGTGCCTCCTGGGGGCCAATCAAAGTCGAATCATATTTAATAGTGGGTTGACATCTAAAAACAAATATCTCGCCGGAAAATTCTTTCTTGAAAGGAAGTAAACCCCATAAACCGGGGTGAGTTCAAAATTATACAAACTGTAGTACAAGCCATGTAGCCGTTTAAACGTAATTTTAAGCTGATGGCATATGGGGGTAGGTGGGTAAAAAAAAGAGGTAATTTGGGCGACATCATTAACAGACCATTCCTTAATAGCATTGCAAAGCCATTGAACAGGGCCGGATAATGCGGCCATCGCAGGCAGAATGAATTTTCAAAAAACATGTAAATGGAACATTTTGTATAGTTTTCAAAACTATAAGTAAAAGTAAAGTAAAGTAATAGCTTTAACGTCATCTCCACACAGCGAATTATCACTGATTTCCAGGGAAAGACACCTTTTTACTACATTACTACTCACTACAGTCGTTACTTTTTGTATTTGATTTTATTATTTCTGACTACTTTTTCTAGAGAAGGGAACTCTAGAAAGCCTAGTTTTCAAAACTATGCTATGTGAAGAGAATATTTGGTATACGGACAAAGTCCCCCTGGACATTGTCCCCCCGGACATTTTACCCCCGACCATTGTCCCCCCGGACACTTTCCCCCCAATAAGCAACAGCGGACGTTTTCCCCCCAGACATAAAATTCAACAACTGTTATGTTGTAGTTCACTATCGTGTGAAGGTATTGAACTCGGATAAAATTACGCAAATGTTGTCAGCTAGACTAGGAGGTATGGATATTAAGTAATTTGCCATGATTTGCCTACTGATTACAACGAAAATTTTAATGTCCACAATCTACAAATCTCCGTAAAGCGTACTTTTGTTTACCACGTTTGGTTATCGGGTCGGCAAGATGGGAATACACAAATGCGTTTCGGTTAAAACTATCAGTTTGGGTCACACTATCAGGTATAATTTTTAGAATTTCAGATTTTATGTATATTTTGATTAATATTCCTTGTGAGAAGTTTCTTTGTTAGTGTAGTAGGGTGAAGTACTGTGTGCATAAATTATTTTTAGTTACTTTCTTTTTATTTTTTACTTTTTCCATCCTATAACTAGGCATAGTTAAGCAATGATATGATATATAAGTACGTAAACTACTTACCTATATCTCCTACACTTCAATTTAAATCTAGTTTGCATATTTTCATTCACTCCAAGCTTGCGGTTTAATAAAGTATATTTTGCATTGGATTCGTGAGATAATATACATTCAACGAGAATCAAATAAAAGCACATATTTTTATTAACCTGAATTTCATAAACCATCTCCTATAACCTTACAACACCGTGAACTTCAGTAACCTAAATAAGAGTTTGGGGGGAAAACGTCCGCTGTTGCTTATTGGGGGGAAAGTGTCCGGGGGGAAAATGACCGGGGGGACAATGGTCGGGGGTAAAATGTCCGGGGGGACAATGTCCAGGGGGACTTTGTCCTACAACCGAATATTTTGACTTTTCAAAAACGTGCAGATAATTGTTTTTTGTACATTTCAGAAACATGCAAATAATTCTTTTTGTACATTTTAAAAACATGCAAATAATTCTTTTTGTACATTTCAAAAACATGGAAATAAAACATTTTCCACTTTTCTCAAAACATGTAAATAGAACATTTTACACTTTTGTTAATCAAGTAAAAAAAACATTTTAAACTTTTCTATAAGCATGTAAATAGAACATTTTGCTTTACCAAACAAAACTATCAATATTATAATCAAAATATAATGGTTTTTTTATGGAAACAAATTGCTGCCGGCCTAAAAGTAAAAGGAAAGGAATTGCTTAGTCCGGCCCTGCCATTGAGGCTTGAAGCATAGATAGGAATTTCAAGCGCGACTTTTATGAAATAAAAATTGAAGTTGTTTTGGGCTTCCCCCGTCCCCCCGTCTCCAGTCCTATCTCCAACTCCAGTTCCAGTGAACCCCATTCTTCAGTCACCAGTTGCCAGTCTGTCATCTTTCTTTCTTTCACTGGTAAATGTTCTAATTTTGATTACCAACAACCAATATTAAAGTTGAATGTTAACAAATTCAGCCTTACTTCTTAACCTCTTGCTTAGGTGTCAGTCAATTTCATTTTTTTAAGTTGACATTTGACTGAAATTAAGATGTAAATTGATAGGGAAAAACTAAGTCTGTTTATACATGTGACATGTGCAAGTGCAAGTCGTATTAATTAATTAATTTAGTTAATTTCTTAGAATCATAATTCCAACTTCTAATAGGAATCAGTTTTAAATCCTAAGCTCGTATCAATAGTAGTTATATACTTATAATAGATTATATACAACAACAAAAGTTGCCAGGTGACGTGACTGGCAACTGGCTAGGTGAGGGCGAGGGAAAGAAATGCCTGCATCTGTAACTGAAGAGCCGAGATCGGGATCGGATGTGGAGCCAGAATCCAAATGTGCCAATAATGTGGAAAATTTAACTTTTAAGAATATACAAAATAAGGAACGAGATGAAGATAATATGAACCAAGAAATTAATATTTTGAAAGAATTAAAAACTTGTCAAGAACATTTCCAAATGTTGAAAGAAAAAATTGCTTTAGACGAAATCTGGAAAAGTATCATAAATGAGTTTATCTTGGCCAAGTTTGGTAAGTTTTTTGTTATTAGGTAGTTAAATCCCGAATATATTACACTTTACATTTTGTTTGTATATATGATATAATGTGTATCACCTAATTAAGCTAATTTTGATTGTTAATTTTTGTCCTTACACTCACTCAGGTTACGATGTAAAGAAAGTTTTAAGCGCGTACTCAGTTGGTTTGCAGTCAAGCTTCGATTGGAACCCAAGTTCTAACTCTGGTGCTGCCTCACCATCACCACCAGAAAAAGAAGTCCAAGAAAATCCAAGTGTTGATAGATTTAACGTCTCATTAGATTCAAACTTTTTGTCTTCAAGGCGTAAAGGTAAACAATGTAAGTTCTTCATATTTTTTGCAATTTACGAAAAATATAGATCATAAATTTAATATTTTAAAAGGTGTGTTCTTTGCTATGTTACGTTTTTCTAATTTCTACTTTCTACTATTGAAAACATTTTCTGTATTATTCATTAATTCATTCATAGTGAGTGAGTTTAAAAATACTGACGGCAAATATGACCTTCCCACACCATCTGCATTAGCCCAGTCCTATTCGGATGCCGGTGCCGGCGCCCTTCCTCGCTCTCCGAAAATACCCAGATATTCCCCTTCATTGATATACAGCAATAAATCCACACCTACTCTGAGTAACTGGACTTGTATACCCACGTTTTCACTGTATGATGCTGCAAACGCCGTCTCGGATATAAATTCTACCATAGCAAGTGGCAATGTCTTGATAAAAAAGGAATTGCAGCAGAAGGATTATCCAAATTACCAAGATCCAGATTACGACGAGGGATACGAAAACCGATCGGAAGTTACTTTTAATGAAGTTGAGAATCAAATTCGTAAGTTTTTTACTATGATTAAAAATTAATTTTTAAAATATCTGAATCAAAAGCTTCAATTCACTTTTTAAAGACCAGTGTTTGATTTTTTTTACGTGTGCACGTGAATAAAACGTACACTTTGTACTTTTTTTTTAAATCAGTGTTGGTCCAGTACATAAGTTTTTATTTTGTACGCAGGTCAGGTAGTTCCCCCCGGAACACGAAGCAAAGTTTATGAGTGCATCATTTGTAATAAATCCTTAACTCAGAAGCAAAATGCACGACTTCATGTTCGCCGAGTTCATTTTGGAGAGAGGCTAAAATGCATAGGATGTGGTCGATCTTTTTACGACCGACGTAGCATTGCGAATCATAAGGCAACATGTACCAAGTATAACGAGTGGTCAAAATCTGCTGGCTCTAATTTACTTCTCAATATGCCTGAAATTGAGATAAGAACTAGACAAAGTGAAAGTGACACCAATAATCGAAGGTATTATCTTCATGGCGATTCAGCAGTAGTCAGCAGGGGCAGTCACAGTAATAGCAACTCTAATAACTCCGCGGAGCTTCTTGTTGGCACGCCTCTAAAAACTGAGACTGAAACTGGAATGATCTCTAACAATGCTTTTAGTATTGGCTTAGATTCAGATATCAATTACAGCAGCCAGAATGAATCGAACTCGCCAAGTGCAGTTGAAGCTGCTGGAGAAATTAGCAAAAAATTTATCGTCCATGATAAATATATTACGCATGGTCTTGTAAGTGGATCATCAAAAAGGAAAAAAGGAAGCCAAAGCTCTTCGAAGCATCCCCATCACCATGAAAATGAAATTCCAGTGCCGCTAAACTGTGTTATTACGCATGAAAATCAACATGAAGGGAGGAGGCCGGAGGCAACACCTTTGGTGTATTTTGAGAACAGGTCACCCTCACACACTGCTGCTGAAGTTCAATACGAATACACCGAGAAAGATTACCACAAAGAAGAGGAGGATCATTCTGACTCGGATGTATTTTTTAGCCCAAGTAAAATACTAAAGGTTGAAATGACATCGGGGTTATACCCTTTAAACGAGAACGAAGAAACCAAGAAACAGACTAGTAATACGGAATTCCTATAGATGTAATAATAATAATTTTATTATTATTAATTAACTTTAGGAGTTATTATTACAATAGAACAAAAAATATTTTTACAAATTGTGGAGCGCAGAAATGCTTTCTTGTTGGTGTAGCTGCAAGAGATATTTTATTTTCCTTTCCATCAGCTTTTGGATATTATGGAGTTTTAATATTTATAATTTTCGTATATGAAAATTGCAGTAATTAACTAATTAAGATGTTTTTTTTGTTAAAATAACAATAATCGTAATAATCTAAGGTAAGAACTAAACGCGATTGTGATGTTAAGGAATGGTTTAGACTGATGATGATTCATACAATTATTATATGGAAGGCAATCGCAATTCGCAATCAGTGCTTGCAGCTTTAGTAGCTTCCTGTTTTCTCAATATAAATATATAAATAATGTAACTAGCAATAATTATATCTCCGGAGAAGAATCAAAATGACCCATATCCATTTTTAACTAAATACGAAATGTACTATCTTACAAACAAAAGAATATATTATGAATATAGTGTAAGGCATGTAAATAGAATATAGGTATGGAACTTTTCAAAATCGTGTAAATACAACATATTGCACTTTTTTAAAACTCATAATTAACATTTTAGGCATCCAACTAAATTAGTTATTTTTATTATATAGGTAGCTCATTTTAATTCTAGCTTAAATTGGGTGTGGATCATATTGGTTCTTCACAGACGATATACGTAATTACGTAATTATTATGGTATAGACGTGCCCACGAAAGTAGCACCACGAAAATGAAGTTAAGAGATTTAGTTTTAGAGCGTAATTAGAGGTAATCCAGTAATTACTTATCTATTTTCTGGACATGTAGAATGTGTGAATATATACATAAAATACATAAGAAATGTATAAAGCCAAACCCAACTCATTCAGCCACAATAATATTATATTTATATTTAACTACTGTTTTATAATATTTCTTAAATCTAGAATCTAGAGGTCTGACTAGTGATATACCTAATTTAATTTAAATAAATGAACAGTAGAAATGAAAGTGACCTGCGGTAGTGCGGTTGTGCAATTTGGTTGTGTTTAAGCCTAAATATGTTGGTCATTTAACATTTAATTTCGCTTTAAGTAAGTGGTTGTGATATTTACTTTACTTGCGTATAGAAAATTATTTTATTGTATCTGTCTGGTTTGAATGCCTGTTGAATGTGGACTTTTAAATAAATGAGAATTTCCTTTATAAATGTATTGATTCTATCTGTTAGATTTATAGTACATTTTTATTTCAAATAAATACATAGTACAAAATACTTTAGGTCACAAAAAAATGAACTTTGATTTTTAATCGTGTACTTACTCTACTGGATACTGTATTTCGAAAGGCAACAAAATCTTCGAACCGCACATAAGTACTAAGACTTCTTGGATTTGAATACTCTTGCATTTCGAGTTCAAATCCTAGCAAGGTCCAGGGTGAAGCACATCTGTGGATAAACATGTATAAAAAGATCAAGATTTTTAAAACTATAACTGTTATTGCATGAAGTAAAAAGTACAACTCACTCCTCTGAAGTAACTACAATTTTCATCATTATTGCATTAGTTTGGACAATTAATTTAACATTAGAAATTAGTGTAAATTTGTTAATTAAAATTAGAATAAAATTACAACTCACAAAGTGGTGGTCTTGGAAACTCATAACATCGTTGGTCACAGGTTAGCCAGCATTCATTTTGGTAGGTGATACCGTTGTTTCCACAAACATACTGGGGTTCTGAAGTACACAGTAATTGTGGGTCAAAACGACAATCTGTATTTCCACACGAGTTGAATTCCTGTTTTATTAATGGTAACGCGGAACCGGTAATTACTTTTCTATCCGTGTTGTTTCCCGTTGATGGAGATATTTCAGATTCAGATTCCAACCGAGATGCATTAGATATTTGTGGCTCTGGCTCTACTATTACTACCCATGTATTTGTTTTCCCAATTACACCAGCAGCAGCAGCACACCGAACTGATCCCATCTCGAGTAGTAGGATGTTCAGAATTAAGAACAGTGACACTGATAGCAGTTGGCTAAAATCAATTAATGTGGACGATTTCATGGCTAAAATTCAGGAATTGATTCAGAATTTGGAATAGAAAAATGTGCTCGTCGCTGTCAGTCGTACGTATTCCTTATGTTCCAAGTTCCAGAAGAGGAATAATCTAACTAACAGCTTATTTAAGCTCCGGCCTTTTATATGCTCCTCATAGTGACAGTTAACTAAACTAAAACTAAACGTTTCGGCTGAAACTGTATAGTTTCTACCTATTTATACAATTTATAATTTAGTATATATTATGAATAAAAATAACAGAACCGCTGACCAGCATGAAAAATCACCTATTTATATCATAATCACACACCACATACATTAACGGTTCTCTTTGTTCTTTATCTGCATTTAGGTAGGGGTAAGTTTGGAGTTTAAGCCCTGTCATGAGTCATGGAACAAAAACTTCTATCTACTACTGCACTGTAAATTTTTCCTTCAGATTATTTACTCATGTTCCAGTTTTATTTTAATTCCATTATAAATGCGGTGCTTGTTCGGCTTTTATTAGATTTTTGTTTCTGACATAAATTTACTGCAAGGAAAATATCACACCGTGGTTGGACGCAATAGAAGGTTTGTATCCTTTGAACCTTTGCTTTGTATTTAATGGTATTTAAGGGGTACTTTAACATGAAGAAGGCATGAAGGATACGGCCGACTGCATTACTCTTGGCCTAGTGAAAACTTCAGTTTTAAGTTTTTTCGAAGAAAACAAATAATTTTTACTGTATTCCTTATATACTGCATTTACGAATAATGTATGGCTGATATTAATATTATTATAGCACGGTAGCTGCATTTTTAGAATTCATTTTTAGCTAAAATTGATCATCTGATGGGCACTTGGGGTATTGTGAGGTTTTTTGAAGATTTTTCATACAAGTAAGTAATAACCTGTACGTATTTCTTGCAAACTTGCAACTTTTAATTTTAGAAGATAACCTGAATATATATTTGTGTACGTGTACAGAAACAACAAGAGAGACAAGTATAATGGTACCTTCTACCTTCTTCGCTATTTTTCGATTGTGTAAAAAGATACAGGTTCTTGAAATTTTGAAAAAATACACCCTATCGCAATTAGGACGAACTCAGCGAAATAAATTAATATTGTCCTTGAATGCTTCTACTGGCCACCCTCAACCCTTACACCCCCTATTTAGCAGTTTCCACGGTTTCCCCTTGTTTGCCGTTGCCGTTGCTATAGTGGTGGTGGGGAAGCAAAAAGTAATACAGCATACACAGTGGAAAGTAGCAGTTAAGTTTTGGTGTAGTAATTTTGGAAACTTCACATTTACTTTTTTCAAACTCGGTACTACTTCCCTTACAAATAGCGTGAAAAAAATCATTTCTGGACCTGGATAGATCATTTTAATGATATGGTTATACAATTCTTCCCTTTTATAGCTGACTTTCCCTTGAATCAATTCCTTCATACCCAATTTATTTAGCATACCTATCTGGCATAGCTGGCAGATGGCTGACCGAAAGGTGTAACATTGCCCGCATAATGAACGGATTTCCCTTAGAACCGCGTCCCGCGTAGGTAAAAAGATAAGTAAAAGTAAAATAACTTTATTATTAAACGGGAAACTTGCATTTAATGCTTCTCACAATCAGAACTTACAATGCGTACATAGTGCTGAAGAAACCTTCGCCATCGCCATCGGGGGGCCTCACAGGGAAAGATCAGCAATCAGCAGTACACGGAGGAATATGACGTCATGCTCTGTAAGGGGACCTTCATCTACCGGCGTCTGCGTAGGAAGCTTTAAAGATTCGAATGTACCATAATGTACTATTAGCATAGGGGTCGTCCGTAAATGATGTCCGTCGTAGAGGGAGTGCGTCCAGTCTTGTATTGATTTACGTATTAATGCTCAAGCTGATGACAAGGAATCATTGAGTCCGTAACATTGGGTTATTTTGATGCCATTATTTATGGACGGTTCCATAATCAGGCAATAATAAAAGCAAAAAGGTACGCCTGTATTCTGTAGGGACGCGACGGTACAAACATAATTCTTATGCTTTATAGATACGTCGCAATTATTCAGAATTTAGGAAGGGCAAAATAGGAATTTTAATACTTTTTTAACTTTAATTACTCTATTGATAATGTAGGCTTCTATCACATCTTACTAATTAATTTAGCCTGCATTCCTTTTTGCATACTAATTATGTATTAAGTATTGTCTTATACATTCCATTTAATACTCCCATTGCCTTGTAAAAAGCTATGATTCGTTAATATTAGAAGTAATTTTCTTTATAATTGCAGTGGGTAGGGAAAGTCAGTAGGTTCTGATTCCACTGCGCCCTTACCGTTTTTAGTAGTCTGTTCACTGTTGTCTGTTCCTCTAGTACTAGCCTAGCACTAATAAACTCAGTATTCAGTATTACGTAGTATTGTGTATTGTATTAGTAATTTTTTTTAGAGCATAGGGGTGAAATAGCCGCTTAAGATTGAAGGTTATTTTTATTTTTTAATCCAAACAATCCGACCCATCAGTATTGACTATTTTTTAGAATTATTTGCTCGTCAAACGTGTAATATAAAGGAAGTATAGTTGCTTCCTCATCACCAGTCGCCAGTCAGTTGTCAGTGGTATTCGGTTGTAACTCGGTATTCGTGTATGCAGTCATCAGTCCCTACACAGCCAACAGTCGGTGGTTATTATATTTTGTCGGTCATTGGTGTGTCAATAAATTATGCTCAATGCTATAGTAGATAGCTAGTATTAGACGTAGGTTTAACTAGTCGATTTTAAATAGGGACAAAGTTGAAAGTTATTAACGGACAACGGGAAAGTTGATAGTTGATCCTGGCTTGGCTGGATAAATTTGAAGTATAATTGAAAATGGAGTTGGCATTTGGGAGTAGTGAAATTAGTAACAGGGAAAATGATAGTGCAGCAGAAGAGATTGAAACAGCAGCAGCTGGAAAAGAAGTTCATCCTCCTGGGGAAATCGACATACTAATTCATAACGTCTGTGTTTGCTTCAGCGTTGGATGTTCCTTGAACTTGAAACACGTAGCCAGAACTGCTTTCAATGTTGAACATCAAATCGGAACGAATGTAAGATTCTTTTGTCGTTTATACCATCAAATAATCTATAGCTATATCTGTTACATCCTTTTATTTCTGCAATTACTGATGACCGTCAACCGTTAAAACCAACTAAATTCAATTAAATTATATTTGTCATTTTATTGTACATATTTAGTTGTGGCACAAGATTGCGTAGTTCGAGACTACCTGTAACAGTTAAAGACAAAAGACGCAAAATTGTGTCAACAATTGGCTGTTTAGTAATCCGTGTTATAACTTTAGTGTAGTTTGTTAGTACCCTTCCCGTTACGTTACACCTTAATAATCTAATCGGCTCATCTACACAATTACTAGTAGGAAGTCACTTGCTATAAATTTCAAATTAATTTTTAAATTACTAATCAAACAGGTGCTATTAATGAGATTTCGAAAGCCGCGATGTACAGCCCGGATCTTTTCTTCGGGTAAAGTTACCTTGGTGGGTGCATCAACGGAAGAAGATGCTAAAGTTGGTGCTCGAAGATGTGCTCGCGTGATACAGAAACTTGGATTTAAAGTTAGATTCACGGATTATCGTATTGTGAACGTTCTGGGTACTTGTACTCTTCCGTTTGCAATTCGCATCGGGGAATTTTCAGTAGCTCATCAGAAACTTTGCAGGTATGTACCTAAATTAAAATCAGTAACAAGGATGAATATGGTTTTTCCTACCTATCTACATAATTTACCGGATTTTTCACGATATCGAAATATTTGAACCATTTCAACGTGTGATGTACCATTCGAAAGGTAACGACGAGTAGATTCCGAATAACGGACTCTGGTAGAATTTACTCACAAACGTTCACCATTTTGTTTTTTAAAACCGTTACTTTTTTTGAAAATTCCGCCTAAAAATTTGTGTATGCGTTGCAAGCCTAAAACAAAATACCCGTTTTCTTAGTTTTTAAAGGGCTTTAAAATGATATATCATGCATTAACATCGGTCAATTTTAACAAAAAATTATTTCAGTTTTTTAATTACAATTAAAAATTAATCATGATCTGAACTGGCACTACAAGTTAAATAGGTTCGCCTATTCATTCCGGTTTCAATGATATATCATTCATGTGTACTCGCATTGACTTACGTGTCGATATTTTGGTTTTAAGATTTCGCGGGAAATTCAAAAAAAATGTACTTTTCAAAAACAAGGGCTTTAGCCCTTGTTTTTTAACCCATAGCATAGCCACTTACTTTTAGCATTTTTAATTGGTATTAAAGCTCAAAAAGGAATGCTCAACATTGCAATGAAAATGACAGTATTGAAGCATTGTGATTTATTACGTTATTCTGATTTCAGTTACGAGCCGCTGCTTCACCCAGCCTGCACATTGAAATTTGACGATTGGAAAGCATCTCTTCAGATTTATTACATCGGAAAAATGTCAATTTTAGCCCCCTGTGTGGCGAACATTCAGTTAGCTGTTGAAAAAGCCTACGAACTACTCCTTGAATTCAAGAAAGAGCGTCGTCGCGAAGACATTCTTAAGATGCAGCAGCAGGAACTATGCAAATTGCGACGAAGTCAAAAATCTGGACACAACAATAAGGGACGACGGCGGAGTCAACCAGCAGAATGGCCTTTGTTTGATGACGATTTTGAGGAGGAACTTGAGGATAGCTGCAAAGATGATGATGATGATGATGAGCTTGAAGATATCTCCAGTACGGGCACGGATAGTGAAGGAAGTGATACGGGTAATGAGAATGTAGAATTAAGACCAGTTACTAATAAAAAGAACGTGCAAAAGAAGAGGAAAACTATTAACAAGAAGGCTAGAAGAGGAGCCAGCACCGATGATGATGATGAGGGGACTGAGGATGACGACGACGACGAGGAATATGTACCAAAACAAAAGAAAATTAAACGAGGATTAACAAGTACGCCGTCATCTTCACCTAAACAAGGGTATTTGTTGCGGAAGTCAGTTCGTAAATCTTACACTTAAATTAGTAAAAGGGCGTAGTAGGGAACCTAATAAAGTATTTTTTAATTTATTATATTACTAATTTTCTTATAATATTAAAATAAGTACTTATTTTACTTATATGTAGTGATTAGTGACGAATGAGTAGATTCGATACGTGTAGTTTTTCAATCAAATTTATTTTACTTCGTCCTGAAAAGTACAGCGCATGCTGTGGCATAGTGCTGCCTCTATTTTCTCTTTCTCTCTAAGTAATATATTTTAGCTTTTAATTGATAATAAAATACGTTGCGGACTAAAGTTTGAGAGCTAGTATTTTCGGAAATACTAATCATGCTTTTTTGCTATTTATGAGTATTCACAAAATGTGCAAGAACTGCTTAGGTATATAGTTTTACCTTTTTATTCCGTAAAACAATAAGTTGTAATTATTATTACTGTAGTTGAGGAATAATTTTCACTCAAGATTTAAATATTTAAACCTTAATATAATATATATATTATAAAGACATTACTGTTAAATAAAATTTATTTTATTTTTTAAATACCACAGAGAGAAATACCTACTTTCGTAGACACGTTCTTAACTTGCTATAGCTATATAGTTAGTTACACATTAAAAATATTTTCAAATTTATTGTTCTTGTTATACTCAAGTGATTCAGCGTAAGTAACATCCGTCTGTACAAAGAGTGGAACATCGAACATAAATCTTTTCTAAAATGTGGTTTACATATACATTATATATTTAAACATTTTGAATCTTGATTAAAATGATACTTTTGTATAAATAACAATTATTGTATTAGCATTAACTTGTGCTGTTTATATTTGATTTTATTATTTATTCTGAAGAAGTATTTTAAGGTTCTCGCTTTAAACTTTAATAATGGGTAGAAACCTAAAAGCGAAATTCTTTTTTATTTAAGGCTGACAATTGTTAACTTTTCGTTTAACGTCTTAGAGCCTTTCCCTTTTCCCCAAGAAATACGGCTGCACTCATAAGGGTACCCCCCAAAAGAAGCATAAACGCAATATAGCAATTCTTTAATTCTAAGCCTTTACTTTGGCTCGTCGTTCCTATTCCTTCTTTTGCTCCGGATAATTGTTTTGCCCAAATTTTCCCCTCTTGAATTGATTTCAAGGGTACATCCCTCACTGCTTTGTCAGCTAAGCCACCATCAATGAAATACTGTATAATAGTATCCATCCTCCTGTTATAAATTGCATGCTTCGGAGTCACAGTCGAGAAAAGGAATGGATAGCCTTGGGCCGGTGACATTTTAAACTGTGGGTTTCCGTAGCGATCAGTAAAATTCCGAGTTCCTTCAACTTCTAATGACATCTTCCCTTGAATACAAACCACACCTTCGGACTCAATTGCTCTCTGAATACATTGTAGAAGGGAGCGCTCCACTTTCATTTTGTTCCGGATCCGTACAAATATTGGACTTGTACTTGACATTATCACTGCTTGCAGTGCTCCCCCAATGAAGTTCATGTAGATCTCAAAATTGGAGAGGGAGAGCTCTTCAAATGATTCTGGGATACGGATGATTGTGGGTGAGATTATAGAGGATAATAATTGGGATTTATAAGCTGTTGATATTATTATTGCAGTAAAGAGCCAAAAGGTCATGTAGAATTGACCCGGAGTCCGATTAGCCTGGACAGACAACGTCAAATTTTGATCGATGAGGGGTTTGTTGAAGAACATGAAACCTGAGAAAAATTTGGAATCAGGGTTTGAAAATCTAAGGATTTTTAATAAATGCAAACAATATGTGAAAATAAATTATTACAGGAAAACAAGTTGTACTTGAACATAGTGAAACGCACCTTTGCTGAATAACTTTGAGATGCTTTGTTTTGCTGGAAACGGAGCCTGAAAAACAGTTTTATGAAAACGATCCCTACGACATGGATTGTTTGAAGTATTTACCGGTAGTGGTACCGGGCCCGGTCCCGGTTTCTGCCTAAATCCACCGACTAAAGATAGAAAGACAAAAATTGGAATCACGACCAGTAATCCCATTGCGTAGAGAAATATCCAAAGTTGAGCTGTAAATGGTTTCAAGATTGCATTCCAGCTTACAGACGGCGACGGGACTCGGCTCAAGAAACCAATATAAATTATTGCATTCGGTGGCATAAAGTGAATTATAGTGTAGCGATTAAAAAGAGCAGCTGCCGCAATTCCAATGTCAACTTCTTCACTAACGAGTTTACCAATCAAACCCGAATATGTGCCATTTGGAAGTAGAGCCCCGAATCGGTGGATACTAAATTGGGATGAGAAATTCAGTTTTCGTTCAAGTGCTTCTAAAATTGGGACTTGGAAACCTCCAGTTTGAGTTACTACCCCATTTTTATCGATACTGTGGCGCATAATCATGGGGAGGCCTAAACCTTTTCCAACTTTTAAGGTTTTCCCCCGAAAATTAAGATTGCGGTCTGGGGGATTGCCCCATGCGAGATGGAAATCCAGTTTGAATTGTTTCATGGGGCTCGAATCATCCTGCTGATGGAAAACTTCTTTAAGATGGAATTTAATTCGTAGTTTAATTGCATTTACTGTTACTCCCCCTTGGCAGTAGAAACAAGGATATGCAATCTGGATTGTGCAATAATCCTTTTGGTTTTGGGGTTTCGGTGAACAGCTATTTATCACTTCCATCCTATGCTTCCAATTCCGTACAAAATTTTTATCAAGGATGCTAGGATAATGATTTCGGAGAATTTTATTTTTTGATTTTAAATTTTGTTTATTCCTATTATCATCTTGAGTCGGTGCCTGTTCTCTGTAGAAAATATTGTAATTTGATTCTGGCTTGACGACATTTTCATAATAGTTTTCATGGACTTTTCTCATTTCAGGCAAAACATCAGGGACGACAAATTTTGATCCAAAAATGTAAATATTTACAAACTCGACATTTGAAAATTTTAATGTTGGAGGTAAGTTGTGTTGTGTACTACTTTTATTTTGAAATAAGCTATCCTGTGCTTCTGCATGTAAATTAAAAATTGTGATTATAATAATTGGCTTTATTTTTAAACCAGAATTTTCAGATAGCACCTGATTTGAAAAAGCTTGGAACAACTTTGAGGAGAAATAGCAACTTTGAGTCAAGGATGGGGTCGAATCCATAATAAAATTTATGGAAATTTCTGAAATTATAGATCCTGTTATTTGATTTTGATTTTGCATTTGTTTACTCAAAATCATTTCAACGAAGAAGTTTTCGATGGGCAATTTTTCGGATTCGAATACCGAATTCAAGTAGAGGAGTTTGTTTTCGCCTTGTTTTCGACTTTCATCTTGAGAAGGAATACTTGCCGTATAGCAAAATATGAGTTGAGCAGTAATTAGTATTTGAAATAGTGATATCTGTGTATACATTTTTCTAGTTATTAATAATTAATATGTGTCTATTGCTTACGTTAAGAAAATTTGGAGAATATTTAAGCTTTGAAATAGATATAACTGTCAGGGGCAGTTTTATTTTGCAGTGTTATTTGTAAAAAATATGTAGAGATTCAGTTCAGAACTACAGCCTACAGCAGGCCGGGGAAGTAGGAAGATGAGTGAAATTCTTTTTCTTTACACTTACACTCGATTTTGTTCTATAAATTTTTATCAAAATTGTGTGTACGCCCGTCCGTTCTACTTTCTTAATTGAACCACTATTGACTATTGAGTAAAAGATAGAATGCTGGAACGATACATTATAGAACTACTATAATTAGTCATTTAGATAAAAGGTTCTTACTGACGTTGACTGGCAATATAATTAAGTAGTACTAAATGTGCCTTTATTTCGATTACAATACGTCTCATTTCTTGATTGTAATCGCTTTGTCTTTTAACCTAGGGATCTGAGTTTGTAAGTGTGATTGTCCAAGTGACTCGTAATTTTATCGTATTGGCATATTTGCCATTTAAGGTTGCCTCATACCGTGTATCTTGTAATACTTCGCGGGTCTCTGTTTAGAATGCGGATCTCTTATATACATAGGACACCCACAACGCTTGGAGTAAGCCTCGGATATTGAATAAAACGTGGGCGGTGTGCCGTACTTGAACATTACGCGATATATGGCACGAAATTATTTTGAACATAATTACCAATTTTGAGAATAAACACCTCTGGTTTCGATTAGTTACTCGCGGGGGTTTCGGACCATTTGTTATTAGCTTCCGAGGGGATTAATCGTTCAAGTACGGTATTTCAAATAAGTTTTCGTCAGGTTGTTAAAAGTAATGCTGTCATCTTCAATTCTGCTATTAACGCAAAATTATTAAAATTCAGTCATTTACTTCACATGTATAGGTAATAGGTACGTATCTATTATACCTACTTAGCTAGTAATTAACACAATTATATTAATCATGAGTTTGACGTAACTATATGTACGTTACTTTTTGTATATATTTAAGCGAGAATTCCCGAGCTTTGTCACTTTTGTCAGGGCCGAAAACTGGAAATTATATCCATCAACGGAAAATTTATTTATGAGCTCAAAATTCAAAGAATTTACAACTATGAATATAACAGTTTGCTGACTGCTGATAAAATATGGATGGAAAACTGCAAATGTACTTAATCATAACTGTAAAATAGATAACGCTGTAAAAATTTTCCATTTTCGATTTCAATAAGTTTAACTTTAGTGCATATCGTCTGTGAAGAACCAAAATGACCCATTTCCAATTTAAGCTCCAATAAAAATGAGCTATGCCACGAAAACAAAATGAGAAACATGCATCAAATGTTAATTAAGAGTTTTTTAAAAGTGTAAAATGTTCTATTTAGGTGTTTTTAAATAGTGTAAATTGTTCTATTTACATATTTTTGAAAAGCGTAAAATGTTCTACTTACATGTTTTTTAAAATTCCAGAGTGTTCTATTTACATATTTTTGAAAAGTACAAAATGGTCTTTTTAAATGCTTTCCAAGACATATTTCAATATTTTTTGTAGATAGTACATATTGTTTTCAGCTAAAAATGGAAATGGGTCATTTTGGTTCTTCAGAGACGATATATTTGGTATTTAAGCAAGCAACTCTAGACTCTAGGTACTTAGATGAAATTTGGTATACATAAACTTCCAATATGTAATAAGTAGTAAGTAATAAAATAATATATCTAATCCTTTGAAATAACCAAGTTTCATTTATTTTTCGAAAAAGTGGAAAACTTCAAAGAATCTTATCATAGCAAAACAGTGCGTGACACTTCCCTTTAATATAATATGTCGCAGCACGAAAACGAGAACGTAAGAAAAAACACAAAGCATTTATTAACAAATTGATGAACTTTGTTTGTTGAACGAATTATTCATCGACCATCGATAATAGAACTGATATCACTACTTTATTGTTTGCACACTGAATATGCATATTATTTTCCGTTTCTTATGTAGTTTTTAGTAGAATTCTATTTTCAAATTGTATACACTATATTCTCACTGCACTAGCCAGTTATGTCATATGTAGTATAGCTATAAGATTAAGTTACATGCTAATTATGTACTAAAATTTAGTCCAAAACTCCAGTAAGGTGCGGTGGCTGAATGGCCCCTCAAAGTCGTCCCCTGGCAATCGTCCCCTGAAAATCGTCCCCTGCTATTTGGGCCCGCTATGAAATCGGC
The DNA here is from genome assembly GCA_949802685.1 of Dicyrtomina minuta. Lineage (NCBI taxonomy): Eukaryota > Metazoa > Arthropoda > Collembola > Symphypleona > Dicyrtomidae > Dicyrtomina > Dicyrtomina minuta. The sequence goes on along the minus strand of OX461808.1, from coordinate 63,138,955 downwards.
CCCTGCTATTTGGGCCCGCTATGCAAATCGGCCCCTGCCCCTCAAAAAAAATAGTTGTTGGCTGCTGTTGACAATGACAACCTCAGTTTTTCAATAAATGTAGTGTATGTACGCCAATGATATAATTGACTATTTGAAATGCGTGGCGTATAACTTGGCCTCTGTGAAATCTAAACCACCAACCGAACAGCTCAGGGTCTTACCGATACCTGCAGTTCCCGTGCCATTTGTTTCCGTGCCTACAGTCCAGTCGGTTCCAGTACAGTCAGACACAGTCGAGTCAGATAGTCCTCCTCCCATAGCAATACCTAAGCGTGGGCCCGGGCGACCCCGCAAAAGTCAACAGCGACCTCGAATCAATCCGACTCCAGCTGTTTTTTTTTAAATTTTTTAAATTTATGATAATACGTGCGTATAATATATACACATTATAATAATTCGAATAAACTAACTTAAGTGCATTACATCTTTGATTTTGAGTTTTGGGGGCCTAAATAGCAGGGGCCAATTTCATAGCGGGCCCAAATAGCAGGGGCCGATTTCATAGCGGGCCGAAATAGCAGGGGACGATTTTCAGGGGACGACTTTTCGGGGGCCATTCAGCCACCCAACCCTCCAGTAATAACTATACTTGTAATTATTCCATTATTCCGCTAGTTTGGTGAAGCACTAATACATTAACTTATTACAATACAAAAATAACAAATAACGCATACATATATTAACACAACATTTAATTTTAACCTAATTAAGTACATATGACTAATATTTATACTTATACTTAATACTATTCAGTAGTATTACTACCTGACTTTATACAGAATTAACCTATTTTTTATTTTAGATGAGACCAACACGGCTTCTACTTAATTCTAATTAATTTTCTTGCCCACAGAGTCTGGTTGATTAAGTAGTTGTAATTATCTAATATATAAAGAGTGTACTTATCCTTTAGTACTTTAGTCTACAATCAATAACACAAAAATTATAATAACATTATCGGCGATTAATTACTAGGCGATCATTGACTTGTTAGCTCATATTATATAGGGCTGTACTTTTCTTTTGTCGTCTTTAAAAATAAATAATTAGTGCGCAAAATAGTTAAAAAAATAAAAATAATAAGGTTTAATTATTTTTATTTTTCATTATGCTGGGTTCGTCATAAGTAGTTTATAATTGTAATCTTTAGGAGATCGCAAGCAACAAAGTAAAATAAATGTGCCAAGACTGTGAACTACCATATAAATCCCTGTCATTATGTAGTACTTGTAGATAAAATTGAAATTATTGAGTCTTTCTGTGTAGATTTCTGAGTCAGCAGAGCTGAGGTAATTCTGATTTTCAAGAACCTTTGAATACATCCCTACAGCACCTACAAGTGTGAGCATATTAATCATGGTACTGCTTACTGCTGTGATCATCCATGTGTAGGTACGGCATTTGGCATCCTACAAATTTATTTTTAAAAAATTGAAAGTTAGTACAATCTTTTACAGTTAATAATTGTTTTAAGTTAATTTAATTATTTTCACCAGATTTTCAGGTGATATGTTTTTATTTTTTTATTACCTTTTTATCAGTGACCAGTAGAAATGCACTCGCAATAACTTGGGTAAAAATAAAAATCCCGTCAAGAGCGAATCCTCTCGTTGTTGTCATAGTGAACATTTTCAAAATATTATTATCAACTTCCCGTCCATTCCGTGTATCTTCGTTTGCTTCGTCGCTCGTTTTAAGTGTTGAGGAGTCGCTACTGTTTTGGTTTTGAACGGAGGTTTTATTGATGTAATCTCCACCTGCGGAGGAGGTGTGAAAATTAATCGTGCCGTGAGTTGTCTCTGCAATAATGCTGAAAATAGGAACGACCGAGTTTCGGGTCGTTTCGGTCTTGGTCTTGGTTCCGATTTCAGTGTCGATTTGGTAACTGTCCGAAGCTAGGTGACTACTTTTAAAGTAGGAATGTATGAGAACAATAATTGTGGATGTTGAAACAACCTATATAGGTAATTTCGGAAATAGACAATTGATAGTTATTAATCATGAAAATTATGAATAAATTAATTAATTGTCAAAAAATAGTTTTGAAAAGCTAATATGTGTTTTTCTTAGTTCTACTATTCAATTAAATAAGGAATTACTTACCACAGAAATGAAAGCAATATTTTTTAGGAGCGTTAAAAACTTCATGTTGTTCTTGGAAATTACGAATTTTATGATTTAGAATTTGAATTTGCTACTGGACCAGGACCAGAACCAGGAATTTATAAATGCAGGGAGTGTTGAAGTTGCTACAAACTAAGTTTCAGTTTACAATAAATTCATGTGCTGAATTTTATTAGTCGCAATATATTATGAGAATGGCAAATTGCCATATATTTTAGTGAGTGACTGAAATAGAAAACTCTGGAAAAATACACAGCTCTAAAACCGCAGTGTTCAAGCCACAAACTTTATACTGACATAAAAACTAATGAATGGAAGGCCTACAAGTGCTTGCGTTTCATTCAGCTCTAATATTGTGCACACAATAAAAATCTATTTTACTTTTCCTGTCTGCTTCCCAGTTTACAGCACGTTTAATTTTAGTTATGGTTAAAAATATACACGTACATAATATATAATACACATGCATCATGAACGTTATTACTCAGAAATATAACTATTTGCACTATAGCAAAGGCAAAGTATTTCCCAGATGTTCTATCACATTATAAGTTTCTTATAAGTTTCCTCAATGTTTGTTTTTCCTCAATCCGCTGTTTAATTTTGTGCCCTTTCAAAAATGCGCATAAATATTATAAAGTTTTAGCAATTACAGAGATTTATAAACTACTATTATAAACTAAAGCAGCAGGGACTTATTTATTTGTATGGAATTTCAAAGTCTCAAAAGTCCCCAATAAGTTACGCAGTAATCTACGCAGCATTTCTGCTGAATGAAATACAATAAAGCAAGAAGAAAAAAAATCTCAAGTCCATGTTATTGATTAAGTTGATTTTTGCCTTGTTCTTGAAAACACCAAATTGTAATTTAGTTTCGATTAAGGGATCGTTTATAAATGACGTCATCAAAAAATCCCTTATTTCAGGACTCCATGGCCCCGGTTACGGTCACCCTGCTGTGATCACCTTAACCATTGCGTAAATGACTATCTTTAACGTGGGATGCCATCTGTAGCCAAGGTAGACTCATTGCCCAAACCGATGACGTCTTTTGTGGACGATCCAGTATTTGCTGTGTATAAGTCTTCCTTGGAAAGTATTGTAAATAAAGAAGCTCCTTAGTGAAATGGAAGCAATTACAAATTGTAATTTTATTGTAATAAACAATTCCAATTTATTCCTGATTGCCCTTTTTTAGCTCATGTCCTAGTTCCTAGAACTAAAACAAAATAATTATAATAATGTAATAACTGCTTTATTTTTCGAGCCCTTGTCCCATGTCCCATATAGGTACTCAACAAGTAATTAATTCCATTTCCCAAAATATAATCGTAGTATTTTTCAGAACTAAAAAATATATTTGGAATTTGGTTAATTACACCTGTAATTATTCTAGGCATAATAAATTTCGCGGAAATATTTTAATTTGGATATTATTATCATGTTTCGATACGGTATTTAATTACATAGCTGTATTTCGTCTTTAATTTTATCTACCAAAATATGTCTATTCGCATTTGAAAAGCACACGACATATCGTCTGTGAAAAACCTAAATGACCCATTTTCATTTTTAGCTAAAAATAATATGTACTATTCCCAAATATATTGAAATACGTCTTGAAAGTATTTAAATAGACCTTTCTGGACTTTTCAAAAATCTGTAAATAAAACATTTTGTACTTTTCAAAAACATGAAAATAGAAAATTTTTCACTTTTCAAAAACATGTAAATAGAACATTTTGCGCTTTTCAAAAGCATGAAAATAGAACATTTTGCACTTTTCAAAAGCTCCTAATTAATATTTTACTCATGTTTCTCATTTTGTTTTCATGACATAGCTCATTTTGATTCTAGCTTTTTGAAATGAGTCATTTTGGTTCTTCACAGACGATACAACTTTATACATGTCGTAATTTATTCGGTGAAGCATTTACCCACATTTAAACTAAACGCCAGGCTTTCAAAATAAAGCGTACCGTCGCCATACTTTGTTTTTTGCAGGAATATACTTTTCTGCTTAGACCATATACCTGCTGCATACACGAGTTAACAGTAGTAATTTTATTGGAATTAAACGAAATAAACAACTATAGATACTTTTCACATTTTTTTTTATTATAGTGCGGTGTATTTTTAATGTGGGTGCTATATACGCGTCACACAAAATATTTAAAAATTCAGTTCAATACAGTTCACAATGTACCCTGATAGAATATTTAAGGCCCTTAAATTCTTCTACAGCATATCTTCCTATTTCAATGCCATGCCCTACAATTGGAACCCAAACTCGAGGCAACTCGTTAATACAGATATAAAAAAACAAAAAATGGCATTTTATTTGATCGTAGCCTGGTTCTTTGTGAATTCAGCCCATCTCCTACTTCTCCTATTTTGTGAGGCTTTCCTCAAGTCTAAAAAGGACCGACTCCCTCCAGCTGATCTAATCCTCACGTCAACCTACACAGCTTGTTTCGTTTCAAATTTTCTCTTTTTTCTAAACACAATCATGCATAAGGGGCCTATATCCCTCTGCCTCAACGAACTGATTGCTAAAAGTCAAAAATGGAAAGTTTTGTATGGGGAGACATGTGAACCAAGAAGAAGCATCACAAGAAATGGTGGATTTCAAACAAATTTTTTTGTGCTGATTGGCCATTTATTTATATATTTTACAACAATGGGCTCCTTCCTCATAAGTATGGGGCTGGCTTACTTCTTTTTTCTGGAGCCAGACAATCCGCGATATATATTTTCCTTGTTTGTCAGTCAACCAATAAATCACCAGCTGCGACAGTGCCAGTGGCAATTCGGATTTTTTATAATTTATTTAATTTGGGAATATTACATGTTTCTGTGTGCTTTTTTAAATATTTACTTCTACTGGTTTTATCTCATGTTTTACTGTAGTGGGATCCTGTTTTGGTTGGACGAGATAAGGTAAAAATTAGAATCAAAATCAGGCAATTAACATATCGTCTGTGAAGAACCAAAATGACCCATATCCATTTGTAGCTAAAAACAGTATCCACTATCTACAAAAATACTGGAATATGTCTTGAAAATATTTAAATAGAATATTTTGCACTGTTCTCAAATATGTAAATAAAAAATTTTGCACTTTTTAAAAACATGTAGGTAAATAAAACATTTTACACTTTTCAAAAACATGCAAATAGAACATTTTTTAATTTTCAAAAATATGTAAATAGAACATTTTACGCTTTTTAAAAACATGTAAATAAAACATTTTGCACCTTTCTAAAAGCATGCAAACAGAACATTTTACACTTTTCAAAAACTCGTAATTAACACTTTACGCATGTTTCTCATTTTGTTTTTAAAACATGTCTTATTTTGATTTTAGCGTAAATTGGATATGGGTCATTTTGGTTCTTCACAGAGGATATGTATCTTCTTTTATACTGGAAAAACTAAAGCACTCAAATCTTTTTAATAATTATTTTCTAAGGTGGTCAGACCAGCAGAACTGTTCACAGAAGATGCTGTACTCTACTGGATCGGATCTAAGACGTTCAAATGAAGCTTTAAAAATCTTCAAGACACTTCAAGTATTTGACAGGCTCTTCAACAGCTTTAGCCGCTACTTACTTTTCCCTTTTTTTAAAGCATTCAATATTATCACACATACGACCAGCTGCTATGCTGTCATTAAATTACACAATGTTCTTCAAATTCCCATGTTGGGCTCCTTTGCAGTGATATATTTTAACTGGTGTGTCGTGGAATTTCTCACGTACCCCATGGCTGGTCAAATTTATGAGTCCTCGAGAAAATTCATTAAGACGAGCCAATTCCAGTTTTTAAGAAGGCCAACATCCACAGTACCACTTCAACGGCAACACGAGAAAGAGAGTGGGTTTCAGATAAAGATTATAAAGATAGGGCTACCAAGAAATAGAAGTGATGTAAGAAATATTGGTAGCAGTAGGAACAGAGACATTCTTAGACATAGGGAAGAAGGAAGGGTTGTAAAATCTTTAAGATTTATCAGTGTTTTTGTGGGTCATTTTTATCCTATTGGAAGACATACAACTTTATTAACTGTGCTCGCGATTGTGTCAACGTGCACTTTTAATTTACTGTTAGTAAATCACTAGGTGTTGGGGTTATAGTCAAAAATCAAATGACATTCTTGACACATTTTCGCCGAAATCCAACACAGTGTGCTTTAGGAAACTAAAGAAAAATTACTCCTTTCCATTATTAGCCAAGGAAATACCAAACGTACTATCTACATACAAGCAAACTAAAACACATTATGACGATTCTGGAACCGTGTAAATGCAAAATTTTGCTCTTTTCAGAAACATGTAAATGGACTATTTTGCACTTTTCAATAAACATAAAAATAGAAAAAATTGAACTTTTCAATAAACATACAAATAGAAAAATTTGAACTTTTCAATAAACATACAAATAGAAAAATTTGAACTTTTCAATAAACATACAATTAGAACATTTTGAGCTATTCATAAAGCATGCATATAAAATATTTTGGACTTTTATAAAACATAAAATAGAACATTTTGAACTTTGCAAAAGTAAATTAATAGTACATTTTACACTTTTCAAAAAACATACAAATAGAACATTTTGAACTTTTCAAAAAACATGTAAACAAAAAATTTTAGCCCCTTTTAAAAACTCGTATTATTAAAATTTTACCTATTGACTTATCTCATGCATTGTTTTTTTGACATAGCCACATAATAGCTCATTTTACTTCTAGCTTAAATTGAAAATGGGTAACTTTTTTGATTTTTCGTCAACAAAATTTCTTTAATTTAGCAAGCGACTTTTATGCACAATGGCGTCGGAACCAGGGGGGCAGGGGGGGCAGAGTGCCCCCCCCCCCCCTGGAAAACGGATGCCCCATGTTAAAGCATAGGCCTGCCCACCCCCATGGTAAAAATTGACCCTAGTGTTTGCCCCCCCCCCTCGCTAAAATAGGTTCCGACGCCCCTGTTTATGCATAATGTAGTTATATGCAACGCTCGATGATGTAATTAGTTGCAGGCAGAGGACTACTGCGACTATTGGTAGAAAAAACAGAATTAATGCAGACATTTTTTTAGTAATAATGTTTTATTAGGATAATGTTTTTCGATCAGACAGGTGAATCTAATGATCAGACACAGACATCTAACCGTCAGACAGAATGCATTTATTTTGCAGACAAACTTTTACGATTTGCAGACACGTTTCAGCGACAACGTATAAAAAACAATTTTTTTTGCAGACAATTAATGTCGTGATTTTATTTATTGACTGCTTAATGTTAAAAGTAATCAAGCAGTGTCGCAGGTAGTAATTGATATAATAAATTAATGAATTATACTCAAGTATAGTAATAAATCAACGAAGTAAACAAAAATTTTACAATGAATCAATGAAGTAAAAAAAAGTTGAAATGTAATTTAAATGTGAATGAAATTGAAATGTAGTTTTCCCGTGTTTAGCACAGTATTACGTTATTTTTTCAGCTACTGCAGTACTCTTCGAATACTCAAGCTTCCAGTCTTTTCCAACCATTTTCAAGGCTTTCAGTTTACTCGCAAATTCTCCTTTTGAAACCCAGTTTAATGCTTCTCTAAAACCACCTACATTTCGTTTTTTATTCGGTGGCTCTTGCTCTCCAATAATTTCTTCCAATTCTTTTGTCTCTGTTATGTTTCGTTTTTTCACGAAAACAACACCTTTGCTCATGATGGATGCTTCAGATATCCACAGACCTTTTTAAGTAAGAAACTAGTAAGGCTAAGATTTACAACACGAATGACATATACTGTGAGCACAACAAACGGTAGGTAAAACTCAGCTCATTGTAGTCTGACGTCATCCAAGTTTAATAATACTTTTTCCTTTCGACAATATTGACATAAGGGCTTAGTTAGTTGAGTATTTTTGTTTGGCTGCTAATAAAATGCAAAGTTTCTAAATAATTGTCTGCAGGAAAAATTGTTAAAATGTACAAAATTTTGTCTGCATATGAAATGTTTGTCTGCAAATTCAGTAGATTTTTTGTCTGCAAAACAATTATTTTCCGCTGAAGCGTTAAATTATCATCCTTTTTTATTTACGTTAGATATAGGTATATCCCCGCCTCCACAAGTATCCTACTGATATATCTACACCATAAGTGATTTATAATTCCATTTGTTAAATTTCCTCATAACGGCAAGATTGACCAAAGTACCCAGGCTATGTATCACTATGTAAATTGCAACCACTCCGTAATAATAATCCATATAATCCAAATTTAATTTTTCATTAATAATGCGATATCCAATCTTGTTTGGTTGAGCGAGAAACTTGGAGCGAAGTATTAGAGCGACAATAATCAAAGTCGTGTTGACAAAAGTGCTCATTGTTGCAAATAGTGTCCACACTTTGGCTCGGTACAAGTAGACCTATGGGTATAGTAATAGACGTTCATTTTAAGCATTTAAATAAATCACTATTAAAATAATAGGATTACATACACTCGCTGTGATGTAAAAATAACAGTAAGACATGTAATTAGGGGTCGTCCATAAATGATGTCATCGAAGTTTCCATATTTCTATAATAATAGGATTATAATGTCACCAGCATATAACTATTGCGAAAATGGCTAACATGGGATGCCATAATTATCCAAGTAGGTCCATTGATCCCACCCATGACGCCATTTATGGACCATCCTTACAGATATTTGTCTCCTAGTAGTTAGTACCTCATCTTTGTCCGCAGCAAATACGAAAGAACTCACGATAATTTGAACACAAGCAAATACTGCAGCAATGGCAGTCCCACGAATATTTGTTGTGAGTATAAAATTTTCCAAATTATCCCCTTCTCTTTGTTTTTTAATTTTTCCGTGGTTTACTTTGGTATTAGTTTTGGTTGCTGTCTTTGGGCTGGTTGGCATTTTAGTAGTAGTTTCTATATTTGTGATATTGTTGTTAGTTGATTTGACTGCAGTTGTAGCGTCAAGCATTTTGGCTCCATTTGTTGTCCCGTTTATTCTTGCAAAGCTTTCATTTCCCTGCTGAAAATTAATTCCTGGCCATAGTAATTCATAGCTCCTGAGATAGATATGCAAGCAGAAGATAACTGTTACTATAGAGATTGCCTATATAGGGTTATAGAATAACAATATTATGTACCTTATCGTTAGTTAAGTTACCCACGATCAATGCCTCAGTTTTATTTACAATTAAATTCCATGTGTTAATAATGACAACAATTTAAACACCTTTATTCTGTAAACTATTGTTAAAAACAAATTATGTCAGTAAATTACACATTAGTGGAAAAAGCAGTTTTCTTACCACTGAAAAAAATGTCACACATTTAACAATTCCTAACGACTTCATTGTTCAAATGAAAATTACAATGTTATTTCCCTATATAGTTTTACAAAATGCAAAACATTTATTTTGGAAAATTATATGGATTCAATCCAAATTAAATCCTTAAATAAAAATAAAAGTGAATATTTTAATTGTAAAATAAGCTATACAGGAAACAAACAGAGGATAGCAGTACGTAGTAATAAATCCGATGTAAATGAATAAATGAAAGGAACGGAAACATGAAAAAATTTGCTAGCGATAATCCATGCAAATAGAAATTTGAAGGTGACGTGGCTTAATGTAATGTAAAATTAAGTAAGGGAAATAGCTGATTTAAATTAATCATATAGCCAAACCACGGTTGGTTTTATGGTAACCACACAATTTTTCGTGTAGCTTATTTCGCCAGCATATTGTTTCAAGCTTGATTGCAAAAGATTGTACAAATTCTGGGATTGCGGGTTTAACAACGACAACTACGTATATTGTAGTTGTATTTTAGTTTCTAGGATACATCAAAATCGCATTCAGAGCAATACTCGCCACGATGGCAACCACTGTGATCGTAGTGTGTTTTTTAAAAATGTAATAATTCCCCACGTCAATGCTGAGGGTAGCCAAAGACTTAAATGTCTTACTCAACAATGCCCTCTGCAGTTGCCGACGATTAGTTCCTACAGCCTGCAACCTGCCTGTTCCTACAACATGCTGTCCTTTTAATTCTAATAATGTTGAGAACTTTACAACTTCAATCCGACCAACTCGTAAGAATTCCTTTGACTCTTCAAATAGACGACCGTAAATGGGGTACATGAGCATTTCAATCATTAGCCAGTAGACAATTATGCAAAGGGTGGCGATCAAAATCAAAATATTCAATCTGTCATGTGCTATGATAACGGCATATATTTGAACAGAGTGATTAACAACGTTAAAAGCTTTCGTCGTCATTGTGTAGTTAAACCTCAAAAGGTTATTCATGGAGGCCGTTATGATCTGGAAACGACGGTAGATTCTTATTGGCTGTAGAAATACCCGTGTTTTGGACTTGGTCAGTTTCAGTTTCAGGGGTAGATTTGTTCCACAGGAGGTGGGTGACATCATCTCGCTTGGACCATGAAAAGACAAAATTTAGATATAGTCTAGGCGTTAAAATAAAATTTACAACCATGCTATACACGCTACATACGCTTAGAAAAACATAAGGAAAAATTAACCGCGTAGCCGTTATAATTTGTAACCGATTTTTGGTTAATCCGACATTGACAGTAACACACGGTCAACTCAGTGGTCAATAGGAATTTCAGTTTTTAAACAGCGATTTACCGATGCAGCTGTTCTATCCAGCTTACCGAAATCGTGGTTAGATCGCGCAACCATTAATCCTGTTGAACGCTTTTTTAAATTTAAAAATAACATTTAACACATTTAATAATATTTCACTAATTGAACATATCGTATGTGAAGAACCAAAATGACCCATATCCATTTGTAGCTAAAAAACGATATAGTCTATCTACAAAAATAATGAAACATGTCTTGAAATCATGCAAATAGAACATTTTGCACATTTTAAAAAACATGCAAATAGAACATTTTGCACCTTTTCAAAAACATGCAAATAGAACATTTTGCAAATTCTCAAAAACACGGAATTAGAACAATTTGCACCTTTTCAAAAACATGCAAATAGGACATTTTGCAATTTTCAAAACATGTAAATAGAACATTTTTCACCTCTTCAAAAACATGCAAATAGAACACTTTGCACTTTTCAAAAACTCTTAATTAATATTTTACGCATTTTTTGTTGCTTTAACAGATTTTCTATGTGTGTTACATATTTTGCTGTAAATATGTTAATACAGAAAATCTAGGTAAGGTTGATTTTGTAACATTCAGCGTCGTAAAATGTAACTAAATCATTTCCCCGCTCTCTCAAAAATTTAAAAATTTGCCAATAAATCCTGTCAAAGTTAACATCTAAACTTGTAAGCACGATCTTACAATAGGTGTACACCCGACTGCTCTCAATGCCTCTCAAATACTCTCAACGCTAAATTTCTCAAATTATTACCATAGATACGGCACTCTCAACAGAGTTGAGAGAGATAGCGGATTCAACAATGTTTAGTGAGATTTGAAAGGCAAGTAAAGCAGTCAATCTCAAACTGACATAGCTTTTTATTATTGAAATTACTATTAGTCGGGTGCAAAGATTTCAGATTTATTGAGGATTAAATCTCAATCCGTAGCTATGGTAATAATTTGAGAAATTTAGCGTTGAGAGTATTTGAGAGGCATTGAGAGCAGTCGGGTGTACACCTAATGTCTTTTCTCTAAGCGTGCACATTCTTATAAAAAGCAGTTTAATTTTGAATTGTCAAGTACCTGATTTCTCTCAACCAAAATCGACAGCTGCTTAAATAGCACATGAGCAGGAACCAATGAAAGATAATTATAAACCAGGCCCGCAAAACGACATAGTACTCTACGAAATACCACAGGATGTAGCCCGTCCAGCTGTTTTTGATATTCTCCGGAAAATAAAAGTACACCCATCGTTCACTGTTGGGCTGAAGTAGAAATACGAGAGACCAAGTGACTGTTACCGGGAAAATGACGAGAGTGAAATATTTTATCAATTTTTCAAGACCTCTTCCGGGGCACCTTTTAGAAATTGACCTGACGTCTCCATATTCACGTACTAGAGACTGACTGTTCTGCAAAATCTGATTGAACAGATTCTGATACTGACTTTTATTCAAAAGCAAGTTCGAAGACAGGCAGAGCATGTAGATGTAGTAGCAGGAACACGCACAGTCCAACAATGCGAAAGTAAAGGCAAAATTTGTGCTTTCACTGGAATCTTCGGTTTCCGCATCGGCATCGATATCGGCATTGTTTGCCGAGGGAGAAAAACCAAATCGTTTGAATTTTATATCGCGGACTACAGCTAAAGGGGTTGATAAAGAGCACAAAACCACCAAAATATCATAAATGATTTCGATGACTCGTGAAGACCGTGTGACAGGAATTAATTTTTGGGTCGAAGAATCCCAACTAAATGGAAGTAATTGAAGAATGGACCCGATTTTGAAGAAAGTCGCAAGATTTTTAAGCGCTCCTTCCGTCAGCATTTTGTTTGGCTTAGTGATTTAAGAGTGTATTTTTGTATTGTAGTATCTGCAGTATCTAAAGGAAATATTTTGGTGACACCATTAAGTTTAACTGACATTCATAGGTTATGATAAATTATGCACGTCACTCGATTTCACATTTGACTCGTGCCAGTAATAAAAACTTTATTTCCAATTAAGAGGTGATTCATAAATGATGTCACTCAAAATATTCCTTTTGTAGGACCCGCCCACCCCCGCCCCCATGTCGTCACTTTAACATTACGTACTTACTCGATAATGTTAAACTGACCCTACATATGACATAATTTATGGACGATCCCTACATAATTAATATGTACAGTAAAAATAATAATAATAAAGCCTATACTACACAATTTACCGACATGCAACAGACCGATTACTCGACATTATATGCCTATTATTTTACCCCTATTATATCCAAACTAGCCTAAGTAAATGTAATTAATTCTGTTCAATACAATTAATTAGCGCGTGGACAAGCGACACCATTAAAATAAAACAAAACTCATTTCATTGCATGTAATTTTCTATATTAGTGTTAATTAGCGCTATGCCAAATACTTGTCTGTCCGTGTACGTAAGTAAGTAGCTTAAGACAAATAAGGTTCCGTTTAATAAAACTTCAGCAGTAAGTAATAATTAGTAAGCATTTGAAAATAAAGACAATCAGGTACAGTGACGCGTGTAAGTTCAAATAACTCCCCTGGTAGTTTAGCTCTTCAAACAATTGACCCCAAAACCCGGGAATTACAAGAGATCAGGGAGTTGCTAGAGACCCGGAAGTTACGTGAAAGTTTTATGCAGAGTAAAGTAAAATTAGCATTGCCGTTTTATTAATCTTATACAAACTTTTATTTTACTTCATATAGGTATAGTCAATAACGTTTAAAAAAGTACGTTAGGACAGAATTTCCTGTCATTTAGCCTTTGTTACTAATCCTTAATACATATTGTATCGAACACAAAATCGACAAAAATATAATTTTATTATAACATCGGAATCAAACAAAGTGTCGAAAAATAAATTATTGTAATTATTAAAATCGTTATTATACGTTAGTAAAGATACTGTAAAAAAACGTAAAAAAAACAAATACATATGTACAGTCAACAGTGGTATTCCCACATGGGAATACCACTACTGGTATTATATCATAAATCTTATCGTAATTAATCTTTAACAAAGATGTCGAATAAATATAAAAATATACAAACATCAAGCAAAACTGTACCGAAACCATAGCAAAGAACCAGAGCAGCTATACGGTTAGAATTTATTATTCATTATTAAAGGTATCAATAACAATCATAATTTTTAAAAATGTAGCCGTTTATTATAATTTCCTTAGATCAGACGGCGATTTTGAAGTAATAAATTACCTTTTATCCTTAGTATTTGCACTGGTTCCTTAAAAATTTGTATTGAAGCTGTTTCTTATTTTAGGTGATCAAAATTATATGGTAAAAACTTAAATATACAGGTCATTTTAGTAAGGTAGCTGTTTCATGTAGCTTTTTTAAAAGTGAAAAAAAACTTAAAATGTACATATACTGCCAACTGCAGCAAGCTAAGTAATTGCATAATATGACAGTGCATTGCCAAGAGTTACTTAGAATATAAATAGTAAAGAAACTGTCAATTTCAGTTTAAATTCTTACGGCAAATACCAACTTTGATTAGGTAAGGAGGAAGAGATTATCCTAATTTCCAAGCACCTTTGCATTATTAGTAGCAACGACGTCGAAGGAAGCGGAAAATAGATCTTCGTAAACAGTCAACCAAAGCTTGAAGGCAATCTTGTAAATTGAAACCATTTTCTCTTGGTTGTTGTTTTGATTCGGATTTAGACGATTTCTGTAGCAGCTCTCGCTCCTCTGTGTCCCCACCTCTGCATTGTTTCTTATTGGTATCTTCTCGATCTGAGTTGGGATTTGATGAGTCCGTATCTGCTACTGAGCCGACGATTGATGGGCACTTCCCGAATAATTTGTCCGTATTTATATTCTCCTTCCCGAATGTGACTCCAAATTTTTGGATAACCAAATAATCTCCCTTCTCAAATCCTCTCACGCCTATTTCAAACTGTTGAGTAATAAATTCCCCACAAAAAAAGTTCATTAATAATAATTTTACTGTTAAATATATACCAGGGATCGTCCACAAATGACGTTGTGGGGCAAGTGTGTGTTGAAGTAATAATCTAGTTGAACTATAATTACATAATATTATTACGAACCTTTTTTTCTTTTTTAGAAACTTCTGAAAAGTCCAATTGCACTAGCGCCTCAAGCCAACCGACTTTTAGTTGAACTTGAAGAGATTTCCTGCTCGATGAATTCCGTGTCTCACGTACGGCAGGCCAAACGAAAAGTTCTTTCTTATTAGAATCTCGATTTTTAGAAAACATCTTTTTCTTCGTTTTCACTGCTACCCGGGCATAGTACCTCACGTACACAAACGCAGGTTCAACTTGGTTAGCCTCAGTAAAAGTTTTTTTAATGGATTGATTCGGCATATCGTCTGATTGAGGTAAGTAGCAGAGAAGCTGTCCTTTTAGAGCTTCTTCATTCTCCAACAGGGGTGGCAATCGTCGTGGGAAATCCGATTTGGAAGTAGAAGTAGAGCAAGAGGGCTGGGGTGAAGGAGAGGGTGGAGGCGGATGAAAAATGTATCCATTACTTTCAAATTCTTGTAAATTTGTAATATGGTCCAGCACTGTACTATCCACTAATTCCGAGCTTGTTAACTCCATGTACCTGAACTCAATCTCAGACATGGTGTCTTTTTTCCAAGTTTGAATTTATAACCAGTTGGATTAAATTACGAGACAATAAATACTTAACTCAAGGCCTATAGTGATCTTACTTTTGGACAAAATGGGATCGGAGTTAATCAAATTAAAAATTGAAATCTGAATCAACAACAGAGTTGTAGTTAATTAACTGCCCTCCAACGCAGGCGATTTCAAGAGAATGAAAATGACCTTTTAAAGGCAACGGATAACTGATCGTTTTATAAAAAAAATTTCCCGATACTGATATGTTATTTTAAGCTTTTAAAATGTTAAGTAAGAGGGAAGAGCGCGTTTAGTGCATTTTAGTGCTTCGTATTTTCTAATTTATTTTCTAAGTGTTTCTGTTTAGCTATATGTGTATATAAGTATGGGCGTGGAGTAAAATTATAGCAAGTACGGATGTGTTACAGTTATTACAAGCTTAAATTAGGTCTAGCCTAGCCTAGCTAATAATCAAGTACTAACATAGTACATTGTAATATTTTTGTAAAGGTAATATACATTGCATTGCATTGCATTAATTAAATGTTGTTTCAAAAAACGCTGCAGTATATGTAAATATATTGCTATATTATTTGCTATACAAATATACAACTGAATCAAAATGAATAGGTAAATTAGTAAATTCTTATCAGAAGTCGACCACAAATGACATCATACGTAGGGTCAGTGTGTCTACTTAGATGTTAAGCATACTTTAAAAGCTGATGACAGGCAAAGTCTTTTATATAATTCTCGAAATGTGAATACTTCTATGACGTCATTTACGGACGACCCCTTCAATACAAGTTTTCATAGCATACACCATTTTTGGTTGTGTCAACGACACTATACCGATTGCACCGGTTAGCATCCAATATCGAAAATACTTTTATATCCGATAATCGCCTTTAAAATAGTTATAGAGAGATATCCAGAGATACGATGCGAGAAACAGACTTTGAATAAATCCGTATGTATAATGTACTGACGTAATTCGAATGCCTACTGTAGCCCCTGTCAATTTAGAATAATGTCGATAAACAGCCCATAGTAAATATTAGGTAAATATTTCGAAACTATTTTAAAACATCGTACACCTGCACCAACGGTATGGAAAAACTTCAAACATTTAGCTGCATTTTCGCGCATTTAGTTGATGGAGTAGATGGACTACAAACACTCAAAAACTAACAATGAGATTTGAAGAAACGATGGATCGAAACATAGCACAAAATGACTCATTTTTGTGCAATTATTTAACTGCTTACGCCAAATACTCAGCGAGAAATAAAGGAATTAATGACAATTGTTATGTTGTATTATGTGATATAAAATGAATGACGCACTGTGTAATAAAGTACCTACTTAGGTCGTAGTATGTAAGTACATTGCTAACTATTATAGGTATAAGGAAATGGCAGTACATTTTACGATTTCAATCTACGGTTAAATCCTAAGCCTATAAAGAATATAGAAATAATTATCTAACTACAGTAAGAAATAGTCCATAAATAATGTCACCCAAATCATCCCTACCCACCCCTATGTCATCATGTTAACGTTGCGAAAACGGTTATCTTCAACATGGCGTGTGATCAATAACCGACTAGGCCCACTTACCCTATATCGAGGATATAATATTTATGGACGATTCCTGAAAGTGAAATTGTGATGTGGTTTCCGCTATTTCTGGATTTTGTTTCCTACTAGACGTTTATTTTTTATTTTAGTTTTGCATTTTCAGTCAGTGACAGTGATACTTCTTTTATGTGTACTGTACTACAAGTAGGTAATTACAGGCATGACGATACGATAGCATACGTGATAATTATTGTTATCAATCTCAAAGGCAGCAACATTTACAGGTTATTGAAAGAGTACGAATTAGCTGAAAATAATTGTCTGGGCAGTTCCAAAGTATACAAAAATATAGGTGCTTTCAACACACACGTACTTACTTACTACTTACTTACAGTAGTTACCAAGGCAAGTAGAATAATATTATTCTACTTGCCTTGAGTAGTTACGCGGTTTCACAGTAAAATGCATAATACCGTGTGCTATGCACCCAAAACTATACGTAATAATATTATAATCAATTTTTAGCTTTCCAAATCTATCATGAAATGGAGGACGCCATTAGTTTTCGAAGCTGTTGGCGTGATTTCTATGGTAATGTATTGTTATTGTAATTATTATGCTATATCTAATTTGATTTTTGTTTTCAATTAATTTGGGTAGCAATAGTAAACTATATTAAAGTAGGGTAAATAAATAGATATTATGAATGTAATACTTTTACAAATGATGATTTTGAATTCTATAATATAGTATATGTTAAATAATATCTATAGTTTATCTATTGCAGATGGTTTCCACTGTCATCCTTGTAATTTCCCTGACAACATTCCTCACAAATCTCGTTTCAGTTTCAAATTCTAATGTAAATTATTCCTGTGGGGAAACGTTCTTGAACGAAAGCTCACTACGTCCTTTAGTAGAAAATTCAAAAGAGAATCCACTCGGACTTGGAACCGGTCGTGCTGAAACTGCCGCAACTCAAACTACAAAAAACCCAATTGAAGACAAAACTCACAATTTTGTATTTTTTCTGACTACAATTAAGGCGGTCTCAATTATTTCTATAACTATTTCCTTTTTGCAATTTAATATGAGTGTGTATGCCCTTATGGGGAAAATGAAGGTAAAGTTATATTCTCTGCACAATTTTATAAAATATAATTAATCAAGTAAGGGGTCGTCCGTAAATGATGTGATTGAAATATCTGGAATTCTAGGACATTATAATATGAGCCCACTGCCCTGTCACCAGAATAATTATTTCCCAAATGGCTATATACCTGTAACATGGGATGTCATCAATATCCAGGTAGAAGCCCATTGACCCTACCTGTGACATTATTTATGGATGATCCCTTATGCAATTTATTGGTACGTAAAGTTAAGTAATTACCTACTTTTATTTGGTATAGTAATGTTTGCCTAAATTCTATTTGACTATACGTATAGACTGGAGGTTCATGCCATCGTTGGAAGGACTGGGCAGTATTTACAATTTTTAGCATTACAATTCACTTCGTATGCTTAATCGTTGTTGTGACCTCACATATGAAAATCGGTTTCGGTTTCGGATTTCTAAAGAATGGACCAGCTGCAGACATGTCTAATTGCAACAAAGGAGTGAGAGTTTCGGAAGGAAACGTAAATTTTATTCCAACTTTTTATGCTGGGCTCATTTCGCAGATCTTTGTGCATGGCTTGACCCTGTGTACGATTCTATCATTGACTGAAAATTTTGACAAAGATAATAAAAGGGATTACAAACCATTGTAGCCTGTTGAGGACCAGAGGGAAAATAGAGCCCCGGGAAATCATAAAGATATTTTGTTCGAGCAATTTATGTGCTACATTAAATTAAAACATTTTCTGTAATTTTAATCAAGGCCATTTCAATTTTGTTAAGAATAAAAGTGTCAGTCTATATTTTTCAAAATAGTTAGCATCACAATACATGCTTGAAGTTATAAAATCGTAATTCAATTAAAAATTTACTGAAGAAGATTATGAATCTTTTAAATCTAAAATACGTACATAAAAATAAAAAGTAAAATATAATTAATAATTAATCAATTATACAATTGGAGTCACAGTCTCAATAACGCTTGCCTTTTGGACCCAATAGGAGTAAGAACCGAGCATATAATTAATTAAAAAGATACGTAGGTACATATATATGTTAAGCATATGAATCAAAAATTAATTAGTTAATTTCCAGAACCCGACTTGTCTGGAAGAAACAGCGACAGCAGAAGCGAACCGGCCACATTAAAAAATCAATCATTGACTGAATGCAGGTTCGAAAAGTGAATCCACCCTCCCTGGGTGCGACGATTTCCAGTTTTGGATATTCATTTTTGTCTGGACCTGGAACTGTGTCTGCTTCCTCCATTATCAGCATTCTCTGAGAGATTGTCGGAATATCTACACTTTCCCCCGAAAAAGCTACGGCAAATTGTTGTATGATGAAGCAGTCGCTTTTTTCAAATCCCCTCACAGTGATTTCAACCTGTCGTTGGGAAAATTCAAAAGAAATTAATAATGATAGTATAATTTTAGCACCCATATGGGCATTAATTAATAAAAACTAGTAAATTTACTAACCGAGTTAATAGCTGGATGGCTTAAGTCTAACTCCACAAGAGCCTCGCTCCAACCCACATGGGGAGTGTCTGGTAGAAGACTAATTCTATTAGTATCCCATTTGGTTGGCCAAACGGTGATTTCCTTCACGAATCCCGGATGTTTTGTATACTTTGAATTTTTAAGAAGTCGGGCATAATATTTAATGTACAAGTAAGTATGAGGAACTCGTGTGACTCCCTCAAAAGTTTTTCTTAGCGATTGTCTCATTCGGTTTTGGGACTGGGGTAAGAAGCAGAGAAAGGGTCCTCTTAGCGTTTCTGGATTTCCCAACCAAGGTGGCAAAGTGCTTCTCCAAGTTGAGTCCTCCTTTGGATCTGGATGAAATCTGTATCCTTTATTTGACAGTTCTTCTAAACTTCTTACTTTATCTACTGTCAACAGAAAGTCTCCATTTCTTGATTCTAAGTCACTGACATCAGACATTTTTTTAAAAATTGGCTTCAACTTTAATGATAATGATTGTTGAATTCACAACTTTACACTCCAATTATTACTTTGTAAACTGGTTGTTTTTGAACTTTTATAGGGATATTAATTATGTGTCTCGTCGTTAGTTTGAAATACCACAAAAATAATTAAATCACGAAGAAAAGTATATGCATAAATTTTTAAAAATTGTGTAAGCAAAATGGCTCAGTTCTTTTGCCGATTTCTGGAGATATCTAATTCACGTTTTTTCAGTTTGATTAGTGATCTGACCTGACAGCCCAGTAAAAATGCCCAACTCTATATACTTGTGCTCGCAACTAGCAGTTTAACAGGCTTAAATTAAAGAAAGGTGCAAGTAAAAGGACTGGTTATTTACGAAATTAAAAAATAAGCTATGATTTCTTTTAAATAGGTATTTACATTTGAGCCTAAAAGGTTCTTAGGCAAATTTAGCTGTCCCATAGTTATGTACATATAATGAGTACACAGGGGTGCACACAAATTATATACAATATTTAAATTCACAGACCAAGGTTTCTTTAACATGTAAGTACAGACATTATATTAAAAAATAGTTTTTATAAAATTAGAATATTCCGCCTCCTAACCTTGTATATTGTATAGGCAATTATATTAAACGATAGTTTATTGGTAGCTTCAAGAAACATATATAAATGAAAGGATAATATAGGTGACATATCCACGGGACAGTGGAACTGTGACTGACACAGTCACTGTCAAGAACCACGGAACCAGCAGCAGTGCCATGAAGCTTTTACACAGCATCATCATCCGGCATTTCATGAGTGAACAGTAAACAGTAGCTGCCAACTTATGCTGGAAGTAGCTAGAGAAGATTTTGAGATCCACTTAAAAATGACAAATACTACAATAATTATAAACTAAATTAATTATTCGTTACTAATCGTAAGAATGCAATATAATGATGGTTATCTAATTCCTATACGCATATGATTAACCATTATTTTAGTGAAGCTTAGAAAATCCGAGACTTTATTTATCTGCTATTTTTATTTATGTCCTACAGTCCTACAGTCAGTATGTCCCTATTGAGGATTTCTGGTTCGGGTTTGGCCAATTAAACGTACGTTTTGTGCGTGATGGTTGGCTGACATGCTAAAGTTAAGTGAACTGGTATATTTGGTTATTACATACCTACGTAATAAGAATAAGCAACATGCCGATTAGCCGATCTGCTGCCTGCCGAATCAATTAATACATTATTAAGGGCTCGTGATTTCTAACCAAATGCATTTCATGCCCGTCACATTCGCATTTTCGTCCGTGGATGTGTTATTAGCAGTTAAAATTACTTACGATTTATTCCATTAATTTGTTTAAAAATACGGTACCATAAGCTTTTCCATATTAATATTTTTAAAAAATTTATGTAACAACGTCTACCATTCAATTTTTAAACAAACAAATGAAATGATCAATCGATAAGTCGATTGCAATTTGGTAAAATTATTGCAGACACAAAAAATGGGTAATATCTGTATTACGTCAGACATCTTTTTCATATTGAATTATGTATTCAGGAAATGTTCGAAATTGAAACCACATTCACAAAGACATTCAAACTGCTAGACTGCCTGGTCCCCCCGAATCCCCCGAAGTTGACCCACTAAGCGATGCGATTCTTCGCTATACAATTATTATACAAATAAACAAAACAAAATAAAGATTAAAATGACGTGAGAAATTCTTTTGTTAGTTGTTGTTGTTCTAATATAAATGTATAATTATCGTATAAAAATAATTCCAGGCTGGATAAGGATTAGCTTACTTAAGAGCAACCAGCTGTTGCATGAGATCATCCCTTCCCTCAGTGGAAATAATAGCAGCGCTACTCTCTCGCCTGCTCTCATGTCTTCGATGTTCCTGCTGTTGCAGCGTCTCCCAAAATTGAATTTGATTCAAAAAAATTCTCATTAAACGAGCCTGCTCCAACGGGTCATCCTCTTGACTCACAAAGTACAGTTGGTAAGGATGAAAATGTGGATTATTTAATTCCAATTCCTTGGCACGCTTTGTTTTTCGCTCGTAGTCAGCCAGCAACTGTGTAAAACAAAAAGATATGCAGTGAAGTAGCTTCCACATTCCAGGCAAATGTACACTTCCTGCACAATATTCACACCCTTGCGTTGGTAACAATATAATTAAATCATTTACTTTATACCTATTTATAATTAAGAAGTTATGCACATACCAATGCAACAAGACATACAAATCTGGCATGCAAAAAGATTAATTCTTAAATAACATGTTTTTACACAATTAAAAATTAATATTATCTCACAACAAACGCTTAAGGTAGAAAAACAATAATTTTATTACATTTTCAAGAGCATCGTCAATGATAAGATCTTGATCTTCCTCCTCGTCATTATTGAAAGCGGGTGGAATAGGTTCATTTATACCTTGATCTTGATCTGCCCTTTGATCTTCCGGGGAGGGTGGTACTTGATTTGGTCCTGCTGCTCCACTCAAAGGTATCCCATTCTCTTGAATTTCCATTACCCAGGTTAAAATTGATTAAATCACAACTGTGACTTTTGCAATAGGGTGAGATAAAAAACAGTTATGGAGGGAAGAGGGTAAGCCTTTTAAAGACAATAAACTAACAAATTATGAATTACACTCAACTTATTAAGGCCTCGCCTGAATACTTCAATTTACAATCGAAATCGATTATACAATTGATTCTTGACCTTAAAAAAAATCTAAAAATTCAGCCTCAAGTTGACAACTACGTCGCCCATACACCATAAGCAATAAGAATTAGCTAATGTTAGATTAACTCAAAACAGCATTTGAGATTTTCGAATAAGAGCTTTAAGCCTTCCACAAACAAATGGTGTTTAAACCCCGAAGTCCCACGAACGGCTATTAAAAGGATAAGGATGGCACCTTGACCCGGCTCAAATTCACATTAATTTTTTATTGACATTGGTGATCTATTAGTTGTGTTGTGAGGGGAGGAAATATGGAAATTCCGGGACACGACAAGGCGACGGCGGCAGTAATAAAGCACATATAGCTATTAGAATCCCTAGTTATCTCGCTTCCTATGTTTCCCGTGCACATTAAAAAGTGTGTCCAGAGTCCAGTATTGAAATGAAATTGCGGTGGCGCTGGTGTTCCTTGGATCAAACAGGCCCAGCCCAGCCCAGCCTAACCATTGAATTCAAACGAGGCAGATGTAGTTTGAAGATTCATTGATTAATTACGGCACTAATGGCTTAATTGATTGTCTCAAATGAGGTTAAACAGTTAAGCAGATATATTGTCTTTCATTTGGGATGTTTTTCAAAATAATTATGAGCTCCTGGAGTCTGTGCGAAGGAAAAATAAAAAAACAGATTTTCATCCTTTTGCAAAAGCATAGAAAAAACTTACTCTATCACTTTCTGTCAATGCATCAGCATTCAGCATATAGCCAATTCAAAGTAGTTGGTGGGATTCCTGCCTGCTGTAGATTGGTTGTCTCTTTTCCCGCCGGCTACTTTGAATTGGCTATATGCTGATGGATTGACAGAAAGTCATAGAATACGTTTTTTCGATGCTTTAGCAAAAGGATGAAAATCTTAATTTTTATTTTCCCTTCGTACTCGTACAGACTCCAGGAGCTCATAATTATTTTGAAAAACATCCCAAATGGAAGACAGCGGCGGATCCAGAGGGGGGGGGGGCTAGGGAGCTTTAGCCCCCCCCCCCAGAAGGAGATTTTTTCACATTGCAGGGATACGAGCGGCCATTTTCAATATGGTGGCTTAACATTGTTAGCCCCCCCCCAGACAAAATTCCTGGATCCGGCTCTGATGGAAGACAATATTATATCTGCTTAAACTGTTTACCATTTGAGACAATCAATTTCCATCTGCCCCGTTTGAATGCATGGATAGGCTGGGCCTGTTTGATCCAAGCATAAGATGCTGTGGCATCTGAGGGATATTTCAATACTGGACACACATAGCATATTGCCATTGTAGGGACTACTAGTATACAGGCTATGGTAAGCAGTACGACTACGACAACGACTGTACGAGACGAGGGGAGAGGCATACACTACGTCAATTACTGCAGTGGGTCGTGGTTTTTCAAGACAATGATGTGCCATGTTAAAGATAATCATTTTACGCAATGGCTAATAAAGGTTCTGACAAAAGAGATACATGTGTCCAAAATTTTCAAAAAACATTTCTGACGTAGTATGTTTCTTTCCCGACTAATCCCTACATTCCCTACGTCATAATGCCGAATGCCGAGATATGCCTTGGATTTCTAGTATTTCTTTAAGCGCCATTTCGATCATTATCTAACCCAAACCATAGATTATGATTGCCCCTCCAATTTTAAAATACATTGCTTGCAATCAATGCAGTCGGAGTCGGAGTCATTGCTGGGAAAGGCCACAAATGATGTCATCAGAAAAAGTGAGTTTTAGGACCGACCGACTCTCTTGTCATCAATGATCATTTTTAAGCCAATGAGGGACCCACCCAAATATATGATATCATCTATAACATCCATATATTTTCAATGGCATGCCCCTGCCTATACCGCCGCATTTAAATGATACACCAGTGTGGCCGTGAAAAATTGTAATAATTATTAAATTATAAATATAAACTAAACAAGTATTTAAGGTTAATTTGAAAAAAATCATTATGATATCATTTAACACAGCAGGGACTGACCGTATGTGTCATAGTTTGTCATAAATCCGCGTATGACCGACCGTATAAACTGATGACATCATTTGTGGCCTTCCCCCGATTAAATTACAATCTTTCAATTTCCGAATCGGACTTCGGAATATCCGAATTGCGGAACCCGCCCGATGATTTCCTATCTCCTGCTGCTAATAAAAGTCTGAATCCGTAATACATACCCGTATTATCTTCCATCTTCACTAGTCAGTTTTGTCAGACTAAATTAGTAAGATTAACAGTTTCTGTTCATTCGTTCAGTCCTTCCCTCCTTCCAGCTCACAGTTGGCATTTGGACCTCGCCTCGGATTCCTAATTCCTACATTTGTTCCAGTAGACCAGCAGGGACCAGGGCTACCAGCCTACCAGTCGGTACCAGACCACCAGCAACCAGACGTGCTATCCTATTAATTATTAATATATACTTCGAATTGCATAGAATTTGTACTTAATTTCCCTTGATGGCGGATGGCGGATGATGGAAATAGATAGTTAGTGAATCAAGCCAGTCAAGGTTTGTTGAAGCATTTTCATTTTATTATTGTATTTTTGATGCATTTGGCATTGAATTCACACTTTTATGACTTATGTTTAACTGTCAACTGTAGATTGCTTATTATTCACTTCTGTCGATCTTGTGTGTTTATTATGATTACTTCATTTTTAATTTAACCTGTTCTGGTTGTAAATTCAAAAATGGGCTTCTCACTGTCAAATGTTGACTGTTGACTGTCAGACTGTAAGTTTCAGAAAATTATGATTTCGGAATAAGAACGAGACTCAACTTCAGCATTCAGTGTTCAGGATTTTTAATGCTGTTTTAATATGGATTACAGCGATTACACCATTAATATCATCAACATCAACCATAAATTACATGTGCATGTACGATGTACGTACAAAACGTACCTAACTATACGTACCTTCAACGTTCCACTTTATTACTCCGTGTCCCTGGATGCATTTTAACTGTTTGTGATTCAGTCTGAGTCCCCAGTTGTCCAGTACCGGCGGTATTTTGATCTAGTTTGTTCTTTGTCATTGTTTTTGGCCACGCTCACTACTCACTGACTACGGAAATTAACAAATGGCTTGTAAACTGTAGTCAGCAGTTGACAGTCGACAGTCAGTCAGTGCATAGGACGAGTCTATGTCATTATGTGTCATATTAGACATAATATATAATTATATATAATATGTGTGATTTTTTTCATAGATATAAGTATTCGAATACATGGAACTGCAAATTGTACCAGTGTTAGTAGGTTGGTACTGTGGATAGTTGTGTTTTCTAGTCGCACTCGATTTTCCTCCGTTTTCTGTAAAGCGTTTAATGACATTTGACGTTGGTATTCGTAAAAAAAATGCTGTAACGGAAGCATATTGCTAGAACTTGTGCCAGTCTGAAGTCTGAAACCTGATCTATGGATTTTGAAAATTTTTCAGAAGGTGCTGATTCTCCTTTGACGTTGTGTTAGTATAAACGGAAGTTGGAAGTAAGTAGTGAAGTTTTCAAAGTTTTTTTACTTTGAGTCAAACTTTTTTTGTCCATCCGCTTCCGCTATCATGTCGTCTTTGCCAAGCCGAACAGACATTTTTTCGATGCCACAGCCGTTTTCAAAAGTGGGTACGATCGGGCAAAGGTAACATTCAAATATAAAATACTTGTGACTTATTGTAGTTACCTATTTTAGTATACGCAAATTTAATCATGTCGTTAATTGTTGATTTTTGTAATTTTTTTGGGAAGTATACTTGCATTATTTATGTCGTTTGCTTTTCACATACATTACAACTTCGTAATTATTGTAGCTACAAGGAATTATGAGCTATGCCTTGTTTAATTTTTTGTAGTTTATATTTTGATTATTTGAACAAATCTTCAGTGTAACGATGTGACCAATATAGGTGCAAGATTTATTAATCTAGGTCTAGGTATATTCAATGTCGATAACTTACAGCATTCAACTGGAAGCGAACATGGCTCGCTTGGAACTGAAAAATGAAAAACTACCTGTTTATATGTACGTCGTACAGTTCTCAACAAATGAATCTGAATGTATTCGTCGTAAAGTTGTTGAAGCAATCCTTTCAAGCTATGAAGTTCATGGCCATTACGCGTATGATGGTTCCATTATTTTTCTCCCCTCGAAAGTTCTTCCAAGAAATGTAATTCATGATTTTTCTATATTAGGTTCTATTTTCTTTAATTAGAAAACTTTATTTTACAAATTAAAATTAAATGGCTGGACGACTTATTTTGTGTTAAGTTAAGAGGATTGTGTGTGTAGGTTTTAATGATGTAGTCGATATAAAAATACATGTTTTTATTGTAGACAACAAAGTTTAAAATTGAACAGTCACAAGCAAGCAAGGAAGGAACCAAAAAATTCGTTCAAGGAAAAATTATATATAGGGGAAAAACTACATTAGTTCGTAGTGTGAAACTATTGAAGTACTTAGCATCGTCACTTCCAAAATTCTTAGGATATGAGCCATTTCATCGGGTTTATTATGATCCAGCTACTTGTCGAAAAATACCTCGTTCCGAGTAAGTAAAAACAAAAAAGAATATTGAAAGGCAATCATTCTTGCAAAATATACGAAATCACATAATAAATGAAACATTTATTTACGTAATTCCCTTTAAGTCTTGAAGTCTTTGGAGCTTTTCGGGTCCGCCTGGCACAGACTGAAATTTTCCCTATGATAATTTTGGACGTCACTCATTGTATTCGACGAACACAAAAGATATCTGAAATTTTGTATGTTTGTGAAGTTTGTCCATATCGTCTGTGAAAAACCAAAATGACCCATATCCAATTTAAGCTAGAATCAAAATGAGCTATGTCATAAAAACAAAATGGGAAATGCGCGTAAAATGTTATTTGAGAGTTTTTGAAAAGTGTAAAATGTTCTAATAACGTGTTTTTGGAAAGGTGTAAAATGTTTTATTTACATGTTTTTGTTAAGTGCAAAATTTTCTATTTAAATAATTTCAAGACATATATCAATATTTTTATAGATAGTGAATACTGTTTTTATCTAAACATGGATTTGGGTCATTTTGGTTCTTCACGATATCTTTATATTTAATGTAGTTAATACTTTATTACTTAAAAAATAGCTGACTTAGGAATCGTAAATTGGTAATTTTTTTTATGAACTGCTTTAACCTAAGTGAAATGCTTATATTTGCTTGTTTTTTTTCCAATCTTGCCGAAACATTGGTACACAATTTATTTCAACGTAAAGTAAGAAGGTCGTGATGGAATGTAAAAGGATTGACGGGCTCGATACTAATGATTTGGAAGGTTTTAAAAATTCATGTTTGCAAAAATCAATCGTCAACGATGAGAAGAATGAAGTGGTTCACATTGGTGATGTTTCTTGGACTCTGAAAGAGGGTGTCAGTAAACAGAACGTACATTAATTTTATTTGTTAAATTTTTAAAAATTATAAACACATAAATAGCCATCTCTCTATAATAAAGCTGATGATTTTAAATTTCAAATAATATACCTTGCAGGATGTCGTTCCATTACTGTGGATCTGGACTCGTGCTAATCGCATCCTTAAGCAATTGGACAATAAGAACAATGAAATATGCATATCAGCCGATGCAAGTGACTACCGAATGCTTGCTACTAGAAATGGCATTGCAATAACTCCATATGAGAAATCAGCGATTACGGATTTCGTTAAAATCTCACCTAATTTGAGAGCAACAAGTATTCTTCGTTTCTTGCAATTAGCACAGTGTAAGCCAAGTTACTTTAATCACCATGCTTTCGTGACCAATTCGGAACTTTTATGTGCGTAACTTCTTATAGTTAGTACGTTCCGTCTTCCCTGGATAATAATTCTATTAGTCAAAAATTATATCATGGATTTCTTAAAATCCTTTTTTCATAAAATCCTTGATTTTCTAAAAGCTTGAGAAACAGTGCTTATAATCAGGGCCGGATAATGTGTCCAGTGCAGGCAGCCCTCGCTGCCTGAATTTTCAGGAAACATGTAAATGGAACTTTTTGCACTTTTCAAAAACATGCAAATTAATCATTTTGTACATGTCAAAAACATGTAAATAGAACATTGAGCTTTTTTCAGAATCAAGTAAATAAAATATTTTAAACCTTAAATTAAAAAAAATGTCAGTACAACATTTTTGTTTACAAAAAAATTTTAATTTAATCAAAATGGTGGTTTTTGCTTGGAAACAAAGTTGCTGCCTAAAAGTAATTCCTTCGTCCGGTCCTGCTTATAATTTATTATGATTAATTTGTTTAAATATAGTAGGTAGTAATAATTTTTTTTGTGTTTAATAATAATGGTATTTGGTATTTTAAGGCATGAATGATGTGTTTTACTGTAGGCCTTTATTTTAGGCAAACTGCGTGGGCACAATTTGTTGTCAATTGTTTGTTAATGTTCATGTTTATTTTTTTGATTTTGCCTTACAGCAAACGCGGAAATCCAAAGAATGTTAAATCCGTGGAAAATAAGCATTGCTACCAAATTGACCTCAACTCCAGCCCGGGTCTTGCCTCCGCCTTTCATTGAATTTGGAGGAGGTGTTATTACTAAAGCCTCCAAAATATTGTGGAATACAAAAACAGAAGCTGCAAATCAGAAGTTTTATAACACTGTAAGTAGATGATCAGTATCACAAGGATCAGGCATGTATTTAAAATTTTACATTTGATTCTGGAGCATAATTAAGTCCTAATTGATTTGTATTTTAAACACCTTTTAATCAGTTGATGATGATCTTCTTAGGTTGATTTTGATTCGTGGCTTGTATTTTGTACAAAGACGGATAAAAACCTTGGCACCAAATTAGTATCCTCAATGACTTTTGAAAGTCGGCGATTTGGCCTCCAGGTGAACCGTTGTAGTGTCGTTTGTGTCCCTGTTAAGAAGAAACAAGCTGTGGTGGAAGCCTTCAGAGAGAAAATGTCAAGTGAAATTAATTCTTGTGTATGTGAATTGTGTCGATGTCTACGTACATATTTTACAAGTTCTTTAAATGTTCCAAGAACTAAAGTTTTAGTATTTATATCAGTTCGCGTTTAGTTTCTTTGCCATTCTTTTTAGAGCTTAAAACATTTTTGCTATATGTATAGATAGCCAAATCCAAACTAATGATAATTTGTATGTTTCAGATACAATTTGTGATTGTGATCCTGCCGGAAATGAAGTCTGTAAGTGAAGGGAAAGAATTGTATACACATCTCAAAAGACTTTGTTTAACGGATCGTGTTGTGGTTTCTCAGATGATAAATAGCAAAACACTCCGAATCAAGTCTAATAATCCACGTCTGTGGGATGTTCTAGTTTGTAGCATTCTGTCAAGTGTGAATTGCAAATTGGGCGCACCTCTGTGGTCTGTTCAAGTTCCATTGCCAGCGGTACGATTTTTGTGTGATATAAGTATAATAATTGACAATTGATACGCACTTTAGAATTAAGTACCGTCTCAGACGGTTAAAATGCCATGCACTACTTAATTGTTAGTATGTGAGTAAAAGAAACGTTGAGTCTTGAAATTTTTTGCAATTGGAATTATTGCAGGAAGAAAAAGTCATGTTTGTGGGAATGGACGTATGGCATGACAATCTTAAGGAATCACATTCAATTGGAGCTCTGATATGTTCACTGGACACCCGTATACACAAAGTCTACTCGATGGCCTTTAGGCATGAATGGCATCAAGAAATCTTTAATAATTTGTATCCAAGTTTCTTAATAGCTTTGAAAGCTTTTATCGAAGTAAAATAAATAGTCATTATGTCATAGTAATATAAGAAACAAATCATTAAGTATTTTATCACTTCCATTAATTTTCTTAGAACTTTGAATTTTTGGAGTATAAACGTTATAAATCCTTTTGAATTTTAATAGGTAAATGAGCAGCTCCCTGATAGAATAATAATTTATCGTGATGGTGTCCTTCGAAGAGAATACGATCAGGTTCTGGAACATGAGTTGAAACAGTTCCTAGATGCTATTGATTTTATGTATGATGGAGTCAGACCCCATATTTCCTTAATAATTGTACAGAAGCGAGTTTACGAACGTTTTTTTGTTAAGGGGAATAATGTAAGTTGCTTCAGTACCTTCTACTGTCTTACATATATTTGCATAATAATACATTCATGCTATAAGTACTCACATAGTTGCTTGGATTTTGTGTTTTCATTTCCGGTAGGGTCGAACTATATGTTTTATATCCTTTTTTCTTTGTACTTATTAGAAAAACGCTTACTTCAATCCTCCCGTGGGCACAGTAGTGGACCATGATTTGACTAGAAAAAAATGCTTTGATTTTTTCCTTATAACAAAGTACAAGACCAAGGTAAACGACAGGAAGGAAAGGGACGATATAATTAGGCAACGGCATTGTCGTTGCTTGCAAGGCTAATTACGTGTATTGTATTCGATAAAAAAAATAAGAACGTCGTCTGTGAAGAACCAAAATGACCCATATCAAATTTAAGCTAGAGTCAAACAAAATGAGCTATGTTATAAAAACAAAATGATAAACATGCGTAAAATGTTAATTACGAGTATTTGAAAAGTGTAAATTGTTCTAATTGCATGTTTTTAAAAAGTTCAAAATGTTCTAATTACATGTTTTTAAAAAGTGTAAAATGTTCTATTTACATGTTTTGTAAAAGTGTAAAATATTCTATTTAAATGCTTTCAAGGTATGTTTTAATATTTTTGTAGATAGTGGATAATGTTTTTAATTAGGTAAAAATGGATATGCGTCAATTTGGTTTTTCACAGGCGATATGATATGTTGTCGACAGTAATATTTGCTAGGGCCTTTTTGCTTCGTTTGATTTTTGATTTTTACTAGCTATTAAATGTTTCTGTTTTATTTTATATAGGGTACAACAGTTCCCACGCATTATGTATTGATCTACGACAACTCAAACCTTGATGCCGATACCCTTCAGATGATTACAAATGCTGTCTGTTACTCATATTTCAATTGGCCGGGAAGTTTCTATGTACCTTCGATTATTCAGGTAGCCTGTCTAATAACATCAAAATTTTACAAACTTTTCAAAGTTTCAATCACCAATTTTTGCGTACTAAAAATTGTAAATCCAAAACTGTAAGCAATTGTAGGCATGGAATACAAAATAAATTGCGTCTTTGCTTTGTAGTACGCACACAAGCTGGCATCGTTTGTCGGAAGATGTGGAGTTGTACCGCCTGCCCAACTTTCAAAGCAACTTCATTTTTTGTGACCTGCTAAAATCAAAATGTGATTGATCGGAGCCAATCAGCTTGAACTGGGATTTTTGATGTGTTTTTGATTTACGTGAATCAGCTAAGTATGTACTTGTACTGCATTCTTATTGTGTAGAATGGAGTTTTAGTTTTACTTTTAATGGACTTGCACTTCGTATAATGAGTAGCATTGTGTAGGTATTTTCAGTTTGTTTCTGCGTAATTTACTTTATTCATAATGTTATCTATAATAATGTATACATGTATCAAATGAAGGGAATACCTACATATATGCATAGTTTAGTGAACTTCGTATATACTGTACAGGTAGATTGAGTGGATTGAACTGAATATAAGTAACAAGCATGCATACAATTGTTCCTGGCTTGTTACACTACATTTACAAATGTAATCTTAAGTGTAGATTTATGAAGGCAATTTAAAAATTAAAATTATTAGAGTTCAACTTTCCGCTAGGGAATCGCATAGATTTAATTAATGCTAAATTTAGAATTTAAATTGCAAAAACTTCATTGTAAGCATGCATATAGGTGTTAAGAAGTAGACTGCTGTATTTCATGCAGTCTCAAGTTACTATGTTATTGAAAAGACTTGGTTCATTCACCACAACCGGCAACTATTTGGCATATAATGTAAAACGGGTATTTGTTATATTTAGGAAAACATGCCTGGAAGCTCAGATAGTTTGAATCTTATATGTATATTAAAATAGTAGTAGTAATTCATAGTTTTTGTTAAATACATATAGTTCTAATCATAAGTAATTATGTATATTATATTATGCTTCGTTTCGTTTATTGGGGAATTAAGTTTTGTAATCCAAGCGGGATTTCTAATGATAAAAGGTGCTATGAACTATTTTTGACCTTTGATTTGCAATACTCGTGCCGTTCCCATTTTTATTATTGTAAAAATTCATTATTTGGCTTTTAGGATTTTTTTAAAGTCATAACTTGTAATAATGTCCAAGTTCACAAACTTGTTGCAAAATATTTTGATGTTTTTGTATTTTTGGATACGCTATAATACGTTTAACTACAGCATCTTTTATGATATTGAGCCTTTCTATTACGTACTTCATGTAACACTAATGAATTGACAATTATTTTTTTAACAGCTACATACAAATTAAATGTAACTCTAAGTGCTAAAACTTTGAACTTACACATTTCAATTTTGTCTTAAGTGAGTCAGTTGCAATAATTTTACTAAAACTGTTGCGTCACGTATTCGATCGGTGCAGCAAAATTTTGTGAATCTCTACAGTTACAAGTTTGAAAAGCAGCACTCTACTTCGTAATACTGCTAATCGTAGAGCTAATCTCTTGTTGGATTGTAGCTATAAGTAGTTGTAGTGTTGCAAATTGCAAAGGAAACAAAAATCAAAAATTGAAAAAAATGTAATGCATGACATGGGGTGGGTATGGCGAAAATCCTCTACATTGTAATGACTTAAGTAGGTATGCTTTTTTTCGTAATGATTATCCCTACCGCACCGCGATGTATAATTTTATTTCATATTTATTATCAGTAAGTACAACATATTATGTATCGTACTTTTTCTATAAGGTATTAATATCACTCTCTTAATTCAGTTCATTTTACTTTATTGTACTAATTGAGTGGCTTCCTTGCATGGTTGGCCTTCTGCGCAATGATTTGTGTTTCTTCTGGTCTCAAGTGTGAATTAGTTTGATATTAAGTCCATTTTTGGTGAAAGTATATGTGTATGTCGGATATTTATTTAATTAAAAGATGTAGATATTTAGATATGAAGGATCAGATCAGGCAATATTTCCATTACACATATTGCATATATATTGTACTACAATTTTTACGTTATAATATATATCTGAGAATGACGAGTGTAACGTAACTTTTCAATTTCTGTGCAATTTCCTAATCATAAAGAATTAAAAGAAAATCCTAAGTTTGTAAGTAAGTGTGCATAATTGCTAATACGAAGTGCTCAAGTGCTGTACTGTATTATGCATTTAGTTTGCACTGCAGTAGTACATCAATTATCTGGGTTACGGAGCTACCACAAAATATTAAAAAATGTTAACACATTCTATGTTTTATTTTAACGGTTGAAACTCTAGTTTTTACAGTACGCAATCCCAGACAGATACAAGACAGAAGATAAAATTTAGCTTAAAATAAATTTTAATTACTTTTTCCAAGTATTATCGTGTTGTACATTAATAGAGCAGAATATATTATAGTGAGGCTCAAAATTCAAAATTTAATTTGGATGAAATAAAATTGCAGATCATAGTATTGGATTTCTGAACCGGAAATACGTACGTACCTTACGTTACTTACGTCCCTATGCTCGCAATATGTGTAGTGTTTTTGAGGTTTTACGTATGACTTACTTAATCACATAAATATTATAATAAAAAAAGAATAAAAAGTTGGATCAAAAATCAAATACAGACCTGCTTATGATATATCTCTTTATCTATATATATATTTAATTGTGTACGTAAGATAAATATATATGCCATAATTTCGTAATTAATTCCTTCCGTGATCCTTATAGAGTTTGAGCAAGTGATCATAATATACTATTTTTAATATAATAACTATAATCATACTTGTATCAGTAGTTTAGTTAAATCTACGGTCATCGTGATTGTTATCTCGCCGTGTTTCTTTCAACGAAATAAAGAGGAGAAAAAAAACTAAGCAAAATTGTATCTATATTTTTTCTTCACGAAGTCAGATTACATACTATACACACTTGTTGTCGGAGAGTCATATATTATTAACAGTGATTCTGTAGAGCATGAGACTTTGGCTTCACACCTAATAAATTTATTAATTCTTATTTTCATTTTTATTTTAGTGGGAATTACAGGAAAATGTTGTGGAGCACAGCACACATGTTTTTACGCTCGACTAATTAAGCATGTTATGTTTTTGATTTTTGATGCAATTATCTGCAGTATAATGTTAACGCTTATCTATCACTTGCAGTGCAGTCTACGTCTACACTACTATACTACACGTGTATGTTATATACAGTATAGGCAATTGATATAGTTCTTCGATCGTCTTATGTGCTATGCTTTAAAATAGTTATAGAATAAAAAATGATGGTTGTATAGGAGAATTAAAAAGCGTGAAATAATATTTTTATTTAGTTTCTTCATCTCTAAGAGTGCGTTAATGTGGAATGCTGTTGAGAATGCAGCTGTCTAGTCTAAAGTCCAGCACAGTTGCAATAATGCAATATATTAAAAATACATAATATACTTATATACTTAAGCCATAGACTCATATCTCACACATTCAACCTAAATGTAAATGTCGATTGTGGATACTGATATCAGTAATAATAATTCTATTTGAAGTTACTTCGTTTTTTTATTGTATGATCTCTTTTACTCACAATCTGTATAAAACTATTATATTTTAACCGTGTATTGTGTAATTTATTATTTAAAAAATATGAAGACAAGTGTATATAGGTACCTAAGAATTCATATTATAAAGTTGGTAGGTTTTGTACTAAAATAATATAGAACAACTATAAGTTAATTACACCTGTCTTCTTATACCTCATTCATTTGTATAATATGTATACCATATGCGGATGGAGTACATATATTTTCTTTAAATGTTATTTCGTGGGTGGCTGTAAGTACGCAATGAGAATTAATCGGTCGGCCAATTTTAGCCACAAGTTCCTCCGTATATAAATTCTCGCTCATTCTCCATCAACAATCAGTCTCATTCCTTCCTTTCATTTGTTTACTACAACAACAAACCAACAATTCAATTTTAAACTCCTTTTTTGGGATTTTCTATCGAATTTTCTAATATCAACATGATGAAGCTTGTGAGTTCAAATTTTGAATTAGTTTAATTTCAAAGTTTTAAAAATATTACCTGCCTACATTATTATATAGTTGTAATTTCAGAAAATTGTACCTCCGTTATTTAACTGTAATTGCGAAAATAATTTAAATTTTGTGATTTTTTATTTACCATCATAGTTGGTCATTCTTGCCCTCTGCGCTGTTGCCTATGGTGGCTATGCTGGACATGGTCATGGACATGGTCACGGTGGACATGGCTATGGTCATGGTGGACACGTTGCCCACGGATATGGACATGGTGGTCATGGAGGATATGGACAAGGCTGGAGACAATATAACGGATGGGCTAATGTTAACTCTCATCAAACACCCTACAGTTACAACTTCGGGGTGAGAATAATTAATTGACTAATAAATTAGCAATATAATCTGTTGAATTTGAATTTCCTATAATAGTTTATTATTTAATTAACTTATAACATTTCAAGTTTGTCAGTAATTCCTATAATTACATATTTCTGTAATTCCAACTTTTATATTATATCATTATAGCTCCAAGAGTCTGGCAAGGGCTACAACAAATATGTCTGGCAAGGAGCTGATACTCACCACGTGACCCCAGTCAAGACCTATGGACATGGTCACGGATACCACGGTTAATTTTGACCCGTCATCGCATCGCTTTTTTAACGTTTTAATTTAAACTAAATGGACCAACCAACTAGGGAACTCCCCGATCGTTATAACAACAGCAAAAGGAATAGATCGAGAGTAACCAGCCAATTTTAGTCAAAAATTGAGTCACCTCCATTCCAATGCAGATTATATATAGGATTACTTCTTTAATTAATACAATAAGCTTACTATTAGAATTCAACATTACCCACCCTCAAATGTATTCGTTCGTTTCATTTTCGTTTTTTGTACTATTGTTAAATTGTACGACATTTTATTTTTGTTTATTAATAATACCAAAAACAATTATGTAGTCACATTGATTCAGAAGCGCACAATCATTCTCTACGAAGCAAAAATGTGAAAGAAATAAAATTAAATGTTGCCAAAAATACGAGAATTTCTTTACGATTTACTTACTTTTGCATATTCTGAGCTTCCTTCCTTTCGTATAAAGCTTGCATTGAAAGCGTTATTTACTGTAAAAGTATAAATCCTTCCTAATCATGTTTTTATTTTTGCCAAGTTGCCCAAGTACAGGGCAAACTAAGTAAGGGCGATTGTATCTTTTAGATTATAAATACTACGCTTATAGGCATCGCATCGAGTTGACAAAAAGCATACTAAAGCGTCCTAAAAATTACAAATTAGTTTATTTTAACCAATTGGACCTGAAAAGTAATCATTGCATGATAAATGATAATATAATAGCATGCTAGGGCAGAGGATGTCTTTCCTACGCATTATAATTTCGTACAAAAGGAGTGCTAATGCTAGAACCAACTTCGATGTCGATCTTGTTGTGGAATGATATGATATATGAACATGCTAGTGTATACTCTAAACGCAGAGTACACATTTATAGATAAGTACGTAGAAACTACGCATTACGCATGGATATTACTATGGTTCGTGAAAAAGCTGAAAGTCATTTAAAGTAATTTTAACGCATAATGCTGTGTGGTGCATATTGTACAAGTACCTAACCAGTACTTACGTACGTAGTTACATAACAGTTACAGATATTCCGTTCTGACTTTGAGTTTTGAACCTTTATCGACAACGGAAGAGAATGCGGCGACAGTCATCATTAAATGTAAGTAATGTAGAAGTACTTAGATAATTATAATCCTTAAATACACGTACCATTTTTTGCAACTTTATTTCAATATTATATCATTATACAATCACAAAAACAACTTTATAGAACTGACAATAATAATTTCTGCACATGCTCCCAAATCTTACCTTTGAGTCTGATTTTCATTTTTTAGAAAGTGAAATACCGAATTATGAAGTATAATCAAGATATTTTACTTTATATCCCAAGATTTCTTTACAAATAGAGCAGGAAATTAAATTTACAATTTTCAGGAGCCTCCACAAACAGTAAACAGTTACGGCAAAATATAATTGTGTTGCTTAATACATACTACTATGATCCTACTAATACTAAACTAACACTTTCAACGATTGATAAAGAAAACTAAGTAACTAAGTACATAACTATAATGCTTTGTTATTTTTGTGATTCATACGACTTCGAAGCACATACACGCTGAATTATTTCAATTTCATCTTCAATGGCCTATGTTTATTTTAAGTCCATTATTTGGTCATCATTCAATATTATAATCAATGAATTTTAATTACTTATATTACCGGATTACTAAAACTAATTTATTCTACGAGTCTTGGAAAAAACTTATCGAAAGTCTAATATCTGTACTGCAAAATACTAAATCCAAAATTTAGAATCGCTACTGCTACATATTCATTAATGCAATTTGTCAATTTGAAATCAAGCCTTCCAAGAAAATGTTTTTGTTGAATACATGTTATATTATAGTCAAAATAAAAATACGCAATTCTACCTGTATAAGTTGCCCAGTATGCAGGGTCAAAAATAAAGTATAACAAAGTGTTTTAAGAAAAAAAAATAAAGTGAATCAAGTAATCTAATTCTCTTTTGATGTCATGGACTATTATCATTCCCAATGTTCAAACTGATCGGCGACCACTTTGCGGTTTCAGAGACTGCGACTGTAACTCCGACGATGATGATGTTGAAGCCTCTTCAGTATCAGGAATGGTATTGCTTATTTGATACGTCATTTGATCCGGTACTTTTCTCACCTTTTCACGAACAACAAAGAACGGAATAAAACAACATATTTATAATGCACATGCATTTTACCGGGTTTCCTGCATTAAAACGAGCTACTAGTGCTATGTCTACTGTCACTGATATTTGGCATCCTCACAAATTCAAAATATTTTATTCCTAATCTTAATTAAGCATATAAATTAAACATAAGTAAGAAGTAAGAATAGTAAGAAAGTAACTACAACCAATGAATACAGCAATAATTTAGACGATACTAGAATGTATTATGCTTGAAAGGAATTAATATTAAATAGCTTCTAAAACGGTGTGTACCTGCACTTCCTTTTTGAACAAATGCTTGAGCCAAGCCGACCCTTCGAATTCCGCGACGTCAATGTCATTCACTGGAGATGGAGGTTTCGCTGGAACAAATCTTTCGAAGTAAGGCGTGGCAGGTTTTAACTCAATCTGGATGGATGTGTTGCATAAACAGAAACAAATATAAGCCACAAGGACATAAATAAAGCAGATAAAAATTACAAACATTAAGTTCCTACACCTAGATGATTACCTAAGTACATAGCAATTCAAGTTTATGGTTTTAAACTTCAAAGTAAAACTGGCATGTTAATGTGCCTTATAAATGGCATTTAATTATACAAAAAGTAAATAAAAAATAAAAGCAATAATTCTCACACCGAAATATTCTAGTAATATTAGGCAGATAAACTTTTCCTAAAAGCGATAGACTGATCTTATGATTTACGAGAATAACTACTTGAGAAATTCATCCAAAAAGCATGTAAGAGGCTTTACGGTGTTTTGAATTGTTATCTAAATCTTTTATTAAAGAAAGGCGTTCCCCTATATTTAAATTAGTGTGCGCTGCTTCTACTGCAAAGCTTGTATAGAGCACTTGAGCAGCATTTTTGCTTTTGCATTACATTAATTTCAATCATTTACCTTGAACTGATCTTCGTCAATATTAAGTTCGGCAGCTATCTCCGAAGGAGTTTTGATTTTTATCTTGGGTTTTTTATGACTTCGCCAATATCATTTTTGCTTTTGCATTACATTAATTTCAATCATTTACCTTGAACTGATCTTCGTCAATATTAAGTTCGGCAGCTATCTCCGAAGGAGTTTTGATTTTTATCTTGGGTTTTTCATGACTTCGCCAATATCTTAAGGTGGATGGCCCTGGTTCATCCTATAATATTCAGAAGTTAATCAATTCACAACTACTACTAACTTAAATTAACTTAAATGCTGGTAATTAACGATTCAAAATTTTGAATTGTTAATTGCCAGCTTAGTAACATGCACATTAAAAAATTAGGTAACCTACGTACAAATCCTTCGATTAACTCAAATAGGTTATAAACAAAAACAAAATACCTTCATTGTTTCCCAAATTTTCTGCTTCATAAGTTCCGCAGCAGATAACTTATTTTCAGTCTCCCCATTTTTATTTTTTGTCTCCTCATTATTGCTGACGTTGCTGGTGTCCAACTGTTTTCTTTCTTTCACCTCTATCTTGCTAGAAACATCGTTTCGTGTACTTCCCGGAGCCAAAATTACTGTGCTATCAGTACCACATTTGGCAACTACTGTGGCTTTCTTGGATTCGATGGACAACGTAGAATCACCTACTTTTACTCGCACGCTCTTGGTATTGGTCTGGTTCTCGTTATTCGTCATGTGTCCTGCAGTCTAAAGGTTAATAAAAATATTAATTCGAAAGAAGCAAGGAAGCAATGAAATGAAATAATAAATGCGTTTTAAAAGGAGCATTTTTTAATTCACATCTTCAACGAAAACGAAGTAAAATAAAATACTTAGCGATTATACCTTTTCAGGACGTTTAAGCAGTAACGCTGGTAACTCCTCATCCAGGCTTTCATCTGCCCCACCAACATCACCGACGTTATCCCCAACGTCACCAGAAGGACCCGGAAAGACGTTTGCAGTCAAAGAAGATTTCGTCGTAAGTTTCTTAAATTAGAACATGTCACCGTATTACGACAAATTGCAAAACTCAACAATAATACCATTATTACTTCAATATATGCGACACTATCATACTGCAGCAAAAAAACGTCTATAATATATTTACAACACAATAAAAATAAAATATCGTTTGTGAAGAATCAAAATGACCCATATCAAGGTTTAATGACCCATATCCAGGTTTAACTAAAAAGTATCTACAAAAATATTCAAATATGTCTTGAGAGAACATTTAAATAGAGTATTTTGCACTTTTCAGACACATGGAATTAGATCATATTGCACCTTTCGGAAAACATGGAATTAGATCATATTGCACCTTTCGGAAAACATGGAATTAGAACATTTTGCACCTTTTTGACAACATGGAATTAGAACATTTTGCACCTTTCGAAAACATGGAATTAGAACATTTTGCACCTTTTCGAAAACATGGTATTAGATCATTTTGAACCTTTTCGAAAACATAGAATTAGAACATTTTGCACCTTTTCAAAAGCATGTAAATAGGACATTTTATGCATGTTTCTCATTTTGTTTTTGTGACATGGCTTAATTTGATTGTAGCTTAAATTGGATATGGGTAATTTTGGTCGCAGACGATATGATGTTATGCGGCGTAATTGTGTTTTCTAAATATTCTTGTTTTGAACTACGCAAAATGAATATGAGAATAATAATCCGTTGAGAAATTAAAAAAAGCATACTTTTGATAGCTCAGTCAACAAGTCTTTCCGTTCCACTTCTTCTGGAAACTCTATCGAAGTTTGCTCAGTATGTGCCTTGTAGAGAGGAGATCCATTCCATTGTTCCACACACCTTGGACTGAATGCAGTCGCATTCAAATTATATTGAAATTCCTGCCCTGCTGCACTAATCACAGGTCCATTAATTTGGCTGCGGTTATAGCTACGACTTTCGCTCATGCTTATGTTGTTGTTGTCGTTGGAATTTGAAATAAAATTATTAAAATTCAAAGCAACAGTAGCATCTGAATTTAGATGCGCAGAGGACGAAGAAAGAAGACAGAATTGATTTTGATACTGAAAACTATTGCCGTTTACATCGTTTTCGGAATCAAATCCTAACATCGAATCTGATCCATGGCCATGGTTATTGGTAGTGCTGCCATTATTTGCATACAATTCATTCACATCATTCTTTCTCCCGTAAGAACTGGGATCTGATCCACCAATGGAAATATTAATGATATTTTGGTTCAGTTTTGTGATGTCTTCCAGATGGCTATGCCCACCTCCGCCGCATCGATGTTGGTACGCAGAAGAACTGGCATCAATGGGGTGACTATCTATGGATGTTCCCAATGAGTTCGTGCGATTTTGAAGAT
This sequence comes from Dicyrtomina minuta, assembly GCA_949802685.1. Classification (NCBI taxonomy): domain Eukaryota; kingdom Metazoa; phylum Arthropoda; class Collembola; order Symphypleona; family Dicyrtomidae; genus Dicyrtomina; species Dicyrtomina minuta. The sequence continues at coordinate 63,096,864 of OX461808.1, read as the reverse complement.
TGTAGTCGAACACTTGTCCCACTTGAGCTGAAAAAGTATTTTCGGGATTGAAAGGCGGACTCTGATTTGAATAAGCAACGTCTCGACAGTACATCTGACCAGAAGCTGAGCTCGAAATTTCAATGGGCGTTGAATGACCATAAGCACGGGCTGATGGAGTCTGCTGATTAGGATTGTTGACGACAGAATGGTAACCACCGCCACCACCGTATTGTAGTTGTGGAGGCTGAGCAAGGATGATAAATTGGTCTTGGTTATCATTCTCATTCACGACGTAAGTCGGTGCCACTAAATTATGCGGCATCTGCTCCACATCACATTAAAATAATTATTTTTCGTTCAATATTATATAGACGGAAAAGGCAAAATATTTCCTCAAAAAATAATCCTTGCTTAGTATATTCGCATCATATAATTTTTTGCCCCTTCAAAAACATAAAAACCGTAAGCTAAGCAAGCACAACTTAAAGTAATTGGAAATATAATAAAATAAACTTTGCTTAGAAAGTTATACTTACTTGTTCAAACGCAACTGAAGCACAGCAATACTCAGGGACGGGTACGTTCGGACAACATCCGAGAGAGACACATGGATTTCCATTAAAATCGGAACGAATCTGTTGCTGTTCCGCGACACGAAAATTTAAAGCCGAGTCATTAGTCGAAAAAGTATACAAAGGCATACTAACCGGAAGTGAGGGACCTACGCTTTCGTAAAATACGTAATCAGATTGAGTCCGAGGATCTTCTGTGTAATAATTTGATGCGCAAGCTAGAGGCAAAACAATAAAAAAAAAATTAGGACGTACAGATGAAAACCGTTCTCGCAGACTGTTTAAGATTCAAGATTATTATTGATTTCTTTTTCAGACTCGAGCTCAACAACATACAAAATTTTGGCACAAAATTTTGGCAGAGTAATTTGAACTAACGATAAGAGTCTAATTTATTTAAGTAATAATACTTGAATTACCTCTAGGAGTCTGATTTATACCGACATGGGCCTGTGGCTGCACTTCTTCTTGTTGTTGGTTTACGTAATACATATTTTCCTCACGGCGAAAACCACGGTCAGTATTACTGGGCGGTGAACTAACATAGTTTGTCATACCTTGAGATGGATGAGCATAGTGATTCTGCTGTTGTTGTGGCTGATGCGAATTCTGCTGACTATGAGGATTCGGATTCCGACGCTTCCGACCGGGTTTCATTGTCAGAGTCAAATATGTGAAGTGCTGGTGCGGAAAAAGGAACCACGGGTGACTTCCAAATCTAAATCAGGAAGCTGTTGCTGCAATTCCTGCAACCAGTGCAGTATATAGAAAGTACAACATAAACAATACATATCGATTAAATCAAAATAGATCGCAACAAAGCAACACCATCAACCATTACAAGATTCTGATATACTATGTACCCCTAGCTCATTCTCATACCCCTTGCTTGACGTAATTGTAATTGTGCCACTAACAACTAATCGTAGATTAGATATTACATATTATTTTCGATTATTTTACAAGTACATTCAACATTCCGGTCAAGTATCAACTATCAACTATAGTGTTGACCCTTTGGCAATGACATTAAAAACTGAGAGCTTTGCTTGCACACGCCAATCGAGTTCATCTGATGATAACGTCATAACGTTAAGTTTAGAGTTCACCTGTTGCATGCATTTTTATATGATGGATATGGTTATAATAAAGGTTGAAGCTATCCATCGACAAACTGCCACGCGAAATGAAGGTCCTCTTTCGTTCATACTTTTTTCAAATGTAAAAATGATGAATGACACAAAGACAAAAGAGATGAAAATGTAAATTATAATATAATAGTCTAAACCTAATGTATAAAAAACATTTATTACCGGGTGAGAAGGATTGACGGTAGCAATTAATTTAATAAACTCGGAAAACTCCTACTTGAAGACCAGGATTTACACTGACTGATGGCAAATTGAGCATGAATCCTAAATTAATCACATCCTATTTAAATGGAGTACGGATTATCTAAAAGTCTATTTTATAATTTCAAATTTCCTAAATATGTGATGTACAGCTGTCCTTAAGAACTTCCACAACAGCTTCAATTCCAAGATAATTAATTCGGTATATTTATTAAAAAAATTGGGACTAATAAACCACAGCTCTGACTTCCAATTCCAAAATTCCAACCTTCCTTGCGGATTGCAGTGCAGTACCAGTGCCCCTGTGATTCCGAATCACTGCGCACTGTAACGATAAATTTTAATGTACGAGTGCAGTGTGGCATTGTACACTACGTACGTACACCATAACAGGCCTTATTATTTGGCACTTTTAGGCACCGCTTATTTTGGCGGCGATTGCTTCCAACCCAACGTCCCAACGCAACGTCGCTCATGCCGTCACATGACATCTCCCACAATCAGGGAGCTAGCACAAATTATGTCATGAGTTCTATACGAGGCTCCAGTCGCCAAAAATGTCATTTAGGCAATAGTTAAGCAGATATTTAAGGGGGTGAGTGAATTTCAATAAAGCAATTCACGTCGTTTGTGATAGCATCCAAGCACATAAGTTTAAACACGATTCCGATTGCTGTATGTATATTATATACTGTGTTAATGTCATATGAAATTCAATGTTAAAGTTTTACATCTTCTTTTGCTTTGTAAATTGAAAATTGCAAATACATGCAAAATACTCGTAAGGTGTTACTCGTAAAATACAAACATAAGGTAGAGTGTTTTAAGAGTGGCGGGTTTTTTACAAGGACCAATTGAAACTTTAAATCACGTTCAGAGGCGGTAATAGTAATTATTTAAAATATTTTTGTATTTTTGACGTATTACAATATTATTATTATTATAATTATACCATGTACAAACTACAATTCAAAGTGCTTATAGCTAATAAAATCTCACATTTAATGTGTTCACACTGTTCACGGCTTCTATTTGGAGCTTTACGGTATTTGCCGTTAGCTCATTATGCCCCAATGGGTCACTATGCCCCATTCATACCAGTTGCGCACAGGTTTTGTATGGCATTGCCTTATAATTAGTGTTTTGCTAAAAGTCATAATTAACGATTTATTTATGTTGCCCTTAAAATTCATATTCTGTTTCTTCTGCAACCTTCCTTAAGATTTTCAGGAATAAATGAAGTAAATATTTTTTGCTACATTTAAAACAAAAATAGTCGTAGTATTTATTATGTAGCAACGTGTTCAGAATTTTTAGATTTTTAGCAATTTTACAAGTTTGACTAAAAATGTACAAAAATTTATTGGTTGAGAGGAGAAAAATACACGAGATAGTATGGCTTGAATATAAATATGCGTACTTCACCCCTTTTGATGGATACACATGATGGTTTGTGTGTGACTTGGGAAATAAATTCAAAAACCTTATTGAACAAAACCACAGATAATCAGATAACGACGACAACTAAATAGACTGAAAATACAAATACAATTGAAATAAATGCTTACATGCAAGTACAGCAGTAAACACAGGAGTAATATCAAGATTGCTTAGTATTCGTATCTCGTCCGAAATCCCAAGGTCATGTTGACAAATAACCATAAAAATATTGCTGTTTGTCGTCGACTGTGATTGTGGTCCAGGATCCAGCCCCATATAATGTCACTGTCGATTTATCTCTCTGTCTCCGTCTATGGACACGATGGAGTGCACATTGCATCTTGTTGACATTACTCATGCATACACAATTAATTACGTAAATATTTTAAAGTGTCTTATAACCTATGTTTTTCTCTTTTGTAATCCAGTCGAAATCCGCTCAATTCTGTAGAAGACTTTTATAATAAACAATTCTACTATTAAATTTAAGTAGGTAGATACTTGGTATTGTTTAGCTTAACAAACGAATTCCTACTAGCGGTATACTCTTTTTACTTTTTAATAATTATCCTTTGATCTTGAAGCTTATTACCAGCTGGGAAATAGCGCTCATAACAAATCGCCATATTTATTTCCTTTTTTGGGTAGTTAACGATAACGTTAGAGTACCAGAATTTTATCGTCTTATGCCAAACTTGCAATAAAAAGTAATGTCGTAAAATTAAATTACATTAATTAATTTTTCCCTTGCAATAAAATTTACATAAGAATTTAATTTGTTAATCGGAGGTTTAATTTTTTATTAACACTGCACTGAAATGTTTTTTAGAAACAGGACTAAGCAATCACTTTTAATTATACTGTTATTTACGCTAAAATTATTTTTTATCTTAATTTAAACAATTTTATAAATAATAATAATAGATGTATTATAATAAATTTGCACCTTATTTTGGTCCCACTAGTCAGTCAGATTTAATTACTGCACACTTATGTAAGTGAGAGCGCAAGGAATTTAAATTACTAGTTATAATAATTATATGATATTTCAAGCCTTTTAAAATACATGCAGGTGAGCTGGCTCATGTGTGCTACATCATTGCTTCAAAAGATGGTCCATTAATGATGTCATCGATGACATACCCTTTTCCAATGGACCTACCCAGAGAGAACGTAAATATTTATTTACAACTGACGTTACAATAACGTTTGCCATTAAGACACAGTAAGAACAATATACATTTTTAGGAAAATTAAAAAACTATTCATTAACAATAGAATGACAACTTTTGTAACATGGGCTTAAATGGACGGGAAGTTTTTTTTAGAACGCACTAGCCTAGCTGGTGACGTCAGTTTAATTACAACTTCATCAATCAACACACGTTACGATAGTACGATACGAAACAATACTTTTACGCAGTACATACACAAAATGCAATAAACACTTTGAAACGTGTAAATTCTAGTTCTAGCGTCTAGCGGAATCTCGGGAAGAATAATGTTTGGATAGCCCGTGATGCTGCCAATAGACTATTGGAATATCGTCTGTGAAGAATCAAAATGATCCATATCAGTTTTTGTTTTTAGCTATAAATACAAAATGCACTATGTAAGTATCAACAAAATTATAACGGACCATGGGATAAGTCCCAAGGGCCTTTAAGTTTTAAAAGTAAGTAACAAAATTATTAAAATATCTTGATTTTGAAAGCATGCAAATAGAACATTTTACACTTTTCAAAAACAAGTAAATCATAAATTTTTTCCTTTAAAAAATTGGCACTTAAAGCATTTGGCACTTATAAAAACTCGTTATAATTATAACGTTTCACTCATCTATCCAATTTAGTGCTGTTTGACATAACTAATTTTGATTCTAGCTGAAAGTGGAGATAGTCCATTTTGAGTCTTCCCTCACTACATTTATTACACAGTCCACACCTTATACCGTTAATTCCTTCCTACGGACTTTATACGCCGTATTTTCTAATTGTCGCTCTAATTAGTACGGACTGCCAATAATATATTCTATAGAACTAAACTGTTACTATGCTTGTAAAGTATCCGATTACAAGCTACATATGTATTGCAAATCCTTTAGAACAATAATAATGTGTCTACACCAGACTACACCTACACATAAAAGTAACGCTGAGAAGCATTCATTTTGTGTATTATTCATTCCATTGCTATGAGTTGAAGTTCCGCCTTTGCATCCCCTTTCCCAACTTAGGATGTAATATAATTATTAACCTCAACGAAAATTAAGGCTGACCATAATATTAATATACATAATAATATTTCCATTTCTCGCAAAAATGATGAGCTGTCTGCATCTGGCGATCTGGCAAATCCACATTCACTTTTTTTACTATCTTAAGTAAGTGTACACACCAGTCACCATGTCAGTCAGCAGCGCATTCTGTATGTAGTTGACAGTTGGGAGGGAGCCTTCATTTGATTAAAAAGAGAAAGGATTGGGAATTACAAATTATACTGATGACGATTACAGGTCCAATCATCCTGTAACTTAACTTCCACATGGTAAAATAAATTCTTTCAAGTTTTGCCAATCCCTAGCATGAAATCATTATTGTAATATATTCACAAATTCACAACTATAGAAACTTCATTGATTTAAGTTCGGTACATAATAACCATGACTCTTCAACAAAATAATTTATTAGTGTCTATATAATCATATAGCGCGCTGCATAAATGTGAACTTCCCTACCTGCAATTGTAAGTGTGAACGATGAAAATTGTTATCAATAACTTTGAAATTTAAAATATTTGATACCTAGTTCTTCAAGTAGTCTCTATTGAAATTTTGAAATTTTGAAATTTTGAAAAGTTTTTGATAACAAATTTCATCGTCCCCACTTAGATAGACCTTTGTAGGTTCATATTTAGGCAGCAATCCACAGTGAGTAGTAAGTACAATGTACTGTGCAACTTGTAATAATTTTGCTTAAAACTGGCTGCGATGAAGCTATCTCCCAGTAGAGAGATGGGTATATTATGCTATGTAGTATTATCTCACACAATCAATAGTAAAAATCATGCATCTACATTCCACATCTTACTTACCTAACTAAAATTGCGTACCGTATATTTTCATTTTGTAATACATACTACCCCCCGCGTGGTATTCAAATTTGGACCTGTCAGACCGCAGCAGGGCACTATCATAGACCCGCGTACTATTACAGATCGGCGTAGTTTTACAGACACACGTACTGTTACAAACGCACGTACTATTATAGGCCGGAGTGGTGTTACCGACCCGCGTACTATTACAGACCGGCGCAGTATTACAGGCCCGCGTACTGCCATATAATAGTGCGTAAATAAACTTCCATACTATTCAAACAGAGGCCTCTCACTATTCAGACCCACGTAGTATTACAGACCTGCGTTCTGCCATAGTGTTAAATAGACCCGCGTACCGTTCAAGCAGAGACATCTCAGACCCACGTACTATTAAAGAGCCGCGAAGTATTACAAACCTACGTTCTGCCATTTAATAGTGTGTTAAATAGGCCCGTGTACTATTCAAACAAAGACCTTTTCAGGCCCGCGTACTATTCAAACAAAGACCTTTCAGGCCCGCGTACTATTTAGAGACATATTAGGCCTGCGTTATGCTGCATAATAATGTGTTATAGAACATTATAATAATGATATAATGTGTAATAGACCCGCGTAGTATTCAAACAATGACCTCTCAGACCCGTGTCTTGCATTGCCATATAATATTGTGTTAATATAGGCCCATGTGGACTCGCACCTCTCTGAACCGTGTACTGTTACCGACCTAATGTACTAACACAGGCCCGTGTACTATTACAGAAAATACGGTACGTACATTTCCGCATGAATGAAACATTTAACTCATTATAAAGATGTTGCCAGTCAAGTTTTAAGCGTACTTATAGGTATGGACATTTCAATTTGCCCCTCTACTATAAAAATAAATCAACTAATAAAAATAAATATTGAACAAAAATACAAGATGAGCTGTAAACTATGGAAATAAGCTTCAATAATGTAAGTTTATAAGATATTACCTAGGCATTTTTTGTTCTCACGAAACTCACGATTGACGATCCTCAGTGCGTTGACTGCACACCAAACTATATACGACTCATAAGGCTTGGCAGCTTAAATGATGATGGACAAGGCATGTTTTTTACTGGCACTGTGCATAGCGATGTAGTAAATGTGTAAAGTGTAATGAGGGATTACAGGTGTACTCAGCATGTGAAGCAACTCTCGAGAGTTACAGCAGAATCTCAAGGGGAAGCATCTTTTTACTTTGCAATTCAAGCTTGAAACTAGTTGAAACTGTTCATTACCTAGCTCAACGCATTTCAGTCGCAGTGTCCATTCAGGCTCTGTCGAGTCAAGATATATCAAAATATTACAATCGCAGTCCAGTCCGGACGACTGGAGTTTTGATTGTGTTGTGATTGTGATTGTATTTATTTGTAATTTTCAAAAATGTAAAGCTCAAATAGCTTCCATCAAAGGAATTTTATTTGACTGGTACACTGCTAGTTCAGCTGCCGGATTTACCTGTTGTATTACATTACTTTAGAAAACTAAACAGTGCAGTGCCAAGTATTAAGTTTTTGTATCAAAGTTGCATCCGTTTTAAATTTGTCATTTTATTACAGTAGGAACGAGTGAACATTTTTATAATGAATGTTGAACAACGTGATTGCAAGGTGGAATAAAAGTGGCTATATTATACTTATTAATTCATAATGAAAATAAATAATATTTAGTGAATAATAAAAATGCGTTAAATTTTTGGCACTGAATTAATATGGGGACGAGTTGCATGAACAACTTTACATGTAAATATGCTACCAGAACGGTAATACTGGACCTGCGAACTGCTAAAAAGTTATTATTTTGGAGTTTTCTAGTCTCTAATCTCATGTGTGGACAAAGTATATTGTGGGGGTGGGGTAATACTCGTCCTTACTACGATTCTCCTCGACGACTTACATACGTAAATCAAGGTCTCGGCTTATTAGCATCAAGCACACCTGATCAAATATCCATTCGTTCCTACTCATATCCTTGGTGGATCCGATCTAATTACACGTGCTATAGTTTAATTCACCCTTTCGTACCTGTGTTCGGGAGCAGGTGTTTCTTCTGGGAGGCTAAAATCAAGTTTATTAATAATCGGGAGTTGTGCTGCATTGTAAGGGTTGTGTCAGTACTGTATGATCCAAGAAAACAGCATGAATATGAATTTTATCCAGTGACTTCTACTACTACCGCCAGTTCAAAAATCCAGACACAGGTGTTGGTACCGGCACCGGTAACTGTTCCGGCGTTCCAGGTGTCAGTCCCCCCATCATCAGGGGATCAGGAAAACTATGAGACACCAATAATTCCTGAAAGTGCAAGTGAAAACCGAGCTAGTACTGAACAAACTATTGGCATCGAACAGTCAAAAATGTCTACTTCAACCACACCGATGCCGGTAAAAATATTAAATTCAACGCTGCCGGTACCGTCAGTGCCAGTAGTAGTGAAATTCACTGAGTCACAAAATACGGAGGAGGTCCCAACTGATCCAGAAGACGTTGGAACAATACGAAATCCAAACGAAGCAGAAGTAATGATTCAAAATGTAATAGATAAATTAGCCCAAGCCGAAAATAATCAAACAGCAAATACTATTGGAACCGGTACCGGAGCCGGAAATACTATAACAGACTCGAACTTTACTGATAATAGCACCACAAAGAAAACATCACTTTTGGCGGACACGGTTATTCCCTTACCAAATATAACGGAAGCTCCAACTTTGACAGCACAAAATCCCCCTGGCCCTGGACTGATCCCTATAGAAAATAGAAATACAAATGATAATAATCTCTTCCCAAATCTAAACGTTACAACAGATGCAACTGTTTTAACTTCAACAACAACAGAACAAAACAATAAAATACTTACGTCTTCTACATTCGATTCAAACGGCGGTTTTGTAAATAGTTTTCCTGATAGTACTGCTATAGGAAATGAGACGATCCGGGCTCCTGCTACTGCTACTAATAGACCAGAAAAGGTTAACGTAACCACGGGGGGCAGTAGCAGTGACAATGCGTTGGAAAAAAAGTTCACTACAATATCAGTCTTTGCTTATGATAATTTTCGAGGTATATTGATTATGAATTTAGAATTCTGTACATATTTTAAATTCCTATTAATTTATTTGTCGACTTAACTAAATCTAAAGAAATCCATGGATATTATATCGTGAGTGAAGAATAAAAGTGGTCTAAGTCCAAATCCATAAATTAAAATGAGCTCTATATAAAAAAAACTCTAAGGTTTTTTCAAAGTACATATTTTATTAATGCGTTTTTGGAAGAAGGAAAACGTTGCATTTACATGCTTTAGAAAAGTGCAAAAAGTTTGTTCACAGGCTTTTGAATCAAGATATTTTAATTCTTCATGTAGATGCGGCATTTTGATTTTGGTTGAAAATGTACTTTTATCTGGGTCAATGTGAGTCTTCACTCGCGATATTAATGACGAGAGATTAATAATAAAACTGCTACATCGAATTATTTAAATATACCTCGCAACTTCTATAGTCATGAAAGTTATGAATTTTTGATTTGTTTTTCCAGAGCCGTCTCAAAGCTTTCAAGTTTTTGACAAATGCACGACGCTTCCCGGCGACTGGCAAAGACGGATTTCCTCAGTCAATACGGCCGGGACTTGTGTCGAAGTGTGCCAGTACCGAAATTGTGATGGACGATGTTTTCGTTTGGCTCCGGGAACCCTAGGTCACAACAGACTTCGAGATGTTGACTTTGACAAGCGAATTAGTTCTTTGAAAGCTTGTAAAAGTAAATGATGTTAATATGCAAAAGCTTAAAGTGATTACATAAATTGCGAGAGGAGGGACAACACTCAGTCAACTATAATGTGTGGCTGGGAGGGCTCAGAGGGCTGTGATATGGGATATGAATAATGAAACTTTGGAGTTATTACTTATTTTTTTAATCGTTGAATTTTATATGTATATGAGGTTGCTATTTAGCCCAAAAGAGGCTTAAAGTTACCTTCTTATTTGGAGTTGCAATTTTTACTCAGCTCCTGATGTGTACCATTTTTACTATTTCCTATTACAAAGTTGCACTAAATTATATAGTGCACAAGCACAACATACCTACCACCTACCTACCTAACACATTTTCGCAGAGCCGAAATTACTATTTATTTTTTATTCTAATTTTATTACAACTCATCAAATAACGCGCTGAATAAAAATATACTACTAGACTTGGTAAAAAAAATGACCCCAGTTTTTCTACTTTTGAAATGTTAATAAGAATCTAACTTTACGATGTGGTGTGGGAGTATATTTATACATACACGTATAACGTGTGGCCGGTGAGGTCGTGGCCGTTTATAAAAGTTTAATTAACGGATCGTCCACAAATGACGTGATAGATGTAGGGTCAATGGGTATTTGGCTACTGAGGACAACCCATGCTAAAGATTGCCATTTACGTAATGGTTATAAACTGATGACAGAGGGTCATAGAATAATAAAAATGAGGATGATTCGATGACGTCATTTGTGGACGCTATCTAATGTATTCACTACTTCCGTTACATATGTTATGGCGTAATGCAAAATATGTATATACTATATACAATTAAAGTGGCATGTAAATAAACACTGCAAGCGACGCAGTTTTAGACTTCCTATATAACTGGCGTACTTGTATTAATTGCAGTAAATTGCTGGTAGTATGAGCAGTTAATGGGATAAAATTTTAATTTAAGGACAATACTATGTATATACACCTGTTTAATTAATAACTATTTAAAATTTGATAACATGACAATGTAATTAATTTTGGTTAAAGACTTTTGTACGTGAAATTAGTATCGCTATCGCTAAACAATATTGTACATACGTAGCTTGATTTACTTTTTTGTGGTTTAGATCGAATAATTTGTTGAATTACTTTCAGCTATCGTTTGTTTAATATAGTAAAATGTAAGTTTTTAGTAAGTTTTAAATTCGAATGACTATAGGTATGGGTATTTAAGTAAGCTGCTAAAGGGAAGTGCCTTCAGCTCACAAATTAGATGAAGACCACACGAAAAATACAAAAATTATACGTACGAATATGTACGAACAAAGTAGTTTCTTACATACATACTGTATGCATGTAAAATTAAAATTAATGTGTGAGAAAGGTGAAGGAACTGCGTTGAGTTTTTTTGACGTTGAAAAGTTGAGATATACCTCGATCATGGTCACGGTTCCTAAATCAAGATCATATTTAAGAGTTGCCAACGATGTGTAAAGGGAAATAAACGGAGCGATTATGGTAAATCATATGATTTACTAATCTGACAACATAATATCATTAATCAATGCATTCAGTCAGAACACTTTTGTTTCCTTCACTTTTTTTTAACCTTTCATGAAATTTCTGTGACCCTTGGTTAGTGTATTACAAAGTTGGTATTTTTTGTACACTATTATATTTAGACGAAGCCGTAACGACACATGGTATAACTTGGGGTCCAGCCCAGTGTGTAGTTTATATTACATATTTGGAACAATTCAGTACCAATATTAGCATATTATTATATATGTATATGTATATATGTATATGTTTTGAGAACCCAAAATATTTATCACTATTACCATATTATAGACACTAGAACATCTTTATTTTCTGAATGGCATTGACGTATTATCATATCGCTATATCGCTACTGACGAAACAAAATTGCCGTTCTCCATTTTTTAATATATTTAATTTTTTTGTTTTTTCGGCAAAATAAGCAAATATAGGAATTTCTTATTGCTTATTGTACTAACTAATCAAAAATTATAAATTATTAAAGTCGCAAAATCAAGTTCAAGTATTTAGTCAAAAAATGTAAAACGAAAATTTTGCTTCTTCACTTTAGCGATATGTCTCCATAAATAAATAAAATGCAAAGTAAAAATTAAGAATTGTATAAACTTAATAGATACATCATACGTTTCTTTTTGCATATTAAAATTGTTTAGATGTATGTTTTCTGCATTATGTTTATGATTCGTGATACTATTATTATTATGTTAGGCGCTAGTAGAAGTCATTCCAAGCATTTAAGAAAGGAGGGTGGAGTCGTTTTCTTTTCGGTACCTGTCAACTGCAACAGTACCATTGCTACTGAAATGCTTATAGGCGTCTTAATTATTATGATCGTAAGCTCAAGATTACTTGTACTCACTACTTAGACATTACACAGCAAAAACTTTTTGAGCTTGAAGTTTGAAACAGAATTGTTGGCAACATTATATTGTATATTGTCTGACGATGAGTTTAATTCTAACCGGAGATCCTTTTGCATGTTTGTGTCATTCAAAATTGAATTTCTGAGTTCTGACACTATGCTATACATACTATATATATAGTATATAGACATGCTCACATTTAAATAATAGTCGAACGTGCATGTCAAAATGAAAGAACACAAAGAATAAGTCCAATTGCACGAAATCAACTTTTTACTAGCAGTAATTGCCTATCTTTAAACCACAACCATGAGCAGCTCTAACACTCTCAAGTCTCAAGGAGTATACGCAGTCAACAGTCCGGATTTTGTGTAACCAACAAGTGACAAGTGAAGTCTATAGATATAATATGTTTGCAAATTATTTTGAGTAAGTACGCAGCAACTTAGTATTGGTACACAGTATACAGAGTGAAACTGAAATGCGTAAATAATTAAGGAACTTACGTAATAATATTTACAAAAAATCATTATTTTTTTACTTATTAGAGTCCTACTACTTACACTTACGCATTACTTGACATGACTTTAATTGGCTACTAGTTCCGGATTAATATTTAGGTACCTACATTAGGGCTCAGATACTTTGCACGAAGAAGAGTAAGAAGACTAACAGCCATAAACCGCTACAGTACAAATATAAATTGAAATAATACAAGTCAAATAGGCAAATCAGTTCGTTTGGAGGCAGTTGAATTCCTATATAATATAAACTTTAGAACATGGGCAAATTCAATAATATTTATTCTTAAATAGTATTGAGTAAAAATACAGAAAAATGCGCACATTTCTATCCATCCGTACCCAACAGCATTTATCATAAGTTAATCTGCATATCTATGACCTATGATAATATCTATGTGTAAATATTTCAAATTTTGGAATGCTTATGTACATACTTCGGCGGTACACTAGGAAATTCCAAGTAGGATGGTAAGTAATGTAATGGTAGTTTCTTTTCCTCTACTACAAGCACAATGCAGAAAGCAAATGAAGATTACAAGTTTGAGCTCGTTGCTTCCTGAGTTCCTGAGTCAGCCGTTCTCGTCCTGCTATTCCGGTCTTCTCTGCAATCCATCATCGGGGAACGTGGTGATATTTTATTTTCAGAAATATATTATTATTAATTCAGCTACCGTCATATTATCATACCTTCGTATTCGGGGCTGTCTTGAATCACTTCATCTGGAGGCCGATACACCAGGTAACACTTTTATAAATACTGATTTTCATTTTCACTATCACTAACTACCGATAGCATAGCCTAATGATTCAGGAATAGATTTTTGCAGATTTTTAAAAGTATAACTAGACATCCACGTATACGGATGGCGAATCCACGCAGTCTACTTTTAATATTGAAAACTTGTTAAACGAACTAATCCCAAACCAGCAATGGATGGGCGTGCTAATTAGTCCTCAAACTTGATTTTTACTCCGAAGTTCTGTAGTTCCTATTCTCATTTGTTTCATTGTTGTTTTAAATGTAGAAGTTAAAAATGTCGTCAGAAACTTCCAAATCTCGTCAAGTTGAAACTGGCGGAGGAGCCGAAATGAAATTTATTGAGAACGAGAACGATGATGACAAAAAGTATGGACCATCTCTTCCGTATATTTTTCAGATGGCAAAGCGTAAACAGAAGGATATTTATTCGACAGCACCCGTTCCATTAAATACACATTGGACTTTTTGGGTGGATTGGTAAGGGATTTTTGAGTGTTTGCGGCAGTATCATAGAGTCACGGTTATTAGTTGTATCATCATTTTATTACTGTGGTCATAATGTCAGGGATCGTCCATAAAGCACGTCATCAAAATATCTCCATTTTTATAGAACCCTATGTTCCCCCCTGTCATCAGATTAACCATTGTGTGAATGGCTGTCTTTAGCATGGGATGTTATCACTATCCAAGCAGACCCATTGACCCTACCCCTTACGTAATTTATGGACCACCCCTTATTGCCATTATTAATCATTAATCATTTATATTTTTTATTTTTGGTGTTGTTTTATTCAGTACCCAGCCCGGAGTTGGAGTAGAGCAGTTTGAAGCATCTTTAAAACGAATCTATACTGTGTATACGGCGCATCGGTTCTGGGATGTATTTTTCAACATGCCAACTCCTTCAGCCATGGATTGCCGAAGCAGGTTAACAATTTTACAGAGAAATAGATTGCTAATAACAACCGGCACAGGGAATAATTTCGAAAAACATCTGAATCTGATGATTTACTATATAGGGATTTGTTTCGTTTGATTTAGCATTCACATGATGAGAGATGAACGGAAGCCGATTTGGGAGGAAGAATATAACTGTAAAGGTGGGACCTTCCGTTTCCGCTGCCGAAAGCAGGATACTGTAATTAATTACTGTTTTGTACACAAAATTATCCTATTTTTGTGCCCCCGTAGTGTCACACTTAATTATTGTTAACAATTTTCTTATTATATTTTTAAAAGGATCAAGTTTGGCGTGAACTTCTCATGGCTGCTATTGGGGAACAATTCAATGGATACTTAGGAGATGATGATGAAGTCTGTGGAATATCTGTAACCGTTCGAGACAATGAGGATGCGGTCTCAGTCTGGAACAAACGTGCTGATCAAGCTGACAGTGCTCAGATTTTTGAGTGTGTTCACATGCTTCTTCCTGACATAGCTTTCAAGTCGGAGTTTTACAAGCGTAAGCCTTTTTTAAGGTTTTTTTAAAGTATTACATATTTACATACTAATTAAGTATTTGCACTTGCACTTAAAAGTATAAAGAATTTGGACAAGTTTTTACTGATGCTAAAACTTGTTGTATTTGCGCAATTTTTAGCTCACGTTGCTCATTATGCGTTCGAAAAACCGAAGTATACACACACAAGCTTGGAGCGTTGGTTGAAAAAACAATAATATACTGATTGGATACGTTACATAACATTTATTTAAATATTTTAAATGTTTATATCGATGAACTTACTGGCGGTTTAGCCAAATTATTGTTTGACTGCTAAAGCACGAAAAATTGAACGTTATGTTTGTATGTATAAGTATGTGAGCACTTACCTACATATTACATTGCCACTGGTTGGCATTATTATTGATTATGATTTTTATACTTGATTATTACGCATAATTTATTATGACATTCAAAAAATTTCACACATGAGACACATAATGCATTATTTTGAAGCTCTTGAAAAATAAATAAAAAATTAAATCCTTCAGAATTGTTTTTGTTTTTTTAAACTTGGTTTTCTGGTAATTATTCAGACACTACTACATATACGCAGAGCTATACTGTTTCTAAATAAGAATATTCGGCTGTCAATTTAACTAGACCTTACGATTGGTGCATAAATACGATTTAATTCGATCATATTATGGCTGTAAGGTTTTGCTAGTTCAACGTGTTACTTTGTAACCTCTAGTTATAGAAAAAAGCAACTTACTAACTAATTTTGAAGGAATCACAGTTTTTAAAGTCACTATTTCAGTAAGTACGGTAATAAAACGGATAACTAAATTCTCAAGGTAAAGTTGTACACAGTCTAGAGTCGGTGTTTGTGTCTCTAGTCTCTAGCAAAAGATGTTTCAGACTTCCACACGAGAGATTTATTCACTGTAGCAGACGAAGGAATGGAAACACCTGTAATCTTACTCAATTGTTTTGTACTGTAACCGTAAATTAGTATTTTGATGTTAAAAATTCGTAATTATATAGAATTTTAGTATCTGCTGGAGGAGGGGAGGGAGCTCCGGCTCCGATTGATTAGCTACATAAATGTTAATCTGTCATCTCTAATGTATCAGTTGCGTGTAACGCATAATAACACGCCCATTTTTACATAGGTAATATATTCATGTTCATACATGGTAGAAGCAAATTAAATGAATGTTACAATGTATCAGTTCTGTAATAATACAATGGAAACGATAATAGAGCATAGTTTATGAGCTGCCATGCATTTTATTTCAAATGACTTTCGATTCATACTTCTTTAGCCTAATCATTATGTACAGTATTTCCTATATGATAGTAGACCCGTCTACTACTCAAACTCCGGTTTCCCAGGCCCGTCTACGATTGTAGGATATACGGTATGTTTTATTTATGAATACCAAAAATGCATTTTTATGCTGTATTATATTCACATTTCAGTTCGTAGTCAGAAGATTTTTAGATTAGGGATCGTCCATAAATAATGTAATCATCTGTATGGGTAGGCTCTAATAACCTCTCTATTTAAGGCAATGTTTAAACAGTTAGTTGTCATTGAATTCCTAGGGTGGGTGGATTAATAAGAAAATTTTGATGTCATCTCTGACATCATTTACGAACGTCTTCTACAAATTACATTTCACTCACTGCATCAGGAGGCATAATAACCAATTTTGAAAATATATCAGGCGGCGTTGAAACCTACTTATTTAATTCACGAAGGATCTCTTGCAGTTTTACTTCAAAATATTGTAATTTTTAACTTTTAATTTTTTGCGAAAAATATAAAATATTTAAATACTTTTTATCTTTTTAGAAAAATAATTTTTCCAACACACATATCTACATACATTGCCAAGTAAAAAAAAAAATATGTGTAAAAAATCTTAGGAACTTCAAAGTCTAATCTAATTTGGTTAAAATAAAGCAGCAAGTACATATAGGTTAAAACGTCAGTCATCGCTGACTAAATTAATAGCTTATATCCTGTAGCAAAAACACTTATCCTGATGCTTAAAGCAAAATTACATCGTAGATCGTAGCCATGTAATTATAATTACTACTGACAAGGTCAACCATTATTACGACATTTTATGGCATTACATGACATGACTAGGTTTTAATAGATGCACTTGTTCATCATGAACTATAAAAGTTACTGCGTGGAACTCCCAGCACCGGCACTAGAGATTCTCACCTCAGAAAAAATACAAGAGCTCTCCAATTTTAGGCAATATCTTGAAGGAACAAAGAAACTCTTTTCCCTATCCGAAGTCCATTATCCATAAGAACTTCTTGTCATCCCCAAATTAGCTAATTGCGTCGTGACGTCACCTCGATGGAAATGCTAAAAATCACGTAGTAGGAACTCAACAACGTCGGCGACAAAGACGAAAACGACCACCAAAATCATAAGGTAAAGTTGGGAGTACAAGAAGAAGCACACAATGCAACACCTGTTGAGACACACCAATTTAGTTTTAATACTTTTTAATGAATGGCCAAACCCATAAAAGTTCACCATTATCATAAAAATAAAATAAATAGTTTCCCGCTTACTTTTTATGTGTATCTGTACTCACATAACACTTAACAGGTATTGTCGCCCTTATATGGATTGTTATATAATTTATTAGTCATTCACCTTTCACAGAAAAAATGAGATGATTTAAGCAGGGAGATGATTTTCTTGATAACTGCATCCATATTGTACTTTCACTGACAAAAATCACTCATCAGACGCTAGACGGGCAGGCCCTTATGGAAATAATCCGTTTGTCAAAGTTAACATCTCGAAGTCGGTTGTGACCCAGCGTCCCAGGTGCTATACGAAAGCAAGGACCTTCACAGTTGCTGAACTGACACACCACCACACAAGTACCTCCCGTATTTACCGAGGAAATCCGTTTTTGCCAGTCTAGGGGAAGCGTAGTGCACTTTTTGAAGACTTCAAATCTTTGGGAGGGTGCTGTGGAATTTAGACAAAAATGCTCAAGGTGTAAATTGTTGTAGGCAGGGCCGGGCGAAGGAATTGCTTTTAGGCACCAATTTGTTTTCATACAAAAACCACTATGTGGAATGTATTGATGGTTTTATTTGGTAAACCAAATTGTTGCTGTATTTACATGTTTTAGAAAAGTTTAAAATGTTCTTTTTACTTGATTCAGAAAAGTAGAAAATATTCTATTAACACATTTTCAGAAAAGTGCAAAATATTCTATTAACACATTTTGAGAAAAGTGCAAAATGTTGTATTAACATGTTTTGAGAAAAGTGCAAAATGTTGTATTAACATGTTTTCAGAAAAGTGCAAAATGTTCTATTATCCAAGGCAAGTAGATTATTCTACTTGCCCTGCTATTAACATGTTTTTTGAAAAGTGTTAAATGTTTTATTTGCATGCTTTTGAAATGTAGAAAAAATTGTATTTGCCTGTTTTTGAAAAGCCAAAATATTTTCAATGTAGGTACATGTTTTGAAAAATCAGGCAGCGGGCTTCCTGGGCTAGCTCCATTATCCGGTCCTGGTTGTAGGACATTTCTTACCCGGATATGCCCTACCGGAAATTTCCTACCGCTTCACCGTGTATCTGTATTGGAAAATTTTACAAAAATTTAAAATTTTTTACCTTGAAAATTATTGTAGGCGAACACAGTGATCCAAGTGGTGACTTCTGTTGTTGGTATTTTCACTAATTTCGGTTTAATTAGCACAAATGTTAGCGGATATAGACAACGAACTTTAGTCGCAACGCAGCACAGCTCTTCGCTATCCTTATTTATTAGCCCTCCATCCTTCCTGTCATTTTCATCACCCTCCTCTGCTACTGCTGAACTCGACCGACATGCCTTACAAAAATTCGGCAGGGGAAATAATTTATGGGGTGGACTACATTTGTAATTACACTGGACCCTGGAAGGGTAGCAATTTGAACGAGCTGGACTGCTGTATGTCTTCTTAATTACACTGTGGGATTGCAGTCGTTGAAACGGGTACAGGTCAATTTGGGAGGTATTACTCGTACCGATGATTTTATTACTAAAATCGTCAATATGGTTATTGTAATAAGTAGTGTCACTATTACTGCTTTTGTATCTTTGGGCTTTTGAAACACTGATATTTAGGAACACTAAAATCATCGATAAGATCAGCCTACAATTATTAAAGATGCTAATTAAACACTTGGGCCTATTTTTAAAGTGTAAAATTCCAATTTTATAATAGTGACGTCCACGTCCCATTGAGTTCCTATAACATCACACTTGGTGACAAAGGAAAATAGGCGAGAAAATCTAAATGTTTTATCAATTCGTATTTTTGAATTTTTTAACTTTCCTAAGTAGCTTCACTTTTACTTAACTACTCAACCTCAACAGTCAAAAATTATTTTATTAATTTAATTTTAATTTTTAAACACAGATCGAACTTAAGTAATAGAGATCGAGGGTAGTGAATTTTTTAGCTGCCCATTCCACGTGGTGGTAGTGGTGCTTCCGCAGAATCTCATTCTGCGCTATTAATTGACCAGGACCAGCAGCACGTAAATGTGGAATGTGATCTCATCGGCTGTGGTTTTATATCTCTGTTTTCCGTTCCCCCGTATTTAAGCAGCAAAAATCTAACAAGCCCACGAGTCGTGCCATGAATCACAGTAGTAGAGAGAAGCCACTGGCAAAAACGTGAGTCAAGCAAATGTGGGTGCAAAAAAATGATACGAGAGAAGAAGGATTGTGAAAATCATATTGTTACATATTATATAGGTACCTACTTAAGTACTTGCTAACGTGAATGCACTCTGTTGAATAGTTGAATTTTGAATACCTTCCTAACCAATTTTTACTTGAGAAGGGCGTGTATATGATGTGAGTTACTTTTGAGGGGGTATATAATTATTTTTCTTTGTTTGTAGAGGCTATTAATATATGCATAATTATTTGAACGGTATCTTTATTCGTAGGAATTTTTTGTTTTCTCGTCTTACTAGTTAGAAATTCGTAGCTTTGCAAGAACTAACGACAAGATGAAAGTTTTAGTGAATAATTACTGGTCGATAGAAACGTGTTATAAGAATGCCATTTAGCGTACAGAATTGTATCAGTGAAGCACGAATTTTCAAGTTAAATAGACTATAATTGGGACCACTGCGCACTGCTGGAATAATTTTAATTTTGGGCAAAATTGGAATATACTTTTTTGGAACATTTTGTGAATGATATACTAAATCGTATTGTCTTGTATTGTGATGGACCTTTATGAGCAACAATCTCAGAAAATTAGCTCGAGCATTTGCTATCGACATTTTTTGTGCAACGTAGAAGATATTAAGCGTACCACTAATAACAATATCAGTACTTCTTTTTGTATAGTTCTAATATTCACAATATTTACATCTTTTAGAAATAATTTGAGTCAGCTATGAAATGGAATGTATTCATATGCTTGTGTTTTCCTAAAACTAAAAATTTATAAAATAATAAAAAATCAAAGCACTGAATTAGGTACTTGAAAATATTGTTTTAAAACTACTGCACAAGTTAGCAAAATTGTAGCATTTATTTTTGTATTTTAAAAAACGTTTTTAGGACCAACTAATTTTTTGTTTATTGTAAATTAAAGTTTTTTAACTGTATAATTAATGCACTGTATTATGGCTTAAAACGATGAACAAATATTTAGTTAAACAATTATCTGTTCTAATTTCAAACTATAATAGTGGCTTACCGTAATGAAGTGAAAACAAAAGAAAATGATGCGTGTTAAAGTACTACTTACGTTGGCTGGTTTGAATATGAAGAGTATCGTGGCAAAACTGGATAAGTCCATTATTGGCCATTGACTCAAAATTTACAGGAACAACGAATAATGAATTAACGGTGACAGGATTATTTTTTTGAACACAATCTTTTTCATCAGGTACTGTAACTAACAAAGCGTTTTTGTAAGCAGTTAAGAAGTTTCATAATTCTAGACTGACTCCGGAAGTTTTTAGAAATTTTTCAAACATTTTAATTTGTTGACTTTTTTCGTTTTACCCCAAAATCAATAACTTAACATGGAGGAAAAAGTCCGTGGGATGAAATTTTAATCGTTTTGAGTGAAGCCAAACTTTTTTTAACTTCTTAACTTTTTCTTTCATAAAAAAATGTACGCACGGCAATTATCTGTATTGTCTACTATAAACTACGAAAACACTCTTAAACCAAATTGAAATCAGAGCTGCAAGTTTTGTGTGGACTTATCCCATTTTGCCAAAAATCATTTAATGGACTTATCCCGTTTTGTCAAAAATCGAAATTTTAGCTATTTTAAAACATTGCTTTGGTTGTCTTTGTCTTTACCATTCAACACAGTAACGTATCCAGTTGAATAGTACACGTAACGCAAATAATCTTGTTCGAAAAAAATGGACTTATGCGGTTTTGCCAAAGAACTCTTCATATATTGTTTCTACCTATTTTTTTGTATTACAAAAAGGATAAGCTGTAAGATTTTCAAGGAAACCGCGAAACGCGTTCATCTGTGTATGTTTCAAGTTTTTTGTATTTATCTGATCTCCAATTCTAATTTTCCAAGAAAATAATCGTAGAGCATACCGCACCACCGCGTATGCAAATTGAAAAAAAATCTCTAATCGTAAGCTTGAAACAATACAAAAATTGCGGGAATCTGCTAGAAGTCTAAATCTCATTTTCCACGCGATGCGATTATGGTTCTTTGTATTGTCGCTTTTACTCTCTTAATTCCTTGTATTGTTTAAGAGATACTGTCCGGTCAGTGTCAATGTCAATCTTAGTAAGCACCGCATAACCGCATTACATGACATGAAAAGGAACTCGAGCGCTTGTAGCATATCAGTAGCTCAGCAGCTTCTTGTATGCACATTCTTTGAAAAACTAAAGCTGACATATGGACACGAACAAAGCTACATATTTAAATGGCAAACTACAGATACATGCCGCACATGCGGCCGTGTTTCTTTTCTTTTTTTATCGTTCAAATTATGGCTCAAAAGCACACGTCTTGCTTTTTATCTCAATTTCCTTTTGTCATCATATCATATTACTCGATTTCGTACTTCATTCCTTATCTATTTTTATCACTTAAATTGCTTTTAAGTGTAACTACCGCTCTTTATTTAATTTATTAAGCTACATACATACATTGAGAGCAGATTTACATGCTATAAAATTCCAAGTATTAAGAGCTAAACGGATAAAATATAACTTGAATTCGAAAGTAAAGTGCGTCATTAAGTTGATATCCTCTGTGAAGAGCCAAAATGACCCATATCCATTGGTAGCTAAAAATAATACCCACTATCTACAAAAATGTTGAGACATGTCTTAAAATCATGTAAATAGAACATTTTATACTTTTCAAAAACATGCAGATAAAACATTTTACAATTTTCAAAAATATGTAAATAGAACATTTTACACTTTTCAAAAACATGTAAATAGAACATTTTACACTTTTCAAAAACGTTTAATATAAGCAGTTTGCTGCAGTTTTTCAAAAACGTGTAAATACAACATTTTACACGATTCCAAAACATGTGAATTAAACATTTTGCAGTTTTCAAAACCATCTGAGTGGAACATTTTACGCTTTTTAAAAATTCCTAATTAACATTTTACGCATGTTTCTCAATTTGTTTTTAGGATATAGCTGATTTTGATTCCAGCTTAAATTGGATATGGATCATTTTGGTTCTTCACACACGATATGCAAATTCCGTACTGATTTACTTAAATTGGAATTGGATACGCAAATATAAGATGCTTGGCACCTGAAGAATGGGAATGGGATAGTGGATACACTTTTTTCTGAATTCCCTGAATTTGGGATAGAAATTGGCTCGTCTGTAAGATTATTAGTTTACCTACGTCACTACGTCAACATAATTCTTAAAATCCAAAGGCTTTCGGATGATTATTTTTGATTACAAAAATTAATGAACTACTTTTTCTTTTGACTTAAGTGGATCGTGGCTAATTCAAACCCTACATTGTTCAAGTTAAGTGTTTGTTTTCCTGTAGCAATGGACCCCGTCCACTATTCAAATTTCGACCCCTGAGACCACTATTACAAGCCCGTCTACTATTGCATGAAATACGGTAGCTATGTATCCTAGTAATTGGAAACATTTCCGGCAATGTTTCTCCCAAAAGACCATGCCTAATTAATTACAGTAATTATTCTGTGCGTGCGGGTCTACTTAAGCAGGCAATATGAGTAAGTACTTCGTGTTTTTTCAAAAATTAAATCTAGCATTTATTCAGAATATGAATTCACTTTAATAAATTACGTAATCACAATAAATAAGCAACATATGCGCCCACTTCAAATTAGTGAGTAACATAAATTAACTATTTTTAGCGTTCGAGTTTTGATTGGTGTAATTGTACAAAATAGAAGGCATGAATTTTAAATTCCAAGCTGTCATTTTTTTCTTTGAGATTACCTGTACTTAAATACGTATCCTATAGAGTGCTACAGATGCTACAGAGTTTGTAGCACGCATTGTGCTGTTTACTCTTACGTTATTTATTTCTACTATTCCAAGCCAGTCCAGTCCAGTGCATGATTAAGATATTAATTTATTAAGATTCCTGACAGCTTTAAAGCATATAGGCAAGGGGCAAGGTCAAAAATACTCCAACTCTCTAACGTAAGAAAGTATTGCGGTGACTAGGTGACGGTAGTACTCATAATGGTAATTTAATTTAATTTATTATAAAATTGAAAATCAATCTTAAATAAAATCATATAGACTTCATTTAAAATCTCCAAATGCATGTACTTAGTATGTAGCGTATTACTTTGCACTCTTCGCGCGTACCTTTACCAGTTTAAGTAAATCTTTTAACCAGCATGACGCCAACATCTGTGGAACGATTTCGTGTCAAAAATCAAAATCCCGCAGGGTGGAAAAATTAATAAATGTATAGACACTTATGCACATACTAATTCTTTTATTTTTTGCATTTTCTCGTTCGCTTGGCCATTAAAATGAAGTGCCTTCTTCTTAAATCTGAGCACGTGTCAACGCTCATCTCACTTGTTGACTCACACCATACAATTTAAATTTAAAATATATTATGGAAACACATTCTGTCTGCATCTTCACAGTGTCAAAAATGCCGCGTTTTTTATTTTTTGAGCTTGAACTTTTGAAAATTACCACGCATGTCTTTACATCTGCAATTCCTTTACAATAATTACAGGTAACAAGTTTTGTTAGTTCCAGCAGAGAAAAAAGTCCAGTATTCGTAATTACTGTTTAATCGAACTGTTGTTATGTCGTTTGTTTTTCATTGGCTGAAATTTAGCATGTAATATGCATTTAAAGGCTGTACAACCAAAATAAATTCGAAATAAAAAAGAATCGATCTAAAATTGCAATAATAATGAAACCATAGAACCAGCCAACGCATTTTAATGTATTTTTGAAAAAACAAATTGCGCTTAAGAAAGACACGTTTGAGTTTGAGGTTTTATGTAGTTGAGTTATGTATAGTATGTGAAGTGCACTGTTTTATGTAGATGCCTTTATTTCCAGCAGGCTTATCTACTGCATGTACGTACATATCGTCTGTGAAGAACCAAAATGACCCATATCCAATTTAAACTAAAATCAAATCGAGCTCTGCTTTGCCATAAAAACAATGTGAGATACATGCGTAAAATGTGAATTAAAGAGTTTTTGAAAAGTTTAAAATTTTCTATTTTCATGCTTTTGTAAAGTGCAAAATGTTCTATTTACATGTTTTTGAAATGTGTAAAATGTTCTATTTTCATGTTTTTAAAAAGTGTAAAATGTTCTATTTACATATTTTTTAAAGTGCAAAATATTCTATTTAAATTCTTTCTAGAGACATTTCAATATTTTTGTAAACAGTGGATATTGTTTTTAGTTAAAAATGGATATGGGTCATTTTGGTTCTTCACAGACGATATGTATGACTTTCCCATGCTCTGCTATGCATTTAATTGCATTACGTTACTATTGTGAATGTCACTTTCAATGTCAGTGTCAAGTTTATACGTATTAAATAGTTAAGTGACACGAATAAGAATCTCTTTCGAAATCCAAATTACTATGTGATTACGGCTTTGCACTCACAACGACAACGAGGAAAATGCGAAACCTACACAGTCAACAGTAGACGATTTGCAATTTCAACATTTTTGTTTCTTTTACTAGGCACTTATAATAAATGCAATTTTATTATGCACGTGGTTGGCTAGCTAGCGCTAGCAAAAGTCTTGCGTGTAAATAATAATAATAAACTGGAGCTACCATATTAAGGAGTTGTCCACAAATGATGTCCCCCAAATAATGACCATTTTTTGACCCACATATATCCCCATGTCATTACTTTAACATGACGTAAAAGGCTATCTTTAGCACGGCACGCCATCAATACTCGACTACTGATAGAACCACCCACCCACCCTACTGATGACATCATTTATGATATATCCCTTTGGAGAAATAAATAATATGACAGGGGAGATAACCGCACCCCAATTAAATAAATACATAAGTAAAACTAAAAAGGCTTTTGTTATTTATCCTTATGTCTTATTGCATAACAAAACAATGCATGCTTTCGATTTATTGATACGCATCTAGTTAATGATGCATAAAATTTACGAAACTTTATATTGTTTATGAATTATGACATTTTAATTCTTTTATCCTTATTGTCAATCTTTTTATCAGAATCTCCAGTAATTAATTTGATGTACAGTTTCGTAAAACAAATTTTAAGATACATTATTATCCTATTATTTTTCAGTTTTAAAACTTGTTTTACTGGCCAAATAAAGATATTTTATTACGATTCAAAATCGCGTGTGGGATTTTTCCTCCATCTTTACCTATATACTTTTAGAAATGTATTTGTTGTATGTTTAATAAAAATAAAAGTACAAAAAAGTACTTAGTAACAATATTAAAGTCTTTAGTTGCCGATTTGGTAGTAATCGAATACTTATTAAATACGCAAATTATCAGCGAAGAATCAAAATGGCTTATATCAATTTTTTGCTCATGACGAAATGCACTATCTACAAAACAAATTACAATATCAAGGCTGTCTAAAGTATATAAACTAGAACCAATTTCACTTTTCAAAAACATGTAAACAGAACGTTTTATGCTTTTTTAAAACATGTAAATAGAACATTTTTCACATTTCAAAAACATTCAAATGGAATATTTTGCACTTTAAAAAAACGTAAATAAAACTTTTTTCACTTTTGAAAATCACGTAAATAGAACATTTTACACTTTTCAAAAACATGTAAATAAAATATTTTTCAATTTTCAAAAATATGTAAATAAAACATTTGCACTTTTCAAAAACATCTAACTAAACTTTTACGCACATATCTCATATAAAGTTTACTTGAAATAGCTCATTTTAACTGTAGCTTAAATTGAATATAGGCCATTTTGATGCTTTACTCACGCTATGTATGTAACAGGAAAATGTCAGATTAATCTGATCTAGTAGCTAGCCAGTTGAGCAGGCACGCATTGAAATAATCCGTTTATCAAAATTAACATCCCGAAGTCGGTTATGACCCAGAGTTCCCGGAGCCACATTAAAGCAAGGCTCATCGCAATTACTGTACTGGCAAACCTCCACACAGGTGCCATGGGTATTTATTGATGAAATTCTTTTCTGCCAGTCTAGGGGCAGCGTCTTGCAATCCTTATATATTTTCACGGGCGTGGACGGACCTGAAAATTAACAGTATGCCATGAGTTTTACTATCTACTATGCTAATTACAAATGATGAAAACTTCATGATTAGATGAGTTACAGATTTTTAGAAATGTTAATAAATTCCAAAATTACCTTCAAAATTATTGTAAGCAAAGACCGTTACGACTGACGTTGATTTGGGCTCTTTGTCTTTAGGCTTATCTATCACAATGCTGTTTTCCCCATCACTGGTACTGGTATTGGTGCTATTGCTTCCACCCACGCCTTGGTTAATCACAGTGCCATTACCAGTCTGGTTCCGCTCTGGGGCTTTAGTAGTAGTCACATTAACGGTAACGGTAACGGTAGGCTTCCCGGCTGCAATAGTTTCGGTATGGTTTTCCGGTTCGGTTTGGTTCGGTTTCTTTATTTCCGGTTGTTTAGCTTCTGTAGCTTCTGTTGTTGCTAAATTTTTATTCATCTGATTTACTGCAACAGTCTCAACGCCAGTTTTATTCAAGCCGGTCATTGGCTTGGAATCGGTATGGGTTGACACGCTGGGGTCAGTTGGCGTTGTCGTAGTTTGAGGTTTGACAGTAACTTGTGACTGACTCTGACGTCGATCGTTAATGACCATCAGATCACCGTAATTTTTCACAACTTTGCAATGCGAATTAAATCCAGAATGGTGATGATCATCATCATAAATCCAATAATGCGGAGAGATCAAAAGACGCTCAGAATCAAGAACACAGCAATAGCACTGCCTTTTACTTGTGACCAGTTTTAATGTTGCATTTTGATGACTGCAACCGGGATTAAAATAATTATTAAAAAATGGTCCATTAAATTTGTGACAGAAGTAGATACGCTGGGTCCAGACAGTCGACTTGTCGTTAGTAGGAGGTTTCATGGTTATGAATTCAGTTCCTATAGAGCTGAATTGTAATTTGCACATTAAATGAGTGGGATTATCCAATGCGTTTGGTTGTGGAGTGGTGGTGGTGGTTGGTGGTCTTTGGGCACGGTAGTGGATTTGATCCTGCTCGTTGAGTGAATTCCTATTGTAATTGTAGCCGGTAGCAGGTACAACTATGGCCATTGTAGATACACTAATTAGGCTAATTGCAATAATTACCAGTGGCACAGTAATAGTCACAAATCTGGAAGGAGATTTGCGAAAGTTTAAATTTGCCATTTTATTTTTACTCGGGACAATGTAACTAATACGAAGTGTTTCGCTAACTAGACGTTGAATTTTTATAAACGGCTTTAAAAAGTGTAATATTAAAAAAAGATGACAGATTTTGAATTTTCGAACTTAACAGTGCAGATATAGCTTAGATAAAAAGTGAAGGCAAAATTCGCAGGCTATAATTATTTACAAATTTAGAATTGCAAATTGTTATACTTAGCTTTGGACTTGTATTGCTTTGACTTTGAGCACCTGTGTGCAGTTTGCTGTTGCCTCTGCTGAAGGTTAACCTTCACTGTGAGATAATCTAGCTTTGTGGTTGTAGTTTGTAGTTTGTAGAATATTTATATATATGCTTTTGTTTTTTCTACATGTCCTGGCGTTTAGTAGGCAGAATATATATAGAATACAATAGAAGCAAAGATTATAAAATACATAGTGTAGCGTACATACGTAAGGATTATGACGGAATCATAGTTTGCTCTTTGATCTCTGTCATAGCGCTGTACTTACAAGACAGGCACATAATAAACTATAGCTAATATTATTTATCTATAATAAAGATATTATTGGATTGTTAGATCTACTACGATTTTTTTTTCATGAGGCCCAAGGGGCAATTTTGCTTTTGTTATTTTATGCTTTTTACAAGAAATTTGAGTCCGTCATGATTTCGTGAGTAATAAAAAAGTTTATATGAAGCTACAAAAACATTAGAGTGTCTGGAAGATTGCAAGGAAATACAAAAGGCTTATTTATTGTATACAGGATTGTCCCTGGCAGACGCGGATCCATAGGGTGGGCCAGAGCAGCTGCCCGCCACAAAATAAAATGTTTAACATTGGCTAACTTGGTGGTATTTAAACCAAGATTTATCGTCAGTGAAGATGCAGAATGACCCATTTCCATTTTTAGCTAAAAGAAATTCGTTGTTTACAAAAATATTAAAATATGATTCTACATGAAAATGTGTAAGTAAAAAATTGTGCACTTTTCAAAACACATGTGAAAAGTACGTTTTTCACTGTTCAAAAAATATATATAAAGAACGTTTCGCACTTTTCAAAAAACATGTAAAAAGAACGTTTTGCACTATTAAAAAATATGTGAAAAGAACGTTTTGCATTATTCAAAAAAATATATAAAAAGAACGTTTTACACTGTTTTGCACTTTTCGAAACACATGTAAAATGTACGTTTTTCACTATTCGAAACAGATTTAAAAAGAACGTTTCGCACTGTTCAAAAAACATGTGATAGAACGTTTCAAACGTTTCGAAACAAAAGTTAAAAAAAAAGGTTTTGCACCATTAAAAAAATATATATAAAAAGAACGTTTTACACTGTTCAAAAGAAAATATAAAAAGAACGTTTCGGACTTTTCAAAAATATGTAAAAAGAACGTTTTGCAATTTTTAAACAAACCATGAATAAAAATTTTGCACTATTCAATATCATGTAAATAGAACCATGTTGACTTTTCAAAAAAATTGTAATTAAAATCTCACGCATCTATCTCATCCAAGTAGTTTCATTTCTACCTACATAGCTCATTTGAATTCTAGCTTAAATTGGAAATGGTCTATTTTGATTCCTCACTAACGATATTATGTATCGCCCACCTCAGATAATTATTCTAGATATGCCCCTAGTTTCTACCATTTGCATTGGTGCGTAGACCAGGTGATGCTATTGAAATTTATGATTCTGTCATATTAATACCCAAATTACTGCAATATCATTCTTAAAATTGTTTATCTTATAGTTTCCAAAGAGCTTAATTGGCTTATTATGCAAGCCATTTTTTGTCATTAGCATTATTGTAGAAAATTTCCTGCTTCTTGTTTTGTTTCTGTTTTCTATAGGCAGAAGGGAGCTATACTTACAGAAGATGAAGAACAAAATATGTCAATTTAAGAATCGATGAGTTTTCTTATCAGTATCTGACGTATTACGACAACATCTTACTACACATGTGCGTACATATGCACTTTTCATTCATACCCAGAGAAAGGAAACTTTTGCACCTTCGTCATCTTGATGCTTACACCTAGGTATTTCAAACTACAGATAATTCGCAGAAGCGCGTATAAATTCGCATTTTCAATTTTGATGGTGAATCCTAGAACGGAATATTAGTGTGAGATACATAAATCATAGTCGTGACTGGGGCTGTCGGAAGGTGACAGGTGACGGGTGACGGTGCAAGATATTTTCCCCTAGTTCATTTATACGCCAGATTCTGATGAAAATCAACTAGATTGCATGAGTAACATTGCTTATCCTGGAAAACACTACAGTTCTATGTGTTGTACTTTAATTTTCGGGAACTGTTATTGCAAAAAATAGGTGTAATGTAATACATATAATAATAGAAAATTTGCATGATGACAATCACATCCTGGGTTTCGCAAATACATTGGTAATATAGACTATGGGGCTTATAGGGCAAGACCACTATTTAAATTCAATATAAAGATGTGTAAATTTTGCAAAATGTTTTTTGCACAATCTTCGTATTTACCAGTGCAATATTTAAGTACATATAGTTGTACGTACAATCCAATTAAATGCTTGAATAAAACAGGTAAAATTGTAAACAAATTAATACAGTTTTTTAGTACCAGTTTTTTAATTAAGTCAGAGATTAAGCATAAAGCGAATATTTTAAGCACAACAAATAAATCCTCAGTGAAGAAGCAAAATGAGCTTTGTCATAAAAGCAAAAAAGGAGAAACACGCGTAAAATGTTAATTATTAGTTTTTGAAAAGCGTAAAAGTTTTTATTTTCATGTTTTTGAAAAGGTGCAAAAATTATCTACTTAAATGTTTTTGAAAATTCCAGAATGCTGTATGTATTTAAATATTTTTGAAAAATGCAAAATGTTGTAATTACACATTTTTGAAAAGCGTAAAATTTTCTAGTAACATATTTTTGAAAAGTGCAAAATGTTCTATTTTCATGATTCTGAAAAGTGCAAAATGTTCTATTTACATATTTTTGAAAAGTGCAAAATGTTCTATTTACATATTTTTGAAAAGTGTAAAATGTTCTATTTACATATTTTTGAAAAGTGCAAAATGTTCTATTTACATGTTTTTCAAAGGTGCAAAATGTTCTATTTACATATATTTTAAAAGTACAAAATTTTCTATTTACATATTTTTGAAAAGCGCAAAATGTTCTATTTAAATGCTTCCAAGTCATATTTCAATATTTTTGTAGATAGCACATCTTTTTTTAGCTAAAAATGGATTTTGGTCATTTTGGTTCTTCACAGACGAAACCGCAAATCATAAAGGGAGCTTGCATAAATTACATGGTACATTTTGAGGGTCAAGCTGTACTTATATGACTGATGACTGACACAGCAGATCTTAATTTTAGACGCTGTTATAAATACATACCATGCTACAAAAACAAGATTTTCGCAACAATTTTTTCTACTCATAGAGTTTGGAATGTACTTCAAATAAGTTACGCAACACAAATGACTTTTATATGATGTAATAAATTCAAGGAAGATACAACGATGAAATTTTTGTACAATGACTATAGCATTCCTTGAATGCATAAATTACGACTCTATATTCTATCTCGATCCATAATCAATTACCTGCTATTATGACTAACTACAAATAAGGCATGACAAATTTATGCCGCAACACGCACAATTCATGTATTTGCTTGTCTAGGAATTTATTGTGGTCAGAGGACGAATACCGGTGAGACACAAACCTTTTCATTCATGATTAATAGGTGTTGACAAATTATTTTTAGCTAACGGTTCAAATCGGCTATCTACAGTCTGTCTGGAATCAACTGCAATGTATCAGTAGACTGTGACTACTTTAAACCCAACAGCATAGCATACTGAAACTTACACTATTCTTAGAAATGCATTGAATTCATTGTAAAATTGAATATGCGTATAATGACTGTTCCAAATTCCCCATTTATCTTGCAGTGTCAATGGTCTTGAATGAAATTTAATGAAATGGCGATACCCCATTTTGCATCATCACGTTCACAAGTTGTGTGTGTTGCATTCAATGCATTTTAATCTAATCATTGGACTTACTATGTGTCATCGTAATGGCATAGAATAATTTTTATTACAGACGTTAATTCAGCACTTAAGCTTGTGCAGTGCTAAAAAAATGAGGTTTTTCTATGACGTCATTTACGGACGACCCCTTGCCCTTATCATTATGGAAAGTTCATGAGGACATTATTGATAAGCGTTATGGTCAGTTGTTTTATAAATAGTCTAAGATGCTGAAATGAATATGCTGACAATAACAAAAAAAAATACATTTTATCCGCACTTTAATCGTGCCTTCATTTTTACTTGCGCGTACACACATGGGATTTATTAATAAAAATATAAATATGTGCATAAACTTAACTAGGCACAGCCAACAAATTCTCGTATAACTATACATACAAATAAATTGTGACAATTTTGTGTAAAAAATATTAGATATTCTACAAAGTGCATCCAATCACATTAGGTACCTACATATACTCAAATCTCCATAGATACAATTTTAATTAATTTTGTTATCTTACTTTGCCTTTCATAAAATATTTAAAAATATTTATCTAACCATACGAACTAAACATATAATGTGAGTATTTAACTAACCTTATCTAGTTAAGAATTAAAATGTAAATTAAATGTAGTGCTGTAATAATGTATGAACTAGAATAACCTTGAGCCACAGAAACTGTTTTGTAATGCAAGAATTAATTGAACTTTGCAGAAATCATTCAAATCGTCTAAATTAGAACTTAAACTTAATCATTGGAACTAATTATGCAAACTTTTAAAAGTAGTAGCAAATAATCAGATTTCGTAACAACAGTAACAAGAGTTTTTGTTTATCTTATGAAGCAGTCAAAGTATAATATATATGTCTTCTCTGAAGATTCAAAATGGCCCATATCCAATTTAAATTAGAATACAATTAAAATTAGCAAATTGTAATCCCATATTGCACTAAATGAGACCAGTACGTTTCGTGTTAATGTTAATTGCAAGTTTTCAGAAAGTGCAGAATATTCTATTCACATTTTATTTTTAAATTGTAGAATTTTCTATTTACACGTTTTTAAAAGGGTAAAATGTTCTACTTACATGTTTTTGAAAAGTGTAAAATATTCTATTTACATGTTTTTGAAAAGTGTAAAATGTTCTATTTGCATATTTTTGAAAAGTGCAGAATATTCTATTTACATGTTTAAGAAAAGTGCAAAATGTTCTATTTACACAACTTTCAAGTGTAAAATCTTCTTTTTAAGTGCGTAAGGATCATGATATTTAAGAAAATGTGTGAATGGTGTATTTTGTAATTAGCTAAAAATGGAAATGGACAATTTCGATTCTTCACAGACAATATATTCATTAATATAAATATTTAGATACACATAGGTACTAAGTCGTCATTCTCTACTAGAAATCTTTGGATTCGGAACTAATAGTAATTCTAGGCGATGTGATGTGATGAATAATATTATGATGTCATACTATTTTGACATTGTACTAAAGTATTTTCACATGAGAGGAAGGGCAGGTGCATAAATGACGTTTGCTCAGCGGAATGGAAAGTATTTATAAGGGAAGAGACACATATTACGTACGCTACTACAGTGGCAGTTTTTCAGTGCAATGTGTCATGTTAAAGATAACCATTTGAGCAATGGTTAAGGTGGTGACAATATAGGTATTGGTGGAGTCCCAAAATGTCAGAAAAATTGCTTACATGATATGTGTGTCTTCCCTAAGGTGGGTGGACGGAGGACCCGTCACGGGATACTGAAATAAATTAGTACCACCGTTCGCTATCTTTGTCCTTGGTGTCATAATAGTCGTTCACAGTTTGCTTGGATTTGTTATCGTTTTTCAATCGACATCTTGAAATGGATTTAACTTGATTCCCAAGCAAAGTCAAAGGATACAGTACATTCCTAGCGCTTCTTAACTCCACACATATTTCTCCCGTGGTCCCACACGGTTTGTCGCAAAGGCGGACACAGGGGTCTTTCACAAGTTTGACTGAGAACGCTACATGAGTAAAGTTGCCAATCTTAAAGTTCTCACATTTTTTCAGTCTGGATTCGTAGACGTTCCCCACTGTTGAATAAACAACGAAATAAATATTTTAGTTTTGATAGTATAAAAACAGTTAATTGTAAGTACCGTAAGTGATCAAATAAGCGCTGGGCTGCCAGTTCAAAAAGCGGTTCAATATTAAATAAGCGCGTGGAACTTTTATTCGGTCATTTACAGTGATCAGGGCCGTACGAAGAAATTTTGTTTAGACAGCCATTTGTTTCCATTTAAAAACCTCAATTTTGATTTTATTGATGGTTTTCTTTGGTAAAGCAAAATGTTGTATTTACATGTTTTTAGAAAGCGAAAAATGTTCTTTTTACTTGATTCAGAAAAGTGCAAAATGTTCTACTTACATGTTTTGAGAAAATTGGAAAATGTTTTATTAGCATGTTTTTGAAATGTACAAAAAAAATTTTATTTGCATGTTTTTAAAAAGTCAATATATTCTTTTTACATACTTTTAAAAGTGTAAAATGTCCTATTTACATGTTTTTCAAAAGTGTAAAATGTTTTATTTACATATTTTTAAAAGTGTAAAATGTTCCATTAAAATGCTTTTTGAAAATTTAAGCAGCGGGGACTGACTTGGCCGCATTATCCCGCCCTGGCGGCAATTAACATTATAATTACATGTTAAGAAATAAGTAATTAAATTATTAATTAAATTTAAAAAAATTATTATTATTTAACTAATTATTACCTCTATTATGGCTCTCCAGTTTAAAAAACTCCACTGCTATCAGTTGCTGGGCTGGTCTTGCATCTCCCCATACGACGAAGTTTAGTAGACAGAGACAACCGAACGTAGAAAACATTGTTGAAACAGCAGAAACTTTCATATTGGTCGTGTACAAATCCCAGCCGGCAGGGGGATTTCCTTAAAATATCCTAAGAATGTACACTGCGGATTAAATAACATCCAGGGGATATTTCCAAAAGTTTAAGTGGACATCATAGGGATGTCCAGACAATCATCCAATGTCTCAAAATAGGATGTGCGCAAAACATCCCTAAATTATATCCCCTTAAGAAACGCACCGGGGTATTTGGGATAAGTTCTGAACGTTTAAAGGATGCATATAGGACAGGCTCAAGATTATTTCAGGATGTGATAAGGATGCAGTATGGACTTTTCATAATAATTGATCCTGCATGGTAAAAAAAAGTGTTATGAAAGTATAACGAGAACAGTCCTGGTATTTTAATATTTGTAGCAATTTATTTAACACTCAGACAAAATAAATAATTATTAAGTAGTACACCCAACTATTGATACCAAAAGCAGACGACTTTGTAATTTCTAAAATGCACATTATTGATTAATAAATTAGGATAGTAAAAACCTCGCTATTTGAATCCATAGTTAACAGTTTACTTGAGGCAAAGACCTTGAAAAAGAACGCGAAGGTGACTGAATTAACTGTGCGTTAATCATTAGTATAGATGCCTGAGCTACGTGTAGTCCGGCATCGTTCAAGCTGAGATTCATTTTTTTGGTTTCAGAAAGTATAAGTTCGAACAACTTTGCTGCCTCCGTTTCAATAACAAAAAAACAAAACAGTAATTATAAGTATTTTACAAAAATGGAAAGCAATTATGCACGATCGTTTATTTTGGATTTTGGTATGCAGAAAATTTTTTTACCCTTGTTGAACCAACTAACCTACAATAATATTGATCCGTTCAGCCGATAATCTACTTTGAATCTTCCAAGTTAATTCCAGCCGTAAAGAATTTTCCCAAATTATCCAAAATTAACGCATTGACTGGTTTTTTAATTAAATTATTGACACTGACAAAGAAAGTTAATTATTTATGTAATTTACTAATTCAAAATGTCAAAAAAATTAAGTAGGTTCGGGCTTGCACTTGTGCCATGATATTATTACACCACAAAGTGTAAGTAAAACTAATTTCAGTTTTACTTTACAAAAATAAAGAAGAAAACTTTGTACTGGTCTCCTAGTTCGTGTTAGTACAATTAAATAAGGCTAGTGAGCTGTGCTATAGGAAAGAAATGAAATGATAGGAAGGTGCATAATTTTCGTCCGCCCAAACATCATACATGTTTATCACACTTTTTCAATCAAATAATGCTTCAGAACTGGGTTACCACAACAACTACTAATATTCTGCTCAGTATTACTTAAATGTGTTGAATTTATATTTTAATAATGTCCTTAGGATATCTATTCAGGATTAAAAAAGTCGTAGACTTTTAATATCCCTTTTGGATATTCGTAAAATATCTATGTGGGATAAAATGTTCAGGGGATGTTTTTCATGGAATTGGGGACGTCCCTTCGAAAAAGCCTGCCGGCTGGGATGTTAAAGGGTGAAAATTTAGACAGACTCACCCTAGTGGAAATCTGTATATGTGCTGATACGGGTCAAAAGACCAAGACTCATTAACTCAGTGGTTATGTAACAGATGGGTTAATACAACAGTGCAATATCGAGAATCGAAGTAAACACAAGTAGAAATGAACATGAAAAGTGATACGGGTGGAAAATAATGACTTTGGGGTAAAGTAAAAATGCAACAACCGTATGGAAGCTCTAATAATATTCAAGACGTCTCAAGTAATATTTTAGGCTTTTTAGAGAGAGGCGGAAAAACACGACCTTTCATAAGCAGTACTTTTTATTCAATCTTCCTCTATCATCCAATTCAATCCCTGAATTCACATCAGATTGCCAAATCATAATTTAATAAATAATCGAAGAATTTAGGTTACTTTCGCAATGACCACATAGTTGGTCCGACATCAAATAGTTGGTCTAATTTTAAACGTGAATGAATCTCTGCATAGCGGATAAATTACGTAATGTGAAATAATCAAGAATTATTATAGAATATAAATATAGGTATATAAATACTCTAGAATTAAATAACAGTGGAAATATGTATGTATAAAGAATGACTAGTTGTAATGAGGCTTTTATGCTCGTCATGCAGTTTGTTGTTTACAAACAATAAGAGAACTAAAACTCATGCATCAAACGTAATATATATACATAGGCATGCATTGAAGGATAAATTCATATATCAAGAAATGTACATGCATCATCATTCCTCATGCTCATACTGGCATTTGATTTTAAGCTTATGAAATAGTAAACTATAATTTAAACTAAAATTATACAAAACTTAAAGCTATGGGTGTACGTAGTAGTTGACGTTTGAGACATACATTAATGAGTAATGCAGGTGTGATAATGACTCATATATGTATGACTTAATACCCTCCTTTTTTTTAATTGTCGTCGTCTGAAAGGCGGTATACGGCAAGTGAAAAAACCCTTAAATATTGGTGATGTTATTCCTCTTCATCAGTAAACTCCACCTCCAAGAATCTCAGATGGCTCGGTTCGATGGTTGATTTGGGTAGTTCCTCTTCTACTGCTGGTGGTGCCTGTGATTGTATGTGTACAGTGACATTTCCCTCCTCAGCTAGGTGTAGTGTAGGTAGTAGGCCGTTTGGTGTGACAAGCGTGCTTCTACGTATCTCCTCATTCTCATCCACTCCACTTCGTCTGTGAACAAGAATCGTCCCTTGGCTCCGGTGTTGGTTTTGGTCCAAGTAACTACTGTTGACTCTCCCTCGTCTCGGTGGGGCTACAGGTGTTTCAGTTGGTCCCTCCGTTCCAAGTAACTGCAGCTCAGCTTGCTGCTCTTTCTTTCCCTTCTCTTTCATAGTCTCCCAGTAACTCCCTCTCCACCCACGCTTCAAGAACGCAGCACTCAATTTCCACTTAAAGTATATAGCTGTAACAGCCATACACAGAAAAACAAAAATAATTAGAATCATCCACATGTACCATGGTATGCTACTATCTCTTTCCCATGATGACGTGTCTATGCTGTTGTCGCTCTCGTCAAATGTGATGTTCAAGTTGTTCATGTCTATTTTCATTCCCATGTGGTAGTCGAGTGAGTTCACTAATAGGGGGTCTTCGTGCTCGTTAAAGATAATGTTAAGCACATCTCCTCCATACGTGTTGTTCGCTATGGTGAATGTAGTCGTGATGGGTAGTAGGAAGATTTCGTTGGGGCAGGGGGTGTGTCTGGTGGTTCCTACACGTATGTTCAAGCCTGGGCAGTATATGTGAAAGAACGCATTATACACTTTGACTTGTACACTTCCCTCCGCGTCTTGTGCTGTGCTATTTCGACAGTTTTGAAGTACATACTTGAGTTTGTCTTCATACGAATTTCGTGGCTTACATTTTTGGTGTGTTGTTGCTACCACTCTGTCCATGAAACTCCAGTCGAGCCCTGTATCGAATACACAGTCTTGGTCCCTTGAAAGCAAAGCATTTGGTGGTCCTTGATATTTCAAATCACACGTCCGATTTTCTTTCCTCCATAGTAAGGTAAATGGGTCCGCTACGACAAGTGTCAGGTTGGGATTGACGAGTGGCACAATGAAACTTAGATGTAAATTGTCCATTTGTGGGTCACTTCTACATTGTCGAAATTCGGCTAGCTCCAGTGGACATAAATCCCCGCACGGTAAAGTGAAGTTCAGGAAGTCGAAAAATTCGTCATCCATATGACCACGGCTCCAGATCCTCTTGGTGTGTTGAATCATCGCTCCGCTTTGGGTGAGTCTTGATACCAGGTAGGCAATATCAAACTCCAGTCGCTCGATCTCTTCAGGTGAGTCCTTCCGTTCACTGATTATTTGGTTAACAGCATCAGTAATTTTCGCCATTTGTTTGTAGAAGGCTCTAAAATTCTGTGTGTCTTCCTTGATTTTCAGTTCCAATTTATTGAAATGTTCGGCCAGTTCTAATGTGTGTTCGCTATTCATTTCAGCTCGGTGTTCGGCCTGGTATGATATCCCAAGTCCCGCACTGGTGAAAACAGCGAGAGCCGTCATTATTACATTGGTGAAAACGGATCTTCGTCTCCTGATTTCCGTCTTGATGGGGGGGCAGATCGCCTTGAGTGGCAGAAGGAAAGTCCTCTTATATTCTTTTTGGCATTGTTGTTTGAGTTCGTGTCCCACATTTTTCATATTGATATCCGGGTATTTCAATAAATCGCATGGTGATAATAAGCGTATTTTGATGTTGTAGGAATTATACCCGTAAAGAGGTGGATTCTCCGATCTCCGCCAAATAACTGGTCCTCCTTCATCTACCGTTTCTGCTCCTCCGCCAAGGATCAACATCAAGAAGTACATACATCCGAGAAAAAATAGTGGAAGTGTAGAGTGATAGGGAGTGCGCGATCTCTTCGGTGGTGGTGGCAGCTCCGCTTCCCTCCTTAATTCGTGTGTTGTTGACTTTCCAAAATTTCGACTCGACTGATCCTGTCTGATCTTGTCTGGAACAGGAAAATGTGTGTCTTCTATTGTTGTTGATTTATTTTTGGTTTGAGAAGTACTCGCCCTCCTTCCCTCCTTACTATTGTG
Organism: Dicyrtomina minuta; assembly: GCA_949802685.1. Classification (NCBI taxonomy): domain Eukaryota; kingdom Metazoa; phylum Arthropoda; class Collembola; order Symphypleona; family Dicyrtomidae; genus Dicyrtomina; species Dicyrtomina minuta. Next base: position 63,057,002 of record OX461808.1, on the reverse strand, counting down.
ATGGTGGTAGGTAGGTAGTGACGATGTAGAATTTCCTCGGTGGCCGGACTCCTCGTTTTGATATGCGTGAAGTGAAGCTCCTCGTAGTCCTACTGTACTCCTCTTTTTCGTTACACTCGCCCTCCTTCCCTCCTGTCCGTTCGCAGGATTTGAGTTGGTGGCCGGTGCCTTTTTACTTCTTCCTCCCTCCTGGCTATGTTGAGTTTCGGAGTTGGTGGAAGGTTTTGATTTTTGACCTCCTCCCTGGTGGGTGGAAGGTTTATTTTTCGATGTTTTTGTGCTCGATTTTGGTGGCCCCATGGTGGGGAGTGCTCCTCTGGTGGTGGTGTTATGTACAGCTATACTTGCAGCTTGTACTCCCTCCTGTCCGGTGGTAAAGATTGAGAGAACCTCCGGGTCGGTGGTGGAAGAGTGAGCTCCCGTCTTGTAGGTGTTATGTACATCCTTGTTGATGGTGGTATGTACTCCCAAGTTGCTGGTGTGAGAGTTAAAGTTCCGTTTGATGGTGGTGAAGGTGTTATGTACCGCATTGCTTTTGGTGCTGTTGGCGGATACTCCCTCCTGGCCGGTGGAATGGTGGTAAAGTCCATGTCCGGTGGTGGAGTGTGCTCCCTCCTTGATTGTGGTGGGGTGAGCTCCCTCCTGGCCGGTGGAAATGTTAAAATTCCAGTTTCCGGTGGTGGAGTGTGCTTCCTCCCTGGTGGAAGAGAAGTCTACGCCCTCCTTGCTGGTGGAAAAATTAACTCCCTCCTTACCGCTTCTACCATGAAGTCTCGAGTCTTGTTTTGGTGCTCCTCCTCTTCCGGTGGAAGTCCCGGTGGAAGTAGAAGTCTTTTTCGATTTTTGTAAGTTTTCGGTGTGCTCCGACTTGTCTTTTCCTTCTTCACTTCGTACCCGTTTAGTACTGGTGGTGGGGATTGAAGACGGGGTCTTCTCGAAAACGATTTTCTTTTGATTTGCGTCCAGCCAGACTGTTCTTTGGGGACGTCTTTTTGGCTCCGGTGGAGGAGATGGTGTGCGTGGTAGAAATTTCGCCGCATTCTCTGCCCTCCTTGCTTTACAAATGGAGCAGTCAGATTTACGTGACCTGTGCTGTTCATCCGATTTTTGACAAAGGGATTGTGCACATTCTGATAGAGATGGAAAAGCAGAGGAAAATTGTCGGTAGATAATCCTAATGGCTTCCCTCTCCTCTTCCCTATCAGTGTAGAAGAAGCTGTTTCTGCTACTTTTTCTTTCTACTACTCTAACCATGAAGGCTCGGTGGTCGTCCTTTGACTCCTTTTCGGATTGATCCTCAGACTGTTCGTCGTCTGACTCCTGTAGATTATCCGATTTTACCGGTTTTTTCTTCCCTTTGCCTGTTTGATGTTGAGGTTTGGGAGTTTCGGATTCTTGAATGAATCTGGGTGGTGGTATGCCTTTATTCGGTCTCGTAGATCGTCTGACTGGTGGTGGTTCAGGTACTTGTGGGGTTTGTGGGATTTCCGCACCTCCAACAGCTCCGAAGAATTCTTCACCATTGATAACAAGAGAGACTGGTGCATCCGGAAAGATCAATTTTTTCTTTGCCTTGTCCAAAGATGTTCCTGGTGGGCCTAATTGTGTACTTTCCAGACATGGATTATTGCCCTTTTTTGATGGAAATTGTTTTGCTGTAAACCACAGTTGTTCTTCTGGGTCTTCGAAAATACCCAAATCTATGTTCACAACATTTTCTTGTGACAGATTACAGTCAGACAAATCCTTGGAGAGTTGTTCTTCAGCTTCTCGTTCCAGTCTATTATGTTGAATTGCCGTCCAAGTCTTGTTTATTGCAGTTTGGGGAGTATACAAGCTTAAGTTAATATCAAGTAGAGTGTTGCATAAGTGTTTCTCAGCTTGTGTCTTCATTTTATCAAGAAGATCCTGTATACCCCCTTGTGGTTCCCAAGTGGTCGTTTCCTCCTGGATAACCAGTGTGGTGTCCACTTCTGATGTTATGGTGACCTCTTCCAATAACTCAGTTTTCTCATCTTCGCGTAGTATAACTGCCGGTAAGTCTGTAAGTGTAATGAACCCGTCCTTTTCGCATTTTGGTAGGAGTTTGGGTAATTGTTCCTTGACTAACCCTACTGCAGTTTCAATCTTATAGTAATTAAGATATCTCTCCAGTAGGATTTTACACAGCAGTTTCGCCATTGGTGTTAGCATCTGTGGCATTAGGTGATCATAAGCCTCAGCGCTTTGTCTGAGTTCTTGTCTCAGTAAATCTTCCCTACTGTGTTGTTGCTCGAGGGCTCGTTCTTCTCGCCGTCGTTCTTCCTCGATTTTCTTTTCCACAGAGAGTTGTCTTTGAGACTTCTTTGGAGTATTGTAGACTTCTGGAAACTGTTGGTGTAAGTCTGACGATGAGTCTTCTTCCGCTGTTTCTTCGTTTGGGTTGACCATCATCGCCTTATAAGGTGGGTAGTCTCTCGGCGAATGTGACTCCTCTTTTAGAGCCTGTAGGATCGTAGATCTCGTATCTGGAGACATTTGTGACCAAGTTCTCTCCGCACCTTTCTCAATACCAAACACCTCGATGTTATAATCTAATAGATCACTGTATCTCCGAGCCTGCTCTGGATCAGGAATATGACTTATCAGTTCATCATATACCTCTTTTTCCTTCAGCTCTGAGTCATCTTCTGAGCCAGTTTGATCCAATGAAACTGTGTTCTCCGAGTTTTGATAGCATGGTCTCGGGTAGCGTGGGTGTATAGGATCGTCGAACGTCTGATTGTTAATCATCTTCTTTAATGGGATTAGAAGGTCTTCCATCCCTCGCCAGTCATGAAAGAAATGATCGTTCGGTCCTCTGTATTGTCGTGGGAGTTGGTACCAGGTCCAGTCTATGGCTACTTGTAGGCCATATATCCTGGCCGCACAGTCCAGCATTTCTTTGTACTGGCTATGTATATACCAGTCATCGATGCCACCAAGAACGTAGTCGTATGCTTTCATTTGTTGTTTCTGTTCTTCACTTCTACCGTCAGGTACCGTAGGGGGAAGTGGTGGTGGGTTTGGAGCATTTAAAGGTATGTGGAGTAATTCTCCAGAAGGTAGGGCAATGATGACTTCATTCATGGCGTTGTCCGTTTCATGTTCATCGAACAGACCTCCTTCACTTGCTTGAACCTTTTCTTTGACCAGTTCTATTACTCTTGGGGTTATCATTTGTCTGGTAATGGTAAAGTCTCTAAATTCGGATCTTTGTTCCAACAGCTCCAAAAACAGGTTGGTATCTTCTGCTTCTTCGTTGATCAGTCTTGATTCTCTATCTTCACCTTCCAGTGTAGAATTCCTATTTAGATCTTGTTCTAATTCGTCAGTTCCTGAGGTTCCTGGATTCGGTTCTTCTTCCAAATCTGGATTTTCCATCAGTCTGGTAGGTGATGAAGTAGTTCCTTCTTCCGGAGTGTCTGATCTTATGTTTTCCGGTTGATCGCCGACTGTAGTGACTGTGGCATTATTCCTGATTGCTGTGAGTTGTCTTAGGAAAAATGTAGAGCTTGTGTAAGCTACTTGTTCGCCTTGTTCTATTGTGACCGCAGCTAATGCTTCTAGTAATATTTCCTGTGCCATGTCATCCGGGATGTCGTCGTCGGAAGCTATGGATCCCCTGTCCTCCTCGCTGCGAGTTGCTACTGGTGGTAAAAATCCAGTGGAGTCTGGGGAGTTTATTATTTGGAGCATTGCTGTTTGTCGAATTCTTCTTTGTTCTAGTATCCAGTCATATTCTTCCTGCGTTAGTAGCTCTCTTACTAGTCCTATGTTCAGTGGTGGGAAGTCCTCCGGTCCTTCGAGTCTTCCGTTGACGAGTCTTGATACAGGGGATATGTAGGGGATTTAGGGAGTGCCATTTGTTTAGCATGGTCTTCGTTTCTCGACGTGTCTGCGTCTGAGAAAAGATCCGCCAGCCTTGGCCTGGGGGTGTCTTCACTCCTTCCACTGCTGCTGCTACGTGATGAGGAGTCCATATGTAAGCTTCCTTTCCACGGAGTAGAGTGGGTGGCTCGACGTGCAACAGCTTCTATGAAGCTGACATCTTCTTGAGCTAGATGGGCAGGTGGTGGGGGTCTGTTGCCTCCCTCCTGTCTTGAGGTACTTCTTGTATGTACCTGATTGTTTTGTCGCTCGGGGGTTCGTTCTCTTGCATTGTTGTTGCTGTTGCGAGATGAGTGATCGAGTTGGGTGTTGGCTCGACCTACTTTTGATGATGACGAACTCCTTCCTCGCTGACGTGATCCGCCGCGCCCTGATTTGGAATTTCTACGACTTCCGTCCTGGGAGCTTCTGGCGGTGGATGATGATGTGTCTCTTCGGCTCCGTGGCGGAGACACGCCGTCCAACCAATACCTGCAATCATCCTTCTTATGGTTGGGTTTTCCACAGTATGAACATATGGTTTTGCTCTTGGCTTTTCCACCAGGTTGGTTCCATGAACTTGGTGGTGGGGAGTTTTCGCTCCTCCGGGTGTAATCGTCTTCACGATTGTCTCTACGCCCTCCTCTTTGGGATCGGCGGAGACGGGACCGTCCGCGTTCGGTTCCTCCTCTTCCTCCAGATCTTTCGTCCTCCTGGTGGGCTCTGAATGCCTGGGGTGGGTTGTACACGGCGTTACTTAGCGCTCGTTCGCGGTTGTCGTCGGTGGCTTTGAGTAGCTCAAGTAGGATTTCGGGTGTCTTCACTGTGGAGACACGCCAGGTTTGAAGGAATCCTACGTATTCCTCTTGATCCGAGAGTTTGCTTACGGTGAGGCATAAGACGGTTTCGTTGTCCATTCTTCTCCCGGCTCTATCCAGATCGTTGTTGATGGCTAACAGCTGGTTTAGATAGCTGTAGCCGCCTCCCGTAGCCATACGGAGGCCGAAGAACTTTTCTGCAAGTTGGACTCGTTCATCCTCTTTTCGGGGCTCGAACATTCTTGAGAGTTCTTCCATGAGGTCTTTTGCCAATGTGATGTGGTGCACTTTGAGAAGTACATCCCTATGAAGGCCTGAATGTATAGACAAAACGGCTGTGTTGTTGGCTGCCTCCCAGTTCGCTATGTCTGTAGCCTCTTGAAGTGTTGGGGGCAATGCGAAAACTGGTTTTGTATATGATCCGTCCACTATGACTCCTAAGTGAACGGTGCCTAACGCCATTTTCATATCGACGAACCACCTGGTGTAATCTGATGGTCCTTTCAGCTTTTCGAAGTCGACTAATGGGCGATTGAAGGTTCTGTTACCCAACATATTGTCCTGAGTATGTTTCTGGGCCGCGGCTCTAAGTATGGCGAGTCTAGATTTTAATGCCGCGTTCTCTAACTGCAGTGGTACGCTAGCTTTCTGGTCCGCCGTCAGGTGTTCAGATGCTCCTAACTTAGCTTGCAGTTCCTCTATCTTTTTGTGATAATAAGACTTAACTTTACGTACCTCGAGTTCGTAGTGTTTATTAGCTTCTACTACCGTCTGCTCTGCAGTGAGGACAGGCTCCGTTGATCTTCGGGTTTGGGGGCCTGACTTTACGACTATCTTGCCTGTAAAGATTTGTGGGACTGGGGATGATTCCGGAATTCTGGAACTCTTGGGCGGCTGTGGGGGCTCTACCTTCGATTCTGGAATACCCTCGGTCTTGATTACTGGTTTCACTGGTGACATGGGATTATTGTTTCTACACTTTGTCACTACCACTTTCAATTTCACTAGCCACACCCTGGAACTACTGCAGTGATGTGGGGGAAACTGAGAACTGTTCTTCACAATACCATATGGAAAAAGTCTACACTTGGTTTGTGGAATTATATAATACACCACTACGCGCTGGTTAGTCTCTTCAACTGCGTGGGTCACTGTATTCTTCACTAAGGGTAATGTTCTACTCACTTTAGTGGGCTCTACGCGCTGGAAGCTATCTCAGTCACGGAGTCTGTGGATTGAAAACTGCTTCTTTTTTCACTTCTAAAATTTACTTGTTAACTACCTGCACTTTTGACGAAGTTGCTAAGTAGTTTTGATGGTAATTTACTTTCTGAACCTTTTCACGATATTAAATTTAAAATTTCGAAGATTTGATTTTTGTAACAGCTGTTGTATGTTTGTACGTAGAAAAATTTCAATTTTGAAGTTAAATTTTGTGGAATTTCGAAGATTAATTTTGTGTATGATTTTACTTTTAGATTCGAAGAATTGATTGGAACCCTCAATAAAAAGATGGGCTTCAACGTTAGATTTTTTAAATTTGAAGATGATGAAAACACAAAATTCGCAGAAAAAATGTCAGATTTTTAACTTTCGATTTAATTTTGAAATTTGAACGGTAACCCTCTGTTAAGAGACGGGCTATAACGTGTTAAAGGGTGAAAATTTAGACAGACTCACCCTAGTGGAAATCTGTATATGTGCTGATACGGGTCAAAAGACCAAGACTCATTAACTCAGTGGTTATGTAACAGATGGGTTAATACAACAGTGCAATATCGAGAATCGAAGTAAACACAAGTAGAAATGAACATGAAAAGTGATACGGGTGGAAAATAATGACTTTGGGGTAAAGTAAAAATGCAACAACCGTATGGAAGCTCTAATAATATTCAAGACGTCTCAAGTAATATTTTAGGCTTTTTAGAGAGAGGCGGAAAAACACGACCTTTCATAAGCAGTACTTTTTATTCAATCTTCCTCTATCATCCAATTCAATCCCTGAATTCACATCAGATTGCCAAATCATAATTTAATAAATAATCGAAGAATTTAGGTTACTTTCGCAATGACCACATAGTTGGTCCGACATCAAATAGTTGGTCTAATTTTAAACGTGAATGAATCTCTGCATAGCGGATAAATTACGTAATGTGAAATAATCAAGAATTATTATAGAATATAAATATAGGTATATAAATACTCTAGAATTAAATAACAGTGGAAATATGTATGTATAAAGAATGACTAGTTGTAATGAGGCTTTTATGCTCGTCATGCAGTTTGTTGTTTACAAACAATAAGAGAACTAAAACTCATGCATCAAACGTAATATATATACATAGGCATGCATTGAAGGATAAATTCATATATCAAGAAATGTACATGCATCATCATTCCTCATGCTCATACTGGCATTTGATTTTAAGCTTATGAAATAGTAAACTATAATTTAAACTAAAATTATACAAAACTTAAAGCTATGGGTGTACGTAGTAGTTGACGTTTGAGACATACATTAATGAGTAATGCAGGTGTGATAATGACTCATATATGTATGACTTAATAACAAATTTATTCAAATCACAAATATATTAAATGGTACAACGACAACAATAATGTTTCCAATAATGTGTGTGTGTGTGCCTATTAGTAAGTAAAACTGTTCAGTATTATTCGATTTAAAAAGAATTAAACTTTCTGTAATTTTATAATACTATAGACTTTGCTCTATTAGTTACTCTCATCTTCAGAGATCAGTTCTTTTCGGAAGCTATTTACTGAGTGTGATTTAATTATTACAAGTCCAACTTTTAAACTCATCAGTGCAGTGCAATTTTAGGATTTAACTAAAAGAAATTGTAAGAAAATCAACGTTACGAATTCTATATTTAAGAAGATAAAACGTTTTCAGGTCGTAAGTCTTATAAAATGCTCCAAATCTAAAGCAACGTACCCTTCACCGTACTACAACATGATGTCATTAAAATAATGACTAATTTGTTTTGCACGTTCCTGTAGTTACTTTTATAAATAATCATAACATACTGAATCATTCAAAAAACGACACGACTGATTGCTTTTGCACCAAATAACATAATAAACGTTTAATTGCATGATGTAATTCACTCATTGTAGTAGTTCTTATATAATTTGAAAATAATAAATTATTGCCAAAGCTGTAACGAAATTAGAGAGTACACACTGTTAATCAAAATCTTTTATCCTGTCTGACCACAGTTAACAGTTTCTCCAGTCAGCATGCATACTAATAGTAATATATTCACACTACGTGGCATGAAAAAAACTTTATTTCAGTTAAGGGACCGTCCATAAGTGACTTCAAGGGTAGAGTCATTGGTTCTACTTGGATACTGGTCACATCCTATGTTAAAGATATAGCCATTTACGCAGTGGTTGAGCTAATGACGAAGGGGTCATATACGGGGTCATAGAAATGGAGATATTTTGATGAAATCATTTATGTGCGGTACGACCCCTGAGACTTTTCTTATCCTGGGCGACTCATTGATGAGCCTCTTCACACGTCTCAGCAGTTTTAGAATGAATAATAATCTCCGTGTTATTTTTGTAGCACAAGTATGTACGGAAATAAACGTACTGGCGACTGTACTGTCAATACTAAACTGTATAGAAATGAGGAGAGATAATTAATAAATTATTATTATTATTAATTATTATTGAATTAATTTTATCTGCAGGAGATTCAAATCCGCTGCAAAATGCTTTATTAAAAATTCAAATACGCACCATTTAATGTAAGTCACACTGGTGTACTGCTATAAATAAAATTATCAAATCTTGTAAGTTATAAATAGAATTCAACGCGGATGTGGTTTGATAATTACTTTAAAATTTGTAAAATGTTAATTGATTTATTTCAGATCAGTTTCTTTCTTTTAACTGTATGGCGTTGAACTTCCCTAAATATTCATAATCAAAAGGATGGAAATTTTGTGATAGCTTAAGAGTTTGTGTGCTACAAAAATTAATTTGGAGCCATTAATTCCCACTAATGCCAGAAAATGTACACCTTTAGCTAAGTATATAAATATAAAGTATTTAGTTTTTCCTGACAGGGGAATTTTGAGAAAATAAGTTGAACATTCAAGATTGTTTAGGCCCGACGCCATTCACATATTTTTTATTTTTGCCATCTGCTCAATTGTTGGCATGCTTTTGTTAACTACGTAACGCAGGTGTTTGTGAATTAGATTGCAGAGCTATTCCAACTGAAGTGATGAAAATGAGTGTAAACTGATCCATATTCATTTTTAGCTACAAACAAAATACACTATCTACAAAAAAGAATGGAAATGTCACGTTTTTGAAATTATGTGTGTAAATGAAATACATCAAATTTTTTTTAAATAGGTATACATAGCATAAATTTGAACTTTTCAAATACTTGGTATATCAATTTTACGCATCGATCTCATTCAGCGTTTTTGTTTGACGTTTGACATAGCTCATTTTAATTCTAGCATTCAATTGGGTATATCGTCTGTGAAGAACCAAAATGACCAATATCCATTTCTAGCCAAAAACAATATCCACTATGTATCTACAAAAATAATGAAATGTTTTTTCAAATACAAGCAAATAGAAAATTTGGCACTTTTAAAAAACATGAAAATAGAACATTTTGCATTTTTCAAAACCATGAAAACAGAAATTTTTGCATTTTTCAACACCATGAAAATAGAAGATTTTGCATTTTTCAAAACCATGAAAATAGACCATTTTGCACTTTTCAGAATCATGAAAATAGAACATTTTGCACTTTTCAAAAACATGAAAATAGACCATTTTGCACTTTTCAAAAACATGTAACTAGAACATTTTACGCTTCTCAAAAACTCATAAATTAATATTTTACGCATCTTCCTCACTTCGTGTTTTTTATGACAAAGCTTATTTTGATTCTAGCTTAATTTGGATATGGGTCATTTTGGTTCTTCACAGACGATATGTATTGCTTAGTTGCGGTTGCGGTCACTCAAATACTCAATAAAAGTTTATCTAACATAACGAGAGTGAAAGTGTAATAAATGCGCTTGTCGCATATTAACATGCACGTATCTTATTGCTTACACACTTTTCTTTATTTTTCGTTTGGAATTCCAACAACCAATTCCATACATACAATATTTATTCATTTAAGTCGATCTAGCCTTTGCCCATACATCAATTTTTTTATGAGTTACAGATTATATTATTTTCATTACAGTTATAGTAGTAATACACTTACGATTCATTACATTGATTTAAAGGTCCATACATGCTACTTATACTTCATGTCAATATTACAGATTAAAACAACTTATAATGCTATTAAAAGTTTCATTGGAATATTTAATTAAAAATAAGGGGTTTAATTAATCGTCGTCTTCAGGACAACTCCGAAGAGATCGAACAAAATGAGTTGTCGCATATAACCTTCCACTTGATCCATTCACTGCTTTTAATTCTTGGCAGATGCCTGAAGTTTGGAAGGTGTCATTGCAGGGGTTACTGCAGAAGAGAACACAGCGACCGTGAATAAGCCTAGCTGAATTTCTTACATCTGCCATTTCCGTCAGATTCTTATTGCAATTTATGTCAAGGCATTTTTCAAATGTTGAGCCGTAGATAATTGAAAAACCTTTATTCAAATAAGAAAATCAAAAATTAAATTCGATTAAAGTTTGTACTGTACATGTTAAATAACAATTAGACTAATGAAATTTAATACTAAATAATTTACCTAACTTACCAGTAAAATTCATTTGGCTAAAAATCTCAACCTCTGCAACTTCGTTTTGACCTGAATCTGGCCAAGCATTGCTCATGTAATTTACGCCAATGCAAAGTAATACTATTGGGCAAATGACCGCTTTGCTAAACATTTTAAAATATTGTTTTGAAAAAAGTTAAAAAATAATACGAGTCAAAATTGAGGGATTACTTAAAGAAAAGTTTTCTTTCTTTGGTATACAAATATCCGTTCTAAAATTTAGCTTCCTTGCTTAATAGCAAAAACGTAAGATCTCAATTTGATTGTTTTAAAATCCTTCAATTAAATAGCCCAGCGTTATCAGTGCGCCTGTAAAATGTGTCTAGAGTAGAAAGTACTGCAAGGGCAGGGCAGGGTGCTTAAATACTTTTTTTAAACTGCTATATAGCTTCCAGGGGATTGTCCATAAATGATGTCATGGATGGTATTAATGAAATCCCATGTTAAAAATGACCGTTTATGAAACTTTAAAGTTATGACAGGGAGTGGGTAGTCCTTAAAGAGTCACAGTTTGAATAAAATCATTTATGGACCATCCTTAACTTTCATTTCCATGCAGTTTGATTTATGCTAATTTCTTTCCAGAATTCGAATTAACTTAAAAGAAATTACGACTAATTCATGATTTAACAACATTTTGGCACTAAATGCGAATTAAGTGGCGATACTGTTATGTATTATTGCCACTAACAATAATTAAGTATCTCTTATTCAAATAGTTATACAGTAATTAGTACACTGCATTGTTTAGGATTGTGGTTGCATAACGGGGAATAATATTCCAGAAATAAACATACTAATGTACTATGTAATAATTATTGGAATAGAAATAATCATTACATAACACATTACTGTATAAGTTTATAAACAATGTTAAGTGCAATGTAGAGTATTTTTGGGATCATCCATAAATGACGTCATCAAAATATCTTCACTTCCATATGGTTCTTCCGTATTCAGCCTATAACCATTACGTAAATGACTTTCTTTAACATGGATGTCAATAATATCCAAGTAGGCTGATTGCCCCTACCCGGCACGTCATTTATAGACGACCCCTATTACCGATCATAACAATTGTAAAGGCCAAATAGTAAGTATGTTATTACTACCTATCTATTTGTATGATGAATAGCTATTTAATTTACATGTTGTACAACCATTAATAAATATTATGTGTTTTCCTTATAAGTTTATATTTTTCACAATTTATAAAAGAGAGAGAGATACAACTTTCGAGTGCACTTTTAACCTTCAAGTTCTAATTAATGAGTTTTTATGGAATAAAAAGTTCAGAATGATGTGCGCCCTATATTTGATAAGATACTTACATAAAAATATAAGTAAATGGTATAATTTAAATACTGGCACTGGCTAGACCATTATTTTCAGACGATTCTAATTTCCTATAAATGCCAACAAAATTAATTTATAATGTATTTTAACAAGTCATTTCACGAATAGCTATGTATAAAAATAAAAATAATTTTTAAGACTTGCGTCAAGATGTAACTATTAGACCCATATGGTCCATGAAGAACCAAAATGCCCCATTTCCAATTTATGCTAGAATTAAAATCAGCTATGTCAAAAATATACAGTTAAGGGGGAGACATAAGATCTTTGCGCTCTAAGTTGCGGCAGTAGGGACGTAGGACAGGTCAAGTTATATTTTTCTCGCATGTCATGGGCAATATCTAGGAAACCTCTAACGAAAATTTTGGCAATTTATTGTTTTGTTATGAGATAGAATGATTAAAATATTAAAACTTTTAGCGTTGAGTCTTACGGGATGTTGAAACGCGGCAACTTTGAGCGCTTAAAAAAATACTTGGTTGGCATAAATCGAACAAAACTCTCAGAGGTTCCCTAGATAAATGGTCAAGGTAAGGTGTTTGGACAAAACATTTTTTCAAAATTTTCTCAAATTGTCTATGAAATAGCTCAAAATTTCATACTATGACGCACCCAGAGGAAGTCTCAAAACCTGTGTAAACATATCAGTAGTGGAAAGATGCATGGGGGCCCAACGAAGCATCTAAACATGTGTGAGTGGCGTCGAACCATTATTTGGCTGGTGAGCCAGTAACACAATTTCTGCCATCACTATTGTTGTTAAAATTGGTTATTCAAGGCTTTTGGGCGTAAAGTCTTAAAACTAATTGTTGTTTAATATGAAAAGTTTTGATTTGCCACACAGATAACTTAATATCGATTATTATTTTATTATTATTTTGACAGCTTCAACGCCGTTCGTGCGAGAATGTTAATGATACCATGGAATTTGTGGAGGGTTACAGTTTTTATAGGAAACATCGAATCAGGTCCATCTCCCCCTTAAGGGGGCGTATGCTGGGTTACGTGACAAAAGACCTCCGGCGTAACACCTCCCACCAAAATATCTCCGCCAAAAGACCGAAAATCAAAACACCTCAAAGACAAAAGAACTCGGGAAACATCACCTCCGAGCGAAAACACCTCAAAATTTTATGATCTCAGGACAAAACACCTTTTACAAATTGACCTCTTGAAAAAAAGACCTCTTGAAAAAAAACACCTCTTGAAAAAACGATCACAAAATAAATGTTAACTATATACTTTTGGTGGTTATAATGGCACGTTTTTTAAAAATTATGTGTAATTAAAAGCTAATGAACTCGCCCCAGTAATCCAAAAATATTTTGTCTAAACATGGTTTCTAGAACCGTATTGTGTGATAAATGCCTTGATTTGTAAAAATGCATTTTCTACAACATCACGTTCTTTGAATAGGATTATACAAAAACGGCAAAGTGTTTGACGTATACAATACTTTAAAATTCGGTTGTGAGAGACCTGCGGGGACTGATATTTTTAGTCCTGTTTAGCCGAAACCCCGTGAAACCATTTAGGGGATTTCCTGAGTAAGAGATAGTTATTTACAATTTTAAAATTAATTTTATTTCAAGAGTCAATATATTGTCAAGGTCAAGATATTTACAACATTGTTGAAATATAATTGGGATTCCATAAAACATATATGTGGTTGGAAATGCAAAGTTTTTAATACAACACGTGTCTCTAATACAACGCTGGCCTCTAAAAAAACGTGAGGGGCAAACCCCTGAGTTTCAATACAACGCGGGTTGTTGTATTTGAGCATTTACGGTAGGTTGAGATCCTTGGTTTGCCGCCGACACGACAACACAACTCCCGAGTACCGGAGAAAAAATAGAATTTTAAACTCAATTTTAACCAGGATAAAATAGTGCAAACGCATAGTGAGTGGCATCAACAGATTGAACTAACTTCCTGTAAGCCAAATCCAATCGAGGTTTGGATTGAAAATTTAATTCTGTTACCTAAAAGTGCGACTGATTTCAGAATAAAATTTAAAATTCAAAGCTTGACGAAGGGATACCATTTCAGCTAGGGGAATTAAAAAACCTGAAGTAGCAATACGTAAGACAGTGGAATCAGGTACAGAATACTGCACCACGGACCGACGCTTGCTAGTGGAATCGTTTTGCTCTGAGCTACACCTTTGCCATATACATCTCTGGGATTACTACTCTCCTACTACCTAGGGACCAGGTTCTTTCCATTCATTATTATTGAACCCAAAACAAACCAATCAGCAAAATAAAATTGAAATTTAAGCCTGCAAATTACGACACTTATAATATTACTCAGTTCAACTTGTCCGCCGATGTCGAGAGAGATTTATTATCTCATCAGCTGCAACAACAACAGTCAACAACAGACAACAGAGTATCTTACATCTTTATTCTTATTATTATCTGAATAATTAGTGATTAATAATAGTCAACAGTGTGTTCCTCTCATCGTCAAACCATAAAAATCTACATCGGCTTAGCCGCTATACGCCACATAGCTAACAATTTTCTTCATATTTCGAAAGACAAGTTACCCGACAACCGCATACAGCAGACAAGACTTCTCCCCAGTTACACTATCCTAGAGGTACACGACATCTATTACACTGTAACTTACAGCTAAGCTCTCTAAGCGTATGCTGGAGAGCCGAAGCGACCGCTAAGTTTTAATTAATAAGTAAGCAGCTAAGCTCTATAAGCGAACGCTAAAGGGCTGAAGCGTATATTAACTGGTGGAACCATCGACAAACAGCATGCTTACCTACCGGTGACATGAACTTACTCACCAGTGACTTGAAATTACCCACCAGCGACCTGAAATTACCCACCAGTGGTGAATGAGAAAACCTGCGAGGACCGCCATGTAACTAGGGACGGAACAAATCCAAAATAGAAATTTTATAAAATATTTTATTTAAAGTGACAACCAAACTCAATTTCACCGACACCGACAGCCAACAGTGAAAGTATTGCTTTGAATAATTGCATGTCATTACGATATCCAAGTGAAGCGACCGCTAATTGGATATATCAAGGTTAGCAGATAAGCTCTCTAAGCGTACGCTGGAGAGCCAAAGCAACCGCTAAGTTTCACATAGTAGTCCAGTAGCTAAGCCCTCTAAGCGAATGCTAAAGGGCTGAAGCGTGTAGTAACTGGTAAATGTTATTACTTAAGATACCTGATGGGTTTGCAGAGATCCCCAGAACGCCCAGTGCAGCCTATAGACAACCAAGTCACAGGACAATCACCCCCAACAACAAGAACTGCTAACAAGAGAGACAGAGATAGCGCTGACACATCCCCTTCAACTGCCGAAAACGCAAAAAGGACAAGAAGCGAAGGAATGGCGGAAGAAATGAGAGTACTCTTTGCACAGTTGAGCGAAAAGATGGACCAAGCTGAAGTACAGCGCGGGCGTATGGAGAACTCCACTAAGACCATCCTCGACAATATCCATGATATAAGAACTAAGCTCGCGGAACAACAACAACTGTATGAGGAACTGCTCGAGCGTACCAAAACACTTGAAGAGTCAGTAACCAGCCTTAAGTCTAACAACAAGTTTTTGGAAATGGAACTCACTAAGTGTAGAAAACAGATCGACAGGATCTCCAACGAAGCCAGACAATTCAATGTGTTGATCAAAGGAGTAGCTGAACCAGTCACTGAAACCGAAACAAGGGACGACTTAAACGCTACGGTAACTCAACTTATACACTCTGAGCTCAAGGTAAAAGCAGAAATTGAGAAAACTAGACGTCTTGGGCCTAAAGAAGAATGTAAAACTCGCACTGTTCTAGTCACCTTCCTAAAAAGAACCGACAGAGCTGCGGTCCTTAAGGCCAAAGGGCAGCTAAAAAACAGAAGCGGCAACCCAATATTTATCAATGCAGACCTACCTCCAGAACTTAGCAAGAAACGTTTTGAGGATAGAGAGAAAAAGAGGGAAAAGGATGGACCACGACCTGATAATATGGACACTACTAACAATTTGAACTCATAGGAACTTGGCAAGCGCATACAACATAATGTTAAAACTGTAAATAGTATTTTATACTGGAACATAAACGGAATCAAAAACTGTACATATGACAAAGTTAACATAGTTTTACAACATGACGTGGATATATTTTGTTTATCTGAAACTTGGACAAGTGAAATAACTGACGATTTAAAAACCAATTTTAACAATTTTAAATTAACCGTAATCCCAGCTGTTGGAGAAAGAGGAAGAAAAAGTGGTGTGATGATTATTGGAATCGTAAACAGCATATCCAAACATTGCACGATAATCCATCAGGACAGATTTAAAATCCTAATACAGATCCTGCTTAACGAAAAACAAGCAATAATATGCTTTACTTACCTACCGCCTGCAACACAATATGACGAACAACTGGAAAATCTCTACAAAGAAACCACAGCCACAAATAACTTAAGATACATTCTTATGGGCGACTTCAACAGCAGAGTAGGGAAATTTCAGAATCTGACCTATAATACAATTAATTTCAACCAGAAACGAAACACGACTGACTTAGGCGTAAACAAACGTGGAAAGGAACTGATAGATTTAATTCTTACAAATTAGCTAGCAATCCTAAACGGAAGGAGCACTTCTGACACCTGTGGAAAACCCACGTATATAGGACCTAATGGACACAGCGTGATTGACCTATGTATTAGTAGTAGCAATGCAATTGACGATTTTGAAGACCTTAAAGTTATTGAGTGTATACAATCTGACCACCTTCCTATACTGTTAAGCGTTCAACGAAATAAGCAAGATGTACGACAGAGCTTGACTGGGGAAACCAATAACATAAGATGGTGCAAAGAAAAAGCCTCGATATTCCAACAAAATTTAAGCGCTAACAGTATAGACCTTGACTTCAGCAATTGCAGCTACACTCAACTACACAAATTAATACACCAGACTGCCAAACAAACAGAAATGGTCCCAAGACAACGTGATAACAGAAGGAATTTTGGCCCAAAATGGTTTGACAAAGAATGTAGCGAAGCTAAAAGGAAGGCACTCTCTCTCCTACATAAATACAGAATACTCAAATGCTCGGATCACTCTGAAACTGACAACCTTGACTGCTTTCTACAAGCCAAAAAGATATACCGTAGTCTTTGCTGTGACAAAAAGAAGACTTTCTACAGCAAAATCCAAGAAGTACTCCATCACAGCCAGGACTCGGCGGGGTACTGGAAAGCTATAAATGTTTTTAGAGACAAGAAATACGGCTTTAGAGCAAATAATATTTCAAAAGAGAGTTGGGACACACACTTTAGATCTGTTTTTGAAAATGGTAACGGTGAAGAAGTGGAAGTCGTTGGCCAAGCACAACAAGTTACTGCAAATGAATCTCAAACACTCGACAGGGAGATAACCTTAACGGAGTTGCTAAGAGCCACGAGCAAACTAGCAAATAATAAATCTCCAGGCGCGGATGGCATATTAAATGAGGTATGGAAAACCTTAGACGGGACTTCTTACAATTATCTACTCCAAATTCTCAACCAAGCCTTAAATGAACGGATACCTGAAGAGTGGGGAGACATCATTACAGCCCCTATCTACAAAAAAGGTGACGACTGCCTTTCAAGTAACTACAGACCTATAGCCCTCATTAACACCATTACCAAGCTCTACACGTGTATTATGTCAAACAGACTAAACTCTCACTGCTTTACAAACGACACTCTATCTGAAAACCAGGCGGCATACAGGAAAGGAAGAGGGTGCACTGATCACTTGTTCGCACTGTATACCTGCATTCTCAAGCAGCTAAATAGACCAGCTCTGCGAAAGAAAGGCAAGCTCTTTGGTCTCTCTGTAGATCTCAGTCAAGCGTTTGATTCAATCAAACGAACCAAGCTATGGTCCAGGTTGAGAGAAGCTGGACTCAGTAATCACTTTGTGGAAAACATCAAAGAACTGTATGACCAAGCAAAAACCAAGGTTCGATGTAAGGAAGGTTTTACTGACTTGATCAAAGTAATGGGTGGTGTGCTACAAGGAGAAACCCTGTCTCCAACTTTATTTAGCATTTATATCGACAAAATAACGGAGATTCTCCGTAAAAGTGGAATCCAAGGAATTCAAATGTTTACTATCGAACTGCTCATTTTACTTTACGCGGACGATATAATACTCCTTGCCTCAAATGAATTGGATTTACAAAAGCAGATTAACACTCTCAGTAATTTCTTCAAAGAAAATGATTTAAAGGTCAACCTAGCCAAGACAAAAATCATGATTTTCAGAAAAGGAAACAAGCTACGTAAATCAATGAGATTTAACTGGGAAGGCAAACCACTCGAAATAGTAAACAAATACGTCTACTTAGGTGTCCCTTTTACCCAGAGTGGAATCTTTAATGAAGCCAAAACGCACTTTTTCAGCAAGGCTAAGGCAGCGCAGTCGAAGCTTTTTGAGCTATTTTATCGTGCAAAAATAACAGACATAAAGATACACCTCCAGCTCTTCCAATCTCTAGTCAGCTCGGTACTTATGTACGCAGTACCAATATGGGGTCTCCGCTACTGTGACGATTTTGAGAGTTTCCAGACCGCATTCCTTCGACGGCTCACAGGCACTACCAACGCCACTCCTGGCTTCTTTCTTCGCTTAGAAACAGGAGCACAGAACATTAAGCTACTTTTATTTACGGCGCTGCTCAAGTTTCTGCAGAAAGTACTGAATGCTAAGGAAGACAGCATCATCAAAAGCTGCTATCAAGAAACGCTAAAGCTGGAAGTCTCAGACACCCGGTATAACTGGATTCTCCAAATCAAAAAGCTTTTTGCGGACGCTTCACTTGAAGAAGACTTTGACAAACTGAACGGGGAATATCTCACAAAACACAGAAATGAAATCATCGAAAAATACCGACTAAGCTGCATTAACAATGACGTTCTCAAAATGCAGAGTAGCAACGCAATGAAATTCTATGCCCAGATAAAGACCCATGCATTAAAATCAGATTACTTTGAGATGAACATAAAATGGAACATGGCAAAGTTCGTATTAAACCTGAGAACGGGGCTTCCTAGAATAGTACTTAGGGGAAAAGCTACTAACCTGAACGGCATGAACAAGATATGGAAACGAGGAGGTACTGAATGTGATCTATGCGGCAAAGAACTTGAAGATGCTTTCCATATAATGCTCGACTGTCCGCATTACAAACCACTCCGGACAAAGTTTCTCATGAAGCTAGCCACCAGCAGACCGACAAAGGAGAACCTCATCTCAGCAATCTTCAGAAGCTACCCTGACGCAGAGGGCTTTCAGCAACTCTTTAATTTCTGGGATGAAGCTCTACGAATCCGAAAATTCTACCAAAGCTGCATCGAAGGAACATAACTTAACAACCATAACACTTATAACATAATACATTTTTTATCCATTTATCTATTATTTTATATTATTTTATTACTTAGAAATGAAATATATGCTCTGTAAACTCAATATAACTTGGCACTATAATGACATGATTACTATAAGAAACGCAGCTTTTATTATTTATTTATTTTTACAGCACAACCAAAAAAGCAACACAAGAAACCTTTACTAATAATACATTTAAATAAATTACCAAGGATCATTTGATCTTTGATCAAATTGTAAATAATCACTTTGTAAAAACCTAACAATGTTGTATGGGCTGACGCCAAATCGACAAAATGAATAAATTATTATTATTATTATTATTATTATTTACGGTAGGTTTGTTTTAATTTCATTTTGACGCACGCGAACACTAATATTAATAAATATTCGAAAACCAATTTATATTTATCGCAGTATGTTTCTGCGCTAGAAAAATTGGTCTTCATAAATATAAATTTTTGAAGGAAATTGAAAATTTTTAATTTAAACAAAATCCTAAAAGCAGTTTCAAGAAATCAGGATCAGATAAAAACAAATTTCACCAATACTGGAGGAGAACTGTAAAAGATACAGGGCGAAAAAATATTTAAAAAAATTTTAAATTAGGCCACTCAGACCAAACTGCTCAAAATGCGTTTGAGTTTCTTCGGGTCTATACTATTTGAAAGTAGGTAGATTTTTTGAAATAGGTTTTTAAAAAATCTTGGTGTATCACTTGGCAAGATTTCCCTGTAAGTACAATATATTAGTTTATTGTTTAAACGTTTTTTAATTCAATAGGCATTATTTTTAGGAGCTTTGTTGATGTGTACAAAGTACTTCTTGTCTGGCGAAAATTTTAGTAATAATAATTTTTAAGAGGTGTTTTTTTTTGGAGGTCTTTTTTTCAAGAGGTCAATTTGTAAAAGGTGTTTTGTCCTGAGGTCATAAATAGGTGAGGTCTTTTGGCTCGGAGGTAATGTTTCCTGAGGTCTTTTGTCCATGAGGTGTTTTGATTTTCGGTCTTATGGCGGAGGTGTTTTAGTCCGAGGTATTATGACGGAGATCTTTTGTCGTGATACTGTATGGCTGTGTTTGAGCAACCCCGCTCAAAAAATAATAAAATATGCTACATACGAGAAATAGGCCACCGTAGTGGAAATAATAATGTTCCAGACGCAGAATAAATTCCTAGCGGCGTCAAGCTTTAGCGATTTTTGGTAATAAGGGATAAGGTAGTTAGTACAAAGTTTTCATTATATAATTTATATTCGTTCTTTTAATTTCCGAATACGTAATCGGATCTAATTTGTTAAATCGCGATTGTTCGTTGGAGGGATTTTACTCACACTGACTCAATGACTGACAGCGTTGAAAAGTGCAATACAAAGACAGCAAATTTAAATGACGTATTAAAAAAATAGTTCAACGCTGTCTCATGAATTACTGCTGCTCCGATAATATATTGCCATTGTCCCACCGCAACCCTTGAGCATAGGGTTTTGTAATTGCCTCATTACTAACATAGGGACAAAATTTCGAACAAATTTTGGTAAAACCTACATGCAGTATTTTCACATTTTTGAGTACATCATACATTTGCCTAGGCACTCCAGAAGAGATATTCCGTATTTTCATTTTCGTTTAGCTGCAATTAACCACCAAACACGGGAGGATCTACGTTCCCCATCTACGTTCCCCACGTTCCGCTTGTTAATTTTGACCATTTTTAACTTCAGTTAGTGACCAAAATAAAAATAATTTTTTGGATTTCGCTTTCCAGTTGCCTAGATACGACATCAGACAACACGGAAAAAAAGTTACAAAGTCATATCTACTGGTTTGATGCTAGTTCTATTTGCGCAAAACACAGCATACGCGCCCTTAAATAAGATACATGCTTACAATGGTAATTACGAGTTTCTAAAATGAGCAAATTGTTCTATTTACAGGTTTAAAAAATGTAACAATGTCCTTTTTATATATTTTAAAAAAGTCAAAATGTTCTATTTAAGTGCTTTTGAAAAGTGTAAAATGTCCTATTTACATGTTTTTCAAAAGATCAAAACAATCAATTTACATGTATTTTGAAAAGTGCAAAATATTCTATTTACACATGTTTTTTGAAAAATGCACAAGGTTCTATTTACATGCTTTCATGGCCATGTTATTTGAATTCTTTCTGTAGATAGGGGATTTTATTTTTAGCTAAAAATGGATATGGGTCATTTTGGTTTTTCACAGACGATATTTACTTACAAATAGCACGGATTTTAGTTTCCTTGAGGATGGTCCATAAATGATGTCATCACCTTGATGGGTGGAAAATGGTAAAAACCTCCCAATTTAAGATAATATTAGGAAAGTTGTCATTCTACTTTAAGGGAACGTGGGTGTATCTTAAAATCTCCAAGTCATCCATGACGTCATTTATGGACGATCCCTTCACTGTTTCAATTTTTTAAAGGTTTAAGGTATTACCATCGTTCATCGTGTCCGGTTCCATTCACACAATACGGGAAAGTACGTACGGCGCGGCGGGGGGAAGTGGGCAACCATAAAAGTGGTGAATCGTATAATGCTATACATTTTCATTTCTATATAATTTACTACCTATCGGTATCGGGAGAACGCTCAGATTACACCCCGACTCCTCAGTATTTCAGTATTAATGATAAAAATCTTAAACTAATTTCTACGTAAAATATGTAATACTAATAATCAAATTAAATTAGTAGTGTAGGTAATATATACGTAGAAGACTGTGGCTTTTTGTAGAAGACATTCAGTCCAGGAAAACCGATAAACTACATATGTACTTTTACCCGGTAAAAAAACAATATCACTTAAATGTGGTACTACTCAGTATTTGACTACTTAAACGGACAATAAAAGACTAGTTTTCCTTATTTAAATTTTAATTGCCCTCTATTAGCGTTTTGACAGTTACGTGTTTAATAACATTTTTTCGAGACGCAATTTATTTAACTGATTGTATTTTTAAAGATGGATGATTACAGGAAGTAGGCAGGGCAGGACAACGTGTCAAGCGCAGGCAGCCCCCGCTGCATGAATTTTCTCAAAACATGTAAATGGAACTCTTTGCACTTTTCAAAAATGTGCAAATAAGTTTCTTCTGACATTTCAAAAACAAGGAAATTAATCATTTTCCATTTTTCTCAAAATATGTAAATAGAACATTATACACTTTTCAGAAACAAGTAAATAGAACAGTTTAAACTTTAAAACATGTAAATAAAACATTTTTGTTTACCAGAAAAAAGCTTCAATAAAATCAAAATGGTGATTTTTGCTTGAAAACAAATTGCTGCCTAAAAGCAATTTTTTTTGTCCGGCCCTGGACGTAGGTATATGTACAGGTGAAGTTGGGCAGGGTTTATAAAAATTCCAAAATTCCTAGAACTATCACGGAAACGGAAACTATAACGTGAAAATTAATTTTTAAATTACATAAATGGAAGTATATATAAATACAACAAACTTCGAAGCCATTCACTCATTAGAAAGTTTATTTACATCTTCCTACTAAGTTTCATTAAATTAAAAATTAAAAGTTTGCCATACTTCTTAATCGTTTAACAAAGTAATTACACACTTGCATTTTGTTTTGTTTTTATTATACTAGTTGATCAATATGTTTTTCACAGAGGTATTAATTTTCTGCCCAATTTTACTCAATTTTTTGAGCTCAGGAACCGCATTTGAAGTTCGCCTTTTCAAGAATGTAAATTTTACTGGTAAGTCAATAATAGAAATACAAATACAGTTTTACCCTCAATTAATACCTGACAGGATTATTAGGGAATGAATTATTTGGCTATATAAGAATATAATATGCTGGAAATTATTTTAAAATCTTGGCAGGTTACACTACTACTACTCGCAGCAGCGAGAGAGATTGTCTAAATGTGGACAATTTTGATATCTGCCCTACAAAGGAACGTTCCGCTAAACTTGTGCAGGGCGAGTGCGTTTGTTTGTGCAGTAAACTCTGCGGCAATAGAGGCAGCAACACGTGTATCCAATTAACGACTCATGCAAATCCGCCTGGAGTAGAAAATCATAATTTCAATATTAGAATTCGATCCATTAAGAAGTGTTACACTTCAAGAGAAAATTGGGAACAAGTTCCTCCTATTGACTATGATACAGAATCTCGGGATGTCAGAGAGGAAGGTAGATACTGCTATTAGAAGCATATTATTGGGAAGCTGACAATGACATTTTTTGAGAAAGGTGGCGCGAAATTTAATTTCAAAACATTTTTATGATGAAATAATAATTTTATTCTACAGTGCTTACACAATTATTACATTATATGGTTAGTTGTTGTTACATTGCTATTTTTTTTATATATTTACACACATTTATTAATTTGTACGTTTTTGAAATTTTAAATGCATATTAATTTTTGTCTTATCAAATAGTTTGTAAGTAATGTGATATATATGATATGAAATAAAAAAAATGAGTAAACCAAACTTTACGGCTGGGAAGGCTCTTTTTTAATGTATGTCGTACTGATAAAAAACCCTTTGACATAAAAAATTTCATCAATTCATGTAGCAATTTGAAGAGATTTTTTCATGGCAAAACGGGTCAAGTCCATCAAAGCAAATTTTACAGGAGCAACGAATAATGAATAAAAGGTGGCAGGATTATTTTTTTGAACTCAATTTTTTTTACAGGTACTGCAACTGACGAAGCGTTATTTCATTCAAGCAGTTTCACAAATCTACAGACTTACTCTAGAATTTTTTAGAAAATTTTCAGAAATTTTAATTTGTGGAATTTTTCCGTTTTGCCTCGAAATCAATAACTTAACATTGAGGAAAGAGTCCGTGGGATGAAATTTTAATCGCTTTGAGTGAAACCAACCTTTTTTTTTACATTTAAACTTTTTCTTGCATAAAACAATTTACGCAGGGTAATTGTCTTCTACAAACTATACGAAAACACTGGAAAACCAAATTTAAATCAGAAATGCATGTTCTACGTGGACTTATCCCACTTTGCCAATCAACTCTTCGTACTTACAGTCCTATAACTTACAAATAGTTACCGGCACTTTCGTAAACTAGTAAACTCAAGTTGTTAATTTCAACTGATCATATATAATATTTAATCTCCTCCGTAAATTCGGCTAAATTCAAAGAAAAATTATGCATATAGAAACCGCACAAATTACACTGTGCTGATGAGATAAAAATTCTAATTAATGGTAAGACGTTTACTAGTAAATCTAGTGTTCGTATGTATTTATCCCTCGCTACTGCCATTACGCATTATCTCCCAGCTTTTCATACCACTGATCATGAAGGTAGATTCGAAAATTACAATGAAAATATAAATTAATTAGAAACCAAACCGCAGAAACACGTATTACACTACACGGGTTTTAACTAGGTAATTCCTTGAGTATTTTATCAAAATTGTGCTAAAATGCAAAAATGCATCAATTTAAGATTGTAGCATTTTATGTCAGTGCTTATCTTCTGAGCAATTTCTGTGGTTTCGGCTACGTCGAGAGCTGACTATACCTCCGTTAGTGACTGGATGGACAGTGAGTTGTGATGGTTGGCGTTGGCATGGTAAAAAGATTAAAGACATTTTTAACAAGTTGTGAAACCATGTATCTACAATTTTTCGGAAGTAGTCAATTTAGCTATACCTACTAACGTACGTTTGTCAGTGGTAACATGAGGCATTTATTTTACACTCCATCTCGTTTCCCATTCCCACTTACAGATTTTTTTTAAACGATATTTTACATTTCGAAATTTATCAGTTTTATTTGTGTAGAGGCTTTGTTCGCAATTCAGAAACACGCAGTTTGTATATTACAATTTAATTGTTCTATGTACCAATTATACATAGGTACGTATGTCAAACTAATTATTTAGCAATTGGCTGCGTTCGCAATAATCCAGTTCCTATAGTAAGAAGCATTGTTATAAACTTCTGGTACACCTAAATATCCGCAATTCCCGTTAGAGACAATTCCTACTAAGAGAGACGAACCATTTGAGAGTGGAATTGCTAAAGGTCCTCCTGAGTCCCCCGTGCACGCTCCTATTCCGGTCATGGTTTCTCCCGTATACCCAGCACAAAGTTTCTGATCGTCTAAAATATGACTTGTGTCATTAACTAGAAGCTGTCGACATCGGTCCTTAGGAACGATGGGAACGGTCAATTTCTGCAGAATATCCGGCCTAGGTTTACCGGGTTTATAGTCACCCCATCCGCTCAGAATAGCCTCTCCGGTCGGGACGTAGTTTGATTCTGGAAGCAAAGCCGGTTGGACGGCAAAGTTTATTGTGAGTGGACTGTCTAACTCAACGAGTGCCATGTCATGCTGTCTTCGATGAGCAGCATACCTTTCGTGAATTATAATTTTTTTGATGGTCCGCACCTGCTCATTTCCTTCTTGAACACTTCTCGTGTGCTCCCCTGCTACAATGTGCATATCAGTTCTCTCGTAATCTGTAAAGCAGTGAGCGGCAGATATTATGAACTTTTCATTAAATATGGTCCCTCCACACCATTGTTTTATGGGGGTCTGATCTATTTCGTTTGGAGTTGGTTTTCTATTTATTAGAATTTGGTACGGGAATTCATTCGGTTTTGCATCAGTCCCTCCGTACATTCGCGTTCCAATGTTTTGATGGCCGTTTTCTTTTGAACGGATACATTCAAACTTAGAACAGGCTGTATTCCGCTGGACTAGAAATAAGAGCAAAATATGAATTAAAAAATATGAACAACTCATTTAAGGCAACCATATTGTGCTCAAATATACAGTCGGCAGTTCTGCGGAAGGAATATATTAGCGGGATAAAAAATCGAAAAAGCTGGGCCCATAAGCAGAGTGCATTTGTTGACAACGGCGTGGTTCGGACAGATCTGTCCAGCTATCTCGACTTTTATTCCAAGAATAATTTATTTACCATACAGCATTCATCTCAATATTAAAATTTTATTGGCGTTTTTAAGGTTCCCGGTTTCCAGGTCACTCGTTTCCGCACTAAAATAAGTGATACATTCTTTTTGCCACACTTTCAGAAGAATGCGTATCTGTTTGTAATGTTGAGTAAGCAAATAAATAAGTTATTTATTCAGTTTTATTTGGTGTCATAGTATTTTATTTAAAATAACATACTATGACACCAAGTATTCAGTGTCCAAGGCTTTATCTTGCAATTTGTCTTTTTAGATCCAGATGAGCTTTAGCTCATTGATGACCTAATAAAATGGTTTTGTCTGTCTGTCTGTCGGTCCCAACTGTGTATGTGGTATGCTACAGGTCGAATGTTAGAACTAATTTTATTCAAACTTCTAAGAGTCCACAAAATAATCGGTTGCTAAATCATGTTTTGTCGGTAAAAAGAACGAATCCGCATCTTTCCAAAAATATTTAAAAGCAAAACCGTATCTTTAAAAAAGCGCCTTTCTACGGATACACGGCCCAGTTTGCAACCGAACTATTTCAGGGCTGTAGCAATTTTCGTGTGGGTCAGTGGGCTGCAGATACGTGGTTTTGAATCAGAGCGTGACACACTATACCCGTTGTATGTGACTTCAATGGAAAGATGCGGATTTGCTAATGGAAAATATTGGAAAGATGCGGATTTGCTTCTTCACTGATGGTTGATTGCTTTCTTACGACTACAACCCGTCAAACTATTACTGAGATTTTCCATAAAATACATGTTTTTAAATGAGAGTCTCAAAATACTTAGAATTGCTTAACAACATGGTGCGCTTAATGAGTAAAAATTCTGAGTCCAAAAACAATAATTAGCATTTTAATATGTTTTATTCTTTCCAAAACTAAAGGTTCAACCGCGCCTACCCGAGACAAAAGCTCAAATCTGTGAAAAGATTCCTCCCAGGAAGCATTTATTATTATTTATTATTATAAAAAACTCAAGGCATCTTATTTTCTTCAAAGTTCTAAAAAAAATTGAAAGAATCCGAAATTTTTAATTTTAATTTCTCTTATTTTAATTTTTTCTTATATTTTAAAATGATTTCCTATGTACAGTTTTCAAAAATCGTGCCTAAATCTATTTAAAAAATAATTAGGATTAAAACCCCGTTTTGAGGCCTTTTTTGTTTTTCAGAAAAAAATATTTCAGTGATCTACAATCATTACGCGAACCATGTCCCTAAGCAATTCCAAATTCCAACTTATTTGGGGAGCTCTTTTAAGAAACAAAATGATAGAAAATCTTCCTAATTGGAAGATTTTCGATCGCTTCGTTATTTGGATATTTCTATTGGACTAATTACCACTACTTATAGACTCAGATTCCGTTTTGGCTAGTCAAGTCAGGAATTAAAAGCAGTTAATGAGTCTACTATACCAGGACCTTAGTTAAGCTGACTACCCCTCCTCACACTGAAAAGTAAGTTCACTACTGGAGCCCTTTTCCCAAGTGGCTGAGCAGATGAAACAAGCGGATGCCCGAATGCATTTGACTATCTCACGCTGAAAAGAATTCCGATCCAAGGTAGTCCAAACAATCAAGCCCAAGAGCTCAGTGGTTCATAACCCCTAGCCGTCTTTTCTTGCAAAGTATTGCAAACGGCGCTGCCTCAGAGTTCAAGGATAGAAAATGTCAAATGAGGTAAGCTAATGAGGTCATATGCAAAGACGTCACTGCTCCCTCCTTTGACTATCTCTAAGTTTAAATAAACTTGAAACTCGCAACTACAAATTGAAAAATGGAGTCTAAATATGAATAAAAACACTGCGAAAAACATTTCATTACAGTCGAACTTGATAAACATATTATTGCAGGATATGTAGCTACTTCTGAGTCCTAATTGGCTACACATGCAAATATGTTGCAGGACGAAGTCTCCCTGGAAATTCCCCCTCTCAACATGTTTTCCCCCCGGTCAGTGTATGGGCACCTTCCCTAGTTCAGTGAAAATTAAAAAAAAATTAAAAATTTCAAAATTTTCAATTTTAATTGTTTTTGAATTCAGAATATTTTAAAATGGTCGTTCATACAACATTTGCAAAAATTGTGGTTAAGACGTTTTTTTAAATACAAAATAGGATTAAAAAACCATTTTAAAGCCTTTTTCGTTTTTTCGAAAAAATATTTTGTCGATCGAAACTCATTACGCCATTTTAAGTATTTTGGATGCTCTTTTTGAAAAAAAAATA
This sequence comes from Dicyrtomina minuta, assembly GCA_949802685.1. Classification (NCBI taxonomy): domain Eukaryota; kingdom Metazoa; phylum Arthropoda; class Collembola; order Symphypleona; family Dicyrtomidae; genus Dicyrtomina; species Dicyrtomina minuta. The sequence continues at coordinate 63,028,539 of OX461808.1, read as the reverse complement.
TCTCATGGAATATCTCGCTAATATCTTGGCGGGTTATGCTCGTTAGCATAATCGGACATAATAATTTATTGTACGTAAGATTAATACCACAGGCGTTCCATCTTAGCCGCTTACAGGGTTCTTTCTTCGGATTACCTTGTCTCAGAGAAAATGCATTTTTGTCTTTGAGTGGTGGTTGAATTTTACTCGTATTCGAGTGGGTTTCAGTTAGCACACAAATGGAATTTCCCAAGCTCCAAATTAAACTCAGTTGAGGTTTTCTTTCGCTCTCAATAAACTCTGTAAGAATGCAAGCTTCGAGTCAGTGTTTAGTATTTACAAAACTGTTGAATGGCCTACCTTTCGAAAGCTTAGTTTAAATACATGTAATGTGAGCATCTTACTTGCTAACACCAACCACACGAAAATGCAGTGCACGTACACAACAAATAATTTCTTATGAAAACCCATTTTCAATTAGACTTCAAATGGTAGTTAGAAATACGGATTTTATGCCTTCAAACAGGCTTCGAAATTATTTTTTAAATTAAAAAAAAGCGGAAATTAAAAATTAAATTATTCTACGACGTTTTCCAAGTAAATGTTACAGTGTTCTGAAAGACCTAACCCTAAAGTTTAAAATTAGAGCATACAATGACTGTACATACGTTATCTTACTAAATAATTAATGCATTAGTATAATTGGTGATACTTAACACTTAAAGTTCGTTGGATGGGTAATTAATTCAAACTACTGTGTACTATATTTTAATGTATGAACCTCAGTTTTACTACACAATATTAAGACTTTCGCATGCGAGAGTAAACTTTAAAAACATGTTCGCGCAATTCAACTGAATTTAATACCGATCATTAAGCTCTTAAGAAATGACTGCCACATATAAATGGTTTCATTGTATTATATCATTCTCTATGTTTATATACTCTAAAACCGATGGGTCTTGCATTATCTCCTCAGTTATGATTGTAAGGATCCGGGTTATTTTGGCTGGTTTGAAATTAGGCCATTATACAGATATGGTCTTTGTCTTTATACAGATACCGGCCGATGGCTTGTTGCTGAGCAGAAGAATTAAATAATATTTTTATTTCATATTTTTGAGTGACTGTTGTGGTGCCATCTGCAGCAGCCTATATATTATTATTTTGCCATGACTTATGAATTTTGTATGTGTGCGTGTACCTACCTATTTGAAATGGCTTTATTCTGTGTGTGGTAGGTGATTTCTGGTATGCAGTTTTTCTTTTATTTAGTATAGGAACGTACTTTTCACGTATTTTGGCGTCTTGTGTTGGGAAGTGGTAGCATGTTTGCTTAAGGAATCATATGGGAAGACGTGACTTGTTGCACTAGAACATCCAGTATAAGGGTAGTTCTCAGCCGATTTCAAATATTAAACTCGGGATACATACCTCATGAAATTGCCTACAAACCAACATATCACTTGTGTATGGGGTCAATTGGGGTCACGCGGCGCACTTCCATGAACATGGGTTACACTGGTGCGTTGCCCCAACGCTATGCTAGTAGTTTGCATCAAATTCATAAAATGCGAAACCGTATTTGAAATCGGCTGAGAACTACTGTGATGTAAATGAAGGAAACCGGGAAGTGTCCCTATTCTATCGGGACAGCCATTTTCAGCTTTTAATTAATTTCATGAGAACTACGTGACCCCTGGAGGTCAACTAAAGTTTACACATACATATTAACTAGTTAACATTTATAAATAATTATTTTGACCCAGTAGCCCTGTGTGGGGGGGGGGAGTAAACCAATAAAAACGCTGTGTCCCTATTCTATCGGGACACACTGTATATTATCCCTTTAATTTGCTTATCTATTGAAGAAAGTGTATAATTTTAATAGCTTTATACAATTTCATTCTTAGTGTTCAAATACAGTTAGTTGCCATTACTCGCGAGTGGGAATCAGATTTTGAATTTTGAACTGGCGTCCCAAACCAGTCCCGTCGTAACAGACAAAAAATGTTCTTTGTTCATGCAACGTATGAAGTAGAAAATAAAAAAAAGTGTAAAACAACGTTTAATCATTTATTTGTGGAACGCTGACGCTCACTGACAGTGGTAAACGTGTAGGACTACAGCAAAAGTTTTTGAGGCATGTTTTCCAAAACTTTGATAAGTACCACCTAATATACTACTTAGCTATAGTGACAGTGACCCATAGTACTTTATGTAACGAAAATATTCCAGTTGGAATTTCAATTGGAATTTAATCACTGACAAACACACACGTGATTAATGTTTTTATGCACTCAAAGTATGTAATAAAAAAATTAAAACACTTAAAATAATATTATGACATATAATTCTAAAGAACGAAATGCTGCTAGTTAAATAATATCACTCTATTCAGTGGTACGGATTTACGACGTCGGGATTTTGTTTATTGTAAATACTATTATGACACGCTTACATTTTAGTCATTTTAGTCATTAAACTCTTTGCAATAAGGCACTGATTTTTTACTAACTAATTCTTGTTAAATAACATTGTAGTAACTTATTTATTAAGGCAAAAGGTCTACAATAATACTTCACATATATTTATGTTATGAGGCGCATGTAAGAGGAATGAAGTGCATGCAACTATCTTCTGCGTAACATTTAATCCTGCAAAGTAGCCCAGTTAACACAATTTCTAGTAAAGTTTAAGAAGGTACATATAGTATATATTTATATATATGCTATCTCGGTTCCATAGAGGCCAATGCATGGCTGAATACATGCTAAACGGTATTTAAATGATACTTATTTGGCAAAGTAGAAAAATAAGACAAGTTAAATGTAGCCAAACTGTGGATTGGCAGTTTCGTTAAGTATCCATTAAGATCGTAAGAATTTTAAGCACGCGGTTCTATATACACTGGATGCAGCGTATATTCTGTTATTGCAAGTAAGGAATGTATACGTTGCACACGGGGTCATCGGCTATGGTGCCCGAATTTATTAAATTACACAACTCTGAATCTCTGATAGTGAAAATTGCTTATAGCAAACGGGTGTGTACCTAGACGCTAATAACAGAAAATATTGTGAATCCCCTAGACCCCTGCCCCTAGCATTTCCATACGGCTTGAACATTTCTCTAATAAATCCAACGTTTTACCACCCGGATGTTCACGAATTAATTTGAATTCTAAATTGAGCCAGTTAAAGTATTGATCGAAAAAAAGTTTGGTATTTTATTACACTCCATACTCGATATATTTATTAATTTCCTCATAACATTAGTTGAAGAAAAATGAAATGGTAAGCATAGAATAATGCTTTCCGTTGTATTAGAATTAATATCATTATCGCACGTGGTTATATAATATTATTTCTATGCAATTAAACAATTTATGATTCTAAAACTTCTAAATAAAGCTGATTCCAACTGAATGAGTACTCAAAAGAGCAGATTGTCAGCTGCCATTTCATTTTACAGGTGGACTTTTATGAGCAGCCCGTGTCATCTATTTCGAAACACCAGTGAAGGGACTCAACTAAGAATAAAATTATTAATTAGCCTGGTTTAAATATTGAGCCTTTACGTTCGCTTGGGTCACTGCCGAGCAGAGAGAGTCATTACAAATTTTATGCCTTTCGTATTTTACATGTTTTACTATCCAAATTTTTTATAATTAAAACACTTGTTTTCATGCATACATTTATTTCAAAACATTCAATGACATTCAGAAGAGTTATTTTATTATCATACAATTTACATTCGATTTTATGTTTTCGGTTTTATTATAAATTCTGGACTTGGCGATACTAAAATACTCCTTAAAAAATGAATGAGTTCCAGGCTGATTTTGTATACTATTATTTTTCATATAAATAGCACAGGTTTTCGTTGCATGGCTGGAGTACAATTTTAGATTTTAGCATTACTTGACATTTGATTAAAGTGACATAAGAAAATATGAAATTTACAACGCTGTTCGCAGTTGTGGTTGCAGCTTGGCTTCATTGTCTTCATTTTTCCTGGTCGTTTCCAACTTCCAGTATAATACTCGGGAGTAATATAATTTAATACAGAACTGCTTAAAAACTTTTCAAAATAATTTGTGTCAATAGTTAAATAGAAACCTGTACAGTTTATAATTGATTTATTACTGCATAATGTATACATACGTGATGTAAAACATATAGTAAAATATGTTACATGATCTATATTGATATTTCCGTATTTTAAATATCTAGAATTTTCATCGATCCCGGACCAGACCAATGATCTTGTAAAAGAAACCAACGCTCAAGAAGAAGGGCCCTACTTTGAAGGTGACCTTATTATCAACGAGGGCGATATGCAACGTGCAAGATCTGGTTTAATTGATCCAACGAAGCGGTGGACTGACAAACAAATTGTTTATGAATTCAATGGCCATTTTAGTAAGAGTTTTTTTCAATGATAATTTATTTCGTTAGTTCAATTTTCCCATTCATCTTGTATATTATTATGTATGTATATTTATTTCAAAATTGCAAAACAAGTTTAATCATTTAATTTGTATTTCCAGGCGAAACAGACATGGACACAATTGTTGGCGGAATGAGGAAGATTTCCTCGAAAACGTGCCTGACCTTCAAAGAACGAACTAATGAGACAAATTTTGTTTCAATTGAAAATTCGAAGCCTGGATGCTTCTCCAGCGTAGGGATGTTGGGAGGGAACCAGAGTTTGAATCTCGCGCCAGGATGCATCCACGAACACATTGCAGCCCACGAATTTATTCATGCCTTGGGGTTCTTTCACGAACAATCCCGTACGGATCGAGACGACTACGTAATTATTGTATGGAGCAACATCCAAGAAGGTAATAACTCTTCATATTTGATATTTTTTGATAATAATAAGTAATATTATTTATTAATCTTAAATGATTCGAAAATTTAATGGCATATAACTGACGAAAGAATTTGTGATTATAAATAACATTCCTGTACTCCAGTAGTGTGAGATACTAGTGTACAGGGCATAAATATGACTTTCTAAACATGATTTCATAACTTTTGGTTGTAGGAAAGGAGCACAACTTTCAAAAATATGATGCTTATGAAACGAGCCCTTACAACGTTGAGTATAACCTTAATAGTCTCATGCACTACAGTAAGAGAGCTTTTGCAAGAGGAGAAGGGGATACCATAATTTCAAAAGTCGCTGGGGCTGAACTAGGGAACAACATGGAACTCACTGTCTCCGATGCCCTGAAGATAAATAGGATGTACGGCTGTTAGTTAGTTTCATTCATTCGCAACCAATGATTTTTGTTTTTTTAGAAGTAGGAGTTTAACTCACCCAAATTATTATGTGTACAATATTTTATTCTTTAGAGGTAAGTATATATATATATACATTCAATGACCAAAATTATATGATCTTTCAATGTAAAAATAAATTGGCTTCGTAATAAATTACTTCTTTTTGTGCAAATGTATTAACAAAATATCTGGTATAATTATATCACGGAATAAAATCCGATTGTTTGCTCGACTGTGCTTACTAATGACTCAATTAGTCATTTAGACAAATTTGTCAAGGACATTCCATCGGTAACGGAAAATATTGTGAAGATTTAAATATTTTATATATCGAAAATGTTGTTAACTTTATTTAGTACCGCACAGAAATTTTCTATTAGTTAATAATATAGTTAATATATAATAGAAATAAGTTGGAAAGTACGTACACGTTCGGTGGTGGGAAGTGGGCAAGCATAAAATATGCGAATGGTATATGCTATAAATTTCCATTTCCATGTACCGTATTTCCTGTAATATAACACGGGTCTGAGTGAGAGCTATGAGTTTGAATAGAACACGGGTCTATTTAACACACTATTATATGGCAGTACCCGGGTCTGTATTAATACACGGACCTGTAATAGTACACGGGTCTGGGAGGTTGGAATTTGAATAGTACACCCCGTGTACTATTACAGGAAATACGGTAATTTACTACATATCGGCATCGGCAGAACGCACAGATTACACTCTGACTCCTCAGTATTTCAGTAATTAATAGGGAGTTTGCGCGCGTGCCGTAAAATTATATTTCGTAAAACGCAAAACGCAAAATAATTGTTTTTACGTTTTAAAATTTTGCGGATCATTTTGCGTGTCATAGTTTGCGCAGTTTTAGGCTAAACGTAAAAGTTGTTATTTTTTAAAATCAACAGATTTGGAAGGTTACTATAGGTATCCATGGCAATATTTGTTACGTATGATATTGCGTGGACGTTGTTTGAACACCGCTGCCGTATAAAATAACGGCCGTAAATTATCATTTTTCACGCAAAATTTTATTTCTACGTTTTGAGGGCGGAGCTTACGTAAAATTTACGTTTACGTTTACGTTTTTCATTTTTACGGAAAGTGCGCAAACTGCCTAATGATACAAATCTTAAAATAAATTCTACGTAAAAAATATGTCATTTCTTAAAGCCATTATTTGTAATCCCAATAATCTAATTTAATTCGAAAACCGATAAAACACATACCTAGGTACTTTTACCCAGTAAAATAAAATCAATATCTCTTAAATGTAGTTTTATTCTGTACTACTCATTATTTGGCTACTCAAACGGGCAATAAAAGACGGCAGCTTTCCTTGTTTGAATTTTAATTGGTCCCTATTAGTGTTTCGACAGTTATGTTTTTAATATCATTGTTTCTATACGCGTAATTTATTTAACGAATTGTATTTTTAAAGATGGATGATTAATGATTATAGGAAGTAGGCAGGGCCGGATAATATGGCCAGGTCAGGCAGCCCCTGCCCTCTCCATGAATTTTCTCTAAACATGTAAATGGAACTTTTTGTACTTTTCCAAAACATGCAAATAAATTTGTTCTGACATTTCGAAAACATGAAAATAAAAAATTTTCCACTTTTTTCAAAACATGTAAATAGAAAATTTTGCAATTTTCTGAATCAAGTGAATTTTAAAATTTTCTATAAAAAATCCTGTCAATACAACATTTTTGTTAACATAAAAAAAAGCTTCAATACAGTAAAATCAAAATTGTGGTTTTTGCATGGAAACAAATAACTACCCAAAAGCAATTCCTTCGTCCGGTCCTGAAAGTAGGTATATGTACAGGTGAAGTTGGACAGGATTTATAAAAAATTCAAAAATTCCTAGAACTATCACGGAAACTATAACGTAAAAATTAATTTTTAAATTACATAAATTGACGTATATAAATACAAAAAACTCCGAAGCCATTCACTCATTAGACAGTGGATTCATGCGTTTCTACTTTTCAATTATTTGAAAATTAAAAGTTTGCCATACTTCTCAATCGTTTAACAAAGTAATTAAACACTTGCATTTTATTTTGTTTTGTACTATACTAAGTCGATCAATATGTTTTTCACAAAGGTATTAATTTTCTGCCCAATTTTACTCAATTCTTTGATCTCAGGAAGCACATTATTTAAAGTTCGCCTGTTAAAGAATTTAAATTTTACTGGTAAGTTTAAATATTAATAGAAATAAAAATACAGTTTTAGCCTCAAATAATACGTGAAAGGATTGTTAAAAAATGAATTATTTGGCTATATAAGAATATAACATGCTGAAAATTATTTTAAAATCTTGGCAGGTTACACTACTACTACTCGCAGCAGCGGGAGAGATTGTCTAAATGTGGACAATTTTGATAACTGCCCTACAAAGGATCGTTCCGCCAAACTTGTGGAGGGCGAGTGCGTTTGTTTGTGCAGTAAACTCTGCAGCAATAGAGGCGGCAACACGTGTGTCAAATTAACGACTCTTGAAAATCCGTCTGGAGTACAAAATCATAATTTCAACATTAGAATTCGATCCATTAAGAAGTGTTACACTTCAAGGGAAAATTGGCAACAAGTTCCTCCTGTTGACTATGATACAGAATCTAGGGATGTCAGAGAGGAAGGTAGATACTGCTATTAGAAGCATATTATTGTGAAGCTGACAATGACATTTTTTGGGAAAGGTGGCGCGAAATTTAATTTAAGAACATTTTTATGATGAAATAATAATTTTATTCTGTAGTGCTTACATTACAGATTACTGTACAATTACATTATATTGTTAATTGTTGTTGTTACATTGCTATTTTTATGGGTATAATTAACACATTTAATTTGTAAGTTTTTGAAACTTGAAATTTATATTTGTCTTGTATTAAATAGTTTGTAAGTAATGTGACATATGATATGAAATAAAAAAATGAGTAAACCAAACTATGTGGCTGGAAAGGCTCAATTTCAATGTGTCGTACTGAACTGATAACAAATCCTTTGACATAACATAAGGACCATACTGTAAACGATTTCATAAATCCATGTCACAATTTAAAGAGTTTTTGTAAATAGCAAAACGGGTCAAGTCCATCAAAGCAAATTTTACAGGAACAACGAATAATGAATAAAAGGTGACAGGTTTATTTTTATAAACTTAATTTTTTCTACAGGTACTGTAACTGACAGAGCGTTATTAAAAGCGGTTTCATAAATCTAGACTGACTTTGCAATTTTTTTTAGAAAATTTTCAAAAATTTCAATTTGTGGAATTTTTCCGTTTTGCCTCGAAATCATAGTAACTTAACATGGAGGAAAGAGTCCGTGGGATGAAATTTTAATCGCTTTGAGTGAAACCAAACTTTTTTGTACTTTTAAACTTTTTCTTGCATAAAACATTTACGCACGGCAGTTGTCTTCTACAAACTACGAAAACACTGGGAAACCAAATTTAAATTAGAAATGCATATTTCAAGTGCACTTATCCCATTTTGTCAAAAATCTAATAATTAATGGACTTATCCTGTTTTGCCAAACAACTCTTCGTACTCACAGTATTATAACATACATATTTATAGTTACCGGCGGCACTTTCGTAAACTAGTAAACTCAAGTTGTTAATTTTAACTTATCGTATGTACATATTTAATCTCCTCCGTAAATTCCACCAAATTCAACGAAAAATTATGCATGTAGAAACCACATATTGGACTGTGCTGATGAGATAAAAATTCTAATTAATTATAATATATGCCGTTTACTAATAAATCTAGTGTTCATATTTATCTCTCGCTACTGCCAGATTGCCTGCGCCCGCTCTCCATACTGCTGATCATACTGCAGATTCGAAAATTCCATTAAATTAATTAGAAACCAAACCGCAGAAACGTACTACCATGGTTTTAACGGTTCGGTTGGCAGTCGTCCCCTACGAATACGTACCCTCTTCATTCGTCCCCATTCCGTCGTACCCTATGTATTCGTACCCTGGTTACATTCGTCCCCTAACAATTCGTACCCTAATGAATGATAGATCCAGAATCTAAAATCCGCATCTAATATAGATATAATAGATGTGATGTACATAAGGTGGAGCAGGCCCGAAATGATCGCAATTTAGTAAGGAGAACCAAGGGTGAAGTGCCCACATCCCGAGAGAAGCGATATATTTTTTTGGATCAAAGGCTGCTTGCTGCAGTTAGAGCAAGAACCACCTTGACTAAGATAATGTACTTGCGCCGCATAGCCTATAACGAAATTGCAACAAGAAGCAAAAACTCACTTCAGCAGACGATGTTCATGATGTCCTTACCCAGAATTGCTAATCTAATCAGAATTTATTATTCATAATGTCTCTAATATTTTTTTCAATTTCAGTGTCAATAAAATTTAAATGTGCATTTAATTCAGACTTCACTTATTTTGTATGGATCCAATTTACGGAAATATAATCAATCATTAGGGTACGAATTGTTTGGGGACGAATGTAAACAGGGTACGAATACATAGGGTACGACGGAATGGGGACGAATGAAGAGGGTACGTAAACGTAGGGGACGACTGCCAACCGTACCGGTTTCAACTAGGTAATTCCTTGAATATTTTATCAAAATTGTACTAAAATGCAACGGTTTTCCTTACTTTAGTTTTAATTAGTTTCAATTAAAAATTTGTAACATAAAGAAAATTTATGCTAACTCCGTTATATGCAGGTGGTCAAATTGCAATCTAAATACTCTAAATGGCGTATTCATAAAGTGGAAGACGGAAAATTAACAAAATTAACATGATGAATACCTTGAATTTTGACGGAAATTATTTGAATAAACAATTTGCAAAGTAGATAAGTAACATGTATAAAATGACAGGTTTTTAATTTGGTTAATTAGTTAATTCACATCCTGAATCACGAACACTTTATTGCCCGTCTCCTTTTTTTTGAAAATCCGCACGACTTTGAAGAAGAATTTTTTAAACTAATTTTTGCGTATTTATTAAAATACTTTGATTTATTTTGTAGCTTGCATTAATTTTTGAAAACCCGGACACCATTTTTAAGAAAGTAATTTAGCACCTGCTGTTAGTTTGAAATTTAAAATCTGCCGCTAAAATGGTTTTCACAATAATTCTGCTGATTTTACCATTTCTCCTCAATTCTTTGAGCGAAGCTGATGCTGACACTTTCCAAGTTGTCATCTACAAACGCAGAGATTTTCGCGGTAAGGGAATAATAACTAAATAATACCATTAAAAAGTATATAAAAGTTAATATATTTAGCTAATTAGTTTTTTTTAAAGAATTCATAACAATGTAAATTGCGAATTTTTGACATACAGGTTTCAGTACTACTTACAATATCACCGGTCACAATTGTCGAGATGTGAATAATTCAAATATCTGCCCGACAAAGGATCTTTCAGCAAAACTTGAACGTGGTGACTGCGTGTGTTTGTGCCCTAATCGGTGCAACGGAGCCATCGACGGGTGTGTTAAATTAGAAAGTTCGACAAATTCCGCTGGATCTAGAAATAATCGTTTAAATATGAATATTGGATCAATTAAGAAATGCCATATTAAAGGCGCTAGTCCTCCGAATGACTCAATTACAGTTAATCCTTATTACGATACAAATCCAGGGCACCGAGACACAAGGGAAATTTATACTTGCTAAATTTGCAACACTTACAAAATTTATTCTGGTCCTGCGAACAGAACAGGTGCAATATTTAATAATTGATTAGTCCATACCGTTTGTTAGGGATCCTCCATAAGTTACGTCATAGGTGGAGTGAATGGGCATAGTTAGATATCGATATTATCCCATGTTAAACAAAGCCGTTTGTGCAATATGGTTAAGCTGCGATGATAGGCAAGGGAGTCATATAATAGTCTAGAAATGGGAACATTTCGATAAAATAATTTATGGACGACCCCTTAGTTAGCTTTCTATGGCACATATATACTTGAAAAATATTTGGTTGAAATATTATTTGTGAATTTAAACTTTTCATTGTTTTTATATATACATTTACGTACCTAATATATTATGTGCTTTTGGAATGATAAATAAACTTCAACCCCTTATGCAATTACTTAGAAATGCTGAAGCAATACAATTCATTTTCCATTTGCGGTTGCGGTTTCATACAAAAAAGTCCAGCAACGAGTGCATAACTAAGTATATCGTCTGTGAAGGACCAAAATGACCCATATCCAATTTGAGCTAGAATCAAAATGAGCTGTGTCATAAAAACAAAAAGAGAAACATGCGTCAAATGTTAAAGGAGTTTTTGAAAAGTGCTAAATGTTCTATTTACATGTTTTTGAAAAGTGTAAACTGCTGTATTTACACATTTTTGAAAAGTGTAAAGATTTTTAGATGTTTTTAAAAATTTTTAAATTTTCTATTTATATGTTTCTAAAAAGTGTAAAATATTCTAGTTACCAATTTTTTAAAATGCAAAATGTTCTATTTACATATTTTTTAAAAGTGCAAAATGTTGTATTTACATATTTTAAAGAAGTGTAAAATGTTCTTTCAACATGTTTTTGAAAATTGTAAAATATTCTATTTACATATTTTTGAAAACTGCAAAACATTCTATTTTAACGCTTTTAAGACATGTTTCAATATTTTTGTAGGTAGTGGATATTGATTTTAGCTACAAATGAATATGGGTCATTTTGGTTCTTCACAGACGATATGCAGTTAAATGACATTTATTTATAGACAGTGCGGTAAAAATAATCAATGAGCATAGGAAAAAATTCGGATTAGCCATTATAACTCATACTTGTAAAATAAAAATAAGGCAAACTTATTCAAAATTTAAGAATTTAGAAAATCAGTAAAACTCGATCTGCGGCTTGTTATTCTGCATCTTCTTCCTATTACAACGCCGAATAGATCGAACTACGTAACTTGTTGCATTTATTTTTGCGGGAGATGTATTAGTATTAACAGCCTTCATTTCTAGGCATTTCTCTGAAGTGTCTGCCTCTTCATTGCAAGTGGAATTGCACAGGAGAACACAGCGGCCACGAATTAGTTTGGCGGAATTTTGAACATCTGCTGCTTGGGTTAGATTTGCATTCAAATTTACTTCCAAACAAATTTCCAAAGATGATTCGTACGTAATTGTAGACCCTTTGTACAAATTTAAAAAAGCGATCAAAAACCAATAATATTATATTCTATTTTTTAAAATAAATATTGACATTACTTATCACTCGAAAAATAATAATTAACTTTAAAAAACTTACCAGTAAAGTTCGTGTTGCTAAAAATCTGAATCTGCAGTAATTCGTTCCTGCTTGGGATTGCTACCGCCCTGGCATTGTCAATAAAGCTCACACAAATACAGAACAATAAAACCAGGCTTTGAACGTTATGAGACATTTTCGGTTTTTATTAAAGAATTAATTCAAATTAAATAGAATTCAGGTGGTATAGCGCCTGTATTTAATTATGTAGTAGTAGTAGTAATGAATACAAAATAAGTAGTTGCTTGAATACTTTTTTTTTGTAACTGAAAGAATTCTGAAGTTCTTGTGAAGTAAAGGACCAAAAAGGATTTAATTTTTTAGTCTTCACTTGCCAAGTATTTATACTAAATAGCCCCTGCTACAATTTCGCTTACAATAATTATACTCCACTCCAATTCATATTTTATTTTTAAACTTTTTTAACCAATTTTGAATTGCGTATATATTTCGCGTGGAAAACATAACGCGTCATTTAGCATTTTTCCATTTATGGGCAAAATCAATATGATGCTCACACGTCATACAGATAATTTGTTTTTCAATTTCCGCGTGTGGTATATATAACAGGAGTGAATTTCTAAATTTAAAATTGTTGCTATTTATGTACCTCATGAGATTTTAATTCTGAACTATATTTATCCAGCATTTTCCTCATAGTTTTGTTATTTATAAAATGTGGCTAAGACATTTACGTCTGTAACAAAACAAATTAAATATGTATCCACAATGCCTGCTATACGTAATATTACGTATACAATTCTGTTTTGTTTGAAACAGCTGATTTGTGGTGGTATGCTTGTCGTCATAATTTTATTTGCTTAAATTTGTAAGGTTTCTGAAAATATGCAATTTATTGTTTTATTTATTTCCCCGCCAAAAATCTTTAAATCGAAATTTCCAAAGGTTACCAAATGAGGGTACACATAAACGATATTTAACCCGGAACAAATGGGCAATGATAGTAGATAGGTAGTAATGACATTATCAGCCAAAATTCAAATAACTAGAAATATTCCTGCGTGATACCTACGTAAATGAAGATAATTAATTACAACTAATTCAAAACAAGACGCCAAACCTATACTAACATGTAAGTAAGTACTAATTATCCACGTGCATTCTCAATGCAATGCTTATAAACATAATATTATAAAAAAAGAATTTCGAAGATTCCTACTGTCGTTCATCCTTTCCTATAAAATCCTTAATGAATAATATATAATAATTTTTTTACCGTTCAATTAGTCTTAACACCGTAACCGCAGAAAACTTACATACTTTTGCAATTAGTTACGCAAATCCATTTTAATGAGGCATTCATCCATTTCAAATGCTACATTTAAAAAGCAAAATGATGGTTTTCCTTACTTTAATTTTAATTAATTAGCCACCTAATTAAAATATACATATTGAACTGTTAAAATTAATTAAAACTTTGACGCATTACTAACGCATTACTGACGCATATATACTCGCATTGACGAACGCTTATTAAGGTGTAAAGTAAAGTGCCAAAAAAAAACGTAGGAAATACTTTCTTAATTTTGAGGAAAAGGATGTTAAATATTAATTGACACGTTAGATAAGTTCTGTATAAAATGACTTGTTGGCCAATTAGTTAAAACTATTATTAGTTTATTTTCACGGTTCCATCATCTATAAATATTATTGTTCTCTAACGTTGCGTTATATTTAATTAAAAAAACTTGATTTAATTGCAACATCAACAGCTGCTAAAAAATGGTTTTCAAAATTCTACTAATTCTGTCTGTGTCTCCATTTTCCCTCAGTTCGCTGAGCGAAGAACACTCGAAGTTTGAAGTTATTCTGTACAAAAATGTACATCAACAAGGTACGATAGTAATATACATAATACTGCTAAATAATTAATTGATACAAAAAAGTATGACTATTTTGGGAATTTAACTATTTTCTTTGTATTTAGGTTTCCGTCAGGTGTATTCAACAACAGAAAATTGCCTGGATCTGCCTAGTGACTGCACCTGCAACGATCGCTCTGTGGAACGTGTACATGGCGGTTGCCTTTGGATTTGTAATCAACCCTGTAATGACATCCAAAAAAGAAGCACAATATGCACAACATTACCGAGATATCAAAGACATAGTAACATAGATATGAAAGTCATGTCAATTTCAAAATGTTTTCACAGCGGAGTCCCCAGAGTACGTATCCCTTCGTCTGGTGCCGGCGAAAATTCCCGCGACATGAGAGAATTTAATTACTACGACGAATAAAAGAATACCTATGTAAATACCGTATATCTTCTAATAGAACAACCCGTGTCGTATTAAAACTCCAAAAAATATTCAATTTATCTCCCGCGTTATAAAAGAGACCCGCGCGAAGGGTACCTACCATCATTGTACAGATATTCAATATCAGACTTTTACCCCCCGGGATCTATTAGACTCGTGTACTATTTAAAGATATACGGTACTCTTTGCATATAGTATACAATTATGTAACAACACTAATTTATTTTACTTTGTCTAAGAAACTAATACTGCTGTAAGTATGACTTCTCCCTCATTAATAATAAAAATGCATTAAATGACCAAATATAGAATATGTACCTACTCAAGAACATATATTTAGTACAAATTGTAATTGTAATTTTTTCTGGAATGTTTTATTTACTCTTAACTAAAAAATTTTCAATCCAAAGGGAAAAACATTAAAATTTTGGAGGAATTCTTCTATTGCTTATCAAATCCCTGATTTCACGCTTCGGCATGACGCCAACAAAATGAGGAACTTTCTCCTTCTTTAGAGCTAAGTCACTCGGTGGTGGTGGTGGATCAGCCCGCTTTGGGGCTGGAAGTAAGCGGGTGGTGCTTATGGTGCCTCCGGACGCTGCCTTGAAATCCTTTGCAAGCACATTGGGATGTTGATCCATATTTTCATTCTTTTGTTTAAACAAAGCGTGAACATCCGTTTTTAAGCACGCTCTGTTGGTCCTGGTGACAAAATATGTGTCATGGTAGTCGGCCTAGGAAAGAAAAAAAAACAAAAATATTCAGTTATTTACTAATCAAAATTATTTACACTACATGATTATTAAAATACTTCGTTTAATTGACGCATTACTTAATGATTACGTTTTTTTCGAGTAAATCAGATAAAATAAAACAACTAAATATATTTCCAGTTGCCCCATGTTAACGCATGGGCTGGTTTCATGGGGAAATAACATTGATTAACATCATTGCGTTGCAATCCGGAAATGCATATTACACCGTAACTTGCCATGCTAATCCCTTTCTATTTTGTAGTTGTGCTCGACAACGCTAATCCAAGTCAGAAAAATCCGAAAATTTTGATTTTTATTTTAAGAATTATGTAAAATAAGAAATTTGTAAAGGCCAATTTAAAACCGGAATTATTAGGAACTTAAGATTTTCAGGTGTATATTTTTGCAGATATTGTTTTGCGAAAAATGAATAACTATACGCATTTTATTAGTTTGAAGTCTCGTTTTTCTTAAAACATACTAATAATTACATTAAAATTTTTCCGGAAATGTAAAATAAGCCTTATTTAATAAGGTGATGTGAAAAATATTGGTCAATGTGGAAATGGTACTACTATAAGCCGTGGTTGTAGACAGAGTTCACTGTACGTATATAAATAAAAGTAGCTCTCACCACGGCCTTCTTAATGACTTCAGCCCGCGTTAAGGGCAGGGGAGATTGTGAGGGCTGTAGGAATGGGGAGGGGGGAGTGTTTCCGTTTTGTCCATGTCCATATCCATGTCCAGCTCCGGCCCCAAAAATCCCTGGCCCTACAAATAATTACAAAATTCATTAGACATACATGCCAACATTTTATTATCTATTACATTAATTATACACTGTGGAGCGAACTGAAACCAGTAAGCTTTACAAATGATATTTTAGCTTCCTACAAATAAAATCGCTATAGCTAACTTTTACCGGCCGGCGGAGTTTTAGGGCTTTGGCTGGGACTTTGATGATGAGACTGCGGACTTCCATCCCTAAGCATTGGTGGAGGTGTATAGGCTCGATTAAATACGGAACCATCCTTTCGCGGACTCATTCTGCCTGCAAAATAAAATAAATATTTAAATATATTCATGTAAAACAAACCCATAGGTCTGTGAAGATAGCATGTTTTGCACTACTACCACTGAGCAGATATACTATAAATATTACAGAGGCATAGCATTTAACATAGAATTTACTTAATTTTGTTACTATGCATATGTAAACGACTAAAGTCAAGTTTTATCGTTTTATGGAGAAGGCAGCTAATTGAATTTGAGAGAGATAACGAAAATATGTATGTATGTACAACGGGTCTCTATCTCACACTGCACTCAATGCTGGATTTGCTGAGCATTAGAATGAGACTAGAGATCGTCCATAAATGAAGTTATCAGAAAATCGTCAGTCATAGGACCCTATGACCCCGTTGTCATCAGCTTAATCATTGCGTAAATGGCTATATCTATAAAATTGGATGTCATCGGTGGCGAACAAGAAAATTTGGCCCCACCAACGACACCACTGGTGGACGACCCTTGACAAGCTAAAGACCAAGCCACTACCATGGGTGGCAAATATGCAGTTTCCTAACTTCAACGCCACACATTAAACTCTTTCTTTCTTTCTTATAATTATGTAGTGAGACGGTCTCTACAAAATATTAAAAAATTCATTGCACATATATATTTTAAAACTCCATTACAATATTTATATACTTTGGGGAAAACTGAAGCCAGTAAGCTTGAAGAAAGGAATTTGATTTTAGTTTCATATAAAAAAAATTAAATTATAAAGTTACTTTCATCGGCAAAGAAGTCTTCATACGGAAATTGAGGTGGGTCATCCCGAAAGGCACGGGGAGGTTTATTGGAAGGATTACACACCGACCTATCCCCTCTTGGGCTCAGCGTGCCTCCAAACTAAAATAAAAATAAAATTATATAACACGCATCTATAGGCCCGTAAATATTACATATACACCTGGTGTACATAAGTCTTTGCGATTTCGTGTGTTATGACCAATTAACCGAATTTGATCATGTATGTAACTCGTTGTATTTTTTAGGGAGCGTAATGGTGTGGGGCTTTTTTTCTGCTCACAGAGTCGGAACGTTAGTCTATATCCCTAAAACCATGACTAAAGAAGTTTAAATGGATATTTTGAATAAAAATATCCGTAAATCGGCTCAAACCTATACTAAAAAACACATCTGAATTGATCAGTGTCCTATAAAAAGGGTGGAAGTAGATTAGCCCTGAATTCACAATAACGCTAGTCGACTATGTTCCGAATACGATTTAGGGGTTTTTGGCCTCAAAAGGTGGTCATATCAGATAATAAATAGATTTAGTTTAACAAAAATTTAAAATCCCAAAGACTTATGTCCCTCATTTTTTTGATTATATTTTCGCATTTATGTAATTTCTTGAAATCCAGTTAAGCTACAGCTTTTGCATGCATTGCAATTTATAACTAATAAAGTGATTTACATTTATTTACATTCACATGTTATTTGCTCTGAAACTTTTATGAGATATATGCACTTTATTTCATAACAACCCCAATAGGCCAATCGCGAAGACTTATGTACACCAGGTGTATACTGTACATACTACCAAGGCATAGCTTAGAATCTCCTGAATGTTATTGTTATGCATTTGCAAACGACTAAAGTAAAGTTTTATTGAGAAGGCAGCTAAGTGAATTTGAAAGATATAATCATAATATATGTATGTATGTATGTATGTGTGTATGTATGTATGTATGTATATGTATGTATGTATGTATGTATGTATGTATGTATGTATGTAAGTACAACGGGTCTCTATTTCACTCTGCATTCTCTGCTGGATTCGCGGAGCATTAGAATGAGACTAGAGATCGTCCGTAAATGACGTTATAAAAAATCTTCATTTTTAGAGCCCTATGATTATGGCCCCGTTGTCACCACATTAATTAATACGTAAATATTAGTGTTATATCTATAACATTGAATGTCAACGGTTTCCAACTAGAATATTTGACCCTACCGACGACATCATTAGTGAACGACCTTTAAAAGCTGAACATCAAGTCACTACCATGAATGGCAAATATGCAGTGCTCCCCAACTTCAACGCCACACATTACATTCCTTGTTTTTAGCGATTAAATTAAGTCAAATTCTACTAAATAAAAATGGAGGGCGGCGTGCAGACCACGCTATACACTTTCTTCCTATTTCTCCTCTAATGATCACGTTTACCTTTAACATATAAAAATGTACATACCGTATATCTTCTAATAAAACGACCCGCCGTGCATTAAAATTGGAGGAATACCTCCCGAGTTGTACTAGGGACATGTGATTTAAAAGCATAGCAGACCCCCGCGTAGTATTAGATGATATACGGTACACTTGCAAAATCACATTATTCTATAAAATTAAAACTACCTACCTACCTTCTATGTGTAGCTACATAAGTATAAACTGTAAACTAACAGGATTTCCTAGTTTTCCTAAATAAGCGATGTAATTAGTAGTAGGGGAGTGCGTATGTGTGATCGGGTTCATTTTTTATCAACTTTGAAAATCTATATCTTTTTCCACAGACAACGTACAATAACGAAGAAGCTATCATTGTACTTCTCTATTAATACTGTATGTACAAAAAAATGATCAGTGTCGAAAATTAAAAGTTGCAAGAGATACAGGTCATTGTACGAAAAAACTGCGGAAAGTCTTACAACGGCCCAAGTGCCCTTAATGTGATCAATACATTTAAAGTTAATGGTAAAGTAGGGTCTTAAATGTGACCAATTCAAAAAAGTACTCAAAACTTTCATAATTTTACATAGCCAGAGTTTTCAAGGAAAGAAGCTGAAATCAGTAGTGATGATAGTTGAGACTATAGGTTGTATGAATATTAGATGGGCAGATTTTTAAAGGCGGTAATATTTGAACGGCGGCCACTGATCACACATAAGGGGTGATCACACATACGCACACTACTACTACATTAATACGATACAATTAAAAGTAGGAAATATGAGTATTTTAAGTATGCAGGTAGATAGGTATAGTTTTAAATACTTACCACATTGTACATGGATGACCACATGGATAATATTCACTCAATTTTTTAATGGCAAGACAAGATTTATAAAAAACTGCACGGGGGGTACGGGTTCAAGTTGCCTATCCTTTTGCATGGGCGTACATACCAAAAATAGAGGGTGGGGTAGGGGTAGGGTCCGTTTTTTGTACCACGTAATTTATGCACGTTCCCTATGCCTATAGCTATCACAGAACTCACGCAACTCATACATATGTCCTAATTTAATTATCTACGTCTGATATATAGAATTATAAAGTTTCAAGCCCATTTCTGTAAAACCTTTAACGACGGACATTCCTTAAGCATCGTCACTCGTATGAAAATTGTAGGAATAGTGCTATAAACGGCTGGAGAAGTATACGTCATCACGTCCAAGGAACTACACTCACGCAAGAAGGGCAATACATTCACTCAGACTCACAAAATTTCGTAGCAATAAATTAAATTCATTGCGACCGAATTGAGCAGGGACCCATAGTAATGTCGGGACGGAATACGGTGGGGGCTAGATAAGACTGGCTGAGTCAGTACGTACTTGATTGCTGCGGAAGTGTGTATGCACGCTCGTTACATGTATATGCACATTCAGTACGTCATACAATTTAATTCAGAACTTCGTTGTTGACATTCCTAGTATGGCATATCACCCACTATTGTGAAGTTCCGTAAATTGTTGTAGTTTTTAATAGTTCTCACTACTCTGGTTCTACTACCAAATCGTCTGTGAAGAACCAAACTGACCCATATCCATTTTCAGTTTCAAACAAAATGGACTACATATCCACAGAAAGAATTAAAATAACAAGGCCATGAAAGCATGTAAATAGAACCTTGTGCATATTTCAAAAGTCCAAGTAAATAGAATATTTTGCACTTTTCAAACTACATGTAAATTGAACATTTTGATCTTTTTAAAAATATGTAAATTGGACATTTTAAACTTTTAGAAAAAACTTAAATAAAACATTTTAACCTTTTGAAAAAATATGTAAATAGGACATTATTAATTATTTTAAAAAACATTGTAAATAGAACAAAAACCTAAATTTTTGAAATTCGTGATTAGCATTGTCAGCATGTATTTTATTTACTGTCTGAACAAACGCACTCGCCCTCCACCAGTCTGGCGGAACGATCCTTTGTCGGGCAGAAATCAGAACTGTCCACATTTACAGACAATCTCTCTCACTGCTGCGAGTAGTAGTGTAACCTGCCAAAAGATTTCAAAATAATTTCCAGCATATTTTTTATAGCCAATTTAAATTCACTGTTTAATCCTTTCAGATATTAATTGAGGCTAACTGTTTTTTTGTATTTATAATAAATATATGTACATAATATATAGACTTACCAGTAAAATTTGCATTCTTGAAAAGGCGAACTTTAAATGCAGTTTCTGAGCTCAAAGAATTAAGTAAAATTGGGCAGAAAATTAATACCTTTGTGAAAAACATATTGATCGACTAGTATAATACAAAACCAAAAAAAATGCAAGTGT
Source organism: Dicyrtomina minuta (assembly GCA_949802685.1). Classification (NCBI taxonomy): domain Eukaryota; kingdom Metazoa; phylum Arthropoda; class Collembola; order Symphypleona; family Dicyrtomidae; genus Dicyrtomina; species Dicyrtomina minuta. The sequence continues at coordinate 63,007,351 of OX461808.1, read as the reverse complement.
GTAATTACTTAGTTCAACGCATAGAAATCTAGAGAACACGTACGAAGCTCAGAAAAGTGCCTACGAGCGGAGAACTGCGCCATCTAAATGAGTGTGCAACTTGCATGTTGGGAAATGCTAAGGAGCTGTTGCAAGCAGTTCCGTGCTACAGCTGGAGAGGCGCTGGTGTGCACAGTCCCCATACAAATGTAATGCTGAAGAGCTGTTGCTTCCACACACGCGCGAGGGTACTCAAAGATTTTTCCTATGTATTAGGCCAAACTGGAAAAACGACCTCGCATGGGAGTTTCATTACAATGCTGAGTGCCTATCGCGGGTGTTCTCTACATTTCTATGGTTCAACGATTAAGAAGTATGGTAAACTTTGAATTTTAAATTGAATGAAATTCAGTAGGAAGATATGGTTTAATGAATAAACTGTCTAATGAGTGAATGGCTTCGAAGTTTGTTGTATTTATATACGTCCATTTATCTAGTTTAAAAACTAATTTTCACATTATAGTTTCCTGGATAGTTCGAGGAATTTTTGAATTTTTTATTAATCCTGCCAAATTTTACCTGTACATACTAACTTCCACTTCTAGGGCCGGACGAAGGAATTTAATTTAGGCAGCAAATTTATTTCCAAGTAAAGATTTTATTAAAGCTTTTTTTTGATAAACAAAAATGTCCTATATACATGTTTTGAGAAAAGTAGAAAATGTTCTATTTGCTTGATTGTGAAAAGTGTTCAATGTTCTATTTACAAGTTTTGAGAAAAGATAAAAATGTTTTATTTCCATGTTTTTGAAATGTGAGATCAAATTTATTTCCATGTTTTTGAAATGTGAGATCAAATTTATTTCCATGTTTTTGAAATGTGAGATCTTTATTTGCATGTTTTTGAAAAGTGCAAAAAGTCCCATTTAAATGTTTTGAAAAAATTTATGCAGCGGGGGCTGCCTGCGCTGCCCGCATTATCCGGCCCTATCTACTTCCTATAATCATCCATCTTTACAAATACAATTCGGTAAATAAATTGCGTGTACAGAAAGAATGCTATTAAAAACGTAACTCTGAAAACGTTAATAGGAACCAATTAAAATTCAAATAAGGAAACTTCCGTCTTTTATTGCCCGTTTAAGTAGTCAAATAATGAGTAGTACAGAATAAAACCACATTTAAGTGATATAGATTTTATTTTACCGAATATATATAAGTAATATATATATATAATATATATATACGAATATATAATATAAGTGTACCTATATGTATATATTTTATCGGTTTTCCCGGACTGAATGTCTTCTACAGATCGAACGCTACAGTTTTCTACTAATATTATATACACACTACTAATTAAATTCGATTATAAGTGTTACAAATAATGGCTTCAAGAAATGACATATTTTTCACTAACAATTTATTTTAAGATTTGTATCATTATTTATTGAAATTCTGAGGACTCGAAAAGTCATCTGTGCGTTGTTCTGCTGATGCCGATAGATAGTAAATTACATGGAAATTGAAATGTGAAGCATATACTATTCACCAATTTTATAGTTGCCCACTTCCCCCCGCCGAACGTGTACGTACTTTCCAGTACTTTATGAATGGAACCGGAAACGGTAAACGATAGTAATAACTTTAGCCTTTAAAAAATTACGACAGTGAAGGAATCGTCCATGAACCATGAATGACGTCATGGATGACTTGGAGATTTTATGATACACCCACCTGCCCTTTAAGTAGAATGGCAATTTATCTAATATTGTCTTAAATGGGGAGGCTTTTAGAACCCAACGCATCTAGATGATGACATCATATATGGACTACCCTTAAGGAAATTAAAATGCGTGCTATTTGTAAGTAAATATCGTCTGTGAAGAACCAAAGTTACCCATATCCATTGTTATTTTCAAACAAAATGCACCATCTATAGAAAGAATTAAAATAACATACTCATGAAAGCATGTAAATAGAACTTTGTGCATTTTTTAGAAAAAAAGTAAATGGAATATTTTGCACTTTTCAAAAAGCATGTAAATAGAACCTTGTGCACTTTTCAAAAAAAAAGTAAATAGGATATTTTGCACTTTTCAAAAAGCATGTAATTTGAACATTTTGATCTTTTTAAAAATATGTAAATAGAACAATTTGCTTATTTTAGAAACTCGTGATTAGCATGACATTGTAAGCATGTATCCTATTTACTGTATTTTTTTGACACAGCTAATTTTAATTCTACTATAAATTAGAAATGGGTAATTTTGATTCTTTATAGATGATATGTTATTTTGCGTTTCAAAAATCAATGTCTAGCCACAGTATTTCCTACGTAATGTTTAGTGCGATTCTGCGTTTTGTTTTGAAACTGCTGATTTGAGTTTGCGTTTATCGTCCTTAATTTTAATTTATGTTATTCAAGTTAAAATGTTATTTGTGGAAATAAAATAATAACTGATACTCTTTACGACTTTAATTATATAACTTCAATGAACGCAAACGTAAATAAAACTGGAAATGCAGTAAATTATGCACATGCGTCATATACGGGGGCATATGTAGTAGTAACTGGCCATCAAAGCATTATCGAATGGTCGGGGTTACCGGTTTAAATGAAATCACTTGTGGAGCCTAAATCCAATAGACTATAACTGGAAACATGTATAGTAACCAACGTGCAGAGGGATTACTAATTATAACTAAGGCATGGTCCATAAATGATGTCATCGATGACATGCCTTTTTCTGATAGACCCACCCACCCTAACAATAGAATGACAACTTTTTTAACATGGGCTTAAATGGAGAGGTTTTTAGGACCCACCCACCTAGTGGGTGATATCATTTATGGACCATGCCTAATTCATATAGTTCCTAAAATAATGCGTCATATTTACAAAATACGAGTTAAATATGTATGTACCTTCACTCAGCATTCTCAAAACGAAACCAAAAGGTAAGCTTATTAAGAAAAAGAATTTTAATAACCAATAAGGTTCTTCCTTGTAAACTTGTAAAAAGGGACTTTAAAGCATTTTTATAATTAATTATGTTTAGCTTAACACCGTAACCGCAAAAAAAAGTGTGAAGCTTATAGCTTAAGCATTTTAATGAGGTATTCAATTTTCAGTACTCCATTTAAAAAAACGATGGTTTTCCTTAATTCAAATTTAATTAGCCCCTCATTAATTATTTATAATAATATAATTAAATGTATTGCCGTTTTGTAAGAATAACTCCGACGTTTTCTTGTATACTCGCGTTGAGCCTCTTAAGGTAAAAAATTGCCAAAATTAGGAATTAATACGTGGAATTTTGAGGAAAATAATTTTAAGAATTAATTACCACAATTGATACGACTCTGTATAAAATGAGTGGTTTGGCTATTTAGTTAATTAGTTCATTTCAAACACTTCTGGATCTGTCAGTTGTCCTCCAACATTGTGTACAATTCTCTAAGTTGCTCAAAAGTTTGAAATTATTAATTAGTTGATTTACTTAATTAATTAATCAACTTTAATTTAATAACTCAAAAATGTCAAAAATGTTTTTCAAAATTCTATTGCTCCTGTGTCCATTTCTCCTCAATTCATGGAGCGAAGCATCCAGGAAGAGATTTGAAGTTGTTCTGTACAAATATGTTAATAAACGAGGTGCGTTTATCATATAAAATTGATAGTAATTAATAATAATTGATTGTGTCAAATTTGTTTTTAATAAATACGATAATTTATTTTTTGTGTACTTACAGGTTTTAACACTACGTATTGGACAGACCGTCAGAATGAGTGCATTGATTTGCCTAATTTTTACAGTGGATGTCCCGCTAACGACCGCTCTGCACAACGTATACATGGGAGCTGCGTTTTTTTGTGTGATAGACCTCATTACGACATCCGGAGACCGGATGAAGAATGCACAAAATTAGGGAGTCATTCATACTCCTATGGACTCAGGACTATTTACAACATGGACATGAAAGTTAGGTCAATTTGTGACTGTACTTACCGCAGAGGTTGGGTCGAACAATCTCAAGGAGACGAAGATTCTCGCGACTTGAGAGAAGTTAATTACTACGGTAGTTGGTAAAGGAATTATTTTATTCAAAATATTTTATAAATTATTAATGTTCACACTACTATCATTTTGATTACACAGTAAAAAAAAAGATCAATTTAGATTTCATTTTTGAGATACTCTGGATATATTTTGTATTTTGTATTGTATTATTGTATTATGCTTTATTGTCAAACCCTTCAACAAAAACACAATTTTGATTGTGTACAAATATTTAAATATTGATGTATGGAGACTTTAATAAAATTTTCATATTTAATTATTAAAATTCTGATTAGTTATACATATGTACAACATTTTAAAATTTATTTTAGCATTTTACGTATCAAAATAAGATCCTTTAGAAAAACAAAATTTGCTGAGTACCTCCACCTTTTAAATGAACACGAATTAAAGGTAAAACCGTGCAAATGATAAAGAACCACATTTTCTATAGAAAATTATTTTCAGTCAAACGTGAAACGTGACACTTAAATGCAGGGCTGCAAAAAGTTGTTGTATAAATCATGCAAAAATGCAGTTTTTTATTTCAATTTTTATTCACAAATTATACATTAGCGCTTGCAATTAAATTAGCCACGTGGAAAATATCTAGACCGATGCGAATTCCTTCTGCTGTGTTGTGGGTACGGATTTGATCGGAGTTCTTGGAATCCACGCTCGCCATACCTGTTGGAATGTTCTTCTTCTTTTCGTCTTTCAGTGCCCCGTTCATTCCGCGTCAATTCAAAATGGTGAGCATCAGAGCAACTTCTGATGGACCGAACTTGATCATTTAAACCTGAGAGGAACTTCATTTCAGTCATTTGATTCCTATCGCTTAGCTCTGTACAATGCCCACGAACACCACTGAATTTATCGTCACAGAGGACATTGCACAATTTGACACAACCCCCGCAGATGAGTTGAGCTGAACTGGCAAGACTGGGCTCTTCGTTCACTTTGTCCAGGTCCAAACATTCAACGTCGAATGTGTACTCCACCGAGAAGCTTTCAATTGAAAAATAAATTCAAATTAATTAAATCAGAATTTTAGCACTACCCGTGTATTATGCAACATGCAGTATAATTGCGTGCTATTGACATTTTGGTCACTTAAATGAAAATATTTTGAGCTTGAATTAAAAATTAGAAATCTAAAATGTGATCGTACCTCCAAAATCTCTATCGTTAAAAAGCGTGACTGTTTTAGTGTCGCTGTTGGTGTAGGTTGCTGGTATATGGTAACCCGGCACTGATGCAAAAAGAGCTGCGTTTAATAAAATACCTATCACAATCTTCGAGTTCATTTTAAGATTTTTGATTTTATAACTCAATGAAATAATTTATGAAATGCAGAATTAGACAGTTTTAAAATGTTTGCATCAAAGTTAGTGAAGTTAAAAATTGGAAGAATTTTTTTAAGTAGTACAATACAACTGCTGTAAGTGTGTGAAAGCTTAAATGAAATTGGACAGTTAAGACTCCTAATGAGGTAATTTATACTGAAAATTAATTGCCAATTATGTTCCAAGTTCGTCAGACTTTTGAAGTAGGCTGTTTACAATTCCCTTGTTTCTTTTTCGTACATTGTATTTCGGCGTAATTTCACTTGAAAATTTGAAAAACAGTACGCAGTTGATAATGCGGTTCCCGGATTGTTGTATTAATGTCAGTGTCAGTTGACGTCCAGTCCAGTGTCCTGTCTCCGTGCTCTACAATTAGCTTGTTCTCTCCATTGCTTCGTCATTGATTAGACGGTTTGGGATTTTTGTACTACATTTCAATAGAATTTAAAGCTGAATTTAACATTTACGGTCATTTTCATGCGTTTGAACGTTTTAAACCGCGCGTATTCAGTAATTGCTTGATATTCCGTCATTGCTTTAAACCTGCCTCTGGATATTATTTAAGAAACGCTACAAAGTGAAATTCCAGTTACGCTAAAAATAAAAAAAATGTTTGGGAATATGATGACTCAGCATGACGGAAATTATTGTTATTTGAGAATTATTAGCTCTACATGACAATGTATATGTACCGATAAATGCGTAAACGTACAATGCTGTTCTTATAGCTCAACTTTGAATGTTCTTTAAGTTAAGTAAAGTGTGTGAATTCATAAGGAAATGTTTCCTTGGTCGCATAGGATTTTATACATCTTTGCGGTTTACAGGGTTGCTGTTCAAGTAAGTAATGTACATGACGTACGCTACAAGTGTATTTATTCATTCCGTCATTTAATGTAATTCAAAGCATGGCAATTGGCATTTATGCAATTGTGTGTTCGTGGAGATACTTGCCAAGAAGGTTTCCAGCGAGATGCTTGCCGGGAATGTTTCAGGGATGATAAATTAAATTAATTGAATATTCTTTACTTACAAACTGACGCCGGTACACTCGATTAAATAAAATACTAGCCGATATTTTCGAAATTATTATGCAAAACTTGACTTTCAACATTTCGAAAATTCTTGTAGCAAAAATCTGCAATTTAATATTTTAATTTGAACTATGAATGATTTTGTGGAAAAAAAGTACGGGTTTTGCACGATATATGCTCTAATGTAAAAAAGAGTAAGAACATTTTATTCATTTATTACATCTAACTGAGTTTGGCTTAATCATGTAGGCTATCCATTGGACAATGTAGTGGTAATATCGGTGGTGGATCTTGTTATTATTGGAAGGTTTTTTCGTGTATAGTACCGTCCTACTTGCCGTAGTAACGTTCTTCCTCCTGTGCAGGAGGTCGACGTTGGTGATTTGGTGAGGGGCATTCCGAAAATGACTTGATATTATCATTCAAACCATCTGGAAAAGCTCCTAGAGGCTTTCTCTTCGTCAATTTCACACAAATGAGCCCGTCGACTGCAAATTTTAAGTCGTCGCATTTGAAATTACAGAGACGGACACATCCACCGCTTATGAGTTCAGCTGAGCTTGGAAATTCATTTTCATTGTAATCTTGACAGTTCAAGACATAGCTGAATCGAACAGTGTAACCTGTAATTGAATTGCATTATAAATTAATGCTTGCATTACTATATCCCAGTCAGTAATTAATTTAATTTTATATTAATCTATTTAATTTAATGAGTAAACAAGCAACTGATTTCATAAATGCAAAATGTTATTTTTGGTCGAAGGCATGAAATTATTTGTATGAAAATCATACTCATTTATAGCAGTCGCTGAAGAAATTGTAACGCAGCTAAGGACGGAACAAATAACATACTATAAAATTTAATTTAATAACTATTTTTGCTAACATGTTCACTACTAAACACTAAGGATCAATTCCTTTCTGTAATTACATATACAAAAAATTAATGAGGGGTTGTCCATAAATGATTTCATCCAAATATCTCTATTTCTTGGACCCAATAATATGACCCCTCTTTCATCAGCCTAACCATGGCGTAAATGATTATCATTAACTTGGGATGTCATTAGTATCCAAGTAAACTAAATGACCGTACCCGTAACGTCATCTATGTACACTTACTTGTATTGAGTTTACTTAAAACACCAATTATATGTGCATATATATGTTACCTAAACCAAATTTTAATCATAATATTGTTACTCAAAGTCAACGAATTATCACATCTTATCAGGTAGACTCCCCAGTAATGTAAATAAACTGTAATTTTGAACAATAAAACCAATTATCCAGTCCCATGCCATGGTCGCCAGCTCAAATGGGACTTATTGTATAATTAAAAAAAAATACACTTACATGTTTCTGTGGAATGTACAAGCCTGATTATTTTCAATTCACCTTTGATATTCTTCCAAATTAAAATGAAAATTTAACACGGGAGCGAGAATTTTTGTGAAAGTCTTTGCGCTATAAAAAAAGCGTCTATAAATAATGTACAAATTCTTTTTGTCTGCATTTAGGATACTCCAACTTGAACACGCAGATTGAAAGAATGAGCCTTGAGTTCAAAAAAACAAAGTACCCACTAAGGTATACCCATTCAAATAAATGTAATTTTGTTTACCTTTAAAATTTTCGTGTTTGTAGAGGTACACTATTTTCTCATGACTACCAGATTTCGAACGAGTGTGCGGATGTCCGAATGAAATCAAAAAGAAAGGTACTAAAACTGAGACGATTATTGTTAAATGCATGTTGATTTCTTACTTCCTCTCACTGTAACAAACTATAATACTTGAGAGAATTTATGAGTGAAATAAAACATTTCGTACTGCTCGACTTTGTTTTATTGCTTTTATTAGAGAAAATAATTTTGTTGCTTTTCCTGAGAGATAATCTAATGAGGTGGGTTTGAATTGACGGTTTCAAGTACAATATAATAAATTAAATGCATTTAAATAACTTTAAACAAAATCCTATTGTTTTTGGCATCGTAGCCTAATTAATGTTTTCCTTTTATTTGTAAAAATTGCTTTGTATTCTACTTCCTCAATACATTGGGTTTGTATTGGATTTTTTGCAGAAAATGTGAGCATGTCGCAGCCTCTAAACGGCTTCCGCGATCGAGTCCTTCCCGTCAAATTTTTAATTCCAATTTTCCTTGTCCGGTTTTGAGGTCCAGAATCCTAGATAGCCACTTGAACATCGGTTTTGTGGTTAATGTGACCAGTAAAGTCTATACATGGTGTACTTTTCTATAGCAAGGGTTGTCGTAGTAAAAGTAATATGCACACAGTATATATGATGGCACTGTGTTATTAAAAACATCTGATATTGTGGTTATTATGCTGATGTCATCGTCCATCGTTCTGACGTAGAGATAATTAATTATTGTCGTCAATTCAAATCACATTATTTGTACAGTAGTACATATTAAAGTGTAGCATTTGAAAAAAGCATTAGAAATAAAAAATAAATACGTTGAACCCTTATTTGATTAATTATGTAACTAACTGCGTTGTCTGGATATATTTAAAATTTTGTTTTTTATTTCTATATTCTGTTTGCAATACAGTCGACACGGAAATTATAATTTATTGTAAGCCACGTGGAAAGTACCCGGTCTGATGTGACTTCCTTTGTTGTGTTGTGGGTTGTGGGTAAGGATTTGGTTGGAATTCTTGGTATCCACGTGGGCTTTGCCACTCGCCATACCTGCTGAAATGTTCTTCTTCTTTTTGTCTTTCAGTGCCCCCGTTCATTCCGCGTCAATTCAAAATGATGAGCATCAGAGCAACTTCTGATGGACCGAACTTGATCATTTACACCTGAGTGGAACTTTGTTTCTGTCATTTGATTCCTGTCTCTTAGCTCCGTACATTGCCCACGACCACCGCTGAATTAATCGTCACAGAGGGCATTGTACAAGTGGACACATCCCCCGCGTATGAGTCGAGCTGAGCTGGCAGGATTGGACTCTGTGTTCATTTTGTCCAGGTCCAAATATTCCTCGTGGAATGAGTACTCGACCGAGAAGCCTTTAATTAACAAAATGTAAGCATACTAACTAAGATAAACAAAAAAGAATTTTGAAAACCGATACGGTTCTTCCTTGTAAAAAGGGCTTTAAAGTATTTTGTATAATTAATTTATTATTATTATTATTAGGGTTTTTATTCATTTTTCCAATTTGAATGCGCATACACACAACTAACACAAGTAGCAACACTAGCTGTGAAAATAGCACAATACTTAATTTAAGATAGAGTATTTCAATTATAATTTTGAATATTCATATAATTTTAACATAATACTAAACTACATATTTAACTAACAGCAATTTAAAACATGGAAAAATGAAGAAGCCCACGCAGCATATACAAGTGCAGTGGATAGATAGAAACTCAAATACATAATTGCATTAATTCTTAAGTAATCTTATTAATGATGGTAGTGTAGACTTACGATACCTTTCAGTTCTACAGTTAACTATTCTGAAATTCATTTTAAATCTATTAGGACGTGTATTAAATCTTTCATGTGACTTAAGCCAATACTTAAATCTAGGTGACTTAATTAACTTTCATCCAAAATTTTGTAGTAACTTTTTAAATCTATTTTCAATAGTTTCAACATTCAAACTAAGAGCCACATTTACATAATTACTATTACTAACATACTTATTTGAAATTATTCCCAAACATCGTTTTTCAACTCCTTTAATTTTGTTTAAATTTAAAAATTTTTAATTTAAAAATTTAACATCGTAACCGCAAAAAAAAAAGTGTGCCGCTTAGATTACGCATTTTAATGAGGTATTCAATTTAAAATACTGCATTTAAAAAAAAGATGGTTTTCCCTAATTCAACTTTAATAACCCCCTAATTAATTATTCAGAATATAATTAAATGTATTGCTGTTTTGTGAGAATCACTCTGACGCTTTCTTCACTTTCTTGTACACTCGCGTTGCCTATCTTAAGGTAAAAATTGCCAAAATTAGAAATTAATTCCTAGAATTTTGTGGGAAATGATTTTAAAAAATATTTATCACAATATCCTGTATAAAATGAGTGGTTTGGCCATTTAGTGAATTACTTCATTTCGCACACTTCTAGATCTGTCAGTTGTCCTCCAACATTGTGTACAATTCTCTAAGTTGCTCAAAAGTTTGAAATTATTAACTAGCATATTTATTTAAAATTAATTCATCAACTGTAATTGAATAATAGGATTGCAACTTTAGTTGCTCAAAAATGTTTTTCAAACTTCTATTATTTCTGTCTCCATTTTTCCTCAATTCATGGAGCGAAGCCGAAGCGTCCAGGGACAGATTTAAAGTTATTCTGTACACAAACGTCAATCAAAGAGGTACGTAAATCATATATCGATCAAAACAAGGGCTAAAGCCCTTGTTTTTTAGTTTTTTTCGCCTTAACAGCGAAATTAAAAATTTTGAATTTGCAGCCTTTTAGTTGTTAATTAACAGGTTGTAAATTAAAGGGAAGAAGCCTTAAACGGATTAGCTGTGACGATTTACGCACAGGCATTTTTATATTTTCAATAAATCCAAAAATTTAATATTGAAATTTTTGAATTTCCCTCTAAAACTTTAAATATTGTGTTAAATGAAGATTTTTACCGGTCACTCAGTAAATTTACACAAACATGATATACCATTCGAACGGTGACAATTAGGCAAATCTAAATAACTTAGTGTGCACGCACGATAATTATTAGTTTTTAAACGGCTTGGAAAAAGCATAATTGAAAATTTTAAAAATTTAACGGATTTTGTCGAGTGATATATCGTTTAAAAGCTCTTGAAAAATAAGCAGACCCCTTGTTTTTTTTAGTTTGTGGCCCATACAACACATTTTAGGCGGCATTTAAAAATTAAAAGACCGTTATCTTGAAAACGTTTAGTTAAAATGGAGGCGCATTCCGCTATTTGAACTTTAATCGTGATTACCTTTCTAATGATATATAACTTGATGTAGTTATAGCAGCATTAAAGAAAAGTTCAAAATTCCGGTAAATTATGTAGATAGGTAGGAATAATAATAATTAGCTGTGTCAAAAACTATTTTTATAAATACGATAATTTATTTTTTAATACAGATTCCCTCACTACGTTTTCTACAGACCCTGAGTGCATTGATTTTTCCAATAAATATAACGTCCGCTCTGCAGAACGTGTACATGGCATCTGCGTTTATTTGTGCAGTAAATCCTATCACGAAATCAGTAACCTAAGTGAAGATTGCGAAAGATTAGGGAATCCTGACCATCCCGATGGAGCCAGGACTATTGACGACAAGGACATGAAAGTTTTGTCAATTTGTGACTGTACTTACCGCAGAGGTTATGTCGAACGATCTGAAGGAGAAGAAGATTCTCGCGACTTGAGAGAAATTAATTACTACGGTAGTCCGAAAAGGAATTATTATAAAAAATACTTTAGGCATTATTAATGTTTAAACTACTATTATTTTGATCACACAGTCACAACATTCAATTTTTAATTTAATTCTTGAGCTACTTGGTATACTTTGTATTTTTATTGTGTCATATTATTTAAATATTCATACGAAGATTTTAATAAAAACATATACGTATTTCTCCGTCAAATCATAAAATTTTTTTGCAAATTATTTTTAGTAAAATGTAAAACGTGGCACTTACAATTAGGTACATGACTGCAAAAAAGTCATTTTGACACTGACGCTTAACGTTAGATCATATATGTACATTTCATATTCAAAAATATTTCCAGTTAAACATTCATTTGCGTTGTTGATGATTGTTCAGAGTATAAGGAGATTTGTAATATACGTTGATAGAATGTCAGTATAATGTAACAAAATGGGAGAGACCAGTCAAACCGACGACATTCAAAATTGTTGTATAAATCATGTAGAGAATGAGCATTGTTTTGTTTCCATTTTTATTTACAAAGTTTAAGGTAGGCATGGAGCAACAATATTTGATTACAATTGCAATTACACATTAGCGTTTGCAATTAAATTAGCCACGTGGAAAATATCTAGACCGATGTGAATTCCTTCTTGTATGTTGTGGGTACGAATTTGCTTGGAATTTTTGGAATCCACGTGAGTTTTCCCGCTCGCCATACCTGTTGGAATGTTCTTCTTTTCGTCTTTCAGTGTTCCGTTCATTCCGCGTCAATTCAAAATCAAAATGGTGAGCATCAGAGCAACTTCTGATGGACCGAACTTGATCATTCAAATTCAAACCTGAGAGGAACTTTGTTTCTGTCATTTGATTCCTGTCACTTAGCTCTGTACAATGCCCACGAACACCGCTGAATTTATCGTCACAGAGAACATCGCACAATTTGACACAACCCCGGCGGATGAGTTGAGCTGAACTGGCAGGACTGGGCTCTTCGTTCACTTTGTCCAGGTCCAAACATTCATCGTCGAATGTGTACTCCACCGAGAAACCTTTAATTGAAAAACAATTCAAATTAATTAAGTCAATATTTTGCAACTACGTGACCACAGATTCAGTACACTAAGAATTGAGTTGCTTGACGCTTGAATTAAAAATTAAAATATTTTGAGCTTGAATTAGTAATTATTAGAAGACTAAAATGAATTCGTAGCTCCAAAATCTCTATCGTTAAAAAGAGTGACTGTTTTAGTGTCGCTGTTGGTGTAGGTTGCTGGCATATGGTAACTCAGCACAGATGCAAAAAGAGCTGCGTTTATTAAAATACTTATCACAATTTTCGGGTTGATTTTGGGATTTTTAATTTAAAACTCAATGAAATAATTTTTGAAATGCAGAATTAGACAGTTTTAAAATGCTTGTATCAAAAATTTTGATTAAGTTAAAAACTTAAAATATTTTTTCAAGCACTTTTTTAACTTCTGTAAGTGAGTGAATCAAATAAGATTGTACAGTTTGGCTCCTATTCAGTTAATTTATACCTAAAATTAATTTACGATTTTGTCCCAAGTTCGTCAGACTGTTTAAATAGACTATCTAGAATTCCATCTTTTCGTTTTCGCACATTGTATTTCAGCGAAATTTTGTTTGAAAATTTGAAAAACAGTACGCAGTTAATAATGTGGTCCCCAGGTTGTCGTATTAATGTTTGTTGACGTCCAGTATCCTGTCTCCTTGCTCTACAATTAGCCTGCCCATTTCATTGAGTCGATATTGATTTGACGGTTTTGGAATTATGTTGTAGATTTAAATGGAATTTGAAGCTTTTAACATTTACGCTCATTTTCATCCGTGCGAACTGTTTAGACTGTATACGGTAATTTCAGGATATTTCGTCATCACATTAAACTTGCCTCCGGATATTATTTAAGAAAAGCTACAAACCCAAATTCCAGTTACGCTAAAAATAAAAAAATGTTTGGGAATATAATGACTCAGGATGACGAAAATTATTGTTATTTGAAAATTATTAGCTTTACATGGATGTACAGATGAATGCGTTAACGTACAATATGCTGCTCTTATGCTGAACTTGGAATGTTCTTTAACTTGAAGTGTGTGAATTTATAAGGAAATGTTTCCTTGGTCGTACAGAATTTTATATATCTTTGCGGTTTAAAGGATTGCTGATAAAGTACCTACATAACAATAATATGACGTACGCTACAAGTAAAGTGTGTTTATTCATTACGACATTTAACGTAATTCAAAGGATGGCAATTGCCATTCATGCAGTTGAGCGTCCATGGCGTTACTTGCCGGGAATGTTTCCGGAAAGATTTGATTTGATTTGATTTAACTTTATTCAGCTGTCAGGTTATACATCGAATTAAATCAATGGTTTACAGTAACGGACAACAAGCTATAGATAAAGAAGGAAATAATAATTATTATTTAAACGGTAAAAATAAGTAATAGTAAGGGTATGATAATATACATAATATATTCTGTATCCTAAACACTTTAAAATTATTGTAACAAGAGTATGTGTATTAATACTTTGCTATATTATGTTTTGTCTTTGTTGTAGTATATACTCAGGTAACTGCGAATGGAATAATACGTTATCAATATCACGAAGTTCAGGCGGTAGCGTATTCCATATATTAATAAATCTATACTTAACAGAACGTTTATAGGTTGTTGATTTATGTATAGGTATTTTGTAAGTATTAGGGTGCTTCTTGTTCACAGTATTTTTATCGTATACAAAAGTAGTATTATATTTACTGCACTGGGAACCAAACTTAAGATACGGCCGTAGTTGTTTCATTGAGTAGTAAGTTATGCGCTCAGCTATAGTTAGTGTATTAAACTTTTCATGTAGGTAATTTTTCATTTCGTTATTTATGTTGAAACGACCACGGTGACTGGAGTTGTATCTAATTCTACCCTCTCTTTTGCTTAGCTTGTAGAATGCAGAGTACAAAATTTTATCTATTTTACTCTGCATTTTATTCAGTTCAACAGTATTAACACCAGCCCAAGTAGTCAAACAGTAGTCTATATTAGAATACAAATGTGAGTGTACAAGCAACTTAAATAGGTCAAAATTTACATAAGGTTTAAGTTTATATAATAGAACTATTGCTTTAGTTAGTTTTTTATGTACATAGTCACAATGTTCCGTAAAGTTAAGATTAGAATCTATGATAACGCCTAAGTATTTAAATGAATTTACTCGTTCAATATTATGCCCGTTACATGACATAGTTAGTTCTGCAGGGACGGAGTGGTCTTTGCTTTTATGCAGTACTATAAACTTAGTCTTTTCATAGTTTATTTGTAGACCGTTTTCACTACACCAGTTATCTATGCTTTCTAGAGCTTCCTGAAGCTGTTGAATTGCTGTCTGCGGGTCTTTGTTGTCAACGTATATGACAATATCATCTGCGTAAAGAATGCACGTACATACTGATACTAATAAAGGAATAGTACATATGTCATTTATATATAATATAAATAAGAGGGGCCCTAGTATAGTACCCTGCGGAACTCCACAAAAAAATGAATACGCTTCTGATATTGTATTTTGGACTCTGATTTTCATTTTTCTATTCATAAGATAGCTACATAAAAGCCGTAATAAGTCACTATGTATGTTATATTGTGTTTGGAGTTTATTTAACAGCGCTACATGTGGTACGGTGTCAAATGCCTTTTTAAGGTCTATGAAAACTGCCACCACATTTCCTTTACTCTTATCTATTTGATCATAAAAATCCTGAGTGGCTATGTGAACTGCTGAATGGCAAAAGCGATAAAGATAAATCAAATTACCTACTTAAATTAAATATGCTATGCCTTACGAACTGACGCCTATCCACCCGATTGAATAAAATACTTGCCAATATTTTCCAAGTTATTATGCAAAAATTTGACTTTTAACATTTCCAAAATTCTCATAGCAAAAATCTGCAGTTACTTATTTTTTAACTGTAAATGATTTTGCGAAAAAAGACTGCTGGTACGATATATGCTGCAAAATTTCGTGTAAAAAAGAGTAAAAGAACATTTTGTTGATTTATTACATCTATTTAGTTAGGTAAAATCATTGAATAATGCAGTGGTAGTATCGAAGATGAACCTTGGTATTAGTGGAAGGTTATTTCGTGTATATAGTCCCGTCCTACTTGCCGTAGTAAGGTTCTTCCGCCTGTGCAGGAAGTCGATGTTGGTGATTTCGTGAGGGGCAGACAGAAAACGACTTAATTTTATCATTCAGATCCAGTGGAAAAGCTCCTTGTGGCTTTCCCTTCGTCAACTCCACACATATGGGCCCGTTGACTGCATGTTTATAGTCGTTGCAGGACAAAGCACAAAGGCGGACACATCTACCGCTTATGAGTTGAGCTGAGCTGGCTGGGCTTGGAAGTTCCTCTACTCCATCGTAATTGTGACAGTTCGAGCTAAAGGCGAGCTGACGTCCAAAACCTGTAATTAAATTACAATATTTTTACATAATAAATTAATGCGTACAATACTCTATGCAAGCTATTAATTTTATAACTTGTTGAAAAATGTCTTAATGGGCAAGCAAACGTCTGATTTCGGAAACACAAATTGTTATTTCTTTTTCCAAGGAATGAAAAGGCACCCATCTAAATACATGTAATTTTGTTTACCTTTAAAATCTTTATCATTGTAGAGCTCGACTATTTTGATATTATTACAAGATTTTAAATTAGTGTGCTGATGTCCAAATGAAATAACGACGAAAGCTAGCACAAAAATAATTGTTAAATACATGTAGATTTTCTTTAAGGAGACTCTCTTCTCATAGAAACAAACTAAAATACTTAAGAAAATTTTTAAGTGAAATAACAAACTTCGTACGACGCGACTTTGATTGATTACTTTTATTAGAGACAATAATTGTGTTGCTTTTCCTAAGAGATAATCTAATGAGGTGGGTTTTCATTGTAAGCTTATATAGGTATAATACAATAAATTAAATGCATTTAAATAACTTTGAGCAAAATCCTATTGATATTGATATCGTAGCCTAATTAATGTTTTCCTTTTATTTGTCAAAATTGCTTTTTATTCTACTTCCTCAATACATAGGTTTTGTATTGGATTTTTAGCAGAAAATGTGAGCAAGTCGCAGCCTCTAAACGGCCTCCGCGGTCAATTCCTTCACGTCAATTTTTTAATTCCAATTTTCCTTGTCCGTTTTGGAGCTCTAGAATCCTATATAGCCACTTGGTCATCGGTTTTGTGGTTTGCCTGACCAGTAAAGTCCATATATAGTTTACGTTTCTATAGTACGGGTTGTCGCAGCAAAAGTAATATGCACATATTATACATATTTGAACGTCAATAAAGGCAAACGTAAACAAAACCTGGAAATGCAGTGAATTACGCACATATGCCATATATGCGTATGAACATAGTAGTAAGTAACTTGTCATGAACGCATTATCAGATTCATTCATAAATAACAACTTTTGGCTATTTTTATTTCTAGACCCATTTATACAGGAAATTTAGTGAGAAAAGAGTGAATGGAAAAATGTGTACTAAGGGGAGGGGCTAAGGTTTACAGGTTCAAGAATTACTAATAATAACTAATTCCTATAGTTCCCAAAATAATGCGACATATATTTACCAACTACGAGTTTAAATATGTATTTTTAATGAGTACGTTTTGCATTCTCACAACAAAAACAAAATGTAAGTTTATTAAGATAAACAAAAAGAAATTTAAAAACCGATACGGTTCTTCCTTGTAAAATGGGTTTTAAAGTACGCGAAAAAAAGTGCGTAGGTAGCTTTGCTTTTACATTTAAACGAGGTATTCAATTCAAAATAATGCATTTAAAAACACCATGGTTTTCCTTATTTCAACTTTAATAACCCCCTTATTAATTATTTCGAATATAATTATATTATGTATTGCCGTTTTGTGAGAATATAACTCTGATGCTTTCTTGTACACTCGCGTTGCCTATCTTAAGGTAAAAATTGCCAAAATTAAGAATTAATACCAAGAATTTTGAAGGAAATGATTTTTAAAATTTATTACGACAATCGATACGACTCCGTATAAAATGAGTGGTTTGGCCGTTTGGCCAGTTAGTGAATTAGTTCATTTCGCACACTTCTAGATCTGTCAGTTGTCCTCCAACATTGTGTACAATTCTCTAATAAGTTGATTAAAAGTGTGAAATTATTAACTAGCATATTTATTTAAAATTAATTAACCAAATTTAATTTAATAATAGGATTGCAACTTTAGTTGCTCAAAAATGTTTTTCAAAATTCTATTACTTCTGTTACCACTTCTCCTCACTTCATGGAGCGAAGCATCCAGGAAGAGATTTGAAGTTGTTCTGTACAAATATGTCAATCAACAAGGTACTTAAATCATATATCGATCAATAATAATTAGCTGTGTCAAAAACTATTTTTATAAATACGATAATTCATTTTTTATAGGTGCCCCCGCTACGTATTCGGCTGAAGTTCAGTGCATGGATTTTCCTAATGGATGCGGATATAACGACCGCTCTGCAAAACTTGTACATGGCAGCTGCGTTTATTTGTGCCCTAAACCCTATCTTGAAATCAGTAACCCGGGTAAAGATTGCGAAATATTAGGTAATCCTAACAGTCCCAGTGGAGCCAGGACTATTGACGACATGGACACAAAAGTTTTGTCAATTTGTGACTGTACTTACCGCAGAGGTATGAAGCAACACTCTGAAGGAGAAGAAGATTCTCGCGACTTGAGAGAAATTAATTACTACGGTAGTCCGAACAGGATTTATTATAAAAAATACTTTATGCATTAGTAATGTTTAAGCTACTGTCTGTTTGATTACACAGTCAAAAAATTTCATTTTTAATTTTAAGTTTGAGCTACTTGATGTATTTTATACTTTTATTGTGAAAAAATATTTGAATATTGTTATGGAGATTTTAATAAAAAAATATATTGCTCCGACAAATTTTATAATTTAATTTTTGCAAATCACTTTCAGTAAAACGAAAAGCTTGGCACGTAAATACATGACAGCAAAAAAGTCATTTTGACACTGACGCTTATCGTCAGATCATAATATCCATTTCATATTCTGAATAAGTTCCGGTTAAACTTTAATTTACGTTGTTGATGATTGTTGTTGTAGTAAAGGTCATGTAAAAAACGTGTGTTCTTAAAAACAGGTATTTTCCGTAGTACTATTACGTAACTTAAGCGCAATTTCTAAATGTACAAATCCTACCTTTTTTTTAATATTATTTTTACATGCAAGTTCAGACTATAAGAATATTTCTAATATGCATTGATAGAATGTCAGTATAATGTAACAAGACATAAGAGACCTGGTGAACCGAAGGCATTTAAAATTGTTGTATAAATCATGTATATATAAAGATAACTTTATTCAAAAGAACAAACTTAACAACTGACCTCCATCGAGGGTAGCCTAACAGACTCAGTATACGTTTCATAAATTTGTGAAATATTAAAAATAGCTTTGTAAGTATGAAATATAGTATTTGTTTAATATTACTAATTAGATATTAGAAACTGCAGAATACAAATGACGTTGACAAATCTGCACAGATTTCTTGAGGACTGTTGCCACAATATCTTCAATAAGGAATGAAGTTAATGCTTGAAATTTCATAAAATCCAGAAAAAATTTTGTAATCGTACCGCGAGCACCAACGTAAAGCCCTATCACCTCAATTTCATAAAGCTCAAGTTTCTGTTGAAAGTATGAACATTGTTTTATTTCCATTTTTATTTACAAAGTTTAAGGGAGGCATGTAGCAGTAATATGTAACTACTATTGCAAGTAATACATTAGCGCTTGCAATTAAATTAGCCACGTGGAAAATATCTAGACCGATGCGAATTCCTTCTGCTGTGTTGTGGATACGAATTTGCTTGGAATTCTTGGAAACCACGTGAGTTTCTCCGCTCGCCATACCTGTTGGAACGTTCTTCCTCTTTTCGTCTCTCAGTCCCCCGTTCATTCCGCGTCAATTCAAAATGGTGAGCATCAGAGCAACTTCTGATGGACCGAACTTGATCATTTAAACCTGAGAGGAACTTTGTTTCTGTCATTTGATTCCTGTCGCTTAGTTCTGTACATTGCCCAAGGACACCGCTGAATTTATCGTCACAGAGGACATTGCACAATTTGACACAACCCCCGCGGATGAGTTGAGCTGAACTGGCAGGACTGGGCTCTTCGTTCACTTTGTCCAGGTCCAAACATTCATCGTCGAATGTGTACTCCACCGAGAAGCCTTTAATTGAAAAACAATTCAAATTAATTAAGTCAATATTTTGAAATTACCCGGGCCGTGTATAATACACATACAGTATATTTAGATTTAAAATTTTGGCCTTATTTAATGAAAATATTTAAGGCTTGAATGAATAAGTAAAAATTTTAAATGTAATCTTACCTCCAAAATCTCTATCGTTAAAAAGAGTGACTGTTTTAGTGTCGCTGTTGGTGTAGGTTGCTGGTATATGGTAACCCAGCACAGATGCAAAAAGAGCAGCGTTTATTAAAATACTTATCACAATCCTCGAGTTCATTTTGGGATTTTTAATTTAAAGCTTTATCAAATAATTTATGAAATGTAGAATTAGACAGTCCCAAAATACAATTGTGTCAAAAATGTTGGTTAAGTTAAAAATTTATAATATTTTTTCAAGTAGTACAACTATATTTGTAAGTGAGTGAAAGCTCAAACTGAATTGTACAGTTTGGCTCTTAATCAGCTAATTTATACCCAAAATTAATTAACAATTTTGTTCTAAGTTCGTCAGACTTTTGAAGTAGAATGTTTAAAAATTCCTTTTTTCTTTTTCGCACATCGTATTTCGGCGAAATTTTATTTGAAAATTTGAAAAACAGTACGCAGTTTATAATGCAGTCCCCGGATTGTCGCAATAATGTCAGTTGACGTCCAGTGTCCTGTCTTCCTGCACTAAAATTAGCTTCTTCACTTTATTGCCCCGTCGTTGATTTGACGGTTTCGGATTTTTGTGCCACATTTACATGGAAATTGAAGCTAAATTTAACATTTACGCTCATTTTCATGCGTATGAACGGATTACACTGTATTCAGTAATTGCTTCATATTCCGTCATTACACTAAAATTAAAACTACCTCCGGATATTATTTAAGAAACGCTACAAACCGAAATTCCAGTTACGCTGAAAATGAGAAAATGTTTGGGATTTTAATGACTCAGGATGACTGAAATTATTGTTATTTGAGAATTTATTAGCTCTACATGTATGTACAGATAAATGCGTTAACGTATAATGCTGCTCTTATAGCTGAACTTTGAATGTTCTTTAACCTAAAGTGTGTGTATTTAAAAGGAAGTGTTTATTTGGTCGCATATCATTTTATATATCTTTGCGGTTTACAAGATTGCTGTTCAAGTAAGTAATGTGCATGACGTACGCTACAAGTGTGTTTATTCATTACGTAATTTAATGTAATTCAAAGGATGGCAATTGTCATTCATGCTTCATGCAATTGTGCGTCAATCGAGATGCTTGCCACGAATGTTTCCAGCAAAATGCTTGCAGGGAATGTTTCCGGGATGAAAAATTTAATTAATTAAATATGCTATGCTTAATGAACTGAGTGCTGATCGACTAAATAAAATACAAGCCGATATTTTTCAAATTATTATGCTTAAATTTTACTTTCAACATTTCGAAAATTCTCATAGCAAAAATCTGCAGTTTCTTTTTTTAGTTTGAACTATGAATAGGTTTGTGAAAGAAGCTGTGGGTGTTGCACGATATATGCTGCAAAAGTGTAAAAGAGAGTAAGAACATTGTGTTCATTTATTACATCTATTGAGTTTGGGTAAAACATGTGAACTATAAATTGAAAAACAAGGGCTAAAGCCCTTGTTTTATGGCAGCCTTAACAGCCAAATTAAGCATTTTGAATTTGCCGCCAAATTTTAGCTTCAATTTACATGTTTTAAATTAAAAGAAGCAATTAATCCGCACAATGTGTTTTTGGTTATTTTATCTATCTTATTTATAATCAACTTCTGTAATACAATCAAAAATTCAAAATTCCAATTTTTGAATTTCCCGCTAACACATTTAATATTGCGTTAACTCAAGATTTCAACCGGTCAGTCAATAAAATAACCCTAAAGTGATATATTTTTGGAATGGCAACAATTAGGCAAAGGTAATGAACATGGTGTGGAAGCACGATCGTTATTAGTTTTTAAATGGTTTTTAAATAACATAATTGCAAATTAAAAAAAGGTAATGGATTTTGTCAAGTGATATATCATTTGAAAGCTGTTTAAAAATAAGTGGACACCATTTTTTTTGTTTTTTGATTGTGACCCATACAACACATTTTTGGCGGCATTTAAAAATTAAATGACCGTTATTTTGAAAACGTTTTGTTATAATGGAGGCTCGTTCCGTTATTTGAATTCTACTGGTGATTAGCTTTCCAATGATATATGGCTCGATGAAATTAGTCCAGTATTGCAAGATTTTCAAAATTCCCGTAAATTATGTAGATAGGTAGGAACAATGTAGTGGTAAAATGTAAAATATCGACGGTGGACCTTAGTATTTATTAGTGGAAGGTTATTCTGTGAATAGTCCCGTCCTACTTGCTGTAGCTGTAGTAAAGTTCTTCCTCCTGTGCAAAAAGTCGATGTTGGTGATTTCGTGAGGGGCAGTCCGAAAACGACTTGATCTTATCATTCAGACGCCCTGGAAAAGCTCCCAGAGGCTTTTCCTTCGTCAATTTCACGAACATGGGCCCGTTGATTTCATATTTATAGTAGTTGCAAGGCAAATCACAGAGGCGGACACAACCACCGCTTAAGAGTTTAGCTGAGCTGGCTGGGCTTGGAAATTCATGCACTTCGTCCACTTTATCGTAATTTTTACAGTTCGAGACGTCATCAGTTTCCACGTATATTAAATGACCGTACCCGTAACATCATTTATGGACGATCCCTTACATGTTTTTGTAAGGGATCTTTTAATATCAAGTAATATATGGGTGCAATATAATAAATTGAATGCATTTAAATAACTTTGAAAAAAACCTATTGATTTTGACTTTTCACATCGTAGCCTAATTAATGTTTTTTTTAAATTTATATTCGTCAAAATTGTTTTCTATAGTTCTACTTCCTCAATGCATTGGTTTTGTATTGGATTTTTAGCATAAAATGTGAGCAAGTTGCAGCCTCTAAACGGCTTCCGCGGTCGAGTCTTTCCCGTCAATTTTTTAATTTCAATTTTCCTTGTCCAGTTTGGAGCTCTAGAATCCTAGATATGCACTTGTACATCTGTTTTGTGGTTTACCTGACCAGTGAAGTCTATATATAGTGTACGTTTCTATAGTACGCGGGTTGTCGTAGTAAAAGTAATATGCACGCACTATATAAGATGGCACTGTGTTATTAAAAACATCTGATATTGTGGTCATTATGCCGATGTCATCGGCTAGCCTACTGATGTGGGAATAAATATTGTCATCAATTCAAATCACATTATTTTTACAGTAGCACATTTTAAGTGTAGCATTCGGAGAAAGCATTAGAAATAAATGCGTTGAAACCTTCATTTTATTACAAATTATTATGTTACTAAATGCGGAGCCTGGGTTTATTTATAATTTAATGTTTTACTTCTATATGTATAAAAATTATTAGTTAATTTACAAAATATTGCTTGTATTTATCAGTTAGTACTGCTGCCGCTGCTGTGAGTGTGAAAAACAGTTTTGTGCAGTTGAATTCTTAACCAGCTAATTTATACCCGAAATTAATTAGCAGTTTTAATCTTAGTTCGTCAGACCTATTTAAGTTGACTCGAGATTTTACAATTTGATTTTTCGCACATTGCGCATTGTGTTTCGGCAAAATTCTATATTTAAATTTGAGTTTGAGTTTGAGTGAACTTTATTCAGTGTCAAATTAATTCAATACAATTGTACTGTTTTACAATAATAATAATAATTTGAAAAAAATTACGAATTTAATAATGCGGTCTCATAGGATTGTCGTATTATTGTCAGTTGACGTCCAGTGTCCTATTCTCGTCCTCTAAAATAAGCTTTTTCATTTCGTTAGCTCGTCATTGATAAGACTTGTTCTGATTTATGAGCTACATTTCAATGGAATTTAAAGCTAAAATTAACATCTACAGTGGTTTCCATTCGTGTGAACTCTGTACACCATATACTGTAGTTGTTAATTGTATCGTATTCCGTCATTTGGAATTTAAAGAAAATTATTATGGATACTATTTACAAATAGAACAAATAGAAATTCCAATTACGTTGAAAGTGACAACAATATTGGGATTAATGACTCACAATTATGAAGGATATTGCTCATGGAGAATTTTTATAGCTCTATATATGTTTACTAATAGACTGAAGTTATAGGGATGGATTATTTACGATGACGGTCATAAAAGAATTAATTCTGCTAATTAATTAAAAGCTTTACGTATTGGAGTTGAATGTATAACTTGAAGTTTTTGAATGTATAAGGAAGTAAGTTTTGTTTTGTCGTGTAGAATTGTACCGCTTTGCGGTTTACAGCATTGAAGTAGAAGTACGTACGACATACGCTGTGTTTACACTACGTCATTTTATTGACAGTATAGCTGTAAATACCCTCAGCATATATATTATATGCATTATTAAAGTACCTAGTACCTGGTTTATTATTATTAAGTTACTATATGTTATATGTTGCTATGAATCTGAACCGCGTATATTGGCACACTACAAGTATTTTGAACTTATAATTCCACTATCAAACGGGTTGAATTTTTTTCTTTTCGTTTTTCTACCTTTTTCATTTTCTTCCTTGGCATACACAAAAGTCAAAAATACTGTATTTTCTCAAATCCAACAACTTGCGTTCTACGAAATCTGAAAATGTATGAAAATAACACTACAATACGCTCCTAGATTCAAGATTCAAGGTATTTTTGGTCCGTTGCCTATAGGTTCTAAAATTGTGGGAAGAAAGGGAAGCTAGAAAAGAACAGGGTGTACATTTTGCACCCATCGACATATTATGTACCTTGTAGAAAAGAGTGGCCTATTTTTTCTCCTCAACGTACATACATGGACATATTATTTAATCAAGCAATTATTCATAGTTACTTAAATTCTCAAAATTCTTATAAAGTCGATTCAAACTTTGTTTGATGCATATTTATATTCTACTATTTAGAAACAGAAATGCGCAACAAAAAAGAAACACAAGCAAGAATAATACCGCACCGGCAGCAGTCTCTTACATGACTTCAACGCCGATTGCAAGATTTGTCAACATCACAATGCAGTACGTACATTACCGAATATTGCGTAAATAATTAATTGCTGTTAAAAATAAATATAAATGGAATGCTTTAGGATTTTAGGATACATATTTTTACGTTGTTGCGACAGGCAGATGTAAAAGTATCGTAGGAAAAAACCATTTACAGATATATAGTATAAGAATATTAAGCGTAAACAAGGAAAAAAATCAAATAGCTTTCAATTAAATCAGCCACTTTGGATGCTCATAAGCCGATGTGTCTTCTTGCGTCTTTTACCCTGTTGGTATTGTTGGAATTCAGTTTATTGTCGTACTTAAAGGGATATTCTTCTTCACGCAGTATGGTATTACTACGCTGGCCCCTTCCAGAGCTTTATAACTACACCGTAACGCGTCATTCAGTCATTTCCATTTCTGTGGGGTGTCAAAAATAACCACGTCATAATGCATTTCTCAATTTGCACTTATGAGATTTTGCTGCGGTGGATTTATAAATTTAAAATTTTAGTTATTTACATACGTTATGACTAATCGAGTTCTAATTATTGTAAACTATATTTAACCATGCTGTACTTTCCTCATTTACTTTGTTATTTATAAAATGCATACTCAAGGCAGAAAATTTTACCTATAGAAAATAAATGTCTAGCCACATAGTTTCTGCTACTTACATGGGACATTTCCCAAGTGTAAAATCTGAAATGAAGCAAACGATATCAGATCATGTACTACGTGGTGGGGTCATTACAACGTATATAATCATATCGGTGCAAATCGCGTTCTGGCGCCAAAAACTGAATTTGAAATTTTCGAAATTGGTCGAAATAAAAAAACTGAAAAATCATATGGGAAATTCAATAGGAATTTTACCTTAACCAATGGTCCCCCCTTACCCCTTTTTCAGTTTTCTGATATTTTTCAAAAACTATAGGCATTGTGCTATTTGAATACGAACAAGCCTAAAATTAACAAGGGGTCGTCCATAAATGACGTCATTCAAATATTTTAATTTTTAGACCATATGACGCTGTCATCTGCTCTTACCATTGTGTACATGGCTGTCTTTAACATGGGATCCCATTAATATCCGAAGAGTCACATTGACACTACCCGAGCAACTTCTGATGGACCGAACTTGATCATTCAAACCTGAAAGGAACTTTGTTTCTGTCATTTGATTCCTGTCGCTTAGCTCTGTACAATGCCCACGAACACCGCTGAATTTATCGTCACAGAGGACACTGCACAATTTGACACAACCCCCGCGTATGAGTTGAGCTGAACTGGCAGGACTGGGCTCTTCGTTCACTTTGTCCAGGTCCAAACATTCATCGTCGAATGTGTACTCGACCGAGAAACCTTTAATTGAAAAATAAATCCAAATTAATAAAATCAAAATTTTAAAATTACCCGTGTATAATGACACATGCAGTATATTTAGTATTGAAATTTTGACTGTATTAAATGAAAATATTAAAGGCTTGAATTAATAATTAAAAATCTAAAATGTAATCTTACCTCCAAAATCTCTATCGTTAAAAAGCGTGACTGTTTTAGTGTCGCTGTTGGTGTAGGTTGCTGGCATATGATAACTCAGCACAGATGCAAAAAAAGCTGCGATTATTAAAATACTTATCACAATCCTCGAGTTCATTTTGGGATGTTTAATTCAAAACGCAATGAAATAAAAATTATGAAATGCGGAATTAGACAGTTTTAAAATGCTTTTATCAAAATTTATATGAAGTTTAAAATTTGAAATATTTTTTCAAGTAGAACAACTGCCGTAAGTGAGTGAAAGCTTAAATGAAATTGTACAGTTTGGCTCTTAATCAGCTAATTTATACCTAAAATTAATTAACAAGTTTGTTCTAAGTTCGTCAGACGTTTCAAGTAGACTGTATAGAATTTCATCTTTTCTTTTTCGCACATCGTATTTCGGCGAAATTTTATTTAAAAATTTGAAAAACATTACGCAGTTAGTAATGTGGTCCCTGGATTGTCGAATTAATGTTAGTTGACGTCCAGTATCCTGTCCTTTGTGCTCTAAAATTAGCTTTTTCGCTCCATTGCCCCGTCATTGATTTGCCAGTTTCAGATTTTTGTGCCTCATTTACATAGAAGGTGAAGCTAAATTTAACATTTACGGTCATTTTCATGCATAAACGCTACAAATCGAAATTCCAGTTACGCATGAAAATAAAAATAATGTTTTGAAATTTAATGACTCAGGATGACGGAAATTACTGTTATTTGAGTAATATTACTTAGCTTTGTATGTACAGATAAATGCATTACCGTGCAATGCTGCTCTTATAGCTGAACTTTGAATGCTCTTTAACTTGAAGTGTGTGAATTCATAAGGAAATGTATCGTAGGTCGCATAGCATTGTATATATCTTTGCGGTTTACAGGATTGCTGATAAAGAACATAACATCAATATGACGTATGCTACAAGTAAAGTATGTTTATTCATTACGTCATCTAACGTAATTCAAAGGATGGCAATTGCCATTTATGCAATTGTGCGTCCATGGAGATACTTGCCGGGAATGTTTCCGGAAGTATAAATTAAATTACCTAATTAAATATGCTATGCCTTGCTAACTGACGCCTGTCCACTCGATTAAATAAAATACTTGCTGATATTTTCTTAATTATATTCATATTTATTATATTTATTAAGTTATTATGCAAAAATTTGACTTTAAACATTTCCTAAGTTCTCATAGCAAAAATCTGATTTTGCGAAAAAATACTGCTGGTACGATATATGTTGCAAAATTTCGTGTAAAAAAGAGTAAAAGAACATTTTGTTGATTTAAATGTTGAGGTTAAATCATTGTGTCCTACTTGCCGTGGTAAGGTTCTTCCACCTGTGCAGGAAGTCGATGTTGTTAATTTCGTGAGGGGCAGTCCGAAAACGACTTAATTTTATCATTCAGATCCGGTTGAAAAGCTTCTTGTGGCTTTCCCTTCGTCAATTCCTCGCACATGGGCCCGTTGACTGCATGTTTATAGTCGCTGCAGGACAAAGCACAGAGGCGGACGGACACCCGCTTATGAGTTTAGCTGAGCTTGGAAATTCATCTACTCCATCAAAATTTGACAGTTCGAGCTGAAGGAGAGCTGACGTCCGAAACCTGTAATTGAATTACAATATTTCTATATAATAAATTAATGCATACAATCCTATATGCAAGTCACTAATTTGGTTACCTATTGTAAAATTTCTTATTGTGAAAACAAACGTCTGATTTCAAAGTTGTTTCAAAATGTTATTTCTTGTTCGAAGGTGTAAGAAGGTACTTATCTAAATACAGGTAATTTTGTTAAGCTTTAAAATGTTTGTCGTTGTAGAGCTCCACTATTTTTATATTACTACCAGATTTTTAATTAGTGTGCTGATTTCCGAATAAAATAAAGAAGAAATCTAGCAAAACAATTGTTAAATACATGGTATATAATTTCCTTTAAAGAAACTTTCTTCTTTATACAGAAACAAATTATAATAAATACTTGAGACATTTTTTAAGCAAAGTAACACATTTCGTACGACGCGACTTTGTCTTATTACATTTATTACAGAAAATAATTGTGTTGCTTTTCATGAGAGACAATCTAAAGAGGTGGGTTTAAATTGTAAGCTTTTGATATCATAAGTAATATGTAGGTACAGTACAATAAATTGAATGCATTTAAATAACTTTGAGCAAAATCCTATTGATATTGACAACGTAGCCTAATTAATTTTTTCCTTTTATTTGTCAAAATTGCTTTTTATTCTACTTCCTCAATACATAGGTTTTGTATTGGATTTTCAGCAGAAAATGTGAACAAGTCGTAACCACTAAACGGCTTCCGCAGTCGAGTCCTTCCCGTCAATTTTTTAATTCCAATTTTCCTTGTCCGGTTTGGAGCTCTGGAATCCTAGACAGCCACTTGGTCATCGGTTTTGTGGTTTGCCTGACCAGTACAGTCTATATATAGTGTACGTTTCTATAGTACGGGTCACGGGTTGCCGTAGTAAAAGTAATATGCACGTATTATACACATTTGAACGTCAATGAAGGCAAACGTAAATACAACCTGGAAATGCATTAAATTATGCACGTGTGTCATACATGCGTATGCAAATAGTATTGAGTAACTGGTTATGCACACATTATGTCACCGCTTCATTCATAAATACAGTAACAACTTTTGGCTATTTTTATTTCTAGACCTATTTATACAGGCAAATAAGTGGGAAAAGAAATAATGAAAAACGTTGTATTGAGGGGATGGCCTAAGGTTTACAGTTTCGGGGATTACTAATTATAACTAATTCCTATAGCTCCCAAAATAATGCAACATATATTGACCAACTACGAGTCAAATATGTATTTTTATTGAGTACGTTTTGCATTCTCAAAACGAAACCAAGATGCACGCTTATTAAGATAAACAAAAAGAAATTTAAAAACCAATACGGTTCTTCCTTGTATACTTGTTATTCGAGAAATGGACAACTACTCGAAATTGACAGTTTCTTTCTTTCTATTCAATCGTAATCGTAATAAATCGTATTCGTAATAAATCGTAATCGTAATAAATCGTAATCGTAATAATCAAATAAGGTACACAGTTTAATAACAATATTGAAGTTTTTATTTATCGTAGCACTTTCGACATGTAGGAAAATCGGAGGAATTTATTTATATTGTTCTCGTCTCAAATCTAAATCATGTCTGAATTCATCATCGTAATCATTATCACGGCTATGGTTATGGTTGTAGTAATCATATCATAGTTGCAGCTGTAGCCGTAGCCGTGGTTGTTATTTAATTATTATTTTAATAATTTATAATAATTATTTTCTTCATTAAAGTAAGTCATGGTGATTTGATTACTAGAATCTCCAACATTACTCCACCCACAGTAATCCAAATCACTCAGTCATCTTCTATCTTCTTGTCTAAGTCCAGTACACACACCCTTGTCAGTGGTCTCCGGTAGGTTCCAGAACTAGTTGTCACATCAACTACTCGAACAATTCCATCTTTTCCAGGAAATACTTTAGAAATAAATCCCAATGGCCATAAATTCCTAGAACTGTTAGGATCCACGAGAACTACCACATCTCCAATCTTAAGGGACTCTGTCTGTTGCAACCACTTAGTACGTTGAACCAAAGTAGGAAGAAACTCCTTAACCCATCTAGTCCAGAAAGTATCAATCAACTTTTGAGTTGTTTTCCATGCATCTTTGAATCGTAAACCTTTAGAAAAATCTCCTGGAGCAAGAACTATATTGGAATTAATAATCAAAAAATCGTTAGGACATATCGATTTGAGATCTGATGGATTCGAAGAAACGCAGGTCAAAGGTCTGCTATTGACAATATGCTCTATTTCAGTAAGCACTGTTCGAAGTATTTCAAATTTCGTAGTCTTTTCTTTCAAAATCGCATTCAATGCCGTTTTCACTGATCGAATTAGCCGTTCCCATGCCCCACCAAAATGAGGAGCTGATGGAGGATTAAAAATCCAGTTGATACCGTCTTTAGATAAACCTTGTTGTAATTGATTTTGATCGAAGTTTTTCAGAGCAATTCGTAACTGGCGATCCGCCTTTCTTAAGTTTGTCCCATTATCTGAGATCAAGCTTGTAGGGAGTCCACGCCGAGAAACGAATCTCCGAATGGCATTGATAGTCGAATCAGTAGTTAAATTGTCAGCTATCTCAAGATGAATAGCTCGAATCGTTAAGCACGTGAAAATCACACCATACTTCTTTACTTTTTTGCCTTCAGACAAAACACTTAAGGGACCGAAGAAATCAAGACCCACATGATTGAAGACCTTCACTTGACGTGTAACTCTGAAGTTGGGTAACTGACCCATTAAAGGTACACGAGGTTCACACTTCCTCTTTCTGCATTGTAGACAAAATCGGCATAGTTTCTTAATCAAGCATCTGGCACTTAATATCCAGTATTTCTGTCTAAGTTCGTTCAGTATTGTCTCTTGGCCTTGATGACCTAACTTCTGATGATAATGCATAATTAGTAGATAAATAAATCGGTGTTTGGAATCTAAGATGTACGGACTCTTGACGTCCTCGGAAACATCAGAATTATTAATTCTTCCATTTATACGAAGTAAACCTTCATCATCTAAAATCGGAGACAGTTGGAATAATTTACTCTTTGCTGAAATTAATCTTGAATCTTGAATTAACTGGATCTCTTCATAAAAGGATTCTTCTTGGCACTTGTGAAGCCACCATAGTTCTGCTGTCTTGAA
Organism: Dicyrtomina minuta; assembly: GCA_949802685.1. NCBI lineage: Eukaryota > Metazoa > Arthropoda > Collembola > Symphypleona > Dicyrtomidae > Dicyrtomina > Dicyrtomina minuta. The sequence goes on along the minus strand of OX461808.1, from coordinate 62,975,836 downwards.
TTCAGCTGCGGAAATATCGAATGAAAAATCTTCTTTAATCTTGCGCAGTTTGTTGAATAATATCTTGATAGCTCTTAAAAACCATGCAGTAGCACGAATCAATTTAATCCAGGAACTGAAGTTGTCAATGTTGGGAGCTGGACGTAGATTTTGAGGATTAATAACTCCAACAAATTCACTTCTCATCTCAGAATTATCAAACTCTAAACTTTGCTCATTCTCAGTTGGCCAATATTCTTTTGACTTCAATAAAAATGGAGGACCTTGAAACCAACGACTTGTACTTTCTAAATCACATTTACCAGCGTCTCTTGTTGCATCATCTGCAACGTTTAAATCAGTAGGAATCCATCGCCAATCATTAGTATCAGAAAGTTCTTGAATCTCACCAATTCGATGAGCCACGAAAGTCTTAAAACGTCTGGATTCTGATCTTATCCAACTAACAACAGTTTTTGAATCGCTCCAGAAATAAGTCTTCTCAATCTGTACATCATGTTCTTTCTTAATTTTTGAAGCTAATCTGCTAGCCATCACTGCTGCTTGCAATTCGAGCCTTGGTATGGACATTGGTTTTAAAGAAGCGACTCTAACTTTCCCAGAAATAATTGCTAGTGAAATTCCAACATCTGTAATTATTCGAAAATACGCGACACTAGCATAAGCTTTTTTACTGGCATCACAAAATACGTGTAATTGAATCGAAGGTGATCTTGAAAAGTAATCGTGATAACATCGAGGAATTCTAATCTCCGTGATCTTTTGAAGATCCGATAACCATGCTTTCCATCTTAAAAACAATTCAGCTGAAATTTCAGTATCCCAATCAATCTCAGAAGCCCAAATATCTTGAAGTAAAATTCTAGCTCTGACTACAAAAAATGCAAGAAACCCAAGAGGATCATAGATTGACATCACTAATTTTAAAACATCTCGTTTGGTTGGAACTTTTGACCCATCTTTGACTTCCGTTGATACCTTGTGAAAATTTAGTCGATAAGTAAATTCATCTTTTTCGGAGCTCCACCACATACCCAAAACTCTTTCAGTTGGAAGATCCCCTTCTAAATCTAAATCTTTGAATTTTGCTGCTCTTAAAGAATCAGGTAAAGCTCTCAGTACTTTCTTGGAAGTACACATCCAATTGCACAAACAGAAACCACCTCTTCTAAAAACTTCTATCATGTCTTTGATCTGTACAATTGCCTCATTTTCAGTATCTTCAGAATCTAAATGATCGTCCATGTACATTTGCTTAACAGTAGCCTTAAAAACTTTTGGAAATTCGTCTTTAAATTCTTCAGCATTCTTATTGAGGACATAGATAGCTGATGATGGAGAACAGGATGCTCCAAATATCATTGATTTCATTTCATATATCTTTGGTTTGATATTTCTATCCATTCCTCTCCACAAAAATCGTTGACTCACAACATCTTCATCTCGAATTAGGATCTGAGGAAACATTTCTTTCACATCCGCAATGTAAGCAACCTTCTTTTTTCTAAAATTCCAAAGAACAGCAGGAAGAGGTCGTAGTAGATCTGGACCAGTAATGAGCATGTCGTTAAAACTCACTCCTTTTGATTTAGCTTTGGCATCGTTAACCACTCTAATCTTGCCAGGTTTATTTGGATTGGTTATGGAGAAATGACATAAAAATCTATCCTTGGGACTTTTCTTAGCCAGATCAACTGAATTAACTTCTCTAGCGTAACCTTTTGAAATAGTGTCTTCCATCTTTTCACAATACTGACGAGCATAATCAGCATTAGTATCCATCGTCTTTTCGATAAGAAGTAACCGTCTGTACGCTTCTTTGAAACTCTCAGGATATATGAATTGATCATTTGCCCATAATAAACCTGTTTCCCATCTCTCACCCACTCTCTTTGTGGTAGACTGAAGTATTTCAAAACCTCTTAAATCTTGTTTGGATCTTGGAATCTCATGCAGGATCTTAACCCCAAAATCTTCCGTTGTAAAGGATCGTTGAACCATCTGATGTAGAATATCATCTTCATTCTCATGATGAGAACAAACCGTTAAAGCAAAGTGAGAATCTTTCTTTCCAATAACAGAACTATTCCCGTGAACCGACCAACCTAGTAAAGTCTTTGAAGCAACAGGAGAATGCCAGAGACCAGTTTTCAATTTTCTGGGTATAGTAAGAAGAGAATTATCTTGTCCAATTAAAATCATAGGCTTAGCACCTCTCAAACTTGAAAATGGAACATCACGAAGATACGGCCACATTTTTTTTAACTCATTCATGTTCAAATATTGTGATGGTAAATCAAATTCCTTAACTGTCCTGCAATTACGCAACGTATAAGACTTCACACCTTGAGAATCTCCACAAATACCTAGCTGAACCCTCATCGAATTAGCATCAGTTTGCGTAGTGTTATTTGTCCAAGAAAAGCACAATGGTTCAATAGGACCCTGAAGTCCAAGTTGAGAAGCGATCTTAGAAGCTACAAGAGTGACAGTAGATCCATCATCAAGTAATGCATAAGTATTTAGAACTCCAGCAGGACCAGTCAGTTTAACCGGAATGACTCTTAAATGAACACTTGTAGTTTGAAGAGAAGATTTGAAACCATGACCAGCAAATTCAGTAGAAATTGTAGCAGTCGTTGCTGTAGAAGACGGAGGAACACGGTTAGTTGTCGTAGAATGAAGTAAAGGATGATGATGAGACTTGCAATTATCTACACCACAAGCCTTACGAGAAGGACAATTGACTGTTTGATGATATCGATTTAAACAAATAAAACACAACTTGTTCTCAGTCACTTTCTTCCATCGAGCATCAACAGGAAGTCCTTTGAAGTCAGAGCATCTATCTATCGTATGATTCAATTTATTGCAACAGTAACATGTCATGTCTAGACGTGGATTTTTCTTAGCAGCAGTAAATACTTTGTTGTCATCATGAAACCCTCTTTTAAACCCCGTCTTAAAGTCAGAACTTTTTCTTGAATCAACTGAGTTGTTGTTGGGTAAACTCGTAGGCAATAATGCAGCTGTACTTGCAATAACCTTCAACCAATCTGATAAGTCGCAAATATTGACATTGTGACCTTTTTGTAGAACAACTTGACACCACTGCATCTGAAGTGTCAACGGGAGCTTAATAATCAATTCCTCCAACAACTGAGGATTATTCAAATGATTGTTGCAACCTAGACTTGTAAAAGTAGCAACCATATTGCGAACAACATTCGAAAATTGTAAAAGGGAATCGGCTTTCAACTGTTTGGGAACATCAACAGCCTTTGCTTTGGCTATACAACTTTTAATCAGTAAATCAGATCTACCAAAAGTAGATTCAAGAGATTGAACAACCTCTTCAACATTTTCAGGCAACCCCAAAATCGGAATTACTAACTCCCGCGCCTTGCCTCTTAAACTTTTCTGAAGTCTCAACATATTCTCAGTATTAGACAACCCACAAATCTCAGATGAATGACGATACTGAGAAATGAAAGTCGGCCATTCTTCAATTTCACCCGAAAATATCGGTAAATCTTTGTTAACTGATTGACGAGTTAACATTTGCTGTTGAATCGTAGAATTAGTATTAGTATTACCTTGAGACAACATTTGAGCTAAAGGTAGAATCTGTTGAACTATATTCCCAATATCATTAGAAGTATAGCTCTGTTGAGCAATTAATCTGGGTTGAGCATTGACATCAATATTACCTCTCATCTCAATATTAACTGGGGAAATAACATTGTTTGTAGCAATCGGGGGTAGATCTGGAAGAGGTACATTAGCATTGATAGCAATCGGGGGTAGATCTGGAAAAGGTGTATTAATTGGGGGTAGATCTGGGCGAGGAGCATTAATCGGGGGTAGATCTGGGGGAGGAGCAATAATCGGGGGTAGATCTGGGCGAGGAGCAATAATCGGGGGTAGATCTGGGGGAGGAGCAATAATCGGGGGTAGATCTGGGGGAGGAGCAATAACATCATTAGACCTTACCGGAATTGGGGAAGAAGTAATAGGACCTCTAGGAACTGGAACAATTTGATCTGGGTTAATATTCGGTCTTGGCGGAGTACGAACTGTCGCCATTAAATTACTTGCAGCCCAATGAGCTACACGTTCATTCTGAGTCTGGATTCGGGAAGGAAATGTATGTCTGGCAGCATGGCCACCTTGATCTTGATCCATTGGACGAACTTGAGTTATTTCAAATCCGCCCTCTTCATCTGCTTCACCATGCTCCAGATTATCCAAATCAAGAGAACATTGGAGTAAAGCCAGCTGACCTTGTTTAACTTCAAGTTCAAGTTTCATAATCTCATACCGCCTTCTTAAAGCGGCTGCAGGGTCATGATGTCGCTGATTTGACGCCCTGGACATCCGTGACCTAGGATGACCCCTATGACGTGACCTTGACATGTCACCATGTGACCTTGGAATGTCACTACCCAATGAGTCAATAGTACTGTTGTTACCTGAAGACCCAGTTTCATCATCAATCAAAGCAGCTTCAGCCATTGTCAATCGTCGTCGTACTACCGTAACAGGAGGGATGCGTGGCAACGTAGTAGTTGAAGTACGGTTGGGTACATCAGTGTTAAGTACAGGGTCAACAACAGGATTATCAAACATTCGTCGTTCATTAGTATGGTCATCGGACATCATTGGTGGAAATCGTAAGCTATTTCGTAGCGTAAATTCTGTATTTTCATAACCGTCCATTATAGGCACAAGTAGTTATGTCAGTTCAATTCAGTGTCAAATAAAAATCAATGACAAATTCAAATTTCTGTGTGTAAATTATTTTGTAAGAATAAAGTACACGGATCGATTGCTCTTTTATGGCAATAAAAAATTCTCAGCAAAATATTTTGCTGTTAAAAATTCTGTGAAAAAATATTCACCAAAAAAATCTCTAGAAAATTTCAGTCAGAAATCTCTGATTCAAAATTTGAAATCTTTAAAATCTCAGAAATCAAATTCAAATTATTCAAAGTTTAAATAAAACAATGAATATCTGTCTCGGATACTATAAATCTCGTATCCTTGGTAAAATGATCTGGCGCCAAATTTCAAACAGTGTTGACTGGAGTGAGAGATCTGTCAACACTTTAAATCGGAAAGAAATTGGCAATCAAAAATATTTATTATTGTTATGGATAACCGGGTTCAGTGCGATGACAGTAACAGTGACAGTGTGTAGCAGTAGTAGCAACCTCAACTTCTTCAACAAGCAGGTAAGGACTTGAATTTATTATTGTAATCTTGGTTCTAGTTTTGGTTACTTTGTTTCCAGCCCAGTAATTTCCTCCACCACCGAAGTAAAGAAAATACGGATTAAGGTGCACCACCACCAACGAACAACGTACAGCAAAAAACAACAGCACCGCCACGGCCACTCGAAATGTCAAAATTAAAATCAGCGTTAAAATCAGGGAAAAATATCAGTAAAGTGTATATTGGGATCAAAATTCAAAATTCAAAGTTGAGCAAAATCAGTGTTAGAAAGTGAAGTGTATTCTGGGAGGGGTTTCGGGGAAGTTGACTGGATCAGGGAGGTGACGAAGGACCACTTATATTCGAGAAATGGACAACTACTCGAAATTGACAGTTTCTTTCTTTCTATTCAATCGTAATCGTAATAAATCGTATTCGTAATAAATCGTAATCGTAATAAATCGTAATCGTAATAATCAAATAAGGTACACAGTTTAATAACAATATTGAAGTTTTTATTTATCGTAGCACTTTCGACATGTAGGAAAATCGGAGGAATTTATTTATATTGTTCTCGTCTCAAATCTAAATCATGTCTGAATTCATCATCGTAATCATTATCACGGCTATGGTTATGGTTGTAGTAATCATATCATAGTTGCAGCTGTAGCCGTAGCCGTGGTTGTTATTTAATTATTATTTTAATAATTTATAATAATTATTTTCTTCATTAAAGTAAGTCATGGTGATTTGATTACTAGAATCTCCAACACTTGTAAAGAGGGGCTTTAAAGTAGGTATTTTGTATAATTAAGTCATATTTAATACCGTGACCACGAAAAAAAAGTGCGTAGCTTTGCTTTTACATTTTAATGAGGTATTCAATTTAAAATACTACATTTAAAAACACGATGGTTTTCCTTATTTCAACTTTAATAACCCCCTTATTAATTATTCAGAATATAATTATGTAAATGTATTGCCGTTTTGTGAGAATATAACTCTGAACTCTGATGCTTTCTTGTACACTCGCGTTGCCTATCTTAAGGTAAAAATTGCCAAAATAAGGAATTAATACCTAGAATTTTCAGGGAAATGATTTTTTAAATCTATTATCACAATCGATACGACTCAGTTAGTATAAAATGAGTGGTTTGGCCATTTAGTAAATTAGTTCATTTCGCACACTTCTAGATCTGTCAGTTGCCCTCCAAAATTGTGTACAATTCTCTAAGTTGCTCAAAAGTGTGAAATTATTAACTAGTAAGTTTAATTAATCAACTTGAATTTAATAATAAGATTGCAAATTTAGTTGCTCAAAAATGTTTTTCAAACTTCTATTAATTCTGTTCCCGTTTCTCCTCAATTCATGGAGCGAAGCATCCAAGGAGAGATTTGGAGTTATTCTGTACAAAGATGTCAATCAACGAGGTACTTAAATCATATATCGCTCAATAATAATTTTCTGTGTCAAAAATTATTTTTATAAATACGATAATTCATTTTTTAATACAGGTTCCCTCACTACGTATTCCCTAGATCCTGAGTGTATTGATTTGTCCAGTGAATATAACATCCGCTCTGCAGAACGTGTACATGGCAGCTGCGTTTATTTGTGCAGTAAATCCTACCACGAAATCAGTAACCTAAGTGACGATTGCGAAAGATTAGGGAATCCTGACCATCCCAAAGGAGCCAGGACTATTGACGACAAGGACATGAAAGTTAGGTCAATTTGTGACTGTACTTACCGCAACGGTATGGAAGAAAAATCTGAAGGAGAAGAAGATTCTCGCGACTTGAGAGAAATTAAGTACTACGGTTACGGTAGTCCGAAAAGGAATCTCTTAATTAACGCGTGCAGTGTTACGGGGGGTTGCCAGCTTATACAGTGTACTCCTCCTACAGTTTTAGGAATTTACCCCTTATTGGGGTGTCATTAGATAGCCCTTGGTCAAGCGGATGCCGGTATTGTCTCGGAAAATTTAGTGTTTTGACACTTTTTTGAATTATTCCCGTTTTAACTTTTTAGCTCTGCACCAATCACAGCCTGAAATTCGAATTTTTAAAAATTCTAGGGTCCTGATTGGTACAGAGCTAGATTATTAATTGCAAATACCTCTAACTTGAACGCCATAATTTGAGAAAAAAAGTTCAAGCCGATAAAATAAAAATTGGAACGTGGCCAGAAAATTATTAATCTAATTTTGTAATTTTGTTTAACAAAAGTTTCCTATTGTATAACTTACAACTGCATCGTATCCATGTCTACTCTTTACTCTGCTTTACTGCACCTGCACTCAAGTCAAAACTAAGCTTCGTAATATTAATTCCCTAGCAGTAATAATTTATTTTTTTAATCTCTTAATTAAAAGTCCGTATAATGATTGGTCTTGGGATGGCACCTGTTAAAAGCCACTACGTGTGCGCTTCAGTTTTCAACCATTTGCACTTTTCATGGTACCATTTGACGCGTCTGCAAGCCTAGGTTTTCATAAAGTCTTTTACCTTCCAAGCCTGTGATCCAATAAAATTGTACATGCAGCAGCCGGAAGTAAAATATTATATTCAACAAAATATGGTGAATTTTACATTGCACAAAAGACGCACGATCAGGTTTTACTTACCCTTTGCGTAAAAACGTGAAAACGACTAATACGATTTATTTAACCCGAATTAATTTAAAGCCTTAATTCCGGGCTAACCTGAAATCAAAACTGATCCCAGATATGTCGGTGACCGTAGCGTAATCAGGTTAAGTTTCTGATCAAACATACTGGATCGCGCCTGTGGCAAAACCATGCCCCGGTTAAGCCTTTTGAGCCATCCATGCATTACGTTTTAGGTTTCATGGGGGTAGGGGAGGGGGCTCAGGCTAATGACGCGTTGAATCAGCAGGGGGGTGGGGGGGTTCAGGCAATTTTTGTAAATTTTAAATTTTTATTACGGCGAATTAATTAATTTGAGAGGGGGTCTAAACACAGCTGTATCTGTTTTTACTTTATTTGAACTAAACAGCTACCGTTGCTAGCTTCTTTAAATCTCAGCCGATAGCTTGACATATTTCTATCGGCTAGAATTTTGCCGATAAAGTCGGCCGCTGGCTTTATAAAATATCGGCCGACAGCTTGACACAATTCATCGGCCGGCCGATGGCCGACAGCTTGACAGCCATCATTATTGATATGTGGAAATGTAATATGTGGTATGTAAATATTCACTTTTCGGAAAAATGCATATATAAGCCTTTAGAAAATATAATAAATTCTTTGAACAACTATTTAAAAAGTTAAACCGTTTATAGTGAGGAGAGATGGGTACTGAGAAATGACGGTGTAGTGACGATTTGAGAGGGGGGAGAAGGTTTTGCACAAAATGGGCAAACGTAATATATGGATGGCCTATTTAATCAAAGCTTAGCCAGGGCAAGGTTGCGCTTGAAGATTACCATGGGCACGTCCGTGACCATAGCGCAAAACGGGCAAATCTCTGGGAAAAACTTATCCCGAGAAAGCCTGTGAGCTCAACAAATATAATAGAATGCGACCGGTAAGGCAAATTATTTATTTTGGGCAAGTCTGTGGTAAATGCTTAAGCCAGCCAACGCTACGGTTTACCTTTTCCCGTGCCAGCCTCTGATCAAAGTCTTTCACTATTGCGTTACCTGAGCAAGTCACTGATCAGTACTTACCCCGAGCAAGTCCGATTCCATACTTTAACCCCGGACAAGGCTCTGGTTAAAACCTACTCCTACCACGTCTATGAGAAAATCTGAACCCTTTCAAAGTTGAGGTTAAAGCTTACCCCGGGCAAGTATGAGGTCAAAACTTGCGCGGTCCAACCCAGTAGTGCCTATATTTCAACCTTCAGGGGCCATCCATATATTAAGTTTCTGGTTTTTGTGCAAAAACCCCTCCCCCATCCAATCGTCACTACACTGTGATTACTCAACCCCCCCCCCCCCCCCCGCATAAACGATTCAACTCTTTATAAAAAAATTTAAACAATTTATTTTTCCTACATGTTTTCACTTTTTCTCGAAAAAATAAAATATGTACTACATGTTAAATTGTATCTATGCCGTATCTACTTTGATTTGCTGAAACAAAAAATTTAAAATTCACAAACAATTGACTGAAACGTCAGACGCATGAGCACCCCCCCCCCTTTCCTCCTCTCTGCCTTTTAAAAGCGTCATTGGCCAAAACTCTCTCCACCCCATGAAACCTGAAACTTAATATATGGATGGCCCTATTATACTGGGCAACCCAAAAGTCGATTTCACCACAACCTTATTTACTATAACAACTAAAAGTGAAAAATTTCTATTTAATTTTTTAACGCAACCCATCGGGTTGCTAACCTGCTAGTTATTATAAAAAATACTTTAGGCATTATTAATGTTTAAACTACCATCATTATTTTGATTACACAGTCGAAAAATAGAATTTTTAATTTCATATTTGAGCTACTTGGTATATTTTGTATTTTTATTGTGTCATATTATTTAAATATTCATATGGAGATTTTAATAAAAACATATACGTATTTCTCCGTCAAATCATAAAATGTTTTTGCAAATTATTTTCAGGAAAACGTAAAACGTGGCACTTACAATTAGGTACATGACTGCAAAAGAGTCATTTTGACACTGACGCTTAATGTTAGATCATATATGTACATTTCATATTCAAAATTATTTCCAGTTAAACATTCATTTGCGTTGTTGATGATTGTTCAGAGTATAAGGAGATTTGTAATATACGTTGATAGAATGCCAGTATAATGTAACAAAATGGGAGAGACCAGTCAAACCGACGACATTTAAAATTGTTGTATAAGTCATGCAGAGAATGCACATTGTTTTATTTCCATTTTTATTTGTAAATTTTAAGGTGGGCATGTACGTAGAAGCAATATTTAATTACTTTTGAAATCATATATTAGAGTTTGCAATTTAATTAGCCACGTGGAAAATACCCAGACCGATGCGAATTCCTTCTGCTGTGTTGTGAGTACGAATTTGCTCCACGTGAGTTTCCCTGCTCGCCATATCTGTTGGAATGTTCTTCTTCTTTTCGTCTTTCAGTGCCCCGTTCATTCCGTGTCAATTCAAAATGGTGAGCATCAGAGCAACTTCTGATGGACCGAACTTGATCATTCAAACCTGAGAGGAACTTTGTTTCTTTCACTTGATTCCTGTCACTGAACTCTGTACATTGCCCACGAACACCTATGAATTTATGGTCACAGAGGACATTGCACAATTTGACACAACCCCCGCGTATGAGTTGAGCAGAACTGGCAGGACTCGGCTCTTCGTTCACTTTGTCCAGGTCCAAACATTCATCGTCGAATGTGTACTCCACCGAGAAACCTTTAATTAAAAAATAAATCCAAATTAATAAAATCAAAATTTCGAAATTACCCGTGTATAATGACACATGCAGTATATTCAGTATGTAAATGACCTTATATAATGAAAATATTTAAGGCTTGAATTAATAAGTAAAAATCTAAAATGTAGTCTTACCTCCAAAATCTCTGTCGTTAAAAAGCGTGACTGTTTTAGTGTCGCTGTTGGTGTAGGTTGCTGGCATATGATAACTCAGCACAGATGCAAAAAGAGCTGCGATTATTAAAATACTTATCACAATCCTCGAGTTCATTTTGGGATTTTTAATTCAAAACGCAATGAAATAATAATTATGAAATGCGGAATTAGACAGTTTTAAAATGTTTTTTTTATCAAAATTTATATGAAGTTGAAAATTTAAAATATTTTTTGAAGTAGTACAAATGCCGTAAGTGAGTGAAAGCTCAAATGAAATTGTACAGTTTGGCTCTTAATCAGCTAATTTATACCCAAAATTAATTAACAATTTTGTTCTAAGTTCGTCAGACGTTTCAAGTAGACTGTATAGAATTTCCTCTTTTCGTTTTCGCACATCGCATTTCGGCGAAATTTTATTTGAAAATTTGAAAAACATTACGCAGTTAGTAATGTGGTCCCTGGATTGTCGAATTAATGTTAGTTGACGTCCAGTGTCCTGTCTTTGTGCTCTAAAATTAGCTTCTTCACTCCATTGCTCCGTCATTGATTTCACGGTTTCAGGTTTTTGTGCCTCATTTACATGGAAGGTGAAGCTAAATTTAACATTTACGCTCATTTTCATGCGTATGAACCGATTACACTGTATTTAGTAATTTATATTCCGTCATTATTTTAAGACTACCTCCGGATATTATTTAAGAAACGCTACAAACCGAAATTCCAGTTACGCTGAAAATGAGAAAATGTTTGGGAATATAATGACTCAGGATGACGGAAATTACTTTTATTTGAGAATTATTAGCTCTACATGTATGTACAGATAAATGCGTTAACGTACAATGCTTCTCTTATAGCTGAACTTTGAATGTTATTTAACTTGAAGTGTGTGAATTCATAAGGAAATGTTTCTTTGGTCATATAGAATTTTATAAATCTTTGCGGTTTGCAGGATTGCTGTTGAAGAACATAATATAAAGTACGCTACAAGTAAAGTGTGTACATTCATTACGTCATTTAATGTAATTCAGAGGAGAGGATAGCAATTGGCACACATGCAATTGTGTGTCAATGGAGATACTTGCCGGGAATGTTTCCAGTAAAATGCTTGCGATGAATGTTTCTGGGATGATAAATTAAATTACCTAATTAAATATGCTATGCTTTACGAACTGACGACTGTCCAATCGATTGAATAAAATACTTGCCCATATTTTCCAAAATACTATGCAAAACTCGACTTTCAACATCTAGAAAATTCTCATGGCCAGTTACTAATTTTTTTTAACTATGAATGATTATGGGAAAACAAACGCTGCAAAATTTCGTGTAAAAAAGAGTAAGAACATTTTGTCGATTTATTAAATCTATTAAGTTTGGCTGAAACATGTGGGCTATCTATTGAACAATGTGGTGGTATTATCGATGATGGACCTTGGTATTAGTGGAAGGTTTTTTCGTGTATATTCCCTTTCTACTTCCCGTAGTAAGGTTCTTCCTCCTGTGCAGGAAGTCGGCGTGGGTGATTTCGTGAGGGGCAGTACGAAAACGACTTAATCTTATAATCCATATCGGGTGGAGAAGCTCCTATTGGTTTTCCCTTTGTCAATTCCTCGCACATGGGCCCGTCCACTGCATGTTTATAGCAGTGTAAGACACGGAGCCGGTGACCGGTAGGACCGATTGCACTGACCGGAGGTCCGGTCAGTTCTATACTTTTGAGACAAGCTCAGGACGGCCTGTGTTAAATAATACGGAGGCTCAAATGAGGCCAAAAAGAAAGGTACGTTTCGGTCCTCGGTCATTTTTAATTAAGGGCTCAAAAGGGACCGATTGTCTTGCACTGGTTTATAGTCGTTGCAGAACAAAGCACAAAGGCGGACACATCTACCGCCTATGAGTTTAGCTGAGCTGGCTGGGCTTGGAAATTCATTCACTCAATAGTGATCGTGACAATTCGAGCTAAAGACGAGCCAACGTTCGAATTTACCTGTAATTACATAATAAATTAATGCGTGCAATACAATATGCAAGTCACTAAATTTTCTTGTTGAAAAATTTCTTACTGGGCAAACAAACGTCTGATTTCAGAAATACAACATTTTATATCATGTGCGATGGAATGAAATGGTACTCATTTATAGCTTCGTACGTAGTAATCTTCCTGCTTAAACGAAATCACAACTATTAGATTCAATAGGGGTAGTCCATAAATTATGTCATATAAATATCTATATTTTTGGGACCGAATAATATGACACCTCTTTCATCAGCTTAACCATTGTGTAAATTACTGTAAATAGCTATTTTTAACTTGGGATGTCATCAGTATCCAAGCGTACCCAATGACCATACCCGTAACGTCATTTATGGACGATCCCTTACATGTTTTTGTGAAATGTACAAACATGAGCATTTTTAACTCACCGTAGATATTCTTCAAAATCAAAATTAAAATTTGATAACGGGAAAACAGTATTTTTTTTAAAAGGTTTCAAAATTTTTGTGCTATTACAAAAAAGATGTGTCTTTAAATTTAAAACTATTTTTTTACGCATTTACAATACTCCTAATTTAACTTTGAAAAAATGAGCCTATTGAATTAAAAAAAAACAAAGTACTTAGGTAGGTCCTTATCTAATCGTAAGTACCTACATGCAATTTTGCTCCCCTTTAAAATGTTTGTCCTTGTGGAGCTCCACTATTTTCATATTACTACAAGCAGGCGTGCTTGGGTGAGCGGTTAGGACTGCAGACTGTAACGAAATTTACATTCTCAGACCCGGCTTCAATCCTCGGCCGCTGCTAATCGTTTACGGCTCGGTGTTGTACGGTAAACGTCACTGGATGGTTGATTGAAACCCAATCTCCTTCGGTGCTCCTTAGTGACCACTACTTACTGTAGGGGCCTAGGGAATGAGACTCCTTTACTGTGGAGGAGGGGACGGGGATAGGTGAAAGGGTACAAAGACTGGGACGATCTAACGCGGTAGCCTCCTATTTCCTCACCCATAGTGACTGGTTGAGTCTGGTTGTATGAACTTCGGTTAAATCGACCCAATGAATAAATTATTATTATTATTATTATATTACTACCAGGTTTTGCATGAGTGTCCGGATGTCCGAATGAAATCACAAAGAAAGGCAGTAAGACTAGGACAATTATTGCATTTAAGTACATGTTGATTTTCTTTAAGGAGACTGACTCTCTTCTTCTCACAGAAACAAACTATAATAAAAACTTGAGACATTTTTAAGTGAAATAAGGAAATAACACATTTCGCACGACGCGACTTTGTTTGATCACTTTTATTAGAGAAAATAATTGTGTTGCTTTTCCTGAGAGATAATCTAAGGAGGTGTGGGATTACATTGTAAGCTTTTAATATCAAGTAATATACAGGTACAATATAATAAATTAAATGCATTTAAATAACTTTTAACAAAATCCTATTAATTTTTACATCGTAGCCTAATTAAAATTTTTCTTTTATTTGTAATAATTGCTTTTTATTCTACTTCCTCAATACATTGGTTTTGTATTGGATTTTTAGCAGAAAATGTGAGCAAGTCGCAGCCTCTAAACGGCTTCCGCGGTCGACTCCTTCCCGTCAATTTTTTAATTCCAACCGAATTTTCCTTGTCCAGTTTGGGGCTCTAGAATTCTAGATAGGCATTTGGTCATCGGCTTTGTGGTTTGCCTGACCAGTGAAGTCTATATATAGTGAACGTTTCTATAGTACGGGTTGTCGGAGTAAAAGTAATATGCACACATTATCCATATTTGAACGTCAATGAAGGCAAACGTAAATAAAACCTGGAAATGTAGTAAATTATGCACATGTGTCATATTATATTCGTATGCACATAGTAGTAAGGTGCTGGTTATCAACTCATTATGGGATTGTCGTGGTCACCTCTTCATTCATAAATAACAACTTTTGGCTATTTTTATTTCTAGACCAATTTATACAGGAAACTTAGTGAAAAAAGAGTGGATGAAAACATGTGTGCTGAGGGGAGGGGCTAAGGTTTACAGGTTCAAGAAATGCTAATAATAACTAATTCCTATAGGTCCCAAAATAATTTGTCATATATTTATCAACTACGAGTTTAAATATGTATTTTTATTGAGTACGTTTTGCATTCTCACAACAAAGCCAAGATGTAAGCTTATTAAAATAAACAATAAACAAATAAGAATTTTGAAAATCAATACGGTTCTTCATTGTAAACAGGGCCTTAAAGTAATATTGTATAATTAATTTAACATCGTAACCACACAAAAAAGTGTGTAGCTTAGATTACGCATTTTAATGAGGTATTCAATTTAAAATACTGCATTTAAAAAAGTGATTGTTTTCCTTATTTCAACTTTAATAACCCCCTTATTAATTGTTTCGAATATAATTAAATGTATTGCTGTTTTGTGAGAATCACTCTGACGCTTTCTTGTACACTCGCGTTGCCTATCTTAAGGTAAAAATTGCCAAAATTAGGAATTAATACCTAGCATTTTGAGGGAAATGATTTTTAACATTGATAATCACAATCGATACGACTCTGTATAAAATGAGTGGGTTGGCCATTTAGTGAATTAGTTCATATTGCACACTTCTAGATCTGTCAGTTGTCCTCCAACATTGTGCACAATTCTCTAAGTTGCTCAAAAGTGTGAAATTATCAACTAGTAAGTTTAACTCTTCAAATTTAATTTAACAATAAGATTGCAACTTAAGTTTTCCAAAAATGTTTTTCAAAATTTTATTAATTCTGTCTCCATTTCTCCTCAATTCATGGAGCGAAGCATCCAGGCAGAGATTTGAAGTTGTTCTACACACATGTGTCAAACAAGGTTGTACTTTAATCATATATCGATCAATAATAATTAGCTGTGTCAAAAAATATTTTTATAAATACGATTTTTCATTTTTTTTCTTACAGGTTCCATCACTGCGAATTCTACAGACCCTGAGTGCATTAATTTGCCCTTTGAATATTACGTCCGCTCTGCAATAAGTTTACATGGCAAATACGTTTATTTGTGCCCTGAATGAACCCTATCTCGAGATCCATAACCCAGGTGAACAATGCACAACATTACAGATGAGTCATCCCGTCCTAATGGAGACATAACTATTACCATAGATAAGAAAGTTAAGTCAATTTGTGGCTGTACTTACCGCAAAGGCATGAACATGGAGCTACAATATGAAGGAGAAGAAGATTCTCGCGACTTGAGAGAAATTAATTACTACGGTAGTCCGAAAAGGAATTATTATAAAAAATACTTCAGGCATTATTAATGTTTAAACTAATTCCATTTTAATTTCATATTTTAGATACTTGATATATGTATTTTATACTTTTATTCTGTCAAATTATTTAAATATTGAAATGAAGATTTTAATAAAAAAAACCAATTTCTCCGTCAAAACTTAAAATAATTTTGCAAATAATTTTCAGTAAAATGTAAAACGTGACACTTTTAGAATTTTAGACAAATGACAGCAAAAAATTCATTTTGGCACTGACACTTATCGTTCGATCATACCCATATCATATTCAAAATTATTTCCGTTTAAACTTTCATTTACGTTGGTATTGATTGTTGTTGTGCTAAAGGTGATGTAAAAACGTGAGTGTTCTTTAAAACAGGTATTTTCTGTAGTACTATTACATCGCTTAAGCGCAATTTCTAAATAAACAAATTCTACCTTTTTTAAAAAAATATTATTTTTACATGCAAGTTCAAAATATAACGAGATTTCTTATATGCGTTGAAAGAATTTCAGTATAATATAACAAAACATACGAGACCAGCCAAACCGAAGACATTTTAAATTGTTGTATAAATCAAGTAGAGAACGCCCATTTTATATTTCCATTTTTATTTACAAACTTTAAGATACGCATTGAGCAGCAATATTTAATTACTATTAAACATATACATTAGCATTCGCAATTAAATTAGCCACGTGGAATGTACCTAGACCGATCCGAATTCCTTCTGCTGTGTTGTAGTAGGTACGAATTTGCTTTGAATTCTTGGAATCTACGTGAGTTTCCCAGTTTGCCATACCTGTTGGAATGTTTTTCTTCTTCTCGTCTTTCAGTGCCCCGTTCATTCCGCGTCAATTCGAAATGGTCAGCACCAAAGCAACTTCTGATGGACCGAACTTGATCATTTAAACTGTACAGGAACCTTGCTTCTGTCATTTGCTTCCTTTTGCTTAGATCAATACATTGCCCACGAACACCGCTGAATTTATCATCACAGAGGACATTGCACAATTTGACACAACCCCCGCGGATGAGTTGAGCTGAACTGGCAGGACTGGGCTCTTCGTTCACTTTGTCCAGGTCCAAACATTCATCGTCGAATGTGTACTCCACCGAGAAACCTTTAATTGAAAAACAATTTAATTTAATAAAATTAATATTTTGCAATTACCGACGTAATGTCCTACATGTAGTACACTATAGGAATTAAGTTGCTTGCCACTTAAATGAAAATATTTTGAGCTTGAATTAATAATTAGAAAACTAAAATGAATTCGTACCTCCAAAATCTCTATCGTTAAAAAGAGTGACTGTTTTAGTGTCGTTGTTGCTGTAGGTGTCTGGCATATGGTAACCCAATACAGATGAAAAAAGAGCAGCGTTTATTAAAATACTTATCACAATCTTTGAGTTCATTTTGGGATTTTTAATTTAAAACTCAATGAAATAATAATTATGAACGGCAGAATTAGACAGTCCCAAAGCACGTTTGTATGTATCAAAAATGTTGGTTAAGTTAAAAACTTAAAATAATTTTTCAAGTAAGTAGTACAACTGCTGTGAATGTGTGAAATCTCAAATGAAATTGTACAGTTTGGCTCTTAATCAGTTAATTTATACCCAAAATTAATTGACGATTTTGTTCCAAGTTCGTCAGATTTTTTAAGTAGACTGTTGTAAAATAGAATTCCCTTGTTTTTTTTCGTACATTATATTTCGGAGAAATTGTATTTGAAAATTTGAAAAACATTACGCAGTTAATGAGGTCCCCGGATTGTCGTATTAGCGTCAACTGACGTCCAGTGCCTCCGTGATCTACAATTAGGTTGTCCATTCCATTGCGCCCGTCATCGATTTGCTAGTTTCGGTTTTTTGTGCTTCATTTCAATGGAATCTAAAGCTAAAATTAACACTTATGGTCATTTTCATGCGTGTCAAAGTTTTACACGGTATATTCAGTATTTTCTTGATATTCCGTCATCATTTTAAAGCTACCTCCGGATATTATTTAAGAAACGCTACAAACCGAAATTCCAGTTACGCTGAAAATAAAAAAATGTTTGGGAATGACTCAGGATGACGGAAATTATTGTTGTTTGAGAATTATTAGCTCTACATGTATGTACAGATAAATGCGTTAACGTACAATGCTTCTCTTATAGCTGAACTTTGAATGTTATTTAACTTGAAGTGTGTGAATTCATAAGGAAATGTTTCTTTGGTCGCATAGCATTTTATACATCTTTGCGGTTACAGAATTGCGGATAAAGTACATAATATCGATATGACGTACGCTACAAGTAAAGTGTGTACCTACATTCATTACGTCATTTAATGTAATTCAAAGCATGGGAATCGGCATTTATGCAGTCGTGCGTCCATTGAAATAATTGCCGGGAATTTTTCCAGCGAGATGCTTGCTGGGAATGTTTCCGGGATGATAAATTAAATTACCTAAATAAATATGCTATATCTTTTATGAACTGAATTCTGCTGATCTATTAAATAAAATAATAGCTGATATTTTTCAAATTATTATGCGAAAACTTGACTTTCAACATTTCGAAAATTCTCATAGCAAAAATCTGCAGTTTCCTTTATTTAGGGACAAAATTTGGAACAAATAGATATACATTTTGGTGAAGCCTACATGACATATTTTGTCAAGTTTTGAGTACCTCATACATTTTTCTAGGCACTACTAAAGAGATATTTGATATTTTCATTTTCGTTTAGCTGCAACTAACCTCCAAACATGGGAGCAATTTCGTTCCTCATATAATCGCATGTTAATTTTGACCATTTTTAACTTCGGCTAGAGACCAAAATAAAAATAAATTTTTGGATTTCGCTTTCCAGATGCCTAGATACAACATCAGGCAACATGGAAAAAAAGTTACGTAGACATATCTATTGGTTTGATGCTGGTTCTATTTGCGCAAAACACAGCATACGCGCCCTTAAGATACTCCAACTTTCACGCAGATTGAAAAAATGAGCCTTGATGAATTCAAAAAAACAAAGTAGGTATAGTGCGGGCAACCGAGAGTGATGCCTGGCAAGGATAAAGCTGGCGTTTGTTTGCATGTAAAATTTATCCTTGCCAGATATTACTCTCGGTTGCCCGCGCAATACCTAAGGTATACCTATCTAAATACATGTAATTTTGTTTACCTTAAAAATTTATGTGTTTGTAGAGATTAGAGATCCACTGTCTTCTCATCACTATCAGATTTTGAACGAGTGTTCGGATGTCCGAATGAAATGAAATCACAAAGAAAATCGGTAAAACTGAAACATTGTGTTTAAGTACATGTTGATTTTCTTTAAGAAAACTCTATTCTTCTTACAGAAACAATCTATAATACTTAAGACAATTTGTAAGTGAAATATAACACATTTCGTACAGCGCCACTTTTTTTTATTCCCTTTATTATAGAAAATAATTGTGTTGCTTTTCCTGAGAGATAATCTAATAAGGTGGGTTTAAATTGTAAGCTTTAAGTACAATATAATAAATTATTAAAAGCAATTAAATAACCTTGAACAAAATCCTATTGATTTTGACTTTTGACATCGTAGCCCAATTAATGTTTTCTTTTAATTTATATTTGTCAAAATTGTTTTCTATAAAAAGGAAATCAGTTCTACTTCGTCAATACATTGGTTTTGTATTGGATTTTTGGGAGAAAATGTGAGCAAGTCGCAGACTCTAAACGGCTTCCTTCCCGTCATTTTTTTAATTCCAATTTTCCTTGTCCAGTTTGGAGCTCTAAAATACTATATAGCCACTTGGTCATCGGTTTTGTGGTTTACCTGACCAGTGAAGTCTATATATAGTGTACGTTTCTATAGTACGGGTTGTCGTATATCGTATAGTAAAACTAATATATGATGGCACTGTGCTATTAAAATCTGCTGATATTGTGGTTATTATGCCGATGTCATCGTACATCGTGCTGACGTGTGAGGATAATTATTGTCATCAATTTAAATCCTATTTTATTTGTACCGTAGACCGTAGTACATATTAAGTGTTGCATTTGAAGAAAGCATTAAAATAAATTGAACCCTTCATTTTACTAATTATTATGTTATTAACTGCAGAGCATGGATTTATTCATTATTTACTATTTTATTTCTATATTCTATTTGCAATACAGTCGGCATGGAAATTATGATTTATAGTCGACCACGTGGAAAGTCCCTTGGCTGATGCGACTTCCTTTCGTTGTGTTGTGGCGACGGATTTTGTTGGAATTTTGGAATCCATGTGGGTTTCGCCGCTCGCCATACCTATTGGAATGTTCTTCGTCTTTTCGTCCTTCAGTCCCTCGTTCATTCTGCATCAATTTGAATTGGTCAGAGCAACTTCTGATGGACCGTGATTCCTGTGGCTTAGCTCTTTACAATACCCACGAACGCCGCTGAATTTTCGTCACAGAGGACATTGCACAATTTGACACAACTCCCGCGGATGAGTCGAGCTGAACTGGCAGGACTGGGCTGGGCTCTTCGTTCACTTTGTCCAGCTCCAAACATTCCTTATCGAATATTTAATCCACCAGGAAGCTTTTAAATTAATTAAGTCAATATTTTGTAATTACCTACGTAGTACCGCACATGTAGTATTCTAGAAATTGAGTTGCTTGACACGTAAATTGAAATATTTTGAGTTTGAATTAATAATTAGAAAACTAATATGAAATCGTACCTCCAAAATCTCTATCGTTAAAAAGAGTGACTGTATTGGTGCCGCTGTTGCTTTAGGTTGCTGGCCTCTGGTAACCCATCACAGATGCAAAAAGAGCTGCCTCTACGAAAGTACTTATTAAATTGTTCGAGTTCATATTTTTATAGTAATTAATTCTAAACGAAATAAAATTATTAGTTCATTTACAAAATATTGCTTATTATATTTACCAGTTAGTACTGCTACTACGAGTGTGAAAAACAATTTTGAGCAGTTGAATTCTTAATCAGCTAATTTATACCCGAAATTAATTATAGCATTTTGAACCTTTTAGTTCCTCAGGACCTTTTAAGTTGCCTTGAGATTTTCCAATTTGGTTTTTCGCACATTGCATTTCGGCAAAATTTTATTTTTAAATTTGAAAAACATTACGCATATAATAATGCGGTCTTGAGATTGTCGTAGTGTTGTCAGTTGACGTCCAGTGTGTCCTGTCTTCGTCCTCTAAAATTAGCTTCTTCATTCCGTTAGCTCGTCATTGATAAGACCGATTTATGAGCTAAATTTCAATGGAAGTTAAAGCTAAAATTAACATTTACGGTGGTTTCCATGCGTGTGAACTCTGTACACCGTACTGTAGTAGGTAATTGCATGAAATTCCGTCATTAGAAATTTAAAGAAAATATTATAGATATTATTTAGAAATAGAAAAAATAGAAATTCCAATTACGTTGAAAGTGACAACAATATTGGGATTAATGAGACACAATTTCAAAGGATATTGCTAATGGAGAGTTATTATTGTTTGGATGGAAGTTATAGGGATAGATTATTTATGATGACGGCCATAGAATTAATTAGAATTAATGTTGATAATTAGTTAAAAGCTTTATGTATTGGAGTTGAATGTGTAATTTAAAGTTTTTGAATTTATAAGGAAGTTAATTTACTTATGCATTATAATGAGGTATTTAACTTAAAATACTGCATTTAAAAAAACGATGGTTTTCCTTAATTCACCTTTAATAATCCCCTTATTAATTATTCAGAATACAATTAAATGTATTGCCGTTTTGTGAGAATAACTCTGACGCTTATTTACTGTACACTCGCGTTGTTTCTCAAGGTAAAAATTTCCAAAATTAGGAATTAATACCTAGAATTTTGAGGGAAATGATTTTTAAAATTAATTATCACAATCGATACGACTCCGTATAAAATGAGTGGTTTGGCCATTTAGTGAATTAGTTCATTTTGCACACTTCTAGATCTGTCAGTTGTCCTCCAACATTGTGTAAAAGTCTCTAAGTTTCTTAAATTATTAACTAGTAAGTTTATTAATCAACTTTAATTTAATAATCAGATTGCAGCTTTAGTTGCTCAAAAATGTTTTTCAAAATTCTATTAATTCTGTCTCCATTTGTCCTCAATTCATGGAGCGAAGCATCCAGGCAGAGATTTGAAGTTTTTCTGTACAAACATGTCAATCAAGGAGGTACTTCAATCATATATCGGTCAATAATAATTACTACTTCATGTCAAAAACTATTTTTTTAAATACAATAATTTAATTTTTTACAGGGTCAACTACTGCGTATTCTGCAGTACCGGAAATTGAGTGCATTAATGTGTCCAATAATGAATGCGGATGTAACCACCGCTCAGCAAAACGTGTACAGGGCAGCTGCGTTTATTTGTGCCCTGAACCCCATTACAACATCCATACCCCGAGTCAACAATGCAGAAAATTAGGGAGTCATTCTCGTAGGACTATTGACGACATGGACATGAAAGTTATGTCAATTTGTGACTGTACTTACCGCAGAGGTAAGGAGCAACGATCTGAAGGAGAAGAAAATTCTCGCTCGCGACTTGAGAGAAATTAATAACTACGGTAGTTCAAAAAGGAATTATTACAAAAAATAATGTATGCATTATTAATGTTTAAACTACTACCATTTTGATCACACAGTAAAAACAATTTACCTTTAATTAATTTTCATTTTGGAGTTACTTGATATTTTTATATTTGTACTGTGTCAAAATATTTAAATAAAATTGTAAATATATATTTCTCCGTCAAATCATAAAATATTGTTTGCAAATTATTTTCAGTAAAACGAAAAACGGGATGATAAATTAAATTACCTAATTAAATATGCTATGCTTTACGAATTGACGCCTTTCCACTCAATTAAATAAATTGCTTGACGATATTTTCCAAGTTATTATGCGAAAACTTTACTGTCAGCATTTCGAAAATTCTCATAGCAAAAATCTACAGTTTTTTTAAAAAATGTGAATGTTTTTAGGAAAATAAGAGCTGCAAAATTTAGTGTAAAAAAGAGTTAGAACATTTTTTTGATTTATTACATCTATTGAGTTTGGCTAAAACATATCGTCTGTGAAGAATCAATATGACCCATATCCATTTGTAGATAAAAACAATATCCACCATCTTCAACAATATTGAAACATGTCTTGAAAGTATTTAAATAGAATATTTTGCACTTTTCAAAAACATGCAAATAGAAAATTTTACAATTTTCCAAAACATGTAAATAGAAAATTTTAAACTTTTAAAAAACATGGAATTAGAAAATTTTATACTTTTCAAAAACTTGGAAATAGGACATTTTGATTCAAGCTTAAATTGGATATGGGTAATTTTGGCTCTTCACAGACGATATGGGCTATCCATTGAACAATGTACTGGTAATATCGACAATGGACCTTGGTATTAGGGGAAGGTTATTCCGTGTCCTACTTGCCGTAGTATAGTTCTTCCTCCTGTTCAGGAAGTCGGCGTGAGTAATTTCGTGAGGGACAGTCCGAAAACGACTTGATCTTATCATTCAGATCCGTTGGAAAAGCTCCTAGTGGCTTTCCCTTCGTCAATTCCTCGCACATATGCCCGCTGACTGCATGTTTATAGTCGTTGCAGGACAAAGCACAGAGGCGGACACAACCACCGCTGATGAGTTTAGCTGAGCTGGCTGGGCTTGGAAATTCATCTACTCCATCGTAATTGTGACAGTGCGAGCTGAAGGCGAGTTGACGTCCGAAGCCTGTAAATGACATATTTTTACCTAATAAATTACGGCGTACAATACTATATGAAAGTCGCTAATTTTATTACCTATACAAACATTTCTTTATGGGTCAAACAAACGTCTGATTTCAGAAAAACAAAATGTTATATCTTGTTCGAAGGAATGGTACCTATCTAAAAACAAGTAATTTTGCTTACCTTTAAATTGTTTGTCGTTGTAGAGCTCCACTATTTTCATATTACTACCAGATTTTGAATTATTGTGCTGGTGTCTGAATGAAATCACGAAGAAAGGTAGTAAAACTAGCACAACAATTGCTAAATGCATCTTGATTTTCTT
The DNA here is from genome assembly GCA_949802685.1 of Dicyrtomina minuta. Lineage (NCBI taxonomy): Eukaryota > Metazoa > Arthropoda > Collembola > Symphypleona > Dicyrtomidae > Dicyrtomina > Dicyrtomina minuta. Next base: position 62,951,703 of record OX461808.1, on the reverse strand, counting down.
TAAGGAGACTCTCTTCTCACAGAAACAAACTATTATGCTTGAGAAAAGTTTTAAGTGAAATATAACACATTTTGTACAGCGCGACTTTGTTGTGTTACTTTTATTAGAAAATTAATTGTGTTACTTTTCCTGAGAGATAATCTAATGAGGTGGGTTTCGGTTTGAGGGCGCGTATGCTGTATTTTGAGCAATTAAAACTAGCATGAACACAATATATATGTCTTTGTAACTTTTTTCCATGTTACCTGCTGTCGTATTAAGGGACTTGGGAAGCAAAAACTCAAAATTTATTTTTATTTGGACTACTAACCGAATTAAAATAATGTCAAAATTAACAAGCGATTATATGGGGAACGTAGATCCTACTGTGTTTAGTGGTTAATTGCAGCTAAACGAAAATGAAAATACCAAATATGTCCCTAGGCCTAATGTATGGCATACTCAAAAATTTAAAAATATTTTATGCAGGGATCACCAAAATCTCGATATGTTTGTTCGAAATTTTGTCCCTATGCTGGCGAGGCACTTTAAAAACATTGCTGTCAAGGGTTGAATCTGAGCCCGCGGCAGATCAAATAAGGGTAGCAGTAATTTATGAGACGGCGTTGAAATCCGCCATTTATTTGTATTGCACTTTTCAACGCTGTCAGTCATTGAGTCAAAACGGCTAAAATGCCTGTAACCAACAATCGGAATTTAATAAATTAGATCCCATTACATATTTTAAAATTCGAAGAACGAATATAAATTATATAGCTAAAACTTTGTACTAAATTCTTGATTCCTCATTAACAAAAATCGCTAAAGCTTGACGCGGTTAAGAATTTATCGTAGATCTGGAATGTCGTTGTCCCACTGCACCCCACGAGAATTGGGTTTTATAAGTGCCTCATTACCAACATAGGGACAAAATATCGAACAAATAATCGAAACTTTGGTGAAATCCACATGCAATATTTTCAATTTTTTGAGTAGGTAATACATTTTCCTAAGCACTCCAGAAGAGATATTCCGTATTTTTGTTTTCATTTAGCTGCAATTAACCACCAAACACGGGAGGATTCTCGTTCCTCATATAATCCCATGTTAATTTTGATCATTTTTAACTTCGGCTAGTGACCAAAATAAAAATAATTTTTGGGATTTCGCTCCCTCGCGGGATCTCGCTGAGATACGACATCAGACAACATGGAAAAAAAGTTACACAGTCATATCTATTGTTTTTATGCTAGTTCCTTTTGCGCAAAACACAGCATACGCGCCCTGAAATAACTTTGAACAAAATCCTATTGATTATGACTTTTGACATCGTAGCCTAATTAATGTTTTCCTTTAATTTATATTCGTGTATATTGCTTTTTATAAAAAGAAAAAATGGTGTTCTACTTCCTCAATACGTTGGTTTTGTATTGGATTTTTTGCAGAAAATGTGAGCAAGTCGCAGCCTTTAAACGGCCTCCGCGGTTGAGTCCTTCCCGTCAATTTTTCAGTTCCAATCCAATCTTCCTTTTCCAGTTTGAAGCTCTAGAGTCCTAGATAGCCACTTGGTCATCGGTTCTGTGGTTTACCAGACCAATAAAGTCTATATATAGTGTACGTTCCTATAGTACGGGTTGTCGTGGTAAAAGTCATATGCACACAGTATATGTGATATGATTCGATGACAATACTTATCCCCACACGTCAGTACGATGTACGATGACATCGTCATAATAACCACAATATCAGCTGTTTTTAATAACACTGTGTCATCATTTATTATTTGTATAGTAGTACATATTAAGTGCAGCATTTGAAGAGAGCATTACAAATAAATGCTTTATTACTATGTTACTAACTGCGAGCCTGGATTTATTTAGGATTTAATGTTTTATTTCTGTTTCATTTGCAATACAGTTAGCGCGGAAATTATGATTTATAGTCAGCCACGTGGAAAGTATCTAGGCTGATGCGACTTCCTTCCGTTGTGTTGTGAGTACGGATTTTGTTGAAATTCTTGGAATCCACGTAGGTTTCGCCGCTCGCCATACCTGTTGGAATGTTCTTTGTGTTTTTGTCTTTCAGTGCCCCGTTTATTCCGCTTCAATTTGAATTGGTCAGAGCAACTTCTGATGGATCGAACCTGATCATTTAAACCTGCGAGAAACTTAATTTCTGTCATCTGATTCCTGTGGCTTAGCTCCGTACATTGCCCACGACCACCGCTGAATTTATCTTCACAGAGGACATTGCACAAGTGGACACAGCCCCCGCGTATGAGCCGAGCTGAACTGGCAGGATTGGTCACGTCCACACATTTCGTATCGAATAATATGTAATCCACCGGAAAGCCTTTAGTCGAAAAACATTTCAAATTAATTAAGTCAATATTTTGCGATTACCTACGTAATGACCACGACCACACATGTAGTATACTAGAAATTGAGTTGTTTGACACTTAAATTAAAATATTTTGAGTTTAAATTTATAATTAGAAAAATGAAATAAAATCGTACCTCCAAAATCTCTATTGTTATAAAGAGTGACTGTTTTAGTGCCGCTTTTACTGTACGTTGCTGGCCTTTGGTAGCCCAGCACAGATGCAAAAAGAGCTGCCGCTACTAAAACACTTATTAAATTGTTGGCGTTCATAGTATTATTTATAGTATTTAATTTAAAACGCAATGAAATATGTGATATGAATTGCAGAATTGTCGCAGATTTATCAAAATTATTAGTAAGTTACAAAATATTGCTAGTATTTATCAGTTAGTAGTGTTAGTACTGCTGCTGTGAGTGTGAGAAACAATTTTGCGCAGTTGGATTTTTTAACAGCTAATTTATACCCGAAATGAATTAGTATTTTTAACCTTATTTGTTCGTCAGACCTTTTAAGTTGACTTGAGATTTTCCAATTTGGTTTTTCGCACATTTTATTTCGACGAAATTTTATTTAAAACATTACGCATTTAATAATGCGGTCTCATAGGATTGTCGTATTATTGTCAGTTGACGTCCAGTGTCCTATTCTCGTCCTCTAAAATTAGCTTTTTCATTCCGTTAGCTCGTCATTGATAAGACTTGTTCCGATTTATGAGCTACATTTCTATGGAATTTAAAGCTAAAATTAGCATTTAAGGTGGTTTTCATGCGTGTGAGCTCTGTACACCGTACTGTAGTAGGTAATTACATATTGCATGACATTCATACAATCATATATACATACATTATATATGGATATTATTCGGAAATAGAACAAATAGAAATTCCAATTACGTTGAAAGTGACAACAATATCCCGAAGGATATTTCCAATGGAGAATTATTATAGCTCTATATTGTATGTTTAGATAGAAGTTATAGGAATGGATTATTTGCGATGACGTTCATAGAAGAATTCATTCTGCTAATTAATTAAAAGCTTTACGTATTGGAGTGGAATGTGTAATTTGAAGCTTTTGAATCTATAAGGAAGTAAGTTTTGTTTTGTTGTGTATAGTATTGTACCGCTTTGCGGTTTACAGAATTGAAGTGGAAGTACGTACGACCTACGTTGTGTTTACAATACGTCATTTCATATTGACAGTATTGCTTCTAATATTCACAGCACATTTGCATTATTAAAGTAGGTACCTATAGTTTATTATTTGTAAACTGATATATGGTGCTAGTGCTATGAATTGCAACCACGTATCGTGTGTGTGTACGAGATCTTGAAATGTATGCAAATATCACTACATTACGCTCGTAGATTTAAGATGTTTTTGGTCGGTTTCTTCTAGGTTTTAAATTTGTGGGAAGAAGTGGAAGCTGAGAAAGAACTGGAGTGAGTGTTGCAGCCATCAACATACCTACCTTAAAGAAAATGCTGGCCTACTTTTTCTCCCCAACTTACATACTACATGGACATAATATTTTATTTAATTATGCAATTATCCATAGCTATTAAGTTTTCAAAATTTTTATAAAGTCGATTCAAACTTTATTTCATGCATTTTTATAATGTAATATTTAGAAACAGAAATGAGTAAGTTTAGAACTGGAGAAAAAAAACACAAGCGCAAGCATAATATCATCAGCACTCTCTTATATGACTTCAACGCCGGTTGCCAGATTTTTCAAAATCACAATGCATATAATAAAGCTTCAAAAATTGAGTAAGTAATTAATTGCTGTTGAAAATGAATATAAATGGAATGCTTTAGGATACATAGGAAAGTGTCATTAGAAAAAATCATTTTTAGATATGTAACAAAAGAATATTAAGCGTCAGGAAAAAAAATCAAATTTCTTTCAGTTAAATCAGCCACTTTGGATGTTCATAAACCGGTGTGTCTTCTTCCGTCTTTTACCCTGTTGGTATTGTCGGAATCCAGACGGGTTTTTGTCGTACTTGAAGGAAGGTTCTTCTTCACGCAGTATGGTATTACTACGCAGTCCCCTTCCAGAGCTTAAATCACCAGGGCACCTTGAAATAGACCGAACTTTGTCATTGAAATCTCGTAGAAACTTGATCTCTGACAGCTCATTATTAGTAGAACTCATGGTTAATTCTATACATGGTGAACTTCCACCTTTGAGCCTGAGGTATTCATCGTCACAAGACACATTACATAGGCGGACGCAACTTCCGACTTTTAGTTTGGCGGAGCTGGCTCTACTCGGGCATGTGCTGACTTGGTCCAACTCGAGACAATTCTCCTGGAATGTGTACTCCATATTGTAACCTATTGGTACATATTTGTAATGAACACAAAATTTATTATCTTTTTTTGAGGAGTTTCCTAAAAAACGAAAATTAGCGAATGAATTTACCTTTAAAATCTTGATCATTGTAAAGAATCACAGTCGTGGCATTGCCGCTGCTGTCCTTCCAACTTGACTTTGGAAAACTGCGAACAGTCACAAAAAGAGGTGCAACAGAAATAATTACTGCTGCAAAACTGAGTAAAATCCTGACCCGCATTTTTAATTTGGGTTTTATCGTAATAAGTTTTTTAAAAAGTACACAATTCAAAACAAAAACATGGGTATTAAAAATCTCTGGATTTGAATGTGTATTTAAAGTGTATGCCTTTGACAGCTAAAAAGCTAATTCAATTGAAACAATTAGTTATACAGTAATTATCAATTATCAGACACTTCTCGTATGAGAGGACTTCAGGGATTTGCTAATGGAAAAGTTTAATCCGCTAATTCATACTGAAATATTTAAAAAATTTAAAATCGTCATTTACTTACATTTTATATGCTCATCACCGTATCAGCTTGTCGATTTTTTATGATTTTCGCCTTCCCTAAAAATAAACTTCTATTTTTGATAAACAGTGCGCACTGCTGCAGTATTCCCCTGTTTACGAATAATGCACCAACACCGTTAAATTTGTCCATTTGACGTCCGGTTTCCCTTATTTTATTTTTCAGGTCTTCAGGAAGCGTACGAATATTATAGATTTATGGTTAAGCTGTGTACTTACTAGGAACTCCATTTTTGTGGTGGAATTTAATTCAAGTATTAAAATTAGATAATTATTGTAATATAGGGACTCAATATTTGTAGATTGCATTAACGTCACTGTACATACGACATACATCAAAGGAAACGACCTGAATTTTATTTTTAAAATCAAAATGCAAATAATAGAAATCCCAATTACGCTTGGTCTCAATTACGCATGGTCTCAAAAAGGTAATCATAATAATAATGTAGGAAGCAGGGGGATTAAGCATGTCCATACGTAGAAATGATTGACGGAGGTTATTTAATTAGTTACAAAAATATTGTTTGCACATATCGTCTGTAAAGAACCAAAATGACCCATATCCAATTTAAGCTAGAATCAAAATGAGCTATGTCATAAAAGCAAATTGTGAAACATGCGTCAAATGTTAACTCCGAATTTTTGAAAAGTGCAAAATGTTCTATTTACATATTTTTGAAAAAAACAAAATGTTCTAATTAGGTGTTTTTGAAAAGGTGAAAAATGTTCTAATTTAATGTTTTTGAATAGGTTCAAAAATGTATAATTCCATGTTTTTGAAAAACGTAAAATGTTATAATTTCATGGTTTTGAAAAGGTGCAAAAATTTCTAATTCCGTATTTTTGAAAAGCACAAAATGTTGTATTTAAATACTTTCAAGACATATTTGAATATTTTTGTAGATAGTGGATATTGTTTTTAGCTAAAAATGGATATGGGTCATTTTGGTTCTTCACAGACGATATACTACCCGACGTACCCGAGCTTAGAATTTTAGAGGCCAAACACTGTTTGTCTTAATTCGTAAGGAAATAATAAGAATTTATTTTTCTACATGAAATAGCTTTTGTCACTTTGCGGTTTGAAATACTAAAGTCTAAAAGTTTTGACTTTCTATGTTACATCAAGTATAAACGAAAAATTACGGAATACATAGCTGAAATAATAAAACCTTGCCAAGCTAAATGGCAATATTGCCGGAAATGTTTCCGCCAAGATTGTATTAGAATAAAATCAAGTTAAAACTGAATCTAAAGAGGTTAAAAGACCAAGAGCAAATGGTAAGTACTTAAGTCGAATATCCCATCTAATTTAAAAATAACCATAAGAAAGAGTTGATTTGGGAAGAAACTTACAACATGGTTTATTTTCTTTGAACATTATTATATCACAGTGAACTTTTCTAAATCATACATACTTGGATAGAATCTATTTCTGAGACTATTACATATAGATATTTTAATACAGATAAATAATACATTCAGAATATAAATTATAGTGTTTGTAATGAACTAAATTCCTCATTACTATTACTACCCTTCTTTAAATTTATGTGTATTAAACTAAATATTTATTTTTGCGGTTCTGCAGCTGCAGCAATAGGAAAATAAGCTCGTCAGCTCATAACTAAAGACGTTTTCCATTCAGCTGGTTGTACAGATATTATATTCTGAAAGCAATCTACTTCGTCAACTTAATGGTTACCGGTTACCCTGACATCAGGGGCAAGAGTGAGTTTGGCCGAACTCCGTAGTTGTAGCTTCCAGAAGGCTCTGTAATTATAATTAACGCATATTTAATTTATTCACTTTTTTTCACATATACCAGAGAATGAACAACAAACCAAATTAATTACAACTCATAATTTATGATTTAAACAATTTTAGTAGTATCAGTAGCAAAATTTGTTACTGGGTCCCATGGTAACCCCCCCCCCCCCTCCTTTCATTCTACATAATTTTTTTAAAAATATTTCATTTTTTTAACAAAATCCTCAGTAAAGTGTCATTAATCGCTATCGCTATACATATATCAGTAATAATACCTACCTGCAAAGTTGCTGTTTGAAAAAAAAGTGATTTGATTTTGTGAATTTGACGCTTTCGTTGGTGTGGCTCCATTCCCATCTTCCCCACTAATGTCAGTAATCTCAGCCTCCATGGCAGGATCTATGAGTGTTGTACTACTCAATCCTCCTGCAGAACCAGGGGAACCTCCGACTTGTGATTCCGCCTCGGCACTGTCAAACGGTTCACTACAGCGTGGTGAGGATAAAAGTGACAATATGTCAGAGCGAAAACCCCCACGACCGGATTCGGAACCGGATCCGGAACTTGAACTGGAACTCCCACGGGCGCCTCCACCCCGACGTCCACTGGGACTGGATGGGCTATTAACCTTTAGCGCATTTGTCTTGTCAAGCTTACAACACCATTTAACATTAACAATGGACACAACTCTCGCGTCCTCTGCTGGACAGGGTCGGTCACGACGACCCTTTGGAAACCGTAGATTACCCCGTGGCTTTCGGTTACACATGTACACGCACTCAGTTCGCCAGCCGGGTGAGAAGGAAAATGTCACAATTTTTGTTTTACTTTTATTTTTTGATTTGTCATTATTTTTTCTTGATGATTGTGGCCGTTCCCGGTCCCGGTCTCGTCTTGGTTGTGCTATGTTCGGTCGATGTATTTTATTTTGTCCTGAACCACCTGAACTTAAACCTGAACCGGAGAGTAAGTTAATTATCCCACTTAAACTATTACTCGAAACTCCGGGTCTCAACAATAGACTATTTTGACCACTTTCCAAACTTTGAACTCCTATATTAATATTGCAATTAAAACTAATATTGAGAAATATCAATAAAGTTAAACTGTGAATTAAACCGTGGTCTAATTTTTTCCTAAAAGGTGACATGATTTCTTTTTAAATTGTGAGAGTTTTGTTTTTTGTTTGTTGTGTAAAGTCCTATATATATTTCCACTATTGACTGATGCTCCGTAGATACTGTGAATTCTGCTAATGAACTGAAATTTTTTAACGTGGTGTGATATTATGATGTTCAGATTTTTTTTGTTTTTGGCAGCTGTGAAATTATGAAAGGACCAGACTGCCTGGGAACGTCTAACTGAAGACTGGAAGCTATGAAGTGGTACCCGAACCGATATGAATCTGACACACGTTATACGTCGTGTACAAAAACGCTGTTTTTGTGTGTGTGTGTACTATTTATAAAACTAATGCGAAAAAGGGGCATGACAGACAATTACATAGGTAAACATAGCTCATTGAAACATTGCCAGAAAAATGAAATTGAATAGATAGCACAGCAGGTATTAATACAACGTTGGAATAATAAATACGTACCTATACATACGTACGTCAATGTCAGTGAGTGACGGTCCCAAGTTTTAATTTCAAGGGTGAGAGGAAGTCATTTTTAATTCAGTTAAATATCATCGTCTTGATCTCTTTGAGATTTCTTGTAATTCTTACGATTGTAGTAGAGATTAGAATGGATGCGGCAGCAACTGTCTTATAATGCCCAACAGTTATTTTGTTGGAGAGGAATTTAAAGTGTTTCTGATGACTGTATGTTTTATGATTATTTTATGTAATTGAATTACATGTGTTGTGTGAGTCATGAGCGTAGGATTAGTACAGACTCTACTATGTACTTAGGAGAACATTTAATTGATTGTCCAGATCATCCCAGTTGTCCCAATTAGTCACACATTCGTGTCGCACGCATCAGACTTGAGGTAAGATCACGTTGTAAAAATAATGCTGCTAGCTAGTTTACTTATCCATTTCCATGTGCTACTATAAGGCAACTGACAACTGGGTGGGTGAACTTGGAAGAACGCTAAAAGCATGCGAGAATTCGAGCGGTACCTAAGTACTTACGTGTAGTAATAGAAGGCTGAGCTAACGAATTTAATTATCGATGTAGATTAATGGCTAACTTGCTTTATGTATAGCAACGCCAAAAAATGAAGAGCTTTTGACAAAACGGGATGAGTCTGTTGAAGAAAATACCGGAACAACGAATAATATTATGATTATGAATGTAAAAGTCAAATCAAAAGGTAAGGTGGCGGGATTATTTTTGTTTCGAGCTCAATTTTTGTCTGCAGGTGTTTGCACACAGATATAGAATACCTAGATGCCATACTGTAATCTCTTTGCATGTGTTTTTTATGCGGTACTATGGATGAACTTATAGGTAACACTTTATCATTGCACCAAAAGTTCTCAGTAGTGGCGACATCAGCATTTTAACTTCTGAACTGCGTGTTTTCAAATTTGCCTCCTCAATTGCCTCTGCCAAGTATTTCTAAGGATGGAAACCATCCATCGATATCCTTGCAACTGCAACCTACGGCTAATCGAATATTACCAACCGTAGACTCTCGTAGCTAGTGCAAGTCTTAAAACTTGCACATCTGAGAGACACCTAGTTATACGGAAGCGAGCTGCAGCCTTGATGCTAAGCACACCAAAAATGCAGACGGCGCTTTGCCCCTGGCTGCCTTCCTTTTTCCCGGGGAGTAGTGTCTCTAGTTCTATATACCTCTGTGTGTTTGCAGCACTTGATGGCTGCTGCAGCGGGAAACCAAAATCTCGAAATCCCGATTTTTAAACGTCAATACGTCAACGTCAGTCAGACGCGACGTGCCACGTATTTTGTTCACTCCCAAAAACCGCGCAATCTTCAGCTGCTGACACAGAGAATTTGCGTAATAAGCAGTGTTAGTATTACTGTGTATTGTATTTAGTGTATTTGCCATTTGCTACTAGACTGACTAGCAGACTAGACTCTGGAAGTTTTAAAGATTTTTTTTAATTTCTGCCCTTAACCCATTTTGCCAAAAAATCAACAACTTAACATGATTAAAATTTCCGTGAGATAACTTGTTAGTAGTGTGAAGTGAAACTAAACTTTTGGTTAACTCCAATATGTTTTTTACCTTGCATACAGAAATATTCTCGTTAATTGAATTACATCCCGCAAACTTGGAAAACACTCAAAAAGCAAAGTTAGATCCGAAATGTATTTTTTAGATGGACTTATCCCGTTTTTATTTCAAATAGTCATTAAATTACTTATCAAAAAACAACCAAGGATTTTGACCAATTTTTAAAAGTTGCGTTGGTTGACCATTTACCATCTACCATTTACTATCCAAAACAGTAACGTATAAACGTATAATGTCTTGTTAAGTATGCTAGTACTGTAGACTTCACTTATTGTTAGTGCTCGTCACTCAAATAATCTCCTTTTTAAAGAAATTGAAATTTCCCGTTTTGCCAAATACATAACTTCTGTTGATAAAATTTTTAATGTCTTCGTGTATCAATATTCATAAAATAATTAACAGTTAACTGGGTGCTGTAATAAATATTTATACTTAACATGGAATAATAATTGCTTAAGGCAAAAGTGTTAAAATTAAAAGCAGTGATGAGTGATATGGACTGACTATCAACTATGGAAATATAAAAACAGGCTCCAGATTTATCTACTAATTTATTCAGAAACTAATTTTCATTGCTGTGCGTTTACTTCGTTAATCGCAAACACATGCAACTTATTCGAGTTTCAGTTTCAGGTAGATGGTAATAATTTCGACAAGTATATAAATATAACATTGTTTTTATGTGTATGAATTTTATTTTTATTTTACAAGTCACAATTTATGAATACGAAGGAATGTTTACTTACATGTCACATGTAAATATTATTGCTATAAGATATGGTACCTACTAGTTTTGATTTATAATTTAGTCATTACTACCTACAACCTATTTACATAATTCAAATAATATTTACTCGGCTAAATGTGAAATGGCAATTCAAGACTAGTTATGCTAAATATTAATTTGTTTACGCTTTAATATAATGGAGCTTAGGACTAAATTATAGTTTTCTCCGATAGTGATAGTCTAAGTAAATGACTACACGGTTCAAAATCTTGTTCTACATTTCTACATACATGAATTTTAAGCTTTCCAAAGCTTTGAATTACCGTGCGTCCCTTTAAAAGTTTAAAATAGCCTCATCCATGTTTTGGGGAATAACTCCGGCGCAAGCAACACCGGCTATATAATTATTTTTGAATGAATTACAACTAACTATCAACTATTGACTATTTTCAAACTTTAGTAGACCTCTGTAGATCAAGTTGTTCGTGCATAGTGAAGTAGAAACCGAGTGTCCCTTTGAAATAGCCTCACCCCACGGTTTTTTCGATTAAAAGACTGGAGAGAGGTTGACTCATTGTTGATTAAGTTTGTACCATGCTCTCCCTGTGAATTCATCTACTTAGTTAACAAGTACGCGATGGTCCGTGTGTATTGTGACCCCGGGTGACCTCACATATATAAGTGATATGTTGTTTTGTAGTTAATTTCATAGGGTTTGTCTACCGCATTACAGCTGTAAGAATTTTTGAGGTTTGTGAATTTGCAAGCTGTTTTTGTGAAAAAAATTGTTGTGTCCCACAAGAGTTAGTGGTAAAAAATAGTGACATGACGGTGACCTGTTCGGTCAACCTCTACTGGTGCTACGGTGACCCTGTGGCAAAAGTGGATGTTATATGTCATGACTAATGTATTTGAGAGTGCTTACAAGAAAACTTAAAATTTTCCCTGGCTTGAGTCAAAAGCTTTGAATCGAAAAAACCCAGGGGGACTATATTTCAAAAGGACACCCGGTTTTCGGTTTTTAGTGTGCTATGCACGAACAACTTGACCTACAGAGGTCAATTTTGAAAATAGTCAAAAGCTAATTTTCACTAAATAATTATATCACCGGTGTGGTCTAGTTTGGGGGAGGGGGGCGGGTGTTATCCCCCAAAACATGGGTTCAGGCTATTTCAAAGGGTAATTGACTCCCACATCAGTCGCATTCATTTAACTTTGTACCCAGGTTTTATTCGCACCCTCAATTTTAATACTCATGTAGTTATAAGAGCTCCAAGACCGTGACACATACGAAGATGGTGGGTACTAGGCAAGTAAATGTGTGCGACTTATGTCACTATCAATTAATTAATTAATTAATTAAGGTTAATCATCACATTTTAGAATATTATTTAATTGCGAACATTTTATAAAAAATAAGATTTATATTAGTGATTCTCCCTTGTGTTGCAGTATCTGCGTTTGCCAGGTATTCTTAGAACATGACATGGTTCACTTATTCACTAAATCTCTATATTTGCCGGATCGAAAGTTAGTCATATTGCTCTGTTTGTCTTTAGTTGAAACGGCTAGCAACGATTAAATTAAAACTTATCAGGCCTGTTGAATATAAGAAGTAAAGATATACAGTTAAATCCAGCGACAAAAGGAAACTGGCGAACGCATATCCGGCACTGCAATCACGTACATTAATGTTAAGTAAAAATTATGTAATAAATAACCTTCAACACAGATATAAAATATAAACTGAAATATAAATTCTAACTGGCTGGCTGGGAATAAAACGTAGATTTACATTCTACAAGCTTTCGTAGTTCGCCTTCGCACCGAACCAAAATCAGCCATTGCACCTATTTGAAATTCAATGCTAGCATTAACATATGAAATATATTATTATATTGGCTAATATGGAAATAAAGCTAGTACTACTAACAAAACTACGTACTAATTTGTTACACAGCTTTAGCTCTAAGTTTAAAAAATATTCGGCCTGCTTGTGAAACTGTTTTTGAATATTTAGGGGACTTTATTACACTGAGATCAAGCTACTAGACGCTCTGCACATTGATAGGACTCGTATGCTTTGTGAGTTACGTTCCAGTTACATAATACAAGCTCCTAATCGTAAAGCTGACATAACCAATACAGCAAAATGAGTTTTAATAAGACGATTTTTCTAACTTTACCTTTTCTTCTATAAAGCTTTGTTCAAACATGCTTTAAAAAGTAAAGCGAGTCTAAACGTTATACTTTTAGGCTAAAAAATGATGGCGATATCTGTAAAGCGCGTACCTAATTCCTTGCTAGATCCCATTAATGTAAACTATTTCCAATATAGTCTTTAGAAGGTACTTCATAAAAAGACCATTTAACTATTAATATTCGGCGGACGAAACAAATATGTGTTCAATATTGTTGATATATCAAAACCGTAGAAAAATTAAAATATGTGCAAATCGAAACATGAAACTTGACGATCTAAGCAATAAATAAAACTTATATGTTTTCCAGCAAGTAGTAATCAATGAGAGGTGAGCCTAAATGCGTGTAAACAAATACAAGTAATAGTCTGCATCAAAACATAAAACTGGTAGTAACCTATCCAGTAAAACCTATATGCACAAATAATTAACATTCCAACTAACCGTCACAACGCTACTGTTTCAAAGTGAAACAGAATATCAAACATAAAAAATTTCAACATAACATTACCTAGCTATTTTACGAAGTATAACAACACGCTCTCTAACCGTCTCAATCAGAGGCTTTAGTTTTACATAAATAATCTATCAAAACAAATATTAAAGTTACCACAAATCAAAGAAATACAATTGCAAATCTAACATTAAAAATTACAGGCTGCGTATACAAATAATCAACCCCTATCACATTTTTTCGAAAAGCGATAACACCCTCTTAAAAATTTATTTGCAAACTTAAAGACATCATACTGCAAATTAAAAGCAGGAACACTTAGTGTCGTAGATTCAGTAACAAATACAGCCGCAGTAGAAGTATCATCAATCATCGCTCCAGTAATAAATAGCTTTGACATTGTAAGCTCAACTAAAACAGAATCTGTTGTAGTCAGTTCAGCTGTTGTAGAATCTGTTGTAGTCAGTTCAGCTGTTGTAGAATCTGTTGTAGTCAGTTCAGCTGTTGTAGAATCTGTTGTAGTCAGTTCAGCTGTTGTAGAATCTGTTGTAGTCAGTTCAGCTGTTGTAGAATCTGTTGTAGTCAGTTCAGCTGTTGTAGAATCTGTTGTAGTCAGTTCAGCTGTTGTAGAATCTGTTGTAGTCAGTTCAGCTGTTGTAGAATCTGTTGTAGTCAGTTCAGCTGTTGTAGAATCTGTTGTAGTCAGTTCAGCTGTTGTAGAATCTGTTGTAGTCAGTTCAGCTGTTGTAGAATCTGTTGTAGTCAGTTCAGCTGTTGTAGAATCTGTTGTAGTCAGTTCAGCTGTTGTAGAATCTGTTGTAGTCAGTTCAGCTGTTGTAGAATCTGTTGTAGTCAGTTCAGCTGTTGTAGAATCTGTTGTAGTCAGTTCAGCTGTTGTAGAATCTGTTGTAGTCAGTTCAGCTGTTGTAGAATCTGTTGTAGTCAGTTCAGCTGTTGTAGAATCTGTTGTAGTCAGTTCAGCTGTTGTAGAATCTGTTGTAGTCAGTTCTGCGGTTGTAGAATCTGTTGTAGTCAGTTCAGCTGTTGTAGAATCTGTTGTAGTCAGTTCAGCTGTTGTAGAATCTGTTGTAGTCAGTTCAGCTGTTTTAGAATCTGTTGTAGTCAGTTCAGTTGTTCTAGAGTCTGTTGTAGTCAGTTTAGCTGTTGTAGAATCTGTTGTAGTCAGTTCAGCTGTTGTAGAATCTGATTTAGTCAGTTCAGCTGTTGTAGAATCTGTTGTAGTTAGTTCAGCTGTTGTAGAATCTGTTGTAGTCAGTTCAGCTGTTGAAGAATCTGTTGTAGTCAGTTCAGCTGTTGTAGAATCTGTTGCAGTCAGTTCAGCTGTTGTAGAATCTGTTGTAGTCAGTTCAGCTGTTGTAGAATCTGTTGTAGTCAGTTCAGTTGTTGTAGAATCTGTTGTAGTCAGTTCAGCTGTTGTAGAATCTGTTGTAGTCAGTTCAGCTGTTGTAGAATCAGTTGTAGTCAGTTCAGCTTTTGTAGAATCTGTTGTAGTCAGTTCAGCTGTTGTAGAATCTGTTGTAGTCAGTTTAGCTGTTGTAGAATCTGTTTTAGTCAGTTCAGCTGTTGTAGAATCTGTTGTAGTCAGTTCAGCTGTTGTAGAATCTGTTGTAGTCAGTTCAGCTGTTGTAGAATCTGTTGTAGTCAGTTCAGCTGTTGTAGAATCTGTTGTAGTCAGTTCAGCTGTTGTAGAATCTGTTGTAGTCAGTTCAGCTGTTGTAGAATCTGTTGTAGTCAGTTCAGCTGTTGTAGAATCTGTTGTAGTCAGTTCAGCTGTTGTAGAATCTGTTGTAGTCAGTTCAGCTGTTGTAGAATCTGTTGTAGTCAGTTCAGCTGTTGTAGAATCTGTTGTAGTCAGTTCAGCTGTTGTAGAATCTGTTGTAGTCAGTTCAGCTGTTGTAGAATCTGTTGTAGTCAGTTCAGCTGTTGTAGAATCTGTTGTAGTCAGTTCAGCTGTTGTAGAATCTGTTGTAGTCAGTTCAGCTGTTGTAGAATCTGTTGTAGTCAGTTCAGCTGTTGTAGAATCTGTTGTAGTCAGTTCAGCTGTTGTAGAATCTGTTGTAGTCAGTTCAGCTGTTGTAGAATCTGTTGTAGTCAGTTCAGCTGTTGTAGAATCTGTTGTAGTCAGTTCAGCTGTTGTAGAATCTGTTGTAGTCAGTTCAGCTGTTGTAGAATCTGTTGTAGTCAGTTCAGCTGTTGTAGAATCTGTTGTAGTCAGTTCAGCTGTTGTAGAATCTGTTGTAGTCAGTTCAGCTGTTGTAGAGTCTGTAGTAGTCAGTTCAGCTGTTGTAGAATCTGTTGTAGTCAGTTCAGCTGTTGTAGAATCTGTTGTAGTCAGTTTAGCTGTTGTAGAGTCTGTTGTAGTCAGTTCAGCTGTTGTAGAATCTGTTGTAGTCAGTTCAGCTGTTGTAGAATCTGTTGTAGTCAGTTCAGCTGTTGTAGAATCTGTTGTAGTAAGTTCAGCTGTTGTAGAATCTGTTGTAGTCAGTTCAGCTGTTGTAGAATCTGTTGTAGTCAGTTCAGCTGTTGTAGAATCTGTTGTAGTCAGTTCAGTTGTTGTAGAATCTGTTGTAGTCAGTTCAGCTGTTGTAGAATCTGTTGTAGTCAGTTCAGCTGTTGTAGAATCAGTTGTAGTCAGTTCAGCTGTTGTAGAATCTGTTGTAGTCAGTTCAGCTGTTGTAGAATCTGTTGTAGTCAGTTCAGCTGTTGTAGAATCTGTTGTAGTCAGTTCAGCTGTTGTAGAATCTGTTGTAGTCAGTTCAGCTGTTGTAGAATCTGTTGTAGTCAGTTCAGCTGTTGTAGAATCTGTTGTAGTCAGTTCAGCTGTTGTAGAATCTGTTGTAGTCAGTTCAGCTGTTGTAGAATCTGTTGTAGTCAGTTCAGCTGTTGTAAAATCTGTTGTAGTCAGTTCAGCTGTTGTAGAATCTGTTGTAGTCAGTTCAGCTGTTGTAGAATCTGTTGTAGTCAGTTCAGCTGTTCTAGAGTCTGTTGTAGTCAGTTTAGCTGTTGTAGAATCTGTTGTAGTCAGTTCAGCTGTTGTAGAATCTGTTTTAGTCAGTTCAGCTGTTGTAGAGTCTGTTGTAGTCAGTTCAGCTGTTGTAGAATCTGTTGTAGTCAGTTCAGCTGTTGTAGAATCTGTTGTAGTCAGTTCAGCTGTTCTAGAATCTGTTGTAGTCAGTTCAGCTGTTGTAGAATCTGTTGTAGTCAGTTCAGCTGTTGTAGAATCTGTTGTAGTCAGTTCAGCTGTTGTAGAATCTGTTGTAGTCAGTTCAGCTGTTGTAGAATCTGTTGTAGTCAGTTCAGCTGTTGTAGATTCTGTTGTAGTCAGTTCAGCTGTTGTAGAATCTGTTTTAGTCAGTTCAGCTGTTGTAGAATCTGTTGTAGTCAGTTCAGCTGTTGTAGAATCTGTTGTAGTCAGTTCAGCTGTTGTAGAATCTGTTGTAGTCACTTCAGCTGTTGTAGAATCTGTTGTAGTCAGTTCAGCTGTTGTAGAATCTGTTGTAGTCAGTTCAGCTGTTGTAGAATCTGTTGTAGTCAGTTTAGCTGTTGTAGAATCTGTTGTAGTCAGTTCAGCTGTTGTAGAATCTGTTGTAGTCAGTTCAGCTGTTGTAGAATCTGTTGTAGTCAGTTCAGCTGTTGTAGAATCTGTTGTAGTCATTTCTGCTGTTGTAGAATCTGTTGTAGTCAGTTCAGCTGTTGTAGAATCTGTTGTAGTCAGTTCAGCTGTTGTAGAATCTGTTGTAGTCAGTTCAGCTGTTGTAGAATCTGTTTTAGTCAGTTCAGCTGTTGTAGAATCTGTTGTAGTCAGTTCAGCTGTTGTAGAGTCTGTTGTAATCAGTTCAGCTGTTGTAGAATCTGTTGTAGTCAGTTCAGCTGTTGTAGAATCTGTTGTAGTCAGTTCAGCAGTTGTAGAATCTGTTGTAGTCAGTTCAGCTGTTGTAGAATCTTTTGTAGTCAGTTCAGCTGTTGTAGAATCTGTTGTAGTCAGTTCAGTTGTTGTAAAATATGTTGTAGTCAGTTCAGCTGTTGTAGAATCTATTGTAGTCAGTTGAGCTGTTGTAGAATCTGTTGTAGTCAGTTCAGCTGTTGTAGAGTCTGTTGTAGTCAGTTCAGCTGTTGTAGAATTTGTTGTAGTCAGTTCAGCTGTTGTAGAATCTGTTGTAGTCAGTTCAGCTGTTGTAGAATCTGTTGTAGTCAGTTCAGATGTTGTAGAATCTGTTGTAGTCAGTTCAGCTGTTGTAGAATCTGTTGTAGTCAGTTCTGCTGTTGTAGAATCTGTTGTAGTCAGTTCAGCTGTTGTAGAATCTGTTGTAGTCAGTTCAGCTGTTGTAGAATCTGTTGTAGTCAGTTCAGCTGTTGTAGAATCTGTTGTAGTCAGTTCAGCTGTTCTAGAGTCTGTTGTAGTGAGTTTAGCTGTTGTAGAATCTGTTGTAGTCAGTTCAGCTGTTGTAGAATCTGTTTTAGTCAGTTCAGCTGTTGTAGAGTCTGTTGTAGTCAGTTCAGCTGTTGTAGAATCTGTTGTAGTCAGTTCAGCTGTTGTAGAATCTGTTGTAGTCAGTTCAGCTGTTGTAGAATCTGTTGTAGTCAGTTCAGCTGTTGTAGAATCTGTTGTAGTCAGTTCAGCTGTTGTAGAATCTGTTGTAGTCAGTTCAGCTGTTGTAGAATCTGTTGTAGTCAGTTCAGCTGTTGTAGAATCTGTGGTAGTCAGTTCAGCTGTTGTAGAATCTGTTGTAGTCAGTTCAGCTGTTGTAGAATCTGTTGTAGTCAGTTCAGCTGTTGTAGAATCTGTTGTAGTCAGTTCAGCTGTTGTAGAATCTGTTGTAGTCACTTCAGCTGTTGTAGAATCTGTTGTAGTCAGTTCAGCTGTTGTAGAATCTGTTGTAGTCAGTTCAGCTGTTGTAGAATCTGTTGTAGTCAGTTCAGCTGTTGAAGAATCTGTTGTAGTCAGTTCAGCTGTTGTAGAATCTGTGGTTGTCAGTTCAGCTGTTGTAGAATCTTTTGTAGTCAGTTCAGCTGTTGTAGAATCTGTTGTAGTCAGTTCAGCTGTTGTAGAATCTGTTGTAGTCAGTTCAGCTGTTGTAGAATCTGTTGTAGTCAGTTCAGCTGTTGTAGAATCTGTTGTAGTCAGTTCAGCTGTTGTAGAATCTGTTGTAGTCAGTTCAGCTGTTGTAGAATCTGTTGTAGTCAGTTCAGCTGTTGTAGAATCTGTTTTAGTCAGTTCAGCTGTTGTAGAATCTGTTGTAGTCAGTTTAGCTGTTGTAGAGTCTGTTGTAGTTAGTTCAGCTGTTGTATAATCTGTTGTAGTCAGTTCAGCTGTTGTAGAATCTGTTGTAGTCAGTTCAGCAGTTGTAGAATCTGTTGTAGTCAGTTCAGCTGTTGTAGAATCTGTTGTAGTCAGTTCAGCTGTTGTAGAATCTGTTGTAGTCATTTCAGCTGTTGTAGAATCTGTTGTATTCAGTTCAGCTGTTGTAGAATCTGTTGTAGTCAGTTCAGCTGTTCTAGAGTCTGTTGTAGTGAGTTTAGCTGTTGTAGAATCTGTTGTAGTCAGTTCAGCTGTTGTAGAATCTGTTTTAGTCAGTTCAGCTGTTGTAGAGTCTGTTGTAGTCAGTTCAGCTGTTGTAGAATCTGTTGTAGTCAGTTCAGCTGTTGTAGAATCTGTTGTAGTCAGTTCAGCTGTTGTAGAATCTGTTGTAGTCAGTTCAGCTGTTGTAGAATCTGTTGTAGTCAGTTCAGCTGTTGTAGAATCTGTTGTAGTCAGTTCAGCTGTTGTAGAATCTGTTGTAGTCAGTTCAGCTGTTGTAGAATCTGTGGTAGTCAGTTCAGCTGTTGTAGAATCTGTTGTAGTCAGTTTAGCTGTTGTAGAATCTGTTGTAGTCAGTTCAGCTGTTGTAGAATCTGTTGTAGTCAGTTCAGCTGTTGTAGAATCTGTTGTAGTCACTTCAGCTGTTGTAGAATCTGTTGTAGTCAGTTCAGCTGTTGTAGAATCTGTTGTAGTCAGTTCAGCTGTTGTAGAATCTGTTGTAGTCAGTTCAGCTGTTGAAGAATCTGTTGTAGTCAGTTCAGCTGTTGTAGAATCTGTGGTTGTCAGTTCAGCTGTTGTAGAATCTTTTGTAGTCAGTTCAGCTGTTGTAGAATCTGTTGTAGTCAGTTCAGCTGTTGTAGAATCTGTTGTAGTCAGTTCAGCTGTTGTAGAATCTGTTGTAGTCAGTTCAGCTGTTGTAGAATCTGTTGTAGTCAGTTCAGCTGTTGTAGAATCTGTTGTAGTCAGTTCAGCTGTTGTAGAATCTGTTGTAGTCAGTTCAGCTGTTGTAGAATCTGTTTTAGTCAGTTCAGCTGTTGTAGAATCTGTTGTAGTCAGTTCAGCTGTTGTAGAATCTTTTGTAGTCAGTTCAGCTGTTGTAGAATCTGTTGTAGTCAGTTCAGCTGTTGAAGAATCTGTTGTAGTCAGTTCAGCTGTTGTAGAATCTGTTGTAGTCAGTTCAGCTGTTGTGGAGTCTGTTGTAGTCAGTTCAGCTGTTGTGGAGTCTGTTGTAGTCAGTTCAGCTGTTGTAGAATCTGTTGTAGTCAGTTTAGCTGTTGTAGAATCTGTTGTAGTCAGTTCAGCTGTTGTAGAATCTGTTGTAGTCAGTTCAGCTGTTGTAGAATCTGTTGTAGTCAGTTCAGCTGTTGTAGAATCTGTTGTAGTCAGTTCAGCTGTTGTAGAATCTGTTGTAGTCAGTTCAGATGTTGTAGAATCTGTTGTAGTCAGTTCAGCTGTTGTAGAATCTGTTGTAGTCAGTTCAGCTGTTGTAGAATCTGTTGCAGTCAGTTGAGCTGTTGTAGAATCTGTTGTAGTCAGTTCAGCTGTTGTAGAATTTGTTGTAGTCAGTTCAGCTGTTGTAGAGTCTGTTGTAGTCAGTTCAGCTGTTGTAGAATCTGTTGTAGTCAGTTCAGCTGTTGTAGAATCTGTTGTAGTCAGTTCAGCTGTTGTAGAATCTGTTGTAGTAAGTTCAGCTGTTATAGAATCTGTTGTAGTCAGTTCAGCTGTTGTAGAATCTGTTGTAGTCAGTTCAGCTGTTGTAGAATATGTTATAGTCAGTTCAGCTGTTGTAGAATCTGTTGTAGTCAGTTCAGCTGTTGTAGAATCTGTTGTAGTCAGTTCAGCTGTTGTAGAATCTGTTGTAGTCAGTTCAGCTGGTGTAGAATCTGTTGTAGTCAGTTCAGCTGTTGTAGAATTTGTTGTAGTCAGTTTAGCTGTTGTAGAATCTGTTTTAGTCAGTTCAGCTGTTGTAGAATCTGTTGTAGTCAGTTCAGCTGTTGTAGAATCTGTTGTAGTCAGTTCAGCTGTTGTAGAATCTGTTGTAGTCAGTTCAGCTGTTGTAGAATCTTTTGTAGTTAGTTCAGCTGTTGTAGAATCTGTTGTAGTCAGTTCAGCTGTTGTAGAATCTGTTGTAGTCAGTTCAGCTGTTGGAGAATCTGTTGTAGTCAGTTCAGCTGTTGTAGAATCTTTTGTAGTTAGTTCAGCTGTTGTAGAATCTGTTGTAGTCAGTTCAGCTGTTGTAGAATCTGTTGTAGTCAGTTCAGCTGTTGTAGAATCTGTTGTAGTCAGTTCAGCTGTTGTAGAATCTGTTGTAGCCAGTTTAGCTGTTGTAGAATCTGTTGTAGTCGGTTCAGCTGTTGTAGAATCTGTTGTAGTCAGTTCAGCTGTTGTAGAGTCTGTTGTAGTCAGTTCAGCTGTTGTAGAATCTGTTGTAGTCAGTTCAGCTGTTGTAGAATCTGTTGTAGTCAGTTCAGCTGTTGTAGAATCTGTTGTAGTCAGTTCAGCTGTTGTAGAATCTGTTGTAGTCAGTTCAGCTGTTGTAGAATCTGTTGTAGTCAGTTCAGCTGTTGTAGAATCTGTTGTAGTCAGTTCAGCTGTTGTAGAATCTTTTGTAGTTAGTTCAGCTGTTGTAGAATCTGTTGTAGTCAGTTCACCTGTTGTAGAATCTGTTGTAGTCAGTTCAGCTGTTGTAGACTCTGTTGTAGTCAGTTCAGCTGTTGTAGAATCTGTTGTAGTCAGTTCAGCTGTTGTAGAATCTGTTGTAGTCAGTTCAGCTGTTGTAGAATCTGTTGTAGTCAGTTCAGCTGTTGTAGAATCTGTTGTAGTCAGTTCAGCTGTTGTAAAATCTGTTGTAGTCAGTTCAGCTGTTGTAGAGTCTGTTGTAGTCAGTTTAGCTTTTGTAGAATCTGTTGTAGTCAGTTCAGCTGTTGTAGAATCTGTTGTAGTCAGTTCAGCTGTTGTAGAATCTGTTGTAGTCAGTTCAGCTGTTGTAGAATCTGTTGTAGTCAGTTCAGCTGTTGTAGAAGCTGTTGTAGTCAGTTCAGCTGTTGTAGAATCTGTTGTAGTCAGTTCAGTTGTTGTAGAATCTGTTGTAGTCAGTTCAGCTGTTGTAGAATCTTTTGCAGTCAGTTCAGCTGTTGTAGAATCTGTTGTAGTCAGTTCAGCGGTTGTAGAGTCTGTTGTAGTCAGTTCAGCTGTTGTAAAATCTGTTGTAGTCAGTTCAGCTGTTGTAGAATCTGTTGTAGTCAGTTCAGCTGTTGTAGAATCTGTTGAAGTCAGTTCAGCTGTTGCAGAATCTGTTGTAGTCAGTTCAGCTGTTGTAGAATCTGTTGTAAACAGTTCAGCTGTTGTAGAATCTATTCTAGTCAGTTCAGCTGTTGTAGAATCTGTTGTAGTCAGTTCAGCTGTTGTAGAATCTGTTGTAGTCAGTTTAGCTAATGTAGAATCTGTTGTAGTCAGTTCAGCTGTTGTAGAATCTGTTGTAGTCAGTTCAGCTGTTGTAGAATCTGTTGTAGTCAGTTCAGCTGTTGTAGAATCTGTTGTAGTCAGTTCAGCTGTTGTAGAATCTGTTGTAGTCAGTTCAGCTTTTGTAGAATCTGTTGTAGTCAGTTCAGCTGTTGTAGAGTCTGTTGTAGTCAGTTCAGCTGTTGTAGAATCTTTTGTAGTCAGTTCAGCTGTTGTAGAATCTGTTGTAGTCAGTTCAGCTGTTGTAGAATCTGTTGTAGTCAGTTCAGCTGTTGTAGAATCTGTTGTAGTCAGTTCAGCTGTTGTAGAATCTGTTGTAGTCAGTTCAGCTGTTGTAGAATCTGTTGTAGTCAGTTCAGCTGTTGTTGAGTCTGTTGTAGTCAGTTTAGCTGTTGTAGAATCTGTTGTAGTCAGTTCAGCTGTTGTAGAATCTGTTGTAGTCAGTTCAGCTGTTGTAGAATCTGTTGTAGTCAGTTCAGCTGTTGTAGAATCTGTTGTAGTCAGTTCAGCTGTTGTAGAATCGGTTGTAGTCAGTTCAGCTGTTGTAGAATCTGTTGTAGTCAGTTCAGCTGTTGTAGAATCTGTTGTAGTCAGTTCAGCTGTTGTAGAATCTTTTGCAGTCAGTTCAGCTGTTGTAGAATCTGTTGTAGTCAGTTCAGCGGTTGTAGAGTCTGTTGTAGTCAGTTCAGCTGTTGTGGAATCTGTTGTAGTCAGTTTAGCTGTTGTAAAATCTGTTGTAGTCAGTTCAGCTGTTGTAGAATCTGTTGAAGTCAGTTCAGCTGTTGCAGAATCTGTTGTAGTCAGTTCAGCTGTTGTAGAATCTGTTGTAGTCAGTTCAGCTGTTGTAGAATCTGTTGTAGTCAGTTCAGCTGTTGTAGAATCTGTTGTAGTCAGTTCAGCTGTTGTAGAATCTGTTGTAGTCAGTTTAGCTGTTGTAGAATCTGTTGTAGTCAGTTCAGCTGTTGTAGAATCTGTTGTAGTCAGTTCAGCTGTTGTAGAATCTGTTGTAGTCAGTTCAGCTGTTGTAGAATCTGTTGTAGTCAGTTCAGCTGTTGTAGAATCTGTTGTAGTCAGTTCAGCTTTTGTAGAATCTGTTGTAGTCAGTTCAGCTGTTGTAGAATCTGTTGTAGTCAGTTCAGCTGTTGTAGAATCTTTTGTAGTCAGTTCAGCTGTTGTAGAATCTGTTGTAGTCAGTTTAGCTGTTGTAGAATCTGTTGTAGTCAGTTCAGCTGTTGTAGAATCTGTTGTACTCAGTTCAGCTGTTGTAGAATCTGTTGTAGTCAGTTCAGCTGTTGTAGAATCTGTTGTAGTCAGTTCAGCTGTTGTAGAATCTGTTGTAGCCAGTTCAGCTGTTGTAGATTCTGTTGTAGTAAGTTCAGCTGTTGTAGAATCTGTTGTAGTCAGTTCAGCTGTTGTAGAATCTGTTGTAGTCAGTTCAGCTGTTGTAGAATCTGTTGTAGTCAGTTCAGCTGTTGTAGAATCTGTTGTAGTCAGTTCAGCTGTTGTAGAATCTGTTGTAGTCAGTTCAGCTGTTGTAGAATCTGTTGTAGTCAGTTCAGCTGTTGTAGAATCTTTTGCAGTCAGTTCAGCTGTTGTAGAATCTGTTGTAGTCAGTTCAGCGGTTGTAGAGTCTGTTGTAGTCAGTTCAGCTGTTGTGGAATCTGTTGTAGTCAGTTCAGCTGTTGTAAAATCTGTTGTAGTCAGTTCAGCTGTTGTAGAATCTGTTGAAGTCAGTTCAGCTGTTGCAGAATCTGTTGTAGTCAGTTCAGCTGTTGTAGAATCTGTTGTAGTCAGTTCAGCTGTTGTAGAATCTGTTGTAGTCAGTTCAGCTGTTGTAGAATCTGTTGTAGTCAGTTCAGCTGTTGTAGAATCTGTTGTAGTCAGTTTAGCTGTTGTAGAATCTGTTGTAGTCAGTTCAGCTGTTGTAGAATCTGTTGTAGTCAGTTCAGCTGTTGTAGAATCTGTTGTAGTCAGTTCAGCTGTTGTAGAATCTGTTGTAGTCAGTTCAGCTGTTGTAGAATCTGTTGTAGTCAGTTCAGCTTTTGTAGAATCTGTTGTAGTCAGTTCAGCTGTTGTAGAATCTGTTGTAGTCAGTTCAGCTGTTGTAGAATCTTTTGTAGTCAGTTCAGCTGTTGTAGAATCTGTTGTAGTCAGTTTAGCTGTTGTAGAATCTGTTGTAGTCAGTTCAGCTGTTGTAGAATCTGTTGTACTCAGTTCAGCTGTTGTAGAATCTGTTGTAGTCAGTTCAGCTGTTGTAGAATCTGTTGTAGTCAGTTTAGCTGTTGTAGAATCTGTTGTAGCCAGTTCAGCTGTTGTAGATTCTGTTGTAGTAAGTTCAGCTGTTGTAGAATCTGTTGTAGTCAGTTCAGCTGTTGTAGAATCTGTTGTAGTCAGTTCAGCTGTTGAAGAATCTGTTGTAGTCAGTTCAGCTGTTGTAGAATCTGTTGTAGTCAGTTCAGCTGTTGTAGAATCTGTTGTAGTCAGTTCAGCTGTTGTAGAATCTGTTGTAGTCAGTTTAGCTGTTGTAGAATCTGTTGCAGTCAGTTCAGCTGTTGTAGAATCTGTTGTAGTCAGTTCAGCTGTTGTAGAGTCTGTTGTAGTCAGTTCAGCTGTTGTAGAATCTGTTGTAGTCAGTTCAGCTGTTGTAGAATCTGTTGTAGTCAGTTCAGCTGTTGTAGAATCTGTTGTAGTCAGTTCAGCTGTTGTAGAATCTGTTGTAGTCAGTTCAGCTGTTGTAGAATCTGTTGTAGTCAGTTCAGCTGTTGTAGAATCTGTTGTAGTCAGTTCAGCTGTTGTAGAATCTGTTGTAGTCAGTTCAGCTGTTGTAGAATCTGTTGTAGTCAGTTCAGCTGTTGTAGAATCTGTTGTAGTCCGTTCAGCTGTTGTAGAATCTGTTGTAGTCAGTTCAGCTGTTGTAGAATCTGTTGTAGTCAGTTCAGCTGTTGTAGAATCTGTTGTAGTCAGTTCAGCTGTTGTAGAATCTGTTGTAGTCAGTTCAGCTGTTGTAGAATCTGTTGTAGTCAGTTCAGCTGTTGTAGAATCTGTTGTAGTCAGTTCAGCTGTTGTAGAATCTGTTGTAGTCAGTTCAGCTGTTGTAGAATCTGTTGTAGTCAGTTTAGCTGTTGTAGAATCTGTTGTAGTCAGTTCAGCTGTTGTAGAATCTGTTGTAGTCAGTTCAGCTGTTGTAGAATCTCTTGTAGTCAGTTCAGCTGTTGTAGAATCTGTTGTAGTCAGTTCAGCTGTTGTAGAATCTGTTGTACTCAGTTTAGCGGTTGTAGAATCTGTTGTAGTCAGTTCAGCTGTTGTAGAATCTGTTGTAGTCAGTTCAGCTGTTGTAGAATCTGTTGTAGTCAGTTCAGCTGTTGTAGAATCTGTTGTAGTCAGTTCAGCTGTTGTAGAATCTGTTGTAGTGAGTTTAGCTGTTGTAGAATCTGTTGTAGACAGTTCAGCTGTTGTAAAATCTGTTGTAGACAGTTCAGCTGTTGTAGAATCTTTTGTAGTTAGTTCAGCTGTTGTAGAATCTTTTGTAGTCAGTTCAACTGTTGTAGAATCTTTTGTAGTCAGTTCAGCTGTTGTAGAATCTGTTGTAGTCAGTTCAGCTGTTGTAGAATCTGTTGTAGTCAGCTCAGCTGTTGTAGAATCTGTTGTAGTCAGTTCAGCTGTTGTAGAATCTGTTGTAGTCAGTTCAGCTGTTGTAGAATCTGTTGTACTCAGTTCAGCTGTTGTAGAATCTGTTGTACTCAGTTCAGCTGTTGTAGAATCTGTTGTAGTCAGTTCAGCTGTTGTAGAATCTGTTGTAGTCAGTTCAGCTGTTGTAGAATCTGTTGTAGAATCTGTTGAAGTCAGTTCAGCTGTTGTAGAATCTGTTGTAGTCAGTTGAGCTGTTGTTGAATCTGTTGTAGTCAGTTCAGCTGTTGTAGAATCTGTTGTAGTCAGTTCAGCTGTTGTAGAATCTGTTGTAGTCAGTTCAGCTGTTGTAGAATCTGTTGTAGTCAGTTCAGCTGTTGTAGAATCTGTTGTAGTCAGTTCAGCTGTTGTAGAATCTGTTGTAGTCAGTTCAGCTGTTGTAGAATCTGTTGTAGTCAGTTCAGCTGTTGTAGAGTCTGTTGTAGTCAGTTCAGCTGTTGTAGAATCTGTTGTAGTCAGTTCAGCTGTTGTAGAATCTGTTGTAATCAGTTCAGCTGTTGTAGAATCTGTTGTAGTCAGTTCAGCTGTTGTAGAATCTGTTGTTGTCAGTTCAGCTGTTGTAGAATCTGTTGTAGTCAGTTCAGCTGTTGTAGAATCTGTTGTAGTCAGTTCAGCTGTTGTAGAATCTGTTGTAGTCAGTTCAGCTGTTGTAGAATCTGTTGTAGTCAGTTCAGCTGTTGTAGAATCTGTTGTAGTCAGTTCAGCGGTTGTAGAGTCTGTTGTAGTCAGTTCAGCTGTTGTAGAATCTGTTTTAGTCAGTTCAGCTGTTGTAGAATCTGTTGTAGTCAGTTCAGCTGTTGTAGAATCTGTTGTAGTCAGTTCAGCTGTTGTAGAATCTGTTGTAGTCAGTTCAGCTGTTGTAGAATCTGTTGTAGTCAGTTCAGCTGTTGTAGAATCTGTTGTAGTCAGTTCAGCTGTTGTAGAATCTGTTGTAGTCAGTTCAGCTTTTGTAGAATCTGTTGTAGTCAGTTCAGCTGTTGTAGAATCTGTTGTAGTCAGTTCAGCTGTTGTAGAATCTGTTGTAGTCAGTTTAGCTGTTGTAGAATCGGTTGTAGTCAGTTCAGCTGTTGTAGAATCTGTTGTAGTCAGTTCAGCTGTTGTAGAATCTGTTGTAGTCAGTTCAGCTGTTGTAGAATCTGTTGTAGTCAGTTCAGCTGTTGTAGAATCTGTTGTAGTATCTTGTTTAGGGCTTGTTGTTGGTTTTGTTTGAGGTATTGTTGCTGCAAATTTACAAAGTGTTGGTATTAGGATTTACAAAAAGAGTATGTGAAAAAATGTTGAAATATCTGAAACAATATGTTAAATAAATGACTATAGATTAAAAGAAATTTTTGTTTTAAGAAAATGTGTTTTTTATGTGTTTTTTTTGTTTAAAAAAGCATTTGCAAATTCTAAGTGACGCTATACTCTTTTTAATTTTAATTAGAATATTGAAAAAAGGTTTTGGATTCTCGTCTTATTGTCTAAGCTATCTTTTGATTAAAATATAATTTCTGGGTTTAAAAAAATACTTTGTTTGAATTGGTAATATTTTATTTTTGTTATGAAATTACATATTCCTGAAAAACTTTCGAATCCTGAAAATCCCAGAAATAACTTTTAAAATAATATTATTACGATCATAAAGCAGAATATGTATTCGAATGATATGAAAAGTGTAGCTCGTAGACACGCGTAAGGACCTACATACAGTTACGGGCAGAAGTATCTGGACAACGGGGCTTCGCAAACTTTGACCTCGAATAGTATCAAAACTATTGAGCATATATCACCATATTTTTACAAAATGTAGCCTGAACTACTGCAATTACAAAAGAATGTGTTTAGGGTTGTAAAACTAATATGCGTTGTTGAAAATAAATATTTAGTTTGAAAGAGTCTAAAAATAGTGTGCAAAAGTATCCGGACAAAAAAAAATAAAAATAGTTTATTACGACATTTTTTGCTAAAAATATACAAATTTGAAAATAAACAATATTTTAACTTGAGCTAGTACGTTTTCGGAAATTTCTATGCTTTAATCACTTCTGACAACTGCCTTGGCATTGATTTTATTAACCTACCAGTGACTTTAAATCTGACACAAAATTATTTTTTAATCTAAGGAAATAATAATTGTTTAGCTTTGAAGAACTGCAAAATAATGCACTATTTATAGGATTCATTACAGGTCACAAATATAGTCGGGGCATTGTTGCCACGTTACAACTTATTGTTGGAATATAGTCGGCAGTCTGAGTTTATGCCGCCGTACAAGTCATAAACATTCGGGGTTAACCTGGGCCACTGATGTTTTTCGCAGATAAATAGTTGAGAAATGGTGAATGAACATCATAGCCTTAAGCCTTAACCATAGTTTATATTTTTATATCCACTCCACCCTTGTAATTTTTATAAAATTAAAATAATATGATGATATTTTGTAACTACTGCATTTATCAAAGTTTTATCAGTTATTATTGCTGCGATATAGAAAACTCATTTTTCTTATGCCAAAATGTTTGGCTACCTATGTACACAATTTTGCAATATTTTGCAATTCTGAACGAAGTCAAATACTAATAGGTCAATTATTTTGAAGCTCTTTCAAAACAAAAATACCTAACTACTTCATGTCTTAAACATTGAAAAAGTTTTAATCATACTGTTTTGGGGGCTTTGGAAATCTATCAGAAATTCTTACATAAGTAGTCAGTGCCTACTTCAGCGTCATTTCCAAATAATAAAGTTTTTCACATTTTTCAAAGAATTAAGTGTATTTAAAATCCTCAGAAAACATGTTTTTTTATAATTTTGTTAGAAAAAAAATATTTTATTTTGAATTTTGAAAAACCCAAGAGATTGCTTCCTAGACAATGTTCTTGTTATTACATAACACGTTTGTATAAAATCGAAATAAAATTGTACAATCTACGAAGTGGCAAATAAATTTAAAAAATCAGATATTTTAAACAT
Organism: Dicyrtomina minuta; assembly: GCA_949802685.1. Classification (NCBI taxonomy): domain Eukaryota; kingdom Metazoa; phylum Arthropoda; class Collembola; order Symphypleona; family Dicyrtomidae; genus Dicyrtomina; species Dicyrtomina minuta. The sequence continues at coordinate 62,922,675 of OX461808.1, read as the reverse complement.
AAACGGACAATTGTGGTCTGGTCCGGATCTTCGGACCAGACCAGACTAGACCAGACCATTTGGACCACATTACTGAAAAAACATTTCTTAAACTTAAGTCTACAAAATACGTAGCTATAAATTTGAGTTTAAAAGGATTTTTCAAACTACTAAATAGTTAGAAATATTTAAATTCACAAAAAAGCAAATAATCTAAAAAACTAAGTTGTTTTAAATTGATATTTGTTATTTTTAAAAGGTAAATGTTTTAATTTTCGGACCACAAAATACTGGTCTGGTCTGTCGGACCAGACCAGACCAGACCAGCCCAGGACCAGACCATATTTTGTGGTCCGGACCAGACCATTGGGACCACTAATTGTGAATAATTGAGGTAGACCTATAACGGAGTTGTAATTCACCACTAAGCCGGTAAATTTTGGTTGTACGACATTTTCCTTCCGGATATCCCCCCCCCAGGCACTCCGCCCCCCCCCCCCCTCCTGGACAATTTCCTCTAAAATCGTACAGAGGACATTTTCCTCCCAGTATCAAAATAACGTAACCAAAATGATCGAGTGTTCCTTAACAGAAAATGTTTATTCGTAAATATTTCCAGAAATATGCCACAGTCCTGAAACGAATTACTAAAATTATCCTTTTCCCTATTTTTTGTGAGGTAATAATAATTGTCACGTAAATATTTATTAATCAAACGCAACAAGTCAAAATTATTGCAAAAATTTTGAAGTCTGACCTAAACGCAAACAATGGCTGATTAAAAATCAATCTTGAATTTACAATTAATTAAAAACAGATTTCAAAAAGTAATGCGTAGTGAAACGTGCTCAGTAATGTTATTTCTATCTATTTACATAATTTGGAACCTTTTAGAAATACTGGGCCGATTTGGACGACTAATAGCTTATTTTAAAGCCATTAATAATCGAAACATTGGGGGATTCATTTTTCACTTTTGGCCCATACAACACTTTTTAATAGAAATTTTCACAAATTTGCTCAAATTCGCCAAAAAAAATGGTTTTTTATTGAAATTTCTGAAACTGTTGGAATATCTCGCTGAACTCGAATGCAGTTTTATTCTTCTTATCATTGCCGTTCGAATGACCTAATATTCGAACCCATTTTCAGTAAGTGACCGGTCTAAAAACCGAATTTTCAGTTTCGCCCCTTGTTTTGAAGTAAAATAATTCAAACGAACATTATTAATCATGCTATGTTGTAACTTTCACACGCAAAAATTGATGTACCTACTCTACTACTCATACATAACTAAAATGTCTTCAACTATGTGTATTGTGTAAACATAAAATTAGAACATCAAAGATACAAAAATGCTTAAAATAATTCTTTAAATCCTATAACGGGCTTTACAATAATTACTGAGTCGTACAATTTAGGGTGGGAGGAGTTTCAGAATAATGACTTTTTATAATTTTATGAAGGAGGGAAGGGCAGGGGTAGAAATCGGTGATTTTTGTATAAGGTAATAATTATTGCAAGCTGCTAAAAGCAAATAATAAAGAAATAACATATATTGTAGGTAAAATAACTTAGGGTAGAATTTAAACTAGGTAATACGTAATACATAATAAATAAAAATAAAAAAACAGTCGCTCATTTTGGATGTGATTTTGATACTGGAGGAAAATGTCCTCTGTACGATTTGGGAGGAAAATGTCCCGGAGGAAAATGTCCAGGGGGGAAAGTGTCCGTATACCGTCAAGGTTGTAGATGCAGGAACAATAAGGGACTCTGCCCCTTCGCCTTCCTGTATAATCAATCCACGTCCAAAATACCTAATTTATAAAATGTCTACCTTTAACAGTTCTCGGTGTAGAAGACATGTTCCCAAGAATTGCATCTGTTACTCTTTTCCAAACATCTGGTCCTGCTCCCAAATCCGGAGATGTGTACGCCACTACCTCATTAGATACCAAAAGAAGTTCGGAACTTTCATCAGCTTCATCACTGCTGTCAAAGGGTTCGTTGCACTCTGGAGAGTACAGACTTGACATAATACCCGCCTGAAGCCCCACTTTCCCCCCACCTTTCGCCAATAATTCTTGAATATTGACAATTTTCTTTTTGTGAAAGATGCAACACCATTCAGCACCACTCGCAACACTCACCACCTTTGCTCCAAGTGTAGGACATGGTCTTGGTACTCCGCCCGTAAAAAATTGCTTATTATTCCGTGGCCTCCTACTGCACTTGTAAATACACTCGGTTCTCCATCCATTGGCGAAGGCAAACGTGGTAATAACTTTGTTTATTACTTTATTTTTATTTTTACTTTTATTTTTACGTTTGGATTTATCGACTTTCTTCTTGCTTCCAGGGGCTTTGTTGGCTGGGGCTGGTGCGGGTGCTACTTCAGCCTTTGTGACCAATCTCAATTTTTGTCTCTGTTCATTTGGTAGTGAGGGAGCAAAATCTTTTGGATCAATACCGGAACTTTTATGTTTAAAAAATGACCCACTTTGTACAATACGAGTACTCTCCACACCTTGAATGCTATTCCAACTAATAATATCACTACCAATAAAAATTAAAATAGTCAAAATTTGGACTAAAACTACATTTAATAGGTTTTTATTGAAATTGCACATCTCGAAATTTGAGTCTGTAGGAAAATTGTATATTGTTAATTTCACTGCTGTAAAATCCATGTGGAGCTCGGCGGTCCAGTTCAGCATAGTCGTGTGTAGTCGCAATAAGTTTAGTTTACAAATTACAGATAAGGTCAAGGATGACAATATGCTTCGTAGTGTTGACCGAGTTTTAAACCAATGAAACTAATATATATTGTGTGAATAATTTAATAATTAAATCGGAAGTTGGGAAGCATCTGCATAATAAAATGGGATTGTTCGGAATGAGTACTGATAACCAACGGAAATGTAATTTAGTAGGTCAATACTTTAAAGTCAGTCAAATACAAATACTCAGTATGTGTCAAGAACAACTCGATTCATTTTTAAACTCTTGGAATTAACCATATGACACTTAATAGAGCAGGACAATAGCTGAATTCTTATGTAATGTATAAGGAAAAAAATTGTAATACTTAATTCGCAGATATAAGATTAGTAAAATCAAAATGCTTTCAGTTATAGTGTCTGCTGATCGTGGCTTAAGTTATGAATTGAAAATATTAAATCAGCTTTTGTATTGAATTTCATTTTTGATTTTTCTGTCTAGTCATTTGTATGAAGAACTTTGAAACAAATCTAATTAATTAGTAAACTAAAATTTTAATCATAATTTAATAATAAGCTAAATTAAAATGTAAACTAAATTTAGAAATAAAATAACTGTATATAAAAATAATCTATAAGGCATAAGCAGCATAAGGAGAATTGCGAATTAGGTAGACGTTATAGTTCATTGAGACATAGTCTATTAAAAAATGAATGAAATATGTTACATTAAGCAGTGCAACTGATCACTGCTACTTCACAATTTAGTGAATCACAATTTATTGGTAAATGGTTCCATTAATATCAGTGCAAGACGGACTACTATAGAACACGTGGCTTCGGTGTTGAGGCTTGAGATAAAACGTAATGCAAAACGACGAGACGACTCTTCGACTCTGTCTCATGTAATTTAGTTTTCGTATTTCTCAAGGAAGCAGCTTATCACAGCTGAGCTCATGTATCCTGTATACATTAATGACCTTGCACAGTGCTTTTTTAAGAAACCATAAGTACCGTATATCCTGTAATAATGCGCGGGTCTCTAATAGTACGCGGGTCTGAGAGGTCCAAATTTGAATAGTACGCGGGATATACTATTGACTATTACTAGGTATACGGTAAGACACACAGATGCGGTAACAAGAAAGGTTTTATAGGCATAATTTTGTAATAATTAGTTTTATTTTTTGACCGTTAACTTTTAAAGTTAAGAAATTGCCGGACTGCCACTCCAAACAAATTATTAAGCGTCTTGACACTTATTCGAACATTTACGGTACTTATTTGCGAATGTTTTTCAACCCACCTATACTTCAGTTTCAGTTGGTGCTTATGATATTTATTTTAAAAGGATCTAAAAAGTAAACAATTTGGCAAGTACCTACCAGTTTTCCCATAGCACAAAAATATTGCTGCAGCATAATTGATTTTGAAAGTTCAATAATTTGTATGTTCCCATAATAAATCAATAATTTAAAATAGAGTCAATGAATCACGTATCAGTGCCGTCAGTATTCTTTGGACTTTGGCATGCTTTTAATTACTTAGGTAACTATACTTTACAACTGTTTATTTATGAACATTGAACCATCATGCTATGTATATAGGTACGTAGATCCTCGAATGTCAATATGGATTCCTACTCAAATAAAATAACAAATGAGATGTTTGGAAGCTGTAAATATTTTTTAATTTAAGTATCTCATGTCTGACTTGTTATTGGGGTCGTGTTTATTTTATGGGCGGTATTTTTAGGAAACAGAAGCGGGAAAATAGGGTACGTTGCTATAAAGTATTAGCATCAATTAACATGTATGTGTGTACATAGTCGAAATCCGAAAGAAAACCTGACACAAAAGCTGATGGACTACTATTGCAGTAACGGTGATAGTTTACAGATATTTTATGTAGAGCTGCCAATTCTGTCGATGCCAATAACTTAAGTTTTGCTTGCTTCGTCAGTTTGTTTCCATCATTTTCTTTCATTCTTTTTCTTGCTTGAGTTTAAAAATTTATTTAGAAATGGTAATTTAAGTAATAATGACAGAAGAAGATTGGATAATTTTGATTTGACACTCCACACACACAGCAATATTTCGTCTGTGAAGAACCAAAACGGCCTATATCCAATTTAATCTACAATCAAAATGAGCTATGTCATAAAAACAAAATGAGAAACATGCGTAAAATGTTAATTACGAGTTTTTGAAAAACGTAAAATGTGCTATTTACATGTTTTTGAAAATTCCAAAATGTTCTATGTCCATGGTTTTGAAAAGGTGCAAAATGCTTTGTTTACATATTTTTGAAAAGTGTAACATGTTCTAATTCCATGTTTTTGAAAAGGTGCAAAATGTTCTGTTTAAATGCTTTCAAGACATGTTTCAATATTTTTGTATATAGTTGATGTTATTTTTAGCTACAAATGGAAATGGGTCATATTGGCTCTTCACAGACGATTTTTTGCTATTTAATTCCCATTTTCATTATTATTGTTCACAGTAGTCGAGCAAACGGCCCAGAAGGGAATGTTAAATATTTCAAAATAATTACATACCATACGTTGTTTAAAATTCCAAATTGAAATGTGTGCTTTACTGATTTTGCATTGCATATAAGAACACATTCTTACTGTCGTTTAGAGTTTAGGCTACAATGGCACTAAGGTTATTTTCAAACTATGTGCAGAGGTAAATGTTATTTTGGTGTAGGGCTGTAGTTGTAACTTTTAAAAGCGTTCGACTTGCTGAAATGCCACCTGGTAATGCGTGTACATACTATTTATAGCATCGTAGATATAATTAGCAAACACCGTCGTAAACATACTGCACATAAAAAGATGCCAGCGAATTCCTGGATTAAAAGACAGCTGAGCTCAGCATGAAATTACACATTAAAAGTTAAAAGTGCGTACGTCAAAGTTCACACCACGAATGACTGTGATGCTTTTAAGTTTTATAGTTTCATTTCAAGGGCGCGAGTAAACGTAGATTTTAAGTCATGGGACTACTACACCGAGAAGTCATATCTATGTAACCTAAGCTGGGTGTGTTTATGTTTTTAGCATCGTTTACTTCACAAAGGTAAATCAAATAAATCACTCAAATTTTGAGAAGAATAAATATTAAAGTTCAAAATGTTTAAATATGATTTTCTACATTAGCTTCTCATTACTCCTTATCCACGTCGTCTAGTGTGTATGTGTCATATTTTACGCAGTTTCGGCATTATCAACAACTAGACTTTAGGCCACTTGCCAGCAAGTGAATTTGTGTTGTAAGGGCCATCTCGGTATGCGAAACAGTGTAGAATTTTTTAAAGTTTTGTTTCACAGACCGAGACAACCCTTACATCACAAATTCACTTGTTGGCAAGTGGCCTAAAGTCTAGTTATAACACAGCCAACTAGATATATACCGGCCTACCGTTCTCAGTTTTTCCTAATGATATTAATGTCGCCACGAATTTGCACTTGCAGCCGCATAGATGGCAGGTTCAAGCGTTCTCACTGTACGTTCTGTTAATGGACTGTAGGAAAAAACCTACTACATAAAGATTGATACTAGTAATAAAGTAGTTTGTGCTAGTTGCTCATAGAACGGCTCACAGAGACACCTGGGGTTTTTAGTGAGCTAAACTCACACTTTTTTGGCTACAAACTTTTCAGGTACAACGGTAGGCCGGTATATATCTAGTTGGCTGTGGTTATAACTACTGCAATCAACCACTCAATCTAACACTGCAGTCCGACACTGCACACTTCTTTCTGACTCTACTTACTGTTACCATAGTTTGACTCTAAGATCGGTAGATTATATAAAGACAATTTATTCAAAAATAAACTTGACACTGTCCTCCAATGAGGATAGCCTAATAGACTCAGTATACGTAACAGAAAGTTTTAGACATAATAATGTAATTTATGTTTGTTAAATTATTAAGGCACGTTTTGAAATTAAGTAATGCACGTAGAATATAAATGATGAACACAAATTTGGACCGATTTCTTGAGAACTGATGTTACTATATCCTCAATCAGTGTAACTGGTAAACACTGAGACTTCAAGAAATCTACGAAGAATTTTGGAATGGTACCTCTAGCACCGATATGAAGTCCTATGACCTTAATGTCATCAAGGCCTAATTTGTCTTGAAAATATGGTATGCATGGATCATAATGGAGTTTTTTCTCTTGATTTACTGACTCTGCTTGATTAACATCGTTTTGCTCCATTCTAATGGTTGGATCCAGAATAAAGCCTTGTCGCAATTTCTGGTTGTAAGCAATAATGTTCACTCGTTTTGAACCGTTGCCAGTACATTCAACTTCCTTTGTTCAAAGTTGTTATAGATAATTATTTGTAGATTATCAGCAACAAAATATTTTTCTTTTGTTACTCAACTTTAATTTTTTTTATTAATATTTTTTTTAATTTCTGAATTATTGAGAAAAAATAATTATTATTATCGCCGATAAACAGTCCAATGCTTTACTATAGTAAATTATACTGATACTGCTGATTAGTAGATTTAGTCATATTGGACATTAGCAACCTTAACATGCCGTACAAAAACGGTAACGCTTCAGTGACGCCTGGTTAAAAAAATGTGACTACTTATGTGACACAGGTTTATGTCGGTTCGCGCCTGTCGACAACTAAAATATTATGTAGATAAAACAATAATGTGTGAATCTCCTAATTATGTAGTTCGCTATCTGAGTGCGCAATGTAAATACGTCTTAAAATTGAGATGCAGCTAAATATTAGTATTACATTATAAATTAAAGTTAGAAACAAATCTTTAGACTTCTTATTTGCACCCTACTGTGTACTTAATCCTTAAATTTTATTTTTATTTAGGACAATACTTTGGGACCAATCATATTAGTAGTACAAAACTTTTTTAAGGCGCTGTAAATAGGTTATATTATTATCGCAAATCGATGATCAGCTCAGTCTTTACAATTAAAGTAGCTTTCTGTTAGCATACCAAAGAAAATGCACCTGTCTGTTGTTGAACTAGGATAATTTGTCTGGATTTTCATTCACATTTAAAATATCAAGAGGTGAGTTTGTCGCAAGTGGCCACATTCGCTCTCCTTTCGGTAAGTCTCGTCGCCCTTCAGTCTTCAGGAGCGTTCGTCGCAAGCGGCCACATTGGTTCCCCTTTTGGCAACTAAAAAAAAGAATATTTAATCTTTTTTTAAAAACGGCTTTATATTGATCACAAAGAAAGAACCATTTTAATGATTTTACATTAATACTGTAAATAGATAAATATTTTGTTAGTGTAATTGTATGTGTCAAACTTACGTGGTACAGGTGCAGCAGTTGAAGCGAATGAGATACAAATGGCCACGATGTCACAACAGATTAACAGAATAGAGCGCATTTTGTACTTGTTGATATGTACTTTTGTAGTTAATGTTGGTGCAGATTAAAAGATTTACTTAATATTCAGTTTTTATTCAATATTTAAAGTTGAAAAAATACTAACAAGGGAATGGTTTCACATGGAACCCGTCGATTTCAAAAAGTCAGATCTACAAAAATCAGGCTACTTTTGAATGGTGGGGATCCAAAGTAACTCGAGTGCATTTTGCGTTGTTCGGTCACAATAGCCCGCCAAAGTTTAAAAAAATTCAAATTTTAATAGTTTGCCGCCCTGTAGCTTCTACAGTCCTCATCCGATTTTGATGAAATTTCGGTTTTTGTGATCCTTAGGCTTTATACTGAAAAGTGATTTCAGGATTTTGAAAAATTCAAAAATTTTCATTTTTTCGAAAAAACGGTGTTAAAAAATTGGGCTTCAAATATACTCATTTCTTGGATTTTTTTCAAAAAAATGACAATTTTCAAATTTTTGAAAATCCTGAAATTCATTTTCAGTAAAAAGCGTAAGGATCCCAAAAAACGAAATTTCATCAAAATCAGACATAAACTGTAAAAGTACAAGGGTCGTAAAATATTAAAATTTGAATTTTTTTAAACTTTGGCGGGCTATTGTGACCGAACAACGCAAAATGCACTCGAGTTACTTTGGATCCCTACTATTCAAAAGTAGCCTGATTTTTGTAGATATGACTTTTTGAAATCGACGGATTCCATGTGAAACCATTCCCTTGTAAATGTTTCTTTAAGATCAGGACAGGAGGCAAGAATTCACTTGAATAATAATAGCTGAAGTTGATTTTGCTTGATTGACAAATTTTTGAATTTTTGAAACTTTATATATACCCATGAATTGTGTTCTGGAATTCTGCAAATGTGTCATTTGTCTCCACTTTATCCGGGTTGTTCTTTTTTGGATAGGGAAAACACACTGCAAAAACATCGAGATAATTTTTTAAAGAGTTATTTGTGTATAGGAATAAAGTTGCAATTTAAATTGCAAAAAATTGATTAAATGAAATGAAACTACTTCGGATGATTTATTATATTTTTAAAATGTCAGTAATTTTGAATTTGATTAATAGTGGTACTGTTCGACTGGGAATGTAACATTTATAATAATGTATCTATTTTATTCAATTTACATCCTTCTGAGTTATTCAATGCTTTGAATATCAGTTGTCTGCGAATGCGGATCTGTTTATAACTGACGTCACATTCGAGGTTAAAATTTATTATGTATATAAACTTATCATATTACTAGAACTATAGTCAGGAATCTTAAAAGGTTTAAATGTCCATATAATTAACATAATTTATAAAGTCAAAATCTCACGCTTTCAAACGCCTTTCAAAAGTTGAGTTGAAAATTTTAAATCTGTACAAAGACGAGTGTTATATATTTCCCTACAGGTGTCATCATATTAAGAGTTTTAGCAAAACGCATTAAGTCCAGTGGGTTAATAAGTACGTAGAATTAACTCGTTTTGAAAGCAAAGTCTTTAAGTATATCCACAGCCAACTAGATATATACCGGCCTACCGTTGTACCTGAAAAGTTTGTAGCCAAAAAAGTGTGAGTTTAGCTCACTAAAAACCCCAGGTGTCTCTGTGAGCCGTTCTATGAGCAACTAGCACAAACTACTTTATTACTAGTATCAATCTTTATGTAGTAGGTTTTTTCCTACAGTCCATTAACAGAACGTACAGTGAGAACGCTTGAACCTGCCATCTATGCGGCTGCAAGTGCAAATTCGTGGCGACATTAATATCATTAGGAAAAACTGAGAACGGTAGGCCGGTATATATCTAGTTGGCTGTGCTTTCAAGATAGTATATCTTGAAAGTAACCCGATTTTCTGTACGCTATGAAAAGACAGGGTTTTCTCAAAACGTTAGCGCATCTGCATTTTATTATAAACAACAAGCAACGTAATGCACATAATGTGTGTAATTATGATAAAAAAAGAATAAAATAAATCTTGTGAGTAGGTATGTACTACTACTAAAACCCTTAAGCTCCTTGGCACTATAATTTTCTCTCCAAATATATTGGCTATATTAGTTCTATAGAAATTGTTGAAGCATGCCGATCATTATAATTTTCTGTGTCATCGTGTCGTTAGTGAGTTTGTCGAGTTTGGGTTGAGATTTCCACTTGAACAGTTCTGGTTCTGTTTCAGTCAGCACCTGAAATATAAAACACGAAATTAAAATGTGTATAAAAAACCATTTACATAGTAATAATTAATGTATAGAATTCTTGATTTGTACCTAAACATTTCACTATATTTACTAACGTCTTTTTTTCTTTTTATGTCACTGCTATGGTGGAATTGAAAAAAAAGTCTTGCTGTTCATTATACTAATAGAATAAAAAGTATCATGTGCTTTTTAATCAAGTTCATGCATCGTCTGCGTGAAGTATCAAACCGATCCATATAGAATTTAATGTTAGAATGAAAATTGGCTATTTGTGCATCATTTGATAATAAAAGAAATAAAATGCGTAAAATTTTAAATACGAGTTCTTTGATAAATCGAATAATGTCCTTTTTACGTGTTTTTGAAAACTGTAGAATATTCTATTTATATGTTTTTGAAAATTGCAAAACATCCAATATACACGCTTTTGAAATGTGACAAAATGTTCTATTTACATGTTTTTGAAAAGTGCAAAATATCAAATATCCTATATACACATTTTTGAAAAGTGTCAAATGTTCTCTTTAAATGATTTTGAAAAGTGCAAAAATGTTTTATTTACGTATTCGGAAGGTCATGGTATTTTAAATTTTTGTGTGTGTAGATAGTCCAGTTAGTTTTGAGGTCTAAAAGGAAATGGATCATTTTGATTCTTCACAGACGATTTTTCATGCTGATCTTTGTCAACAGTGATACATATATTTTAAAAATTAAATCTCGTCAAATTTTTCATTCAAATAATGCAAATTAAAATAATCCAAATACTGAATTTTACAAAAAATTACTCACCTATTAAACACTCGGTGCTGTGGACATGACGTTTACATGGCTTCCCTCCGTAATAGTTTTCTCCTGGGTATCCTTTCCTACTTCCGAATTAGCAGATGATGTTGTTGGTGCTGTTTGTGGGAAGGGGATTAATTCTTGAGAACCCAATAAATGCAAATCATCTCTTCCGCTGTCGCTGTTGTCATCATCAAAAGGTTCGTAGCACGGAGGAGAATCCAAAAAAGGAGCTCCGAATTTCTCACTTCCTTTCTTCTCTGCTAAGAAACTCGGAATATTGGCTATTTTCTTTCTGAAAAAAATACAGCACCATTTTGCATTTTTTCCAACGGACAGAACCATCGCTCCGACTGTTGGACACGATCGGGGAATGCCATCCGAGAAAAACTGCTTATTGTTCCGTGGTTTTCGACTGCATCTATAAACGCAAACCGTCCTCCGTCCATGTGAGTAGGCGATGGTGTTGATGATTTTGTACTTGAGCTTTCGATTGGGTTTTTCCAATTTTTTGGGCATATTTTGCACTGGTACTGGTACGCTCACTGATTCTGCTGTTGCTGTTGCTATGTCGATCTCGATTTCGCTTGTTGAAAATTCCAATGATGTTTGACTTCGTTCACTTGGCATGGGAAATAATAAATTAGTAAACCCAATCGATTCATTACCGGGACTGGGACTGGGACCGAAACCGGTACCGGCACCGGAATTATTCTGCCTAAAGAATGAATCACTTTGTGCAATAAGAGCACTTTTCACGCCTACAATATTATTCATGCTAATGACACAAGTATTAACAAAAATGAAGATTATTATTCTCTGAGCTAAAAATACATTTAATGTTTTTCTATTAAAATTCGACATCTTGGTCTTGGTTGAGACTATGGGCACAAATTGCGTTGTAAAATGCTAGTTAACTAACTTACGTAAAACCAGTATTAAGCTTTTTTAACTGTTAGAGTTAACCTTTTATAATTCCTGTATGGAATGCCGTTTAGTTTGCATGGAGGAGATGAAGATGGAGTGTTAAAATTAATAGCAAGTTCCACAATTAGAAATAAAAGAGGCTCAAAAATAAGCGATTACACATTTAGTGAGTTTTTACAATGAAGAAGGATGTACTGTACATAGTGGGTTAATTAGGGTTCATGCATAAATGACCCGAATTTTAGAATCCTATGTGACTTCTCTTTCATCAGTTTAACCATTTCGTAAATGCCTATCTTTAACATGGGATGTAATCATGTCATCTATTACACCCAGTAACCCTATCGATGACATCATTTATGGATAATCCCTTACTATAATATTGATACGCATACTTAACATAACTTTCATAGTATTAAAGGAAAAAGGAGATACTCGTGTAGAAGGAAGATATTTATTGGGCATATTGGATGCGGGAAGTTACTCATGCTGATAATTTGAAGAAATGTTTTAATCTATGAATTAAAAATATTATATGGAGTTCCAGCTTCCTAAATTGATTTTTACAACGAACTAAGCACTACTATATGTAGAGATACCCCTAAGTCTACAGCTCATAATGATCGCAAAAGTTCGAACTATATGACAGTTTATATTTACAAGTATATGACAATATTTTAAAATGCTATTTTAAATATGTATTCTTGTTTGACGCAAATCTTATATCATATAGTAATATAATATTTAAGAAACACATAGTACAAATAATTTTCAAAGAAATCAATATTGATGTTCCAAGCTACGACATAAGGACTCTACTTATTATGTAAATCTAGGAAAACCGTAACCGTAGGCTTTGATGTACATATAGATACATACGTACTGTTAATTCACGTCGGGAGCTTAGAAATAACATTATGATGTCGTGCCAAATCGAAAATTCTCGATTCCCACAACCACTCCCCCACTCACACAGGCCCGTTTGAAGTGAATTCATATGAAATATTGTAAGCTTTTGGTTTGGCGGGAAATTCTAATACTCTAATTATCAATAAAAAATTAAAAAGTGATACCTACTATCAAAATGTTTTTCTCCGGATATGCCACTACGTGGTCGCTGCCATCACGTGACGGCTGCCCCCATTATATATTAAGTCAAGCAACTAGCAGTAATTTATGAAATTAGAATTTATCATCCCTTTGCGTCAGTACTATAAATTAATAGTATAAATTATATTGAAAATATAACATTAGCCACAGTTACAATATCACAGAGAGAGAGATAAAAACATTACAGAGGATGTGGTAGTACTTAATATATATATGACTAAACTTTAAGAACTAAAATACAAAAAACGATATGCCGTATGTATTTCCTGTGACTGCACATCCTTGCGAGCCGCGAGCTACTCATATTCCAGCATCTAAGACCATTGAAGTATAGCAAGTCATAGGCCCGTGTAACCCGTGTACAATGACAAGAAATAGTAGAGAGAGAGAACGTACTTAAATATTTATTTACAACTGACGTTACAATAACGTTTGCCATAAAGACACAGTAAGAACAATATACATTTTATATAATATACAAATATTATTATTTTTGATTAATAGTTTTGAATAGCTCCTCCCCAAATTTCGGCGCTTGTCCGCAGTTATCCGCCAAATTTTAAAACAAATAACAAACGAATACATACTTTTCTTAAAAATGAAATATAAACGACATGAGTGATTATGCATAGCAATACAAATAAAAATGTGTCGCTTATACCATTGAGTTAATCCAGACCCATATACCTAGCTATATGCAAAATATTAATTAACTCTTAAATTTTGAGCATACGATTAATTACTGTGTCAATGACCTAATAAGCACCGGGGTTCAAATATGAACAGGGCGCAAATAAGCTCAGTCCTAAGCTGGTCTCAACTAAGCGCCGGACTGTCAGCAAAAAATAAAATGTAATAAGCGCCTATAGGCGCCTATTCGGCCATTTACGGTACTTATATAAATAGTGAATTTAGTTTTAATTTTTTACCTATCAAATTCTTCCCATGTGTTACTTACGATTAGTTTAACATTGACGCACAGACTTGGTCTGTTTATCAAAATTGATGTCTCGAAGACGATTGTGTCCCATAGATCCCTGCCGAAGAATCATGCAGTTACCTCGGCATGCCGCATCTCGACAAATTTGTACACAGTGCCCATTGGTATTCACTGAAGCGATTCGCTTATGCCAGTTACTAGGAAGTGTGAAACAGTCCGGGAATATTTGAAAACGGTCCCGAGGATCTACAAATTCAATTTGTAAAAGTTGTTAGACAGTATTTATTCGCCCAAATATATAGAATTTTCTTATTATAAAATAGCTCAATAAATTGAATTTAATATCAATGATAATAACATAATGGAATATCTCTGATACTATTTTTTGAAAAATAAAATAATTTTTTGACTTTTGCCAATATTGGGTTTAAGTTATTAATTTGACGCACCTTTCTGGACCTATTCTAGTGTTGTGACTTGTTAACAATTGTTTGTGAATATTGTGATTTTTGGATACAAGATTGTGCACATACTGAGTTGTGGACAATCCATCCCAATAACCTTAGATTGTGATTGTGAAAGTTTGTGATTGTGCACAATCCAATAATATGATTTAAATGGCATAAAAACCAAACCAATTAGCTCTGAATGTTTTAAAAACCATCTATAAAATATAATATCGTCAGGGAAGAACCAAAATGACCCATTTCCATTTTCCACTAAAAACAAAATAACCCAAGTCCAAAACGTTCTAAATGCAAAATGACCTAAATCCAGTTTTGCTCCCGCCTGTAACTAATCCTATGCAAATTCATTATACGTGCAGCGGGAGTGGTGGGGGGGGGGGGAGTGGTGTAGGGTACGACGTTGTCAAGTTTTATTGGGATCGTGCATAAATGACTTCCCGAAAATTACCATTCTTTTATTGGGATCGTGCACAAATGACGTCCCAACAATTATAATTCTTTTATTGGGATCGTGCACAAATGACGTCCCAACAATTATAATTCTTTTATTGGGATCGTGCACAAATGACGTCCCAACAATTATAATTCTTTTATTGGGATCGTGGACAAATGACGTCCCAACAATTATAATTCTTTTATTGGGATCGTGCACAAATGACGTCCCAACAATTATAATTCTTTTATTGGGATCGTGCACAAATGACGTCCCAACAATTATAATTCTTTTATTGGGATCGTGGACAAATGACGTCCCAACAATTGTCATTCTTTTATTAAGGTCGTGCACAAATGACGTCCTAACAATTGTCATTCTTTTATTGAGAACGTGCATAAATTACGTTCCGAAAATTATTATCTTTTGTTGGAATTGTCCCTAAATGACCTCATCAGAATTATCACTTTTTTTGGACTGGCATAGCCCAATGTCAACTTTTGCACATTTTTAAAACGATAATTTTTTACAAAGTGTGTCATGCCTGGGCAGACACACTGGTCCTTTAGTTTACATATTTGATTCACGATCATAACTTTTCAAATCTCAAAAGTTTGTTTTTTATTTTCATTTCGTGTTGTATTAAAATAATTGTACTTTCTATACATTTTACTGTGAGCTACTTTTGGTAACGCTAAAAAAACTAAGCACAAAGGGCACCATCAAAAAAGCGGCAGTCAGTAAAGAGGTGTTTTTGCCTAAGTTAATTTGTTTCTTAGAAGCTCCTTTGCCCAAATCCATCAATACGCAAAAATGCATTGAATTATTTTCAATAGGTTACAATGTTGTATTAAAAAATGTAATATTTGGCAGCAGCCCATTCAACATAAGAAGCGATAAAGAAAATTATCGTTTACAAAAGTTACACAGGAGTATGTGGGTCCTAAATAGCAATAATTTAGGGGACGTATTTAGTGAAGTATCCCAACAAAAAAATTATAATTTGGTGGACGTCATTTATAGACGATCCCAATAAAGCTATCATAATTTAACGGACGTCATTATAGACGATCCCAATAAAAGAATGCTAATTTTCGGTAAGTCATTCATGCACGATCCCAATAAAAGAATGGTAATTGTTGGGACGTCATTTGTGCACGATCCCAATAAAAATATGGTAATCGTTGGGACGCCATATGTGCACGATCCCAATCAAAGAATGACAATTGTTGGAACGTCATTTGTGCACGACCCTAATAAAAGAATGACAATTTTTGGGACGTCATTTGTGCAGGACCCTAATAAAAGAATGACAATTGTTGGGACGTCATTTGTGCACGATCCCAATCAAAGAATGACAATTGTTGGGACGTCATTTGTGCACGATCCCAATCAAAGAATGACAATTGTTGGGACGTCATTTGTGCACGACCCTAATAAAAGAATGACAATTGTTGGGACGTCATTTGTGCACGACCCTAATAAAAGAATGACAATTGTTGGGACGTCATTTGTGCACGATCCCAATAAAAGAATTATAATTGTTGGGACGTCATTTGTGCACGATCCAAAATTGAATGAATGACAATTGTTGGGACGTCATTTGTGCACGATCCCAATCAAAGAATTGTAATTGTTGGGACGTCATTTGTGCACGATCCCAATCAACGAATTTTAATTGTTGGGACGTCATTTGTGCACGATCCCAATAAAAGAATGGTAATTTTCGGGAAGTCATTTATGCACGATCCCAATAAAACTTGACAACGTCGTACCCTACACCAAAAATTGCGTTCCACTTCATATGAACCACACGATAACTAGTAGTCTGGTTAGTTCTTGTTTGTTCCTAATGTTTGTTCAGAATTTGTGATTGTGCACAATCAAGATTTGGTAGTTTGTGATTGTGATTGTGATAGAACAATCACAAAGTGAAAAACAATTGTTCTTTGTGAACAAGTCACAACACTAACCTATTCAGCACACTTATATCGTCTGTGAAGAACCAAAATGACCCATATCCATTTTTTGCTAAAAACAATATCAAATATCTACAAAAATATTCAAATATGTCTTGAGATCATTTAAATGGAACATTTTGCACCTTTTAGAAGACATGGAATTAGAGCATTTTGCACCTTTTCAAAAACATGGAATTAGAACATTTTACACTTTTCAAAAATATGTAAATAGGACATTTTAAGTTTTTCAAAAACTCCTAATTAACATTTTACGCATGTTTCTCAATGTGGTTTTATGACATAGCTCATTTTGATTGTAACTCAAATTGGATAGGGGTCATTTTGGTTCTTCATAGACGATATGTTACATTGCGTTCTGATTTTAAATTTATTAATTTATTAATTTAATTACCTCCAAAGTTGTTGTAAGCATAAACGTCGATATACTGAGGGGGTGGTGTAGTGGTTGTAGTAGTCGTAGTAGTTGTTTCAGTGAGTTCTGTTGTTGTTGATGTCATTGTTGTAGGTTCACTTGTGGGTGTTGATGAGGAACTTGATTCAGAGATTTCCTCAGTTGATGTCATTTCTGTGGATGTTTCTACTGTTACATTTGGTGTTGTTCTCCGAACTCTATTCACTTTAAAAGCACTGTTGGACGATTCTTCTTCTTGAGACGTACCTACCGAAACTGAAACTAAAACAGACACTAGAACTACTAAAGCAACAACTGCTCCGATTCGTAATGCAGCTTGAGGGTGGGTTTTTGCAAATTTCCAAATCTGTCCAAGTTTGTCCATGATTTTCAGTGTTCCAGTTTGTTTTTGTTCCGAATCCAAATTGGAATTTTTAATTTTGAAGTTGTACATATTTTGAATTTTTCAATATTAATTATTAACAATTTGGATTTTTTAAATCTGTATAATATGATCCATTAGCACTCTTTTTATGAGCGTATAGGGGTCACAGTAGTGGTAATTACGGAGGTTCATTTTTGTGTGTGTAGAATTTTTTAAAGCTGGTAGTAAAGATAGAAATAGTTTGACGTAATATGTAGCAGGACGATACAATAGTAATATATGTTAAATTAGTTTTAGTTGCAGTGCAATGTTACAACTTAATTTCTACTGGTAGAATTTCTCAAACTGCCCTTGTCAGTTTTGCCAGAAATTCACCAGCGTCATTTCCGCTTTCCTTAATAAGAAAGAATAGATTTCACTATCACTGCTTAAACCACGATTTACTATTCCTATCTTGGAACTACTTATATGTAACTATATGTTTTAAAAAAATGAGGTTGCCTCGATTCGACCGCATTTCATACCTCGAAAACATTTCTCATACCGTTGACTGTTCCATCACACAACAGCTTTTGGCATTACAACATTACTGTTGTCGGGCCTATCTCAATCGCATAAATTATTTGACATTGACGTTCACAGCCACCTGAGCCCTTCTCTGCCTTCTTGTGGCAAGGAAAATTTATTCGAAAAAGACTTGCCACTGCCTGGTCTCGAACCTACTGACCTAGAAGACAAGCATAGTGCACTATATGCACTGAGCTACGCCTCATCGCCATTGCAGCTTCCTCAATGTAAGTGTATTCTCAAATTAAGCGGAGCTTATATGTTTTGCAGGGTTGCCAAATTGTGCCCTGTGCACTTGATAGCATGGGCGTAACATTGTTTTTGGCAACCCTGCAAAAATTGTCTCCTCAATGGATCTGGATAATACGTACAGCAGACTTAAAAGGCTGCAGGGGGTTGTGCTGGCCACTGAAAAGGGTGGATTGGCAGTTTAGATTTTAAATTACTCCCACAACGGCGTGGCAAAAGGGTGACGTGGCAGTTGGGTAGTTGGGCAGTTAAATAGGTGGTTTGACAGTCTAATCTTGTAAATTTGATTGCTTCAGTTGACTGAATATAAATCCAACTGTCAACAAAAAATCAATCAGTTATTTTTAGCGGTTTGCGTTTTAGCTTTAGAGCAGTGGTCAAAGATTATGGGGCATTATGTACGTAATAAATGAATTTTTTATTCAGATATCAATTAGTAGTTAACTGTGTATAGTACCAAACTATATTTTTATTCCTACCAATTGTTTGACGACAGTGCAAAATAGATATGAATTAAATTTTGTAAAGCTATCTTTACATGGAAAGAAAGAGTGATGTGGTCATTCTAATAAATATGTATATACTGCATATGACTAATTATTGGTTTTGGCATTACTACTAATGCCATTTATATTTTTTAGCTTCTGTAATTATGCGCTCATTGAAAAGTTTGTAATTCTAATTAGCAAAACTTCGGTATTATTAATATGTTGGTAATGACTATAGTGATTGCCTTACAAATTCATCCGTGTTTGATGTTCCATCACATGGTGGAAAATGCATAATAGTTCCAAGATGGCACAGCACAGCCTCCACGAAGCAGGGCAGAAAACTTTACTATAATCAGGAAAAGTCGGTACAATCAAGGTGAGGGATTCTCCATAAATGATGTCACGGGTCAATGGTCAATAATGATGACATCTCATGTTAAAGAAAGCCATTTACGCAATAGTTAAGCAGATGACAGAGGAGGGGGGTGTCAAACGGTCCAAGAAATGTAAATATTTTGACGGCATCATTTATGGACGACCCCTAACAAACTACATATGCTAGAACAGTGTTTATTCGATGGTATTTGATTAATGAATTGGTCAAGGAAAGTTAGGAGAAGATAAGATAGTCCCTCATAATCTCATTTTTATTATCGAGTCACACATGTCTGTCAATGGCGTGTTTTATCAGCGTGATTCAGCGAGATGATGCTTTACGAGTCCGTAACTATCTGTGACACATGATCATTTGCGGATTGACGACTAAAACAAACTCAACGGTATAAATATTTATTAAAAATATCACATAGAAAATTAAAACAAATCTGAATCTTTCAAATTCGGGCTAAAACGAAATAGTTTAGTAGTGAGAAAGGAATCGAAATCACGACACGTCCTCCCACAGATTCTCCTCAAATTCTCCAGACAGCATCGGCCATCTGACAGAGAGTGAGGAAGATCCATGGAAGGAGATAATAAAATAAATGAAACTCGCAGCCCTCCACCACACAGCGTCTATGAGCCACAAAAGGAATTAAATGATGCTTCCCGAGGCGACAGGAGACGAAGCGAGGAAGGAGCGGAGGCGAACAAGCTAAGGCAGAAACAATCACGCCGCGAAGAAGAGAGGGTCTCCGACACGAATTCATCCAAAAATCCTGCAGAATCTTTAATTTCTTTTTCAATTTTCCCTTCTGGAAAATTGGTAGAAAAATGGATAGAAAGGAATCGAAGAACATGGAGACTCCAAAAGGAATAAGAACAACTCAAGGGGTTTGTCCCCATGGTTCCTGCTGGTGCCATCAAAAAGAAACTAAAAATAAGAAAAAGAGAAAATCTGATAACTTTTACATTTTCCTATTCTTATTCATGGTGTTCACTGTGTTCGCGATTCCTCTCTACGAGTTCTTCTTAAGTTTATTATAAAGTAATATCGAGGTCAATCGGACAAAATTGTATAAAATATAAAATAGTAATTATATATTGTGAATTACCTGTAATTAATCTGGACCTGGAATCGGAAATCTCAGATGCCACACCCGTGGCATCCGTAAGCGTATCAGTTATAAATTATTATGTTGTAATCCGTTATATTGTAAAACATTTGGACGAAAACCTGAAAGCAAAACAAAACATGAATTAATAATTATTATTCAGTTGTTGCCCCCGACCTTATGTCGGAAGGGAAATATTTCAGTTGATTTGAATTTACTTTTTCCTTTTTGATTTCATAATTAATATAAATATTTATCCTTTAAACTTACCTTCTCATCTTCGTCGTTGAGTGTTCTCATTTATGTTGGCAAATCCTCTATTGATTCTCATATTCTTCCGTCATGGAATCTAGAATTAAGAAACATAAATTTTAGTTAACATAATTTGCATCAAAACCAATTGGCTCAGTCATTAGTCGTCAGCAGTGGTTCCCTGAACCCGCTTGACGTAATTTAGGGACTTCGGTTCATACAACAAGGTAGGCAAAAAGTAATAAAAACGAATCCAAAATTGAGGGGAGACTGGGAGGTTCGAACCTGCAGCTCTTGCTGTATTTTGCGGGTTTGTCCTCCAAGTTGGAGTGGGCGGTGGAGCATGGACGCTGTTCGCCATTCCCGGCAACACGACTTTGCCATCGTCCGCCCAACCTCCCCGACTAACATAGTTGGTAATAATAATTAAACTAAAATAAGAACTAAAATTAATTAAAATAAAATGTAAATATATCAAATTTACCTGATGGGCATTCAAAATTCAGGGTCGTTGGTCGGCCTGGACTGGTGGTAATAGTGCGGTGTGTGTCCGTAGCATACCGTCCTCTGTAGCCCGGACACTCTCCACCGCACCTCTCCGTCCTTTCTGGGCTGGATGTGGTTGCTGGGCACGGAGTCAGCACCACTTCCCCAACGATCCTCCTGAAACATAAACAAAATATAAATTAACCTAAATAAATAAAAATAAAAACTTACCTTCAATTGGTTCAAAATTCAGGACAAGTCGTTGCTGCTGAACTGGAGGGTCGGGAACAGCAGGCGATTGCCGTCTGGAATGCTCGGCAATTCAACCGCTCTGTTGTGTCTCTTGTCCGTCCCGTCCAGTGGCGTTGGAGCTGAGGGCCACCGGAGGATGGCATCAATCCTCCAGGCCTCCGACCTTCACGCCGGCTTGTCCTCCTGCAATTAGAAGCGAAATAAGTCAGTCTTCTTCTCTCCGCTCCTCATCGTCATTGGCAACAAAAATATAATTGGCAAAAATTTCCCGGGCAGACCGAATCTCCATCGGTGGGACCTGGCACCATTCGACCGTGTGCATGCTCCGTTTGCCGTCAACGGTCGATGTGGTTCCGTAGTCCCTCATGGAGTCGAGAGCTCGTGGTGGCGAAGCCAGGGAAATGGAAGATTCCCATTAAGCCTTGACCTCAGCCACCGAGCTACACTGCCCTTGGAATCCTTACACCTAAAAATAAAGCATAAATCGTAGGAAAAACAAATTATGCATTTAAAATTAAAATAAACAAAATTAGCATTCTTACCATCTGTAGCTATACGGGAGAGCTTCAGCTGGAGTTTCAGTTGAGCCTCCCTCCCCCTCTTCATAGGTCTCCGGCCTCCTCCGGAGTGGTGGAACACCCCCTTTATTAACTTAAATACTACCATCTGACTCTTACCATCTTTCACACCCTCATTATTATATTTATTAAGTTACAAAATTTAAATAGGGATTGAAATCAATTCCACAATGTTTCAGGGGTTTCATAGATGCCCATGGTGATGGGATGTGGTAAACTCAGGTATGGCTTTCCACCCTCACTATTATTTGGAGAGGAAATACCATACTCGTTTTACAAGGTGCGGGGTAGGCTTAGCCCTACCCCCCCGTCACCAAACACACCAAAAACTCCGAAAAATTCTGATCCGGAAACATTTTTTTTACCTAGAATAAATAAAAACTTAAAATTAGTATGTACGTGCAGGGGATAAAGATATGCCATTCCCGCACGAAAACATAATTGTTATGTACCTATAGGGAAAATTAACGAATACCATTCCCGCATGAAAAATATAATTAACATAGGTATTGTAGGGATCACCCACAGCTATTCCCTGAAATAAACATCTTAAATAATGGCAGGATTCGAGGTTGCAAACTCGAATCCAACGCCGCCTATCCGAATCTCGAATAAGTCGCCCTTTGGCTTCTTAAATAGTGCATGAGTATCATCTAAATACTCATAGCCCCGTCCAAAACAGCATGTCGACCGTAATTTAAGACCGCTATTTGCCGGGATGCTGCGGTGGGCTCGGCCAAGTCCGCCACGTTGCCGTTCTTACGAACGGTAACATCAGCATCTCCCTTGCGGCTGAACTCCCCGTGAATACATACGCCATTAGCACTACTATGTGCTGGGCCATGTATTTGCTATGCCGGAGAGTGAACGAGAGGCAACCAAGGCGCCGTCTCCGTTCACCCGTATAAACTTGGCAACATCGCTTACCATGACCATGCCACAGCCAAGTGCATTTCATCAGCTCGTAGTAAAATCGCCAGCATCACTTATTATTGTGTGTGCCTTAATGCGAATCAGAGCTTCCTAAAATTCATCCGAATTTTCATTTCGAAATATCTCATCATTTTCGAAAAACTTTCTTTTTCAAATTTTGAAAAGTTTAACATCTTATAGGAGAAAAGTTCGTCTTCTTCATCATCACTGTTTAAAGTGATCATCATAGAGTTTTCACCTCAGAAAAATCGCGTAAGAATTTCTGAGGGATTGAAACTTGTAGCTCAGGCTTAGTGCCTAGTCTTGTTGAAAGCGGGCAGCTACTCATCAAAAAGCCAAAAGGTCAAAATATCAAGTTAAACAGCATAAAGTTTGACCTCATCAGTGCGTAGAAGGAATTGTGAGTTCAAAATTCCATCCGGGGACATCCCAGATTCCCAGGTATCGACCTACCAAGAGCAGCCGACTTGCAAAAAGGTAAATACATCTTCCTTTTCATTTCTTGCATTTCCTGAAAAAAACCCACAGTGCCAAATCACTTCTAATAAAACAGGGGAATTTAACCTGGGTGATTCGCACGTAGGTGGGGAAGGTTGGGAATCCACATACCGGTATTAGCATGCCAGGTGGGTTCAATGACCCAGGCCATGCTTCCCTGATTGCATAAAGGGAACATGGATGCAAGTGCATGGGCATTGCGTTGGTATGGTTGGATATTTGGGATCATTTTGTCGATTGGGATTTTAATTGATGTGCTTACCGAAATTTTCAGTACTTGATTAAAACCATAGTCAAAATCAGAGACTTTCCTCAAAAGGACTCCATTTCAATAAAAAGGAACCGGACCAACGAGAAGACATCGCCGGATCCAGTAGTAATTTCTTCGGTACTGTCGTGGAGGACTTCAGTACATTAATCCTCGGATAAGGAGAAGGAAGAAAATACAGCGAAAACAAGCAACTTCACATCAACCCGGGTTGAAGAACCACATCACCGGAATAATCGTAAGTTGGCTTGTTAAAAATTAAGTACAGCATAAATAATAATAAGCTCATTTTGCCCTCATAAAATTTTCATTTCCCATTATTAATTTTCTTCAAGAGAAAGTGAAGTTGTAAGGTCCAAGACCTTCCTTCAACCCATTCTCAGTTTTTCCAATTTCCTGTATTTGTATTTCCTTAAAGAAGGAAAATCACAAGTTTAGAAAATCTTAGAAAATTCCAGCGAATTTGCATTCTTTCAATATTTAAATTCGAATCATTGTATGTCTGATCACGGTCAGGCTATTATAGTAAATAACGTAGATAGATCAATCAGATATTGGTACCAGGTCACAGGACACAAGTACCTATCTGAATTACAGGTAGCAGTCTTAATTAATTTTGTGTGCGACGGTTTGGGACTCACACCGGTTACCAAATTCCCACTTAATTTACCCGAAATAAAAATTATTCTTCCCCATTTCGAGGAAAGGATTCATCATATAGCAATTAATTGGCATACAGAGATTGGATATCTCTATTTAGCTGCTTCTCAATTAAAATAATTCGTGGAGACAATTATCAGTTTTCATCGGGCATTGGAATCATAAAATTCATTCGGTTTGCATTCAATTTTCAGTTGAAAAGTTTATAAGTTAATGTCAAATTTAAACCTCATTAGTGAATTTGCACCTAATAGAGCAGCTTATAATTTCTTCAATAAAGTTAATCAAGCTCTCCGACTTTGGCACAGGGCTGAAGGCAGGGCGCATCTCACAAAACCTCAATTGGTTGCATTCATTAATTTTGTGATCAACGATATATGCTTAACTCTTAATATTCTTCCTGAAAATCTTCAATATCAGCCTATTACTGCAGAACTTTTGCGACATTTCGTTAACGGCATAATTAGTTGGCATAACGACGTTGGAAAAGCATACATCACCAGACCCCAAGTTTTCGGTGTAATTCGCATCACCTTGAAATTTTTCAAGGATCAGAATTATCCCGAGTTTGCTCATTTTTGGTAAATAATTTTCTTTCTTATTTTCTTTCTTTATAAATTCATCCGATTCGTTATTGGAAATTGATGTCTAGTATTGTAAGAAATCTTATTATTTCTAACGTGACTCAGGCTGTTCGACGTTGGTACCGAGTAGAAGGTCATCAACTTATTAACAAAAGCCAAGTCAATCAACTTATTGAATATCTATTAAAGGCATTGAGCCTTGACCAAGCCGCATCAACTTCCAATACCGAATTATTACTTCCAGGTACACCTAAATTCACTGACAAGTTAATAAACAGTCTTCTTGGTTGGGGATCTGAATTTGGATATCTTAACGGAATTCATTTAGGAAAATTAATACATGTTGTGTTGATAATTGTTAACGACGATACAGAATTCCTAGGTCAACAATACCAGGGTAAATTGTAAAGTTTCATGAGTCAGTTTATCTCTAATTCAGCTCTTACCTTCCGCATAAAATTAGAAATAGGTGGTTGGTACGACAACGTAGGTCTCCAATATATATCTCTTCCTCAGGCTCGAAGTTTAATCACTCACGTTCTAGAACTTTTAGGTCTTGTAGACGTTCCTCAAGCTGTACCTATCCATTACCCAACTCCCCATTCCTTCGAAAACTTTTCTCAAAGATTTCGGGACGCCGTGTGGGGCTGGCATAACGAGATAGGCTTTCAGTACATGACCCCAGCACAAGTCAACAAGTTATTTGCAATTGTCTTTGCCAGGGACGATCACGAGTCGTCCAAATTTAATGTGCAAAGAGCATTTTGCCACGACCTCGATCGTTAATTTCGTGAATGTCATTTGTTGAAAATATCGAATTAAATTTCCGAATAAAAGCCGCAATAACCAACTGGGAAAGTCTATACGGTCATCAGTATTTAAACCTACAGCAGGTAGACGACTTAATTAAGTATATCTTTGTTAAATTAGGCATTACTGGATTACCAAATCCACCAAATAGTGATTTTTCATCTCCCCATTCTTACATTAATTTTGCAGATCGTTTTCACATCTCCGTAACGAGTTGGTACCAAGAGATTGGACACCTCCATTTGTCCATTGATCAAATGGAACAATTCTTTGTAGAGGTAATAGAGTTCGACGAACTCAACTCAATAATTTATAACGCTATTCAAGTGTTTAATTCTGAGTAAAATTAAATAAATCCCGTATGTCATTTCTCTTACCTACTATTTTGGTTCACCGTATAGTCACTTCAGTTCGGTATTGGTTTGCTCTCACGGGATATCAGTATTTATCCCAAGACCAAACTAATCACTTAATTGAATTTGTGACCGAGTATTTAGGCCTTCGGTCACCCGTCACAAATTCAATAGCAGCATTTATTCCCCATCTAACTTTATCTAATTTCCCAGAAAAATTAAGGTATTCAATTTTAAGTTGGTACTACGTGTTTGGTTTTCAGTATCTCACTGACCACGAAATCAGTCAACTTCTTGCTATAATAGCAATTTACGATCAAGGTAGTGTTGATAACGCCGCTGCGACTTCTCATAATTCATATTAAAGGAATCATAAAAATTTATGTCTTTGGTTATTCCGGTGATATTAATAGCTCGAAGTGAACAAGCCTTGCAGTATTGGCATCGATTTGTCAATTACCAAGTCATCACTTCAGAACAACTTGGTACTGTCATAGCCTTCATTCATCATCATTTAGGTTTACGAGAAACTTCCACCTCTCCTATTGTTAGTCCAATCACATATCAACCTTCTACTGACTTTGTTCTTGTATTTAATCAGGGTATTCAGTGTTGGTATACTACATTGGGTCGACATCTGATTACTCCTTATCAATTGGAGATATTATTAGCCGTCACCAACCAGTATCTCAACACAACCCCATTTTTAGGTTAGTCAGAATTAAAATATTAATTAATAAATTTTCTTATGTCAAGTCTCAGCCCATATTGGGCCATTGAACGTATAGACAAAAGCATTCGTCGTTGGTATAAAATCATTGGCCAATTTCAAAGTACGAAGGCACAACTCAAGCATCTTATTGTGTTCATAATTAATAAATTAGAAATCCCTCAGGGATTAGGTACTTTATTCAACGAGGAAATTCCTCATTTGAACTAAATAAATTTTAACAATAAGATAAAACTTGCCCTTGTGGATTGGTACTCCGTCATCGGGCATAAACATCTTTCGGTAGACCAGACCAAGGTTCTCATCAGTGTTGTCCTCAGTTACGACGAATTAACCTCAATTAATCTAGAGCCTCCTTCTCATTCATCGGAATCGAACTTATCTTCCTTTGAATAATCCTATGAACCATATCCCATATCGCGACTTACGAACCTTACTCATTCATTCAATTCTCCTTTGGCACGAAGAGGAAGGTTTCCTTTTTCTAGAAGATCAACAACTCAGAGGTTTCATTACCTTCTTAAGTTGTTACATTAATTTCCTTTTCCCACAATATCCCTGAATGCCCTTCCTTGAACCCATTGTCCTAGTCCAACGTATAACAGATTCCATAAGATATTGGCATTTAATTCTTGCCCATCAATATCTTCCCGAATCTGAATTAAACTCATTCATTGAATTCATCCTTAAGCATTTGAACCTTCAAGCATCTCCTACCGACTCAATTCGGGAAAATCCACTCCTTCATCACACAAATTTCTTCCAAGAATTTTTGAAGGTGGTATTTCCTTGGTATTTTGGTGGTGGTTATAATTATTTATCAACTGTTCAGTTGGATGATTTCATATCCATAGTCACTGCATATGATAAATACGGAGGTATTAACTTGTAAAATTTTATAATTTATGTTTGAAAATTGAATGAATTCTTGGGATCCTGTTCTATTAGCAAAGCGAATTACGGATTCAACGAAATACTGGCATACCACTATTGGCTACCAATTTCTTACGGAATCTGAACTTAGCTTCCTGAATACTTTCATATTGAACTACTTAGGCATTCAACACAATTCATCTGGCCCGATCGAAACTGATATCTCCTATCTAACAATCACAACTTTTCCCGTGAAATTCAGGCACGCCGTATACACATGGTATTTAAGCCTTGGTCATCATCATTTGACTTTTGATCAATTAGAAGAATTCCACACCACCGTTAATTTCTTTGATGAACACGGTGGATCTTTAAATCATTATCTTGCCTCTTTCATAAATAATTAAATAAATGTACTTTGGCACCCCGATTGAGTTTAAATTCCAAATCCAAGCACACATCAACGACTGGTATACTAACGTAGGTTTCCAAACCCACACCCAATTTTCGAAGAACATATTCCTCGAATTTGTCCTTGCCCGTTTGGAAATCCAGGAGAACAAGGATTCTCCAGTAGCAACCACCCATACACGATTAACTCAGCAAAACTACATACGTTTTTACGCTGAATCGGTGTATTGTTGGTTTCGTACTCGTTGTGAGGAACCCGAAGCAACTCACCGCGCATATCAATATCTTTTCATAGCAGCTGCTCATGATCAAGCTTTATAAATCTTCAGATCCATAGCAGCCAGAAAAGATATCATACGTTCGCTGATGAACTTCGATAATCCCCATAAATTAATAAAAAGAATCGAGTCAGAAATAATTTATTGGCACATCATCGAAGGCCATAAACACTTCTCAGCGATTAGCACTGAGAACTTTCGTGATTTTGTCTTGAATTATCTGGGACTGCGTGAGGATAAAAATTCTCCCATCACTCTCCCCAGATTTAATTCCCATTCTTTTAACAAGAAATACCAAGCCGCGGTATTTCATTGGTTTCTTAATTTAGATCCTATTCCCATTGTAAGTTGTCAACAACAACTCTTCTTTTCAATAATAGAAAAAGTTAATATCATTACTGAATGAGTGATCCCACTCCTGTTGAATTGGTTACTCGAACCGAAGCCGCCATAAGATTCTGGTTTGCACAGGAGGGAAAACACATCATTACTGAAGCCCAGTTAACTTCTTTTATTAATTTTGTTTTCCACAAATTAAGACTTCGTACAGGTTTAAACGGTCCAATAGCTACGTCGATCCCACATTTAAACGCAGAAAATTGGTTTCCTAAACTCAAAGAAGCAGTATTCATATATTTCATAGCTAATTATCGTCCAAGTTTGTCTTACGCCCAAGCTCGTAAATTTTTCCAATTGTGTATGGCATATGATAATTACGGTTGTAGTGACCCAAGAGTGAATGCAGCGAATCAACTTGATTAGAGAATCGAATTTTCCTCGAAATTTCGTAGCATCAGTTGTCATCTGGCATAGACGCGTAGGTCATAGGCATTTGACAAAAGTACAACTACTTGGTTTCATCATAATAGTGCTTAATCACATAAGAGAAACCTGCATCGGTAGGGTACAATCTAAGCTTTTTATTAGAACTCATTGGAGAGTAATTTGGAATCGTATTAAACACAGGGTCCTAAGGTCTTAGACCATTACGCCGTCAACTTAGTTGATAGAGGCGTCCCTCCCATAATATTGATTTCATTAATAATTAATTGTGAATCTTGTAGTTGCAGACTTGGTGGGTTGGGAGACGAACAGCTTCTCGATCTACAACTACACAAAATCTTCGTAGAGATCATTTAGCTGGAATTCGGGACGCAAACCGTGACTCGAATTCCTTGAAAACAAACTAGTGGTCATATAAAGAAAAATAAAATAGGATTATCTACCAAAATAAAATAAAAATTTGTTGTTTGAGGTCTAATATCAAAATTTATTTCTGAGTCACATTTCTTTAGAAACCTATGTCAATCGTTCCGCCAGAACAATTCTACGCCTTTACTAAAGACGCATTCACTTGGTTCTTCTCGGGAGGTCACTCTACAATCAATTTTGAGCAATTCTGTGTACTTGTCATATTTGCCCTCTACGCATTTGAAACCATCAATTTATTCTTCCCGGAATTGGAACAACAGGAACTGAACAAATCTTTGGCCTACCTCGGACTGTGGTATTAAGTATTAAGGAGAGCTTCGTGCCCCGTTCAATCGCCACCGAGACACCAAAGATTTGCACAGGTATTCCTGCATCCCTACGGGAAAACATAAATAAAGTTATACATAATTATAATACAATATGATGATTTCCCATATTTTGTAAATTGAACTCTCCACTAATATCACCTTACAATCTTGAGAACAGGTGGTGGTCCGCGTAAAGCTGAAAAGCCGTCTCCGACCTCTACACAAGCCAGCGAGTATTTTCACAAGTTTCACCCACCTATAACTTCAAACCGTTCTCAAAAATAAAGTAAAAGTGAAGAAAGTTCATTTTGCAAGAATCTCCGGAGAAAACAGCCCGAAGCGCACGGATATAATCTTCTAAAATCCGACACTAACGGACTGATTCTCCCATACTTCATTCCCTAATAAAGAATTAAAATCTCCGAGGTCTTTGACCAAAGTAAAAATTAGCTAGCCAAAAGTAGAAATAAGTATAGATAATTTTCTTTTCAATAGCTTTTCATTAACTGGTATGATTTAGAATATCTACCATTATTTAAGGATAAGAACCGCGGGGAAAAATAGAAAAGAGGAGAAAGCGTGCTTTCACCAATTTTCATCACTAGTTAAGCAATAATAATAATAGATAAATAGGTTTAAAGTTTCTAGAAACTCCAAGGAGTTTATTAAAGTAGTGTAGACATTCTAGTTTTTCAAATATTAGAATTATTAAAGTTCTTTTTCTCATATATTTCCTCATTACCCTAAATAAAATCTCGAAAATGAGCCGACATGGCGAGGAAAATATTCCTGTAGTAAATATTGAGGATACCGATGCCTGTGGTACCTCCAGCGGTGCATCCGATATGGATAATACCGTGGTACCGAAAACACCGGGCCCCAACAGTAAACCTCCTAATAATGCAAACAAGAAGAAAGGAACTGCCAATAAATCTCCTTCAAAACAGGGTAGCAAAAGCCACAAAACTGGAAGTTCTTCACATTCCAAGTCACACTTGACTTCCAAATCGAGATTGACAAGGAAGAAGAAGGCTCCGGGGGTTGATCCTAACCAAGATTGTGAAACATCTTCATACCAAACATTACCCTCCAGGGATGATCAAGGTTCGGTCCAGACAGATCAGAATCCTCGAGACTCAGATTTCGACGACCCCAACCAGTCCGAATTAGATGCTCACATCGATCAGCATTGTCACGACATTACTCATTATGCCTTAGAGGCATATGGTCCGCATGAAAATTATCTGATTTTCAATAGCAAACGTATCTCTATTCCTCTAAATCCTCAGCGAATTCTTTTACGGGATGGTGTAACCCCAGGTTACATAATTGAAGTAAATAGGTCAAAATCTATAATTGATCCAACTATTCGAGTTCTCCTCGATCATGAGGATATTTCTGAACTTGATCCATTCTTTTATAGGAGGTCTATCGAGGAGGGTCCTCCACCAGGCGCTCGTGATCTCAGTCACTTGCCAATGGAGCTTCCCCACACCTCATCTTCAAATACACGTCCATTACCCATCTTGAAATATGCCGACGATAACCCGGAGGGAGATTCAGTACTTACCACCGTGATCACATCTCGCACTCGGCAACAAATCAACTTACATATGCAACGATGGTATGATGATCGTCAGATACCGCTGTCTCATAGCGAACACATGATTCGCGTATTAGACGAAGACTTTTATAAAGGAATAGTGGATTTTGCTAGGGAAAATAATACCACGTTGGAAGTTGCTGTGTGGTCTTTTATGAGCTTTCCACACGGAGAAACTCCTTTAGTGGAAACCCCGTCAACCGGGGAAGCTTATAATTTCCAACCTAAAGAGAGA
Organism: Dicyrtomina minuta; assembly: GCA_949802685.1. Lineage (NCBI taxonomy): Eukaryota > Metazoa > Arthropoda > Collembola > Symphypleona > Dicyrtomidae > Dicyrtomina > Dicyrtomina minuta. The sequence goes on along the minus strand of OX461808.1, from coordinate 62,890,834 downwards.
TGACAGAGTAATCCTCCAACATCGAATAGATCACGTTCACCATTCATTCCACAAAATAATATAATTCAAACATCCAATCAACAGTTGACACAAGGAGGGGGAAATCGGCGCCTCATTCCAGCCCCTTCTCCCACTCCTCCTGTCACGCAACAGCAGCTCCGAGCCGCACTTGCATCTGTTCACTTAGATGAAGATCAGAATCAGAGATCAAAAACTAGTAGGCCTTCTCATTTTCACAACCCTCCATTCCGTAGTGTGGAACCATCTCAACAGAGTAATATTACAGGCAATCTTCTTGTGCCGCCTCCAACCACCGCATTGGTACAGAGCCGCGATGTCAACACGACTCGCTATTCAGTTCAAACTCCATCTTCTGTTTCTGGCTCTTTGCCACCAGTTCCTCCCGGAGCTGATCTGAAAGTATATTTAGCACATGCCCCAACTCGACAAGCTCGTCCATTCACTAGGGCACAGCAACGTACAATAATGGGTAGTAATGTCGTACCCCTCACGTATGAAGGAAGATTTGATCGATCAAGGGAGCCTGCCCCATGGGTGGATCCTCTCCCCAACCTTCCTCAACGTTCAACTCACGTGAACTTCGATAACGTGTATCCACAAATTGATTTGCGAAGACATCAGGAAACTGATGCTTCTCCGCGCCAATATTTATCGAGGGATCCATTCCCCTCTTCAACAGATCAAACCCGTAGAGAAACATCCTATCCAGCACCACCTACAACAGGTCATGCTCCAACTCATAATCCTAGATCATCTCGGCAGCCTACACCGCCTAGACATTCTCAATCAAGGAGACCGGAGAGTCCACCAAATCGCTACCGCAGCGAGAGACCAGACACTCCACCAAGATCTGCTCGATCTCATCGAGCTGAGAGTCCATTTGTTCATCATCGCGATGATAGAAGGTCTACTCCACCTCGAACTTCCCGTTCCAGACGGTCTGAAAGTTCACCTCGTCGCCATCACAATGATCGAACACCAACTCCGCCACTGGCATCGCGTCCCAGAGGGGACAGGAGCCATTCGCATAGGAGTCAACACCGTGACGAGGGTCGACAATCTCACCCAACATCGAGACAGAGTTCGGCGCGTAGGGAACGAGAAACTACAAGAGATCAGGACGATCATAGATCTCAGAGGGATCATTCGCGATCGCAACGACACTCAAGTCGTAGCAACCGATCCCATAGGGATTATTCGCCGTCTCCTCGACGCTCCAATAGAGATAGCAGATCTCGTGAAGATGATTCTTCGCCGCCGCGACGATCCAGTCGTAGCAGCCGTAGTCATAGATCAAATCGATCCCCTAATAGTGGCGATGAGTCTCGTCGTTCCGACGAAGAGCTCCCATCATCCCCATGGGGACGACCAGGTCATAGGCGTATGCCTTCACCACCTGCAATACCTCCTCCAAGAGGGGGAAGCGCAGATAGACATATGAACCCTGCTGGATATGACCATTATAAATTAACAAAATACGTGGATTTATTACCAAAATTTAATGGAGAAATGTTAGCTCGAAAGTGGGTAATCGATACTAATTCTTTGGTATGTCTTTATGGCCTGCCACCATCCGCCATAATCACGAGGCTTGACCGGGTCTTCACCCATCAAGCAGCTCAATGGTGGCGCAATAATAAGAATAAATTTACATCCCGAATGGATTATGACGATTTCGATCATTGTGCCAACAAATGGGATGAAATCACAAAATCCCTTGTTCGTTACTTTGATCGAAATTATGTTGCAGACCGTGCCGAGGCTAATCTTCCAAACACCGCTTATAAAACTGATCAGAGCGCTCGTGATTACCTAGCCATCCGCGGCGAATGTTTGGATCTCATTAATCCCCACATGGACCCTGAAAAACGGATGCGCGAATTAATTAAGGGTTTACCGCCAGATATTGCCGAAAAAGCGAAACAGTGCACAACTGAAAAGAGCCTCCGCATCGTCATGCAGCGTCATATTGCGGAAAAACAGGAAGCGAAACTAAATCAGCCCAGTACACAGAGTAACTCGGCGTCGGCATCCATCCCTAAAGCTTATATTCGAGGACTCGAAGCCGAAGTCCAACATCCTTATCAAAAGAAACCCACCGATGTCCTTCACCGAGATTACTATGTGGCCTGGGATGGCTTAGAATATCAAACTGCTGATACTTCTAAATTCACATCTGCACAGCGGGAAGCCGCTAAAAATTCCAAAGGTCGTATGAATTGCATGGAGTGTGGTAAGGAGAACCATGGAGCCCGCAAATGCTTAATCCTCTTGAAGGAACAAGGCCGCATCGCTCCTCCTCCGAAACCACGTGCAACTCCTAACAAAGCGACGAACGGAAATTCATCCTCAGGAGGAAATAAATCTAATAACAATAATCCTCCTCCGGCTCCGGCCACCACGGATCCTACTATGGTACAGATCTTACAGGGATTAGCCCAATCTGTTCAACAATTACAACAGCAGCAGGTTCAACCAATGCAGTACGCACCAGCACCCATGCAATATCTCGCACCTCAACAACAACCTCTTTACCAACATACGCATCCTATGCACCCACCTTATAGGGATTATAATCAAAATCCTCCACCTGATGAATATCATCCTTCTAGTGGAGCACCGCTCAGAGGTTTGAACACTCGTGGAGCTTCCTCAGTGACTTCCGGTGATCAACCTCCACCTGAACGACAGGGAACTTCGGCATCTTTTGGTTATTCTACTAATCAAAATTCTTTAAACTCGAAAGGGGGGGCATAGATTCCTTAGAACCCCCCCAATCGCCTCTTACCGACATTGCCTTAGAACCTGAACCTCCGAGCTATATCCTAAACAAATCAGTAAAATTAGTACCTTTCCTTAACATTCCTTCACTTCCTTATTTATTACCTGAAATAGCTGAATCTATTCAAGTCTCACCATACAACTCAACACCTACGTCTCCTATCAATGACGGCTCCGATACTGACTCCGCCTTTGATTTCAACATAGAAAATTCCGACGACGTCATCACCAACGATGACATCTTCAAAGTTCCCGATGCGGGATCTCTTCAACATGTGAGGACCTTCTCGAGAGTTGAGATGGAAATTAGACGTTCTTTTCCAGTTAAAAATAAATACGGCGGAGAAATCACAGTCAAAGCCCTCATTGATACTGGAGCCACAATTAGCACCATTAGTCCTCGTACATTAGTTAGACTAGAACTCCAGAAAAGAGTTCAACCATGTGCTCCTATTAGGGCTATCTTATCCATTAATGATGGCAAGGAGCACATCATAAAGAAATTCGTGTTCCTCATCCTTTATATAGAGGAATTTCATAAGTGGATAAAGTGGGGATTTTTCGTCATGGACAAAGCAAATGACCAATTGGTATTTGACATGGACCTCCTTCGGGAAAATCATGCATATGTCCTTTGTCACGAAGGCCTCCTGACCTTCCTGCCTCCTGAACATGACGAAAATCAGCCGCCTCCACGAAAAAGTTTAAAGCGTGCAGCTGGAACTTGCCTTCATCTTCGTCAAACTAATGTTAAGAAATTAAAGGTAAAGGATGAAATAACTCGAACCGATAGTATAGATCCCGAGTCTAACGTGAATGCTGATCTTCAATTTGCTTTCAATCCTTTAATTGACGATCCTTTTTATAATCTAATTGTTAAAACTGAAATTACCCCTATGGACGGGGATGGCTCGGACACGGAATCCGTGGTCCACACCATCCGCCCTTCATATGACTCAGAAAGCTCCTCCGACGATGACGTACAAACAATATCAACTACTAGTATGTCATCTCGCGCGGAGCGCCTCTTACCCCAATTTAAATTAAGATTGTGCACCGTTACCCCGCTTTCTATTGAGGCATACCGTCCCAATCCCATCAACGTGTATGTGGAAGATAGGCATTTTAATGGGGATATCCTATTGGAACCTAATAACCTTTTATTTCAAAAATACGGGCTTCAAGTCCTTGAACCCGCCTTAAGAATAAAAAACGGTCATGGCATTTGCCACCTCATTAATTCTGACCCTGAAAATATCATTCTTCCAATTCAGCCCTCACTGACTACCTATCGAGTTATTCCACCCAATCACCAAAAATTAAGAATGCTTCATTTAAATACTGATCAAAAACAGTTCCCAAGCACTCCGAAAATAACACCTGTGCCGTCCTCCGTCGAGGGGAGCAAAGCGCTCACCGATGAGGAATTCCAACAATTTAAAATCTATGAAAAATTGGCACCCGAGGAGAAAGACCAACTTAGGGATCTCCTCAGCAAATTTCATAAGGTCTTCGGGTGGCAACCCGAAGATTTTCATGAAACCGTAAAGGATCCCTTAACAGGTCAAGTCTTGGAAGCTAGTATTGAAATGTTAGACCAATCTCCCATGATCCATAATCCGACAGTCATGTCACAGAAATTCATGGAGGTGGTCGAACGCGAAACTTTGGCAGGAATCGCACGCAAAAGCATTGAGCCATGTCAAAGCTCTACAGTATCTAGAATGTTAGTGGTAAAGAAAGGTGTCAATGATTGGCGCCCAGTAATAGATTATCGGGACATCAATAAAAGGGTTAAACCCATAGCAGCTCCCATACCTAATTTAATGAGTTTATTTGCAAAATTTTTCGGTTGTACCCACTTCTGCAATGTCGATATGGCTAATTCATATCAACAAATTGGGCTTGATAAAGCTTCTCAAAATCTTCTAGCCTATATAAACCATATGGGAGTATTTAGACCCCTTAGTCTCCCATTTGGATTCTTAAATTCTGGAACCTTGTTCCAACAAATAATGAATAAAATTTGGTTTCCATTTCTTTGCGACTTTTTAGCCTCTTACGTCGACGACACAAGCTTCGGCGGCTCTAGCTTTAGCCAGATGCTTGAGAGGTTAGAACAGGTTTTATTTACTTGTTTAAAAGCTAATATTAAGTTGAAGCCAACCAAATGCTTCTTTGGCGTCCCCTCCATTATTTTCTTGGGCCATTGGGTTAGTGCAGAAGGTATAGGGATCGACAGAGAGAGAGTTAAGGCTATCGTCGAGTATCCGTATCCCAGGAACACTACCGAGATTAGGAGGTTTATAGGGATCTCTAACTTTTTCCGTCGTATGATAAATGGATATTTTCATGTGGCTCGTCCGCTTTTGAAACTGCTGATAAAAAATTCTCCGTTCAATTTTGATGATGCTTGTCGCAATGCTATTGACACGCTTAAACAGCTCATAATTGGAGCTCCGCTACTTGCTTTTCCAGTCCCCCATGGTCAATTGGAACTATGGTCGGACGCCAGTGATTTTTGCATTGGCTCTTGTCTCGTACAAAACATCGATGGTTTTCGAAGGCCACTTGCTTTTCATTCACATCTACTCACCGGTCCGCAGCTAAAATGGTCTACTCCAGAAAAGGAGTGCTATGCGATCATCCATGGTCTTGCCAAACAACACAGCTTAGTGTTAGGCAGGACAATTCATGTCTACACCGACCATTCTGCGTTGACATCCATCCTCAAGACATCAGAAGTTAACTCAAGACTCATTCGTTGGAGTCTCAAATTGAGCTCCTACGACATCAAAATCTACCACATCAAAGGCAAGAATAATGAAATGGCCGATGGTTTAAGCAGACCACCAAGAGATATCCCAAATCAAGAATGGAAAAATCCGGGAGAGCCCGAAACCACCGTTCACCTCCGTAGTCTTCGGGATGCTGAGATCGTTCATCCGAACCTCGCTACCCTCGACTTGGACCACGAGATCGTCGCTAGCCAACGGCTCGACCCCCGATGCCTCAAGATTATCAAATCATTAGAAAAAGATAGGGCAAATAAATATGAAGGCGAGAACAAATACAGGAAGGATTATCAGCTCACAGAAGAGGGGCTTCTACAACATATAAATTACGACCCCTTAGGTCCGATGTAGCTAACCGTACTTCCATATCCTTTGTCGGAGGAAGCAGCCTAGAATTTCCATAAGCAATCTCATCTAGGTAGTGACAAGATTTCACAAATATTAAAGAACAAATTCTGGTTCTTTAACATGCATCGAATCATTCTCAACGTATGCCGCGCCTGCGAAACTTGCCAAAGGTTCGCGAAGATCAACCGAAAGAATAAGGGACCATTACATGTGATGATCACTCCTCAAGTTCCATTTCATAGAATATCAGTGGACCATATGGGTCCTCTGGACAAAACTTTTAGACAACATGGATACATTCTAGCAATCATCGATCAATGCACTCGTTTTCTTTGGCTCTTTCCTTGTCGTTCCACTAGTTGGGAGGATTTCGCCAAGCATCTCATACCCTTCGTTCAACAACATCATCCGAAGAGCATTGTCTCTGACAACGGTGGTGCCTTCATAGCAACAGAATATTTGAAATTCTGCTTAGAACATAACATTACCCGCATCACCATTGCTCCATATCATGCATCTTCCAACGCATTCTGTGAACGAGTTAATTCCACCTTCGGCAGCATTCTCAAGAAGTTGCAATTTGAAGATAAGCGTTACTGGGATGAAAAACTTCCAGCAGTTCAGAATGCTTATAATAGTGCACCTTATTCTAGTACTAAATTCACTCCTTACTTCCTACTGCACGGTATTAGCCTTCCTAATCGTAATTTAAATTTGTTAGATGATCATTTGAATCCCGAGTGGGATTTGGAACAGCAACAGGTGCGCATAGGCGAAATGTTTCGCGTCCGTATGCAAGCCTTTCAAAACTCTTGCGAGAGTCAATTAAAGAGAAAATTAGCGTTCGATAAAAGGCATCCCGCTGTAAGATTTCAAATCGGTGACTTGGTCTGGAAGCGCAACTACACGCGTCCAGCCGGTACCAAATCCAAATTTATCATGAAATACACGGGGCCTTATAAAGTTTATAGTGTTAATGAAAATATACATTCTTATTTCCTATGTCCACACAACGTCGACATAAATGTTTTCTTGCCAGAACGTCAGCTCCGCCTGACCCATGGCCATAATTTACGTAAATATGTTACAGGGGAACCCCTGCCCGCTCCGGAGGAATCCGCCGTTGACTCCGACTGGTTGAACGACTTACGGCCCGTCCCAGCGGAAGAGGTCTTCCTCGCGGAGCCCCGTCTCGATCCCAATGAGGACCCACCTCAAATAAATGGGACCCCCATTGTAGATGTATTACCCCGTGGGGATTTCAATTATTCGGCAGATCCTCCTGTCAAAGCCCTGGTGGAGAGTCCTCCACCTTCTGAACAACTACCAAGGTGTAATGACACAGACGCGTCACACCCACACCAACAGGGCATGAGAAGTACGGATGGTTCTCATTCCTCTTGGAATGTCCGTGCTCCTCCACCTAATACACTCAATCCTGACATTCAACCCCCTCAACCTGGACCCTTGCGTCCATCCTTTGTTAATATGTCGGCGTTTAGTAAAACGCCTGGGGGTGATGTCGGGGATCGTCTGAATAATATTTCTCAAGACCCAGATGGATGTACACATCGGGTCCAAACTTCAGACAAATCTTCAACATCTTCTTTAGAATCTCCATCAGATCTGGAGAAAATTGTACAACCAGAGAGAGCTCCACGAAGCGATGCTTCGAGCTCCACTGGTCCAATTCGACTTCCAGGCGCCGTTAGTGGCTTAAGCAGTTCCGAAAGCTCAAGCCGCGAAAGCGCACCTGTCAATCATAATAATGAGATGAGCAGCCACAATATTCTTGCAAGCTTGACTCAAAATGATAGGCAGGAAACTCAGGTCCTCGATGGTGAGATGAGCAGCCACAACATTCTTGCAGGCTCCAACCATCAGGACATTCCCACACAAAGGATCTCCGAAGGTGACTTCGAACTTCCTTATTCCGCTGAAATTCCTTCCCTCACCCGCATGGAGGGCACTTGCTCCTCCGCCGGTTTGGAAAGAAATACCAGCCCCCAAAATTTTATGAGGAACGAACCACTTGGAACGCCTCACAGTTCAATAATTCAGCCTACGAAATTAAATTTAAATTATTCTTTCAATCAAAATACAGTTCAAAATATTAGAGACAGATTTGAACGCATGCAAAACAATATTGAAATTGAAAATCAACTACTCTTGTGGAGTACCGAGAGTAGTCAAAATGCGAATCCACGCTCAAATAGAGGGGAAGTTTCCCATCAGACACAAGGCAGAGAACCAAGAGCAATAACCTCGCCGGTAATCAGAAACGACCCCTCACCACAAAATTCAGTCCATTCTAATTCTAATCGTACCCCACAAAATTTTAATCTTGCTGAAGAAATTTTGAGCCCCTCAGCTCAGAATCAAGCTAGTCTCAGGGAAGACCAAAACCAGTTTCCCAGGTGTCCCGAATATTCTTGGACTGGGGAAACTCAAAATATTCCACTTCCGCCTCAGAGCGCCGAAGATTCTTGCAATCACGGAAGTGCGAATATAAATTCGCCTTCTCACGTTGACCCCTCAGATTCGCAGGTCAGGGAAAGTAGAATTCAGACTCAATCAAGTAGTCATTCTCCCAGAGCTAGATTTCAGGAAAATCAGATTTCCATTCAACCTTCTCCAAGACAAGATATCAATTTGAACATAAATTTATCCCAAAGGGATTACACTCGTAGTGATCCAAATCGGAGTAGGGACAGGACTTCGTCATCCAAAAACTCCCCACCTACCCGAGTCAGCGGAGAAAGAACCCCGTCCCCTCCTTACAACCCAGTTTCACAATTCGGTGAAGCTAGAAATTACACTCCACCAAGGAGTACACATAGCAGAAGAGAAAATACCAATTCTGCCCAAAGCAGGGAACCTCAGTCAAACTTTCGCCCAAGTAAATCTCCTAGAAAGAAGCGAAATAGTGAAAGTTTCTGGGTTAATGCAACCCCCACTCAGAGGAAATCTCGAACTGAATCCCCAAAGGGAGATGAAGCTCAACAGGCGTCCGAGAGTGAAACAGTAGAATCTCAGGTAGAAACAACTGAGGATCCCAGTTCATACACAGACGAAGAATCTGTAAGCCGAAAGAAAAAGAGAACTCGGCGAAAGAATCGCGAGGTTACCCCTCGCACCCTAACGGACAGCGATTGTCGACTTGGAGTAGCGACTCGATCGAAAAGAGCACTCTCAAAAGCCCCAGAACAGGGTACCAGCTCTGCTGCTCAAGGGAGAGATCCCCCTCCGAAACCCCGTAAAAGGAGGGATAAGGAACCAAGTTCCTCTCCCACCACCCGGAAGGAAAATACAAAATCAATTCGGTTAATCAACAGCATGATAAAGTGTATGGGAAGAATGCATGACAATATTTCTCATTTCCTCCCATCACCATCAGATTCAGACTAAAACATAAACTCTTCAAACTTACCAAATTAAATTTTCCTTCCAAACAATTCAAACCCTTAGTATAAAATTACGAGGGGATTCAGGACTGCGATTTCCATATGAGCATCGGATCCCTGATTATTTCCAGTGCGATGCGAACTGGGTAAAGTATTTCACTGGGAAACTAGTGCTCACATGCGAAATCCCACTCCTGAACCTCCATGCTGAATTATCAATAAGAAATTATAAAAATAACAATATAACAAAATTCAAAAATGATATCTCTATAATTAGGTAGGATGTAAGATTAATTGTATGAAAATCCTATATCGCAGTAAATGAATGGAGATATCACTCAGCGACAGTGACGAGGGAAATGTTCCCTCCGATCAAGAAGATTTCTGGTTAGGACCAGATACCCAGGAGCTCAGAATTTCACCACAGAGCCCTACTAACACCGTAAATTGGGACCCTGATCCGGAATTCCCTTCGGAAGTTTATGCAGACTCGGAAGCTCCCCTAGCCTCCGCCTCCGCACCAAAAGAAAATAACTTAGTCGCCGAAGGCCAAGCCCACGAGCGACCAAATAATCCTAATAACGTGGTCATTAAAACTAAATTTAGTTCGAAACTTAGGGAATGTCCGAATTGTAGGGAACAGTCAATAAAAGGGGATATTCGGCATATCTTTAGAGATTGCCCCCTTTTTAAGCCGCCTAAAAAGAAAAGAGTTAGGCACTGTGGTCATTGCGGTGGTGGCCACCGCTACAAATTTTGCCGGTTCAAGAGCGAACCTCCAAAACAGAGATCATAAAAATAAAAGAGATCAATACGATTAATTGTCAAAATTTTCCCGTCTGATCCCTTCAGGATCAGAAACTTAATTTTAGAATAATCAAAGTCAAAGTGAAAAACATTTATTAAAATGCAAACACCGGTGAAACATTGATGTTTGAACTCATTTTAACATCAAATCAATCAGTGCTTCGAGTGAAGAGAAAAACATTGACTTTCCAAAAGTGAACAATTTAATCATTTCCAGTTTATCTTCCCTTTTCTTTCTCTAATTAGATGTCCTCATCATCCTCAAATTCGTCGTCATCTTCATCCTCTTCATTTTCTTCTGACTCAGAAGAAACGCAAAAGGAACGTTTGAAGCTAGCCATAAAACAATCTTACAACCCTAACAAACCGGGGAAATTAACTCAATCCTCATCATCGTCATCCTCTGCAGAAACAACCGCTGATACTGATGAAGAAAAACAGCGGATTGAGGAAGTCTTAAAGGGAGCATTCGACCATCAAAAATTAAGAGTAAGACAAAACTCATTAAGGGTATCGATGGGCCCAAGAGTCCCAACGCCCTCAACTTCATCCAAAGCTCCGCCACCGCGTCCTCGTCCTTCGCAAACTCCACCGAAACGCGTTAGGCCTGAACGCTGGCGAAATAACAAAAATCGCCCCGTTAGTAATGATCCGAACATGGAATGGATCCCGGTGCGACCACCAAAGAAAAATGAAGTTGAAAAACGTCTGCTTCGAAATAAACATGCTCGCATGAGAAATAGACAACCGGGTTATAGAGCCAAAAATCAAGGGCGACCCGGGTATCAATGGAAATTAGTGCCAAAATCTCCCAAAAACACCGTTATCATGGGAGGTCCTTCAAGCGTACGAAGATCCATCGCTCCTCCGACACCCCACTCAACGATTAGTGCTCCGAAAGTCACAGCGGAGATAGCCAGAGCCGCTATTGCAGCAGCAAAATCCTCCATTCCTGCGAGCTCTGGCCCTCATCTTTTGAAATCTGGCTCAAAAGCTCCTCAGCCGCTTCCCATCTCTGCGCAAAAGCCATCCACCTCAAAAGGTAAACCGAAGATTGTCGGCTGAAAATATGATCTGACTTCGACGGGAGGTCGTACTCCGACATCAAAGAAAACGCCGGATGCCTCCATCGAAGTAAGCCGACAACCCAGAGGTATTGCAGCATTGGGTGGGCGGCCTCCTCTAAATTATTCGGAGCAAAGCAAATATTCTCCCTACTCTCGGGGAAGAAAGACGATGTCCTGGGCAGACCGACGTAGGAGAGATATAGATTTTATTCGCCAAGACTACGAAAGAGCGGGAATTCCTTTCCCTAAAAAGGGAGAGCGCATTCAACGTCTGGCTCCCCCACCATCCTCTCCTACGAATGAACAATCTACACGTCGTCTGACGACCTCTCAACCAGGGCCACAAATCAACCCAATTGCCTCCACCAGCTATAAACCCCCAACCGCCGCGGATGCAGCAGTCTTACGGGTAAATTTGAAACGACAAGATAAGTCCACGCAAATAGGACATGGGGGACTGAATGTTCAAAATCCAAATCCCACCACAATTACGGTTCCGGCTTTCGCAGACAACCCGAGACGGATCATGCCCCATGTTCAGATGCAAGCAAGATCAGTCAGGACCCTGGCACTCGCAATGAAGTGTCAGGTCTACTTACAGCATCGTTTCCAGACATTGGTTAGGGATCCCAGGTCCAATTTTCCATATCGAATCATATTCGAAATCATTCCGGGGTTCGAACTATGGCTGGGACCTGGGAGAACAAACGCGATCCTAAGACCAAATAACCCGTATGGACTCAGGGATCTTTTAGCCATGCACGTTAACAATCTCAATGTGCGTTTGCAATACGAATTTCAGTCAGGACCAGGAAGCTTTGCACCTATAATCCCGACAGAAACTTTAATCGTATTTGTCCCCGCTATCATTCCGCCAGTGCGATTACTGGATAATGAAGAGACGGAATGGTACGCTCCACTACGTCTAGCAGCAATACAGGGAAATCTACATTTACCCATGCCTCAAGCCTCTCCGGAAGCTCCGATTCAACATGTCCTCCCGATGATCCATACTGAAGATCCATATGGAGAACCGATTCCAGATCCCCAAGATCCCCAGGAACCAATTCCCGAACCACAAGATCTTCAAAATCCGCCGGCAGCGGATCCAGCCCCAAATCAGGAAGATCCCATGATCGATGAAGAAGACATCCCTCCCCTAATGAGGATCCTTCGTCCCAATTAAAATTTTCCCCTTTAAGAAAATAACTTCAGAAAATTAATGAATTAAACCAAATACCCGGTGAAAATAAATAGTCACAAGACCCGCGGTGTTTACTTTAAAGATAAAAATTGACCTCCGTTAATAAAATTAAGGCTTATAAAAATAATCTCTACGATAAAATATTATTATTTTATGATCTCAATGAAAAAGTTATGTCTTTGTTTTGGATGGCATTTGATGAAGTTAAAATCTCTACGTAAATGAGTTAGAGAAGTAATAATTGCTCCGTTTTTCACTTATGTTTTCCCATTATCTCTTTTGATTTAGAATTTACAAATAGACGCTTAGAATAGTGATATCGCTACGCATGAGAAAATAAGACGCAGGATATTTCTTAGGCATAAATAGAATAGTTTAGTAAACATAAATTATCTGACTAATCAAAAAAAAAAATTTTTTTTTTGCGTTTTCAAATGAAATATGAATTAACTAAGTAGAGAATCAGATCGCTATGCACAAATAATTAAGTCATAGGATCTTGAGGAGATTTGCCAAGTTATTGTTTAATTACTAAAATTATTATTTTTGTTAGAAAGAACTTCGTTATGCATTTACGTTAAGTCATAGGAAGCTCAACAGATTTCCGTATAAATTCCATTCCAAGTCCAGTAAAATTTTATATATGCATTTATGACATGAAATGACTTTGCCAATATGACTAAATAAAGGTAAAAAATGAATTAATTCCAAAACTCCATAGGTCCAGGGTTCAGAAATTTTATTCCTTCAGAAAATAATCAGATCCAATTCCAAGGTCCATTAAAATAATAAGGTCAAAATGTAATTGTGTGCCGTACTTTCTCTTCCAATCTTTTCAGACACCACCCTCCGTGGGGACTCGAAGCCCTACGAGGGGATGATGAGAAAGGAATCGAAATCACGACACGTCCTCCCACAGATTCTCCTCAAATTCTCCAGACAGCATCGGCCATCTGACAGAGAGTGAGGAAGATCCATGGAAGGAGATAATAAAATAAATGAAACTCGCAGCCCTCCACCACACAGCGTCTATGAGCCACAAAAGGAATTAAATGATGCTTCCCGAGGCGACAGGAGACGAAGCGAGGAAGGAGCGGAGGCGAACTAGCTAAGGCAGAAACAATCACGCCGCGAAGAAGAGAGGGTCTCCGACACGAATTCATCCAAAAATCCTGCAGAATCTTTAATTTCTTTTTCAATTTTTCCTTCTGGAAAATTGGTAGAAAAATGGATAGAAAGGAATCGAAGAACATGGAGACTCCAAAAGGAATAAGAACAACTCAAGGGGTTTGTCCCCATGGTTCCTGCTGGTGCCATCAAAAAGAAACTAAAAACAAGAAAAAGAGAAAATCTGATAACTTTTACATTTTCCTATTCTTATTCATGGTGTTCACTGTGTTCGCGATTCCTCTTTACGAGTTCTTCTTAAGTTTATTATAAAGTAATATCGAGGTCAATCGGACCAAATTGTATAAAATATAAAATAGTAATTATATATTGTGAATTACCTGTAATTAATCTGGACCTGGAATCGGAAATCTCAGATGCCACACCCGTGGCATCCGTAAGCGTATCAGTTATAAATTATTATGTTGTAATCCGTTATATTGTAAAACATTTGGACGAAAACCTGAAAGCAAAACAAAACATGAATTAATAATTATTATTCAGTTGTTGCCCCCGACCTTATGTCGGAAGGGAAATATTTCAGTTGATTTGAATTTACTTTTTCCTTTTTAATTTCATAATTAATATAAATATTTATCCTTTAAACTTACCTTCTCATCTTCGTCGTTGAGTGTTCTCATTTATGTTGGCAAATCCTCTATTGATTCTCATATTCTTCCGTCATGGAATCTAGAATTAAGAAACATAAATTTTAGTTAACATAATTTGCATCAAAACCAATTGGCTCAGTCATTAGTCGTCAGCAGTGGTTCCCTGAACCCGCTTGACGTAATTTGGGGACTTCGGTTCATACAACAAGGTAGGCAAAAAGTAATAAAAACGAATCCAAAATTGAGGGGAGACTGGGAGGTTCGAACCCGCAGCTCTTGCTGTATTTTGCGGGTTTGTCCTCCAAGTTGGAGTGGGCGGTGGAGCATGGACGCTGTTCGCCATTCCCGGCAACACGACTTTGCCATCGTCCGCCCAACCTCCCCGACTAACATAATTGGTAATAATAATTAAACTAAAATAAGAACTAAAATTAATTAAAATAAAATGTAAATATATCAAATTTACCTGATGGGCATTCAAAATTCAGGGTCGTTGGTCAGCCTGGACTGGTGGTAATGGTGCGGTGTGTGTCCGTAGCATACCGTCCTCTGTAGCCCGGACACTCTCCACCGCACCTCTCCGTCCTTTCTGGGCTGGATGTGGTTGCTGGGCACGGAGTCAGCACCACTTTCCCAACGATCCTCCTGAAACATAAACAAAATATAAATTAACCTAAATAAATAAAAATAAAAACTTACCTTTAATTGGTTCAAAATTCAGGACAAGTCGTTGCTGCTGAACTGGAGGGTCGGGAACAGCAGGCGATTGCCGTCTGGAATGCTCGGCAATTCAACCGCTCTGTTGTGTCCCTTGTCCGTCCCGTCCAGTGGCGTTGGAGCTGAGGGCCACCGGAGGATGGCATCAATCCTCCAGGCCTCCGACCTTCACGCCGGCTTGTCCTCCTGCAATTAGAAGCGAAATAAGTCAGTCTTCTTCTCTCCGCTCCTCATCGTCATTGGCAACAAAAATATAATTGGCAAAAATTTCCCGGGCAGACCGAATCTCCATCGGTGGGACCTGGCACCATTCGACCGTGTGCATGCTCCGTTTGCCGTCAACGGTCGATGTGGTTCCGTAGTCCCTCATGGAGTCGGGAGCTCGTGGTGGCGAAGCCAGGGAAATGGAAGATTCCCATTAAGCCTTGACCTCAGCCACCGAGCTACACTGCCCTTGGAATCCTTACACCTAAAAATAAAGCATAAATCGTAGGAAAAACAAATTATGCATTTAAAATTAAAATAAACAAAATTAGCATTCTTACCATCTGTAGCTATACGGGAGAGTTTCAGCTGGAGTTTCAGTTGAGCCTCCCTCCCCCTCTTCATAGGTCTCCGGCCTCCTCCGGAGTGGTGGAACACCCCCTTTATTAACTTAAATACTACCATCTGACTCTTACCATCTTTCACACCCTCATTATTATATTTATTAAGTTACAAAATTTAAATAGGGATTGAAATCAATTCCACAATGTTTCAGGGGTTTCATAGATGCCCATGGTGATGGGATGTGGTAAACTCAGGTATGGCTTTCCACCCTCACTATTATTTGGGGAGGAAATACCATACTCGTTTTAGTAGTTTAAATCATTCCGCTTGGTTCTTTTTTAAAAATGGTTAAACTGTACAGTCTGAGCGTCTTCAGGCGGTCTCTGAGCCAGGAAGGTGGTAGTGGTAGTAGTAGTTGCACTGTACTAAAGTGTGCGTTTGATCTCCAAAGTTTTGGATTTTTTGAAAGATCCTCAGTTCAAGAATTCATGAAATTCTTCTCGCAAATGTTGGTGGAGCGAACTCAGCCTGGGAGCCGTCAATCTGTAAAGGAACAGGAGTATATGTGTCGCGTGTTTGTGAGGGGAGATGGATTGTCAGCCGTGTTGGTCTCCGATACGGAATACCCTCATCGAGTGAGTCATTCATACATTGTTAACGAAAGTCCTAGAGGATGTCTCGACCTCCACCGACACCGTTGACTGGAAAATTGCCACTGGGGAGTCGTTCCGAAACTACAAAAAACTTGATATATTCCTTGCAAAGTATCAGAATCCTAGGGAAGCGGATGCTCTGACTAAGATTCAAGCGGAATTGGATGAAACCAAGATAATCATGCACAATACAATTGAAGCTCTCCTGGAAAGACGGGAAAAACTGGATGACTTAGTTGCCAAGTCTGAAAACCTATCTAGTCAATCAGTTATGTTTTACAAGACGGCAAAGAAAACAAATTCGTGCTGCAAATTTTAGGCACAGTTTTCTGTTTCTGTTCATAATGCTTTTAATTTTCTTTTAACGTTATATTTTATATTTATTTAATTTTGATGTTCTAGATAAATATTCAGTGTTATGCAAATGAATATGATGCTGTTGCGCAGAGTCAGTGTCTTTTGTAATTGGCCTCACGTCTGGTTTCTGTGGTGACTGATTTTTAAATTCCCTATAAATATTGCATAGTGGGTGTATATCATTTCGTGTTTAATAAATGCGTTTTATTGCTGATCTTAAGCTGTAGAAATCGCAGGGCCGGATAATGCGGCCAGCGCAGGCAGCCCCTGCTGCTTGAATTTTCAAAAAACGTGTAAAAGGAAAATTTTTCAGTATTCAAAAATATGTAAAAAAGAATATTTTGACCTTTTAAAATCGTGGAAATAAAACATTTAACATTTGTTTTAAACCCGTAAATGGAAAATTTTGCAAATTTTCAGAATGAAGTAAACACAAAATTTTGAAATTTTCTAAAACATGGAATTAAAACATTTTCCACTTTTCTCAAAACATGTAAATAGAACATTTTGCACTTTTCTAAATCAAGTAAAAAAAACATTTAACACTTTTCTAAAATATGCAAATACAAAATTTTGCTTTACCAAAGAAAACCATCAATAAAATCAAAATCGTTGTTTTTGTATGGAAAAAAATTGCTGCCTAAAAGCAATTCATTCGTCCATTCGCCCTGGTAGAAATGCACGTTACTGCACTGCATGATGTTGTCTCAGCCCTATATACTATATATCTAGCTTGTATAATTATATGAATATTATTGTTTTAACATACATTGAAAAATATACAAATTAGTATTCAATTTCTAGTAATTCAAGCATAATATTCACAATTTTACAGTAAACAATAGTACATATTATAGGCAAAGCTTGTTCTTTAAAAAACTTGTTTTTCTGGTAGACTAAAAGGCAATTTCCACGCTTTTACAATATTTTAATTTCTTCTTGTTTATATACACCTAACGTCAACGTTAATCTGTAATTCACGGTATTGGTCCGTTGTAATACTAGTATTGCTTTTGCAGAACACTTCTACAGAAATCTGCACATAGTTTACACCTTTTGTTTTTTGATACGAATACTGATGCATCTCTCTTGTTCATAATATCGGTGAATAAATTAAGAAAGTATTTTCTACTTATTTGCAGATTTTCATCTCCTCCTTGTCACTCAAAATGAAACCGGATTGAAATATGTTGGTAATTAGTAATTATCTTTAATCAGAAATGGTCATTTACGTCATTACTAACATTCAGGTAGGTTGTAATTAATGGAATTTATAATTACCGGAACATCTTGTTCTTGTAGGGGGGTGCATTGGTACATACAGAGTTTTGTCCTTTTTACAGTACACATTTGAACTCTGTGAAATTCTGTAGAATTTTGAATTTTTGTATTTAAATATTTGACGTAAAATAAATTCGTGAAAAGAGATGCTTAATAGTGCAGAATGAAGCGCTTGAAATTGCAATGTATACTATAGGCACATACTGCACATAATATGTATGTCGTAGTCGTAGGTAGGTTCCTGCAACAATGCCATAATGATATTGCCGGCTTTAATGAGGGCACGAAAGGGGGATGCTGAGAATGATCAAGGGACAGATAGAACCGGGGTAATGTCATCGATTTCGAATTTTTAAAAAATTGTTTTTTTCTTATTATTTATTTTAAGTTATAAATATTCAAAAGGTGAAAGTTAAAACGAACAAGGAGTTCAGTAGGATTTACATATAGCGTTAGCTCTGATTGAGCACTTCACAGATTTACTTGAAAACTTAAAATATAATAAAACATCTCCAAGCTCTGTATGAATAAATGGTTCATCGGCTCAAGTGGATATTTCAATAAAAATATAATACAAGACTCACTCAATTTATCGGGAAATATTTTTAAAATTCTTGTCGTATGAAGTTAGGGGAAAATCGTGGATCAGGGGGGATGTTGGCCTTTTGCAAAATATTATAATGCCATATACCTCCGCCTAATCCTCCCGGAAACAGTAATTAAAGCTAAAGATATGCTACTACAGTTTATATATTTCAGATTACAATTCAGATTCAGAAAGTTGCAGACATGGACCTCCTGTGAAAATTGTGTGTCGGACATGTGGCAATTCGCGAGTGGCGTCAGGCCTATAGTATTTGTTTAAAAAATATAAAACGGAACTCAAATACGCAATCACCCTGTCAGGATACATATCAATAAAAAACATACTTTTATTTCTTGAAACTAGTATGAAGAGCAGGGCCGGATAATGTGGTCAGCAGAGGCAGCCCCTGCTGCCTGAATTTTTTTAAAAGAACATTTTACAGTTTTTAAAAATATTTAAAAACAATATTTTGACTTTTTAAAAACATGCATAATAAATTTTTTTGCAAATTTCAAAAACATGGAAATAAAAAATTTTCCACTTTTCTCAAAACATGTGCTTAAATAGAACATTTTGCGCTTTTCTGAATCGAGTGAAAGAAAATTTTGCACTTTTCTAAAAACATGCAAATACATGCAACATTTTGCTTTACCAAAGAAAACCATCAATAAAATCAAAATGGTGGTTTTTGTATTGAAGCAAATTGCTGCCTAAAAGCAATTCCTTCGTCCGGCCCTGATGAAGAGACAAGATTAACAAAGCTTTTGATTTTGAACAAACTCTTGTCATAATCTGCCAACTAATACCCAAATGTATGTACCTACTATGTAGAACCATGCTACAAAGGAATTACAAATCTGTCATAGTTATTTATCAGTAACGATTTTCTAATTTGTGGGGTACTATAACCTAATGCCAATAATATTCAGTTTTAGCTTCAAACAGTATGTTTTTGAGCATTGTTTGTGTGCAGATGTTTAATTTTAATTTTAATAGGATACATGACATTAAAACAGCTTCTAATTAGTTAATAAGTATAAGTACGGAATTTATCAAAAGTAGAATAGAGGATCGACTGAAATTATTAAACTTTATTTTGCCCTATAAAACTACAAAAACAATTCTCAATATATACACCACTCACTCAGTTCAAACGGTGACGTTATGGACACACTGCATACGATGTATTTAAGTATACTATACTCTTAAATACGTTAAGCATATACATATTATCATATAGTTTATTAAACTATGGATAGTTACACACTGCTAAACGTGAACACTACAGCAAAGGGGTATTATATGCTAAATAAAATTATGGGGAAATGTAGGAAATAACTGTTAACTGTGATAGGCATACATACATACATGTGGGATTTATTTCAATATTTATTGTTATTAAAAAAATAAAAGCAATATTATTCACTTACATATTTTGATTTTAACAAATTTTAAGCGTATACAAACTCATATCTAGGTTCCTAGTCTTAAATATGTATTCAAACAGTAACTATTTACACATGTCAGACTGTCATTGACAATCTGTGTAAATACATTATAAAATAAATCAACTTATACTTTAGTATGTTCATACTATTGACATTGGCAGTAATTGAAAATTGCAACTGGTAACTTCTGGTTCTGGTTCTGTTTTGAGCCCAAGGCCTGATCGAGCTACACATATGGTAGCTTATAAGTTCACGACAAAAATCACAAAATAAATTCCCGGGTGCTATACATATACATATATATTTGTACTTATGTGGCGACTAAATTAATCGTGACACCGACGCTCCCAGGAAACTGAGCAAAATACAAGGAATTTCTTAATTAGCACGGCACACTTCCTACATAGCTATTTTTATTCTATACTCAAACATTCGAAATACTTAAAAGTCGAGGCTGTAGCAATGTCGTTCTTACATGTTCCTAATGAAGCTATACAAGTAACCTTCATATATATAAATAACACATTAATTATAGGGTGGTATTATCACATATATTTGGGTCAGTCAGGTCAGAGTTTTGAGTATTGAACAGTCGTCAGGGAAAATTGCAGCAATTTTTGTCATATCCTGCAATGTTTTCTATGAAGGTTTATGTACCGCACCGGTCCGGCCCGGTCCGGTCCAGCCGTCTGGAAGTATCGGACGTCTTTGGCAACTTTCTATATGTATAGCTTTAAAAATCTCGTTTAATTTCCAATTTTATTTTAACACGCTCTAATAGATATGATTCTTTTATCGAAATTAATGTGTCGAAGTCTATTGTGACCGAGAGTCCCCGGTGCAATTTGAGTGCAGCTTCCAGAGCAATCGCTATAAGGACACACCTCCACACAGTCTGCATGCGTATTCACGGAGGAAATCCGTTTTTGCCAGCTGTCCGGAAGTGTAAAACATTTCCGTGAAACTTCAAATTTATCCGATGCTCCACCAAAATTATCGTTAGCAAATACTGACAAAACTCTTGGTTTAGCCTTTGAACTCAAACCTTGATCTTGATTTTCTTCAGGATTTAATTCTTGAGCTGGATTTGGATTTTCATTCTGGATTTCTTTCTTACTTAGGACGTGACTTGCGATTGTCGTTGTTGTTGTTGTCAAAATATTTTTCGTTGTTGCTGTCAGCCAATTTGAAGGGGTTGAGGAGGGTGTCAGGGTCAAAGGAGGCTTTCCTATTGGAGAATCTGCATCTGGGTTAATTTTTCTAAGACCGATATTTTCAAGAAAATTATTTTTAATTTCAAAAATGTTAGGGCTCCAAACTTCTTTGATTTTTTCAATCTTGGGGCTCCAAGCTTTCAATTTTTCAATCTGGAAGTTAAAACCAAATTAAATTAATTACTGACAAATTAGTTTAATACAACTCAAACAAAAAATATGAAGTTATTGCCTAATTAATCAATTTAATTAACGGGAAACTTACAAGGAACGGTATCGTTGGGGCTGCACTTGCAGGCACGAGGCATCCAAATCCAATGGAGAGAATAAATAGGGCCCAGAATGTCATCTTATCGCACTAATAATACATACACTATACGGTAGCAAAAAAATCGTATTTTAGAACACAGGGCTAAGTTAATAGCAGTACAACCACGCTACGATATGTCAAAAACCTATTGGCAAAATATTCTTAAAATTTTTACGTTGTGTTCGTAATATATGATTACTTTGTCTAATAAAAAATTCAACTGTGCACACGCTTCTACGGCAACGCACTCTTATATATTATTCCACTATGTATTTCACTGTACTTATGGCCCTACAACAGTCACGCACACACCTTCATTTGTTTACTACTGTCTTCTGCTACTAACTAATAAGAAAAATGCAAACAGTTTCGATTCTGAAAAAATGACGTACTGACGATGTGATGTAGGCAGCCAGTGTGATAGTATAGCAGAGAAGCAAGTTTGAGTTCAAGGAAATTGCTTCTTTTCTTACTTCACTACAAAACAACTATTTGCCAATTTAATTTGCATTCATTGACTACCTTAAAGGAATCCCACTGAAATAGATTGCACACTGTAAACACAATGCCCTTACAACTACAACTATATTATGTACAACCTTGCTTTATTTCCAGTATTAAGTATTAGGCTTAAGCTGAAGTGACGACGTCATTGTATTGCCCTATTCTCATTTCCATTCTGTTTACATTGTTTACAAGCGGGATTCTAACGATGGCGACAATTAATCGAAGTTATTTCACTGTAATCGTATTAATTAACTTAACAATGAAGCAACACTCTGAATGAATGAATAAAATATTTTCCTTGTTATTCTGTTGTGCTCATAGAGATACTTATTAGTATGCACTGTTACAAAATACTAAAATTCCGAAAATATTTACGTTAAAATTAGCTACAAGTTATACAAAATCTCAATTTTATGTTTATACTCTTTTATTTTTAAGGTGTAATGTTACGAAGATAGTAGAAATTTTGTTAAAGAAAGATACGGGTTTGCTTTTAGATAGCATTATTGGCATGAAACGAATTTGCTTTTAGCAAAGAATGGAAGTACAGGGATTTGATCCTTCACCGACTATATATTATGTAAGTAGTAGTATAAGATTTTAAAGAAGAATTTTTTTCAAAGTGTGTAAATAAATCATAGTTTCTGTTTTCTTATGAATCGTTATGTAACGCATTTTTTATGTCCTGTCTACGATAAACAGGCGCATGCCAATATGGGAGATTCTAATAGCTTGTATGTAGTAGAATGTTAACCATTACTAATGCCACTAATGCGTTGTAGTACAAATTGCAATCGTCTAAACTTGGGTGATTAGTATGCACATAATTTAGCTGATTTGTTGTAATACAGATTACAGATGTTAAGTGATAATAAAAATGACGAATGGAATGGCGGTCTGGTAACACAGGTTAAAAGTTAGAAAGCATCTTTATTGACACTGACAGATCTTTTTGAAGCATTAATCCACCAAATCAGTACAAGTAGTAAATTTTAATTTTTAATGAGCTACGCGAGTGAACATGTAAGCAATAACGCAGGGGGTTAACAAGGGATGACACACGTAGCATCATTGCACATGCACATGGTGTTGTAAATTTTGAGATTTATTAATTACCGTGAACTTGAGCTAGTATAAGGGATTGTCCATAAATGACGTCATGTGTAGGGTCAATGGGTCTGGGCGCTTTAAAGTTGGTGTTTTGTAACGTACCAACACATATTGGCTAGGATTTGAACAGTTATCGTGTAATTTATGACCTACATTTGCATTTAAATAGTACCTCAAACCTGTTCCTGTTGTGGCCTTGAATGCTGATTGTTGCTTGTGTCCATCCATTCAAAACAGAACTGGGAACTGGCTAAAAATAGACAGCGAAGTTGATGACTGCTATTGAAAGCGAATATTACTTTATTGGTGCTTAATGACAAAATTATGTTATGTAAATATTTCATTACATAATCAATGTCAGTCATAACATTTCATTTTAAATCACTGAGTCACAATTTATTTTTTAACATACTACTTATGTAGTAAGAATAGACTTACTGCATCAATTTTACAGTCGCCAGGATTTGGCATCTCTTAAGTTAAACTCCTCTTACTCATGTAGTTAAAAGTAATGTAAATAGTTAATAGGAAACGTGAACGTGGATTATGGTTCACATAGCTTCGCTTCACATACCGCAGCAAAAGGTTATCAAACTCCTGCGATAGCCTGATAGCACAACTTATGGATCAAACAAAACAAACAAAGTTCGCAATACAACTTCAATAGATTCAGTAGAAATTTAAATGCCATAAAAGTAATTATATAAAAAATGTGTTCACAAGGTCAGTGGCTCAGATTTCACATATTCATTTATTCTTGTTGATTGTGGGTACATTTCATTTACATCATTACAGAACCTCCACAATTGAAAAGTAAAAGTATAAATCAAAATGTGTGGTGACTAGTGCAAGAGGTTTAGTGCTATATATCATTACACTCTGTCTAGTTGATCATGGTAATTGATTAAGTGCCTAGAGGTATTTATATGGACTGATTAGTAATGTAAGGCAATCCGAGTTTTCGAATAAATATTATTTTTTTATACTTACAATTAGTCATTAGTTATCTGTGTAGCTTTGCAGTTAGTTTTTTAGTTTATTAATTTTATTTCTGCCTATATACATGATATAATTAATCAACATTTTGAAATACTTAATCAATTTCGACGACCGATGCATCGTTTTAAAGCTCTTGAAAGTGAAAAAGATTTTCCAATATTTTTAAAACTAACTCCAGACCCACATATCCTTCTTTCAGGGGGGATTTTTTAAACAAAATACAATTTTTTTTTTCAGATCATTTCATAAACAGTTAGATTTTAGTCACTAGTAGTCACTTTTACTTTTTTTAGTCACTTCATGATAATCAGATTTTACTAATAATTATTAATTTTCGAATGCTACAATACTTGTGTGTATACCAAGTCCGGTTGATATATCAAATTTTAGATTTTACGACTAATTCAAAAACTGTCTCATCCCACTGTTGCGGTTGCTACTTACGGTTTACAATTAGGAACTTATAAAGACATACATTAGAGAAAATTGACAAAAAAATGAGACCCACAAAAAATACTGGAATAAATATCTACAAAATAAATATTTTTGTTCACGGTAATGCATACTGTGAAGTGTCAAACACGATGCACGTGCTTATCAAGTTAAACTATATAAATTATTACATACCTAAATGAATACTTATTATTTTAATAACAGGATTTTGAAATTAGTGTTAAACCATTTCATCTGGATTTATACTCACATAATCACAGTCATTATAGGAATTCGGAACATTACATAAAAGTTTAATCACTGGTCTATACAATATATTTCCCGCGCATCGGTAAACCCCTGAGAAACCAGCCAACGATCCTCTTTGGGGAAAATTATAACTATACATGTACTACAAACAAAAGTATAGTTATTCTTTGGTTAATCTCTTTTATACTCGATTTAGTTTCTACATCAACGATGGTGTTGATTTTTCAAGAAGAGAGGACTTATTAATTCCAATTTTTATAATTTTATTTGAACTAAATGGAATACATATTTTTACGAAGATCATAACTACCATTCCTAGCTACCAACAGTATAATCCTAATAAAAATAAAAATATTCAAACTTAGAAATGGTAACTCTACAATCTAAAACCTAAACCCGCATACTTACGATCAAAGTAACCCTTTCAGCCTTATTCTCAATTGTATTAGCTGCATTAAAGATTTAAATACTAATTTAGTGGTCTACACTGTTGTTTTTAGATAGATACGTGTGTGCATACTACAATTTAGGTTCTGATACCAAAAATATCCTTATTATAATAATTGGATACTCGACTATTACGAAAACAAGCTTAACACACACACAACAACAGCATTACAATTTAGTTTTATCGAATCAGATAGCACATAGTTTCAAACTTTATAAATATTAAATACTAGTATTACTAAATACCAAAATTCTTGGTAAATATTCTTATGTTAGACAGCTGCACATTATAGGCTGCAAATTAACTGTGGCTAGGCACTCATTTAAACGAAGAAAATTCTTAGCTGTGTTTCAATGTCACACAAAAGTGAATAGTAATAACATTATTCTTTAAACTTCAAATTAATACTTCAAATGAGAACAATAAATCATTTTTAAACACACAAACGCAATGAGATAGTTCGTTTATCAAAACTTATATCGCGCAGTCGATTATGACCTAAACTTCCAGGTCGAAGCTGCGCACAGGAACCAGAGCAGTTTTTATAAGGACAAATTTCGACACAGTGTCCACCCGTGTTCACAGAAGAAATTCTCTTATGCCAGTCATCATGAAGTGTGAGACACTTTCTTGAAATTTCGAGTGTATTTGAAGGATCTAGGATTTAATAAATTAACAATTTTTTTTAGAATATTTATACTTTGTAACTAACAACGAAGTTGCAGAATAGAAAATAATCACAGGTAAAATCGATTTTCAAGTGTTTCTACAAACATTAAATCAGTGAGCTATAATATATTTGCACTCAAATAGTTATTTTATGTGTTTTTTATGATGTTTACTTAGTAATTAGGCCTATTATTTAAGGTCTTTGTAGCTTAAAATTCACCTTGACTTCAACAATGTTTACTTGAATAAAAGATTAGTGTAATAATTTTAAAAGCGTTGCCTTACCCCCGAAATTTTGGTAACTGTAAACTGTGATAGTCGCTGTTTCTTCAACGGGTGTTACAGTTGTAGCTGCGGTCGTACTTGTTATTGTAGCTACGGTCGTACTTGTTGTAGTAGCTGTGGTCGAACTTGTTGTTGTTGCTATTGTTGTAGAGCTTGGAATAGCTGTAGTTGTGATTTTAATGTTGGGGTCAGGTGTTGTAGTAGTAGAATTTGCGGAATTAGATCCATTTTTATTTTCTAATCGTTCCTCTTGTTCAGCCTCAGATTTTCCACTAAATCCAACAGTTGCCAAAACAATACCGATTGCAGTAGCAAACATACATACAACTAGCACTAATAGAAATTTTGTCTTATATACTTTGACGTATTTAGCACATTCATTGGTACGCTTCCTAATTCGAAGAAATCGAACACGCTCTTCGGGATCAGCCCTTTCTTCCATTTAGAGTTCTTGATTGTGGAGAGTATAACATTTTTTACCAATTCTGAAACAAATCTGCCGGTCCTGGAATTTCATCTTTGATAATAATTGGAAACGTCATGAATCTAAAAACAAACAAATTTGCCAAATAATTAATTTGATGTAATTCAAATCTCGCTCAATGCTTAGCTAAATGCTTTATTAATACAAACATGCAGATCGCAGAGCGTCCCGAACAATTTAAAATATCAAAACAAGCAACAAAGAATGTTTTCTACTTATTTTGATAGTTTAAATTTTGTTCGGGACGTTGCAACATTTTTGATGTTGCTGTTACTCCGACATCAACAGCAGCAGCTTTTAACAGCGGTCGTCACGAATTTCAATTACGGATTTGCCAATAACGCAATTGTATTAAGTTTTCCGAAATCACTGTGTAGTGTTAGATCACGCAACTGATAATCCTTTTGAATGATTTTGTTAATTGAAAAATAAGTAAAAAGAGTTGAGTTCGAAGCCGCAACCTCTGGCATATGTGACTACCTTAAACCACTGGGCTGACACAACACCTATTTAGTAATGGATCACTAATTTAGCATACATATACAGTCAACAGTGGCATAAATGCTTTAACAGGTTTACTGTAGATTTTAACTGATTTTGTGTAAATTTATTAACTACATAAAATTCAGTTACCGTATTTCCTCTAATAGTACGCGGGTCTATTTAACACACTATTAAATGGCAGTGCGCGGGTCTCTATTAATGCGCGGGTCTCTAATTATACGCGGAGGGTTGAAGCTCGAGTTTGAATAGTACGCGGGGCGTACTAAAGTTAACATCTTAACCTGTTACCCGTACAAGAAGTGTTACTATTATACCGTACAAGATTGTGTTAAGATCTTTTCTAAGCATGTAGTCATAATGTATAAAATTCAGAGTGAAAATATGAAATACTTAAATATGACGCATAGTTACCATCGACCTTTTACAATTTACTATATTTTGTTTTTTAGCCAATTATTTTTTTAACCAATAATAAATAAGGGAGCAATGAATATCAATACCAATGACGCCAATGAGTACACACTTAAAAAGGATCTTCACTGCAATCGTGTGAGATGACGCTAACAGGTTTAGATGTTAACTTTCAACTTGGACATGTTTAATTATCTGTAAATTATGAAATTTAAGAGAGTGGGGAATTCAGATAGCTTTATCTAACATCACTGTGTTACAAACAGTAGTAAAATATCATTACCAATTATATTATCTCAGTCCGGTGGTTAAAAAGGCCGTCACCTATGCCGGAGGTCCAGGGTTCGAATCCAAATTCAACTATTTTTTAATTAATAAAAGCGTTCAACAGGATTCCCAGTTGCCAGTTTCCTCATCCAACTGCGATTTGGGTAAACTTAATATAACAGCCAGTATAGGCAAATCCCTAACCGAAAATACTGTAGACCAATATTAAGTAATTGATAATTGTACTATTTTTGTCGGAGTAACAGCAAAATTAGTTACAAATTAACAGCTACGTGGTAAAATCGCTTGTATAATTCTAAGCGTGTATTGATGAATGAATTAAGTTATTGTTTCAGTATCTTCGGAATAAGTCACCAATTAATTTGGCATAATTTCCAACCCTTACTATTAAATCTATGAAGTATTTTTGTGCCTAAGTAGTTGTGAAATGGAATTAATAATACAAATACAATTAAAACAACGAATTATAAATAAATCCACAGTTCGGAATCCGAGCTATTTTTTAATATTATTTTCTACTGCTATGTATGTAGTTAGTAATACTTGAAACAGTTAGAACTAGAACCAAATATAATATTCCTGACCTGGTTCCTTCATTATTGTCCTCACCAAGAAGCAAAAATTTTAGCAAAGGAGGTGAACGGAGGATGGGGGGTCACGGACCACCCGAGTCGAGTTTCGAGTTTTTTCTCTTTTCTTTAGTTTCTAATTCTAAAATTCTAAAAGACATAATAATAATATGTTTTTAAGCATTCCCGCATAAAAATTCACAAGATAATACTATGCAAACAACGGAAGCAGGCTGAACAACCGCACTTGGAAGTCTTGATTCGGCTTCGGTTTGAGTTATCCCTACCCTACTTTCCCTTCACAGTTGACAGTACAGGTAAGTAATAGATTTAGATTACCGATGTAACATGTACCTACATTCGACGTCTATAATGGCATCAAGCCTTTAGCAACTAAATTTCAGAGGCGACAGTGGAAGATTAGGGTGTGTTAGTAATACCGTACCTCATTGACAATTTCGAGAGGAAATATCCCAATGTTTCAATGAGGTAAAAGATCCCAATAGATCCAGGGTCTCTTATATAGATCCCGCGGTGTCTGAACAAAGCATAATATGGGGTGGTCTCTAATAGAACCTGTAATCTCTAATAGATTCCGTGGGTGTCTTCAATACATCCCGGGTCTCGGAAAAAGTTTGAAACAGATCCTGCGGGTCTCTAATAAATAAATCCCGGGCCCAGGGCAAAAGTTTTACATATGTCCCCAAGGGATCTATTTGAAGCTTTAGGGTACTTACAAAACCTGAACAAATGGATTGAAATTTTGGTAAAACTTACATTTCTAATAAAGTTCGTATATGGAATATTTTCAAATTCAGACCATACATTTGCCTTAATGTGGGAGGAAAATTTGGGATTTTAGCTTTGCCTTAGCTGCGGTCCTGAGGTTGACAATGTAGACTTGTGAGTGTTACTTTGTTGCGTTTATGTATATGCGAGCGTATAATACGATAAGTAATTAGTATTTACGAGGTCCACTCGAATGAAGTAGAATTATTATAAGTTTAAAAGAAATTTCTTGACACGCCCCTGATTTAATCGCATGCTAAAATAAATGCGAATTTTGAATTTTAATTATCGCCAAAATAAAATGGTGTTATTTTATGAAACAGGCACAGTACCCGGGTAAATGGGAAGCAATGCTTTTCAGTTGGCAACTGAAATGGGCACTATGGGTACTGAGTTGGGTACTGTGTCATATGCATGATTTTATTGTATTGGGTCCACATATTTAAATCGGCACACGCCTCCGTATCTTTCATTTTGACAAAGTTGGCTCACAGAAATGTATAATGGCATCGAATGGACCGCTTATTATTTACCAACATAATATTCCCTTCTATTTTCTTACATGGAAGCCTAATCTCACGAATGATATTTTGTTGTTGTTTTTGGGAAAGTTTATTTCAAATTTAGAAAATGATACACTTTACTATGTACAATTTTATTAATTTTACTAGTCGTGAACTAGTTTGAAGTTGTTGGAAGGTGGAATTACCGATTTAGAAGAGATATTATCAGAGTTTCTGCTATTTTAAACCAATAATTTATTTATTTTATAATGAATTAATTACATGACGTTTTTCTCTTTAGATTGGACGAATAACTTAAATTATACTGACAATATAAGAAGTGTACGAAAATTGGAGCTTGCTGCACAGACACACGAATGGAAAAACGAAACTGCACTGTCTAAAGATTATTTTTACTCACTGCTGTTACTGTGCTGATTTGTTTGGGGGTCATGTACATATTACGTAAGCAGCCCAAAAATCCAGATGGGCTGACCCCCCTCCCCCCCTTAAATGCTAACGTAACATGTACATGACCCCTTGGCAAAGAATCATTTATGGCACCTGGCACAAGTCCAGTCCAAAACTAAAACCATGCGCACGCGCTATCGGAAGTCCATGGGACCGGAGTCGGAATCTTAAAATCCTGAACTCCTGAATAAATAAATATGCCCTTAGAAAATTAAAAAAATAATCAAACAATCTTTGGGAATCCCAAAGACATATTTAAAATTTCATAGTTGAGACTAATGAATTCATTAATTTCCATGTGGAAGCCAAAGAATTTATTAAAATTAAAATGTCCATGTATAGGTCAATTAATTTTTTGAGATGCCCATGTAAAAGCCAAGGAAGTTATAAAGATGTCATAGTGGAAGCCAAAGAATCAGTTAAGATGTCCATGTGGATGAAGCATTTATCACGGAGTTATTTAGCATTTCCATTTATTATAAAGCCATGGAATTGCTTAAGATATTCATGTAGAAGCAATTAGGACACAGATTTTCTTGTGGAAAAGCAACAACGGACCAATTTGAAATATGATAATCAGTATAATTTTAGTGCGTGTAAATGAATAAGGAAGGCGAATTGAATATCATTAGGCGAACAGAAGACGAATTTAGTACGTAGTTTTGCAAATGCTAATAGTTATACAATCAATTGTTCCCAGGGTTTAATTACATTTATGTAATCGTTATTGGCGGTTCACAGCGTATTGCCTATCCTATGAAAACGATACCGAAATCTACACACATAAATTACTATATTATTAAGCTAAATGGCAAAATCTGATATCGCGGTTTTTTGCATTATCACTTTATAATATTTTAAATGCAAATATTTGTTTTTAAATATTTTTACAAATTAATTGGCTATTATTTTTTTATTTCTGGCAAAAGTTATTTATATCCTATTTCCTACCGTACTTAACAAAAACTACGTGGTTACTTAATGGGAGGAAGGAGTTCAATCTGCGTATCCTTTTGCATGGTCGTACATACCAAAAAATAAGGAGGGCTGAAGTTCAAAATTTCCGATTTTTTTTCGACGTAATTTTTGCACGCTCCCAAAGTTAATTAATGAGAATGCAATGACTATACATGTTACATATGTATCCATATACCGGAGGAAATGAAATGAGGGAATTATTGTCAAATAGAATTGTGCAACATGTGTGTAAATACAAACGACATCATGTTATACAGGATGTGAATTCACGGTTAACATTAGTGTTGTATTTTGTGCGCAATTGCTCGGCCTTAATTGCTCACATGAGATTTTAACTGCGCACAAATTAGGGTTGCGCACAGCGTTCGAGCAATCTGTTTTCCCAAATTGCTCGCAATGTAAATTGCGCACAATTTAGAAAAAATTCTTTTAAAACGCTATTGGACCACGTGAAACACACTTTAAGTATTACAGCACAGGAATAAGACAGTATTTCATGACTAACCAAAACAAATCAAGAGCAGGACATACAGTGTATTATCGATATTGAAGCATGTTTTTGGTTTATTGGAGAGTAAAATAATCGTATAAAAGCCCATCAATACAGCAATATAAGTTGCTAATTTCTAAGGGAGTGCTTCAATATTTCAAACTTTCAATTACAATTCAACTTCGCACGTTCACCATTTCACTATCACTATTTATAGGTTACAATATAATTTACATGATAAGGTCAGTCAGGTCAGTTGTCAGTATCAGTTGTTAGTCTTAAGATGCTAAAACTTTTTAGTTGTGAACTGTAACGAAGGCGAGTTGCAATTACTCCCAATAATGTATTGTTAATGAAATGTAAAACCAACCAAAACGGACTGTCAACTGTGACTGAGGTTGGAGGTATATTTTGTCAAAACTAATAAATCATAAATTCGTACTGCAGATTTCAGTATGCAGTTTTCTACTAAACACTGTCCGCCAAAGCAGTTTAAATACTTTGCACGTGGGAACATAGGAATCAGACTATTGTAGTACTGAGGGGCGGTCCATAAATGATGTCTAAAAAATGATTGCTCGTTTAGAACCCACCCATCACTAACTAGTCACTTTAAAATTGCCTTAAGCCAGCTATCCTTATGTCATGTATGTCATCAATTCCTGACTAGATTCAGTCACCCTACCCATGACATCATTTATGGACGATTCTTCATAATACTGTAGAATCGTCGGTAAATGACATCATCGGCAGTATCAGTTAAGGTCTGGTTAAGAAACTAGCGACAGTTTAGGTAACATCATTTATGGACCATCCCTACATTCAGCACTGATGACTGACTGACCAAGAGTTAGCTATGACGAGTGTTAAGGGTTGTAGGGAAGGTAAATAATTTTCAGGCTGACTTTGCTTGTATGTTGCTCAGCCAAAATTGCTCGCTCACTGCTTTGCGAGCAATCAGTTTTAAGTTGCTTTGCTCTTGCTTTGCTCAGCAGCAGGAGCAAAGCAATTAAGCAGTGTTAAATTGTGCACATAATACAACACTAGTTAACATCCGTTTGCAATTATGCGATTTTTTTCCTGTTCTCAGTTGTCACTGCTGTAGTGTACGTCACTTTCGCACTCATATCTAATCGTATAATGTTATCCCATAATCCCATCGTACCCTATCAACACAAAACTAATTCATACTTATATTAAGGTT
This sequence comes from Dicyrtomina minuta, assembly GCA_949802685.1. Classification (NCBI taxonomy): domain Eukaryota; kingdom Metazoa; phylum Arthropoda; class Collembola; order Symphypleona; family Dicyrtomidae; genus Dicyrtomina; species Dicyrtomina minuta. Next base: position 62,858,103 of record OX461808.1, on the reverse strand, counting down.
AGCAAAGTCACAGTGACAGACAGCTTGTAGCATTTAAACTTTGTTGCACATGACATTCTCTGATGGTATTCTTTAATTTAAAGTCTGCTTTATTACACATGGCAAAATTAAATTTCGTTTTTCATCACTTCCTACAGCACGAAATTCTCGAAACTGTCAATTAATTGAAATTTACAGTGTCACTGATCCAAGTCATAAGTTTTAATGTTAAAGCAACAAGGGACTTGGCAAGTTATTTTGCCATTTTATTTTACATCGTAACCAAAATTCAAACATGCTAACGTAGGTTTGGCTGATTTATGAAAACGAAGGCCTTCCAACAAAACAAAATGCTTTACAGCAATCTCGCGTAAAAAATAATATGAGTAGGTAGGTAATTTAAGGAAACTGTAAACACAGGTTGTTTAATTCGTTTTTCTGGGTAAAAGGAAAAATAAATTTAGGAGCAGGAGTATTATGTATTGCTTAGACAGTGTGGGATCATGGTCGACAGTGTATCAATTTATCTCGGCTTTGGGGCGTATTGCCAATCCAGTTATTCCTATACAAAATTCCCTTACTGTATTTGTTTAGTGATAAAGCAATATTTGCGTGGGACACCATAAATACTTACTGTACTATAGTTACTGTGGCTCATGCTGTTGCCTTTGATTGACTTTGAACTGAAGCCAGTAGTCAACTACTACGGAAGCCTTAAAATGAAATATTGAAGCCCCGACAGGACCAGTAAGTAGAATAATGTTCCTTGAGAAGCTTAAGAAGAATGTTATTTTCGATTTATTTCAGTAGTATATCGTCGGCATAGGATCATGTTTGATCGTCTCCATTTTCAGCAAAAAGCAAAATTCTGATCATCTCCATTTTTCATGAAATAATCTTAAAAATCATAAACATGCTATACTACCAATATCCAAGTAGCTACTTGACCCCACCCGTGAAGTTATTTATGGGCGACCCTATAATGTTTTAAACCTAAGATGATTTCATAAACGTGTAAAACTCATAATTGAGTAATTATTGCAAGTTTAAAACATTAAAGGGTTCACATATAAATGACGTCATGGGTAGGGCCAAGCAGCCTACGGATATTGGTAGTATAACATGTTTAAGATAGCTACCTTCGCATCGGTTAAGGCTGATGACAGGAGAGTCATAGGGACTTAAAATGAAGATATTTTGATTTCGTCATTTATGGATAATCCCAAACGTACTCATTGTCGGTTTCGAATGATTAAACTCTTGGAAGACTAATCATTAACATATCACATGAGCCGCGTAGTTCATGAAAAATGAAGATGATAAAACTTTATCCTTTGCCGACGATGTGTATAACAAACGTTTCATACTTAGGTACGTTCATATCTTTACTTCTTTGACGATCAATAAATTCCAAGTGTGGTTGTTAATTTAAGTTAATGTTTCCAAAATTCATACGTCCAATTAAATTATGCACGGTTTCCTAAGCACTCGTATTACTAACTCAAATTTTACTGCCTTTCTTTGTATTGTACCGCTGGGGCTCTGAAATGCTACCCACTACACTGCCGGATTCTAGATACATACAACATTTTGAATAATGCAGTATGAATTTTCTCTATGGGAGCGTACATAAATTATGTGATACGTTGTAATACATTTACAATTAGCGTTATCTCCATACTCCAGGAATAGTCACATTCTTGTTCAGTCAACATCAAATATACGTATAAATTGCTTTTAACCCAGACCACAGACCACGTATCCTTTGAATAAAGATGAGGAGAATTTATTCATGTAGTAAAATAATATACACTAATGCTCTGTAATTTAATTAAAAAACTTATTTTGGATTATTAAATACAAATTGAAGGTCCCTGCTTGTTCTAATTTCCCCTCCGCTGTTCATACAGGAGAGTGTGTCTCTTACCTCAAATTTTATTTTTTAAAACTTAACACTGTATAAACTCTGAGGCACTCGATTACCTTGGTTTACTTTTCTTGGGTGGCACTTAACTTTTAAATTGTTCAATGGGAAAATATTTCAATCACAAAAAGAACACGTAGACCAGGACGGTCACCTTGTAAGTAGTCTATAAGTTTTGGTAGAGGTAGATGTACATAATTCTCATAATTTTTTAAATTTGTAGTTAAATTAATTTAATGAGATGAAATGAAAATATAACCGTTTTAGATAAAGATCTTCAGCACCTTTAAGCACCTATTGAAAAAAATGAGTTTGTAATAATGTCTGCCTGTCTGTACATCTGTAGTTCGTGTATGGTACTTGTGTCACACTTGTAAATACATTTTCATGTATTTACATAACATATGAAATTTAAATATTTACTTTTTTGTAATTCTGTGTGTAACCGCCTCCTTCCTTTTTGGTATACAGCCAGAAATTAGTCATAATAATAATAATATTTGTATTAGTAATTTGATAATAATATCAGGTAACAGAAATGTATTAAATTGAAAAACCTATACGATATTTGTCACACGAGTAAATTCTTTGAAATTGTTGAACCATCAATAAATTATTCCGCTCAAAAATAGTGTGAAGAATTTATCATATACATTTTGCCGAAGAGATTTTATCAGGTTTCAAACTGTCAGTTTTGTTTTGCAGGACATGGACTTATCCAATGAAGCATCTCTATTGCTGACAGCGTTGAAAATTGAACTTTTAAAAAAATTAAATTTAAAAATTCAAACTAATTTTTTCCAGTTGCAATTGAATATTGTCTATACACTAATATTGTGAAAAAATTAATTTGTATGTTTGTCGTCAATGACAAAGTCTGGGAATTAGTTACTAGATCTTGTGATCCCCCCTCCCCTTACGTAGGTAAAGAGAAACTGCTTAAAGTAGTAATACGTACTTATAGTATCAATGAAATTTAGTTAAAAACTTAAAATGATTAGTTAACATAACCTATCTATGTAACTGTATCCGCTAATTTAACATAATACAATCTCAAAGTGTTATATCGTCGGTGATGATTCAAAACGACATATTTATATCCAATTAAGGCTAAAATTAAAACGACCAATGTCGAAACAATATACTAAATGAAATATGGATAAGTAAAATGTAAATTACGAAAATGTTCTATTAACATAATATATTTTCTGAATAATGCAAAATTTTACATTTGTAGGTGATTTTAAAAAGTGCCAAATATTCAGTTTTCATGTTTTTCAAAATTACAAAATATTCTATTTATTTGTTTTTGAAATGTACAAAATGTTCTATTTACATGTTTATGAAAAGTGCAAAATGTTCCATTTCCATGTTTAAAAAAGTACAAAATCTCCTATTTACTTGTTTTTTGAAATTGCAAAATATTTCATTTAAGTGATTTTAAAAATTGCAAAAATGTTCTATTTACTTGTTTTTGAAAAGTACAAAATGTTGCATTTCCATGCTTTCAGTATCATTGTATTCTTGTGTTAATAGTGCATTTTGATTTTAGGTAAAATTGGATATGGGACATTATGATTCTTCACTCACGATATTAGGATATTGATAATTAAATGCTGCAATATGTAATTATTTTTTCTACGTTCATAAATTGTTCTATTGTCTTTGCACTGCTATATAAAAACATTCCGTAATAAAATTACAAAATTTAGCGGGACTAGTTCAAAAGCATATAACTTGCTTGATTTGGGATAATACCGTAAGACATATAAGCTATAGTAATCGCTGTTGACGTTGACATTGACCTGATGGTAACGACGAGTTGAAAATGTCCATATTAAAAATGTTTAGCTTGTAATCCAGGAAGGACATGGACGAACAGAAATAATTCTTTTATCGAAATTAATATCACGCAGTCGATTGTGTCCTAAAGACCCAGGTGACAGTTGCATACATAGACCACTGCAGGCCGCATAGGGGCAAATCTCAACACAATTTCCGTGTGTATTTACTGACGAGATTCGCCGATGCCAGTCCTCGGGGAGTGTGAGACACTTGTCGATATTTTTTACGGTCAAGGACGGTTCTGAAATTTGTCATAAAAGTCTGTATTTTAATACAAACTATAATGCACTTGATATTACTTTTGAAATCGCATTCAAATTCTAATAATTCTATAGATGGTTTACTTTTTTTCTATAAGTAACATCAACAACAAGTTTGAAAATTTTAAATATACAGGGTGGGACGAAGGAATTGCATTTACGTAGGAATTTGTTTCCATACAAAAACCACTATTTTGATTTTATTGATGATTTTCTTTGCTAAAGCAAAATGTTGTATTTACATGTTTTAAAAAAGTTCAAAATGATCTTTTAACTTGATTTAGAAAAGTGCAAAATGTTCTATTTACATGGTTTGAGAAAAGGGAAAAATGTTTTATTTCCATGTTTTTGAAATTTGTAAAAAAATGTACTTGCATGTATTTAAAAAGTCTCAATATTCTTTTTGCGCATTTTTTTTAAAAATTGCAAAATGTTACATTTCAATGTTTTTTAAAAATTCAAGCAGCGCAGCGGGGGCTGCCTGCGCTCGCCGCATTATCCCGCCCTGTAACTGTAAATATATATTTTATCATGACAATAATTTATTACCACCAAAATTGTTGTAGGCGAAAACCGTAATGGTAAAACCTCGGCTTAGATCTTCATTATTATTGGTCCCAGCATCCTCTGGACCTGTTGCAATGGTTATTGTAGTGTTAATTAAATTCTCTGAATTACTAGCATATAAATGTCCCGTGTCGTATGAACTTAAAACGATGACTACAATGGCACTCACCGCCACTACTCCAACGACACTGCAAAGGATTATCCCACTTTTATTGTCTTGGATGAATTGGCGCATTTTTATTTTCGTTTGTTTATTGTATTCTATTTTTAGCTTTAAGAAACCTGTGATACGGTCTGAGCTGATTTCATAACTAATTTTATTCACAATGCTAAAATATAAAATTTGAATTTTACAGTATTGAAAATTGAAATAAATATCGGCTTGAAAGGAGAGTAAGGAAAATATAAAGCAACACCCGACAACAGGATTTACCTTCTCTATCTCGGGCTGTATAAAAATGCAATTGAGTATTTCAAAAATTTATGATTTAAAAGCTACAAAGGAACATACGAGAATTATACTAGTAAAATTTTATTGTGGATTGTAGGTACATTATTATATTATTGTTTTGTTTGCCTATGCGTGTCAGGTTACATATCGTGAGTGAAGAATCCAAACAAATTACCTAAATCAAATAGCTAGAACTAAAATGAGCTATGTAAAAAAAAACTCTGAATAATTTGGATGTATAAAATTTGAATAACTACGTTACGTTGTTTCGAAAAGTGCAAACATTTTTTGAAAAGTTCCAAATGTTCTATGTACTTACATTTTTTTTGGAAAACTTACAAAATATTACATTTCCATTTCTTTAAAAAGTGTAAAATATAAAAAAATATTTAAATTTATCTTTAAAACATATTGTATTATTTGCATATTTTTAAAAGTGCAAAGTTTTCTGTTTACGTGTTTTGAAAAAGTTCAAAATGTTCCATTTCCATTGTTTTTAAAAGTGCAAAATGTGATATTTTGCATGTTTTTAAAACATTCAAAAGTTTTTGTTTCTGTCTTTTAAAAACTTGTAAAATTTGGCATTTCCATTGTTTTGAAAAATAAAAAATGCATTATTTGCGCGTGTTTTCAAAAACTACAAAATTTTGCATTTCCATTCTTTTAGGCTTCAAGGTCATTGTATTTTTCCATTCTTGAGTAGTATGCATTTTATATTTTGATTATGGCTACAATCAAATTGATATGGGTCATTTTTATTCTTCACTCACCATAGGATGTCTTTCGTTTCAGTACAAATATAATTATGTGAAATTTTAAAATTTCTACACTCTCACTGTGTAAATAATGTTGTAAATAATTATGTATGTACATAAATTATATGCACTTCACGCAATCTGGGATTTATGAGCAAGTAATATATACTTTATATTCATTCTATAAAAATAGAGAAACATGGGAACTGTTTTTGTAAGTAATAGGCGAATCCAGAAGTACGGAAGATTTGAGGGGAGGGGAGGAGGGGCTTTGATACTGAAGCCGAATTAAACCTTCGCTTCCCCCACACATATTCCAAAACGAATTTATTTTAAATTTCTCTCAAGATCGTCGCTTAACACTCAACACCACCCCCAAGTTGGTTACCCCATAATAAAATTTTGTGGATCCGCCACTAGTAATGAAATGCAATTTAAATAGTATCGGATTTCGAAAAAATGGTAATCCTAGATTGACATGAGTTGTACATATAACAAGGAAATAGGAAAGTGGGAGTATTTTATTTTACATGCATTTGCTAATGAAAATAAAAATATTTACCAAGAGGTGTACTGAACATGAAAATATTGTCTTTTACTGCACATTAAAATCAACAGTCTTAACGTTTCAAAAACAGTGACATAAATATGTATTGATATCATTGCATAATATAAATTATTCCAGTAGCATTAGTTATAAAGAATAGAAAACACTCATTATTCATTACTGAGTCATATAATAAGCAGTTATCAATTCAATATTAAATTATTTGGTTTGGGAATATTTCCGGAAATGTTTCCGGCAATAGTAAATAAAAACATTTGCCTTTCACCTTCCGCTGAATTAAATATCACTCCATTCCTTTGATCTAATACCAACAAAATGTATTAGCAATAAATGTAATAATTAAATTTATATTATCACAATTAAGTTTTATACTAGCCTAGCATTTAGGGTAGCATTTACATGACTACAAGATAAAACTTAACATATCAAAATCAAAAATAAAAACTTATATTTAACAACATAAACGAGGTTGAGTTCGGTTCGGGTACTTGGAGCTTGATTAAAGATTTGCGAGGATATTGCATGCTGACTAATAAATGACTGCAGGGAGTTGCCAACTGTCTGATTGTCTCCGCGTGCTCATTAAGTACTCTTTTTTAATATCATAAATTGCTAAAAAGATGTATTTGGATGGTATATTATTTATCAGTACATTTAATTGGAATACTTTATTGCATGTATAATGCACACATATCTGATCATAGTGTCTAATCTCCTATAACTACTTAGGTTAGTAAAAATGCTAAAAATTTTAATGACTGTGATTACAGTCCTAAAAAGGAAATATTGAAAAATTTATTAACTTATTAATTTGACTAAAAAAATCTTTATCCATTATTGACTATTGTTGGCACTTGCGCATTGATTTGGTTCTTTTGTCTAAACCTTCAATAATTCGAAGTTGGTGATGACCTTCTGTTCCGGGTGCGACCTTCTCACAATGATTGCAGTTTTCATCTGTACAAAGCTCGAAGCATTCCCCAGAAGTATTCACAGACGAAATCCTATCCTGCCAGCGTCGAGGAAGTGGGAGACACTTCTCTGTAAGTTCAAATGTTTCACTCGAACCTGTAATAAATTTATTAGAAAATTATTGAATTAATTATACTATGAACATATTATTATGTTGACAATCAGAAACTACACATTTAATCTAGATGGATCTATATTTCTAAATAATTTTTGATTAGGTCCTTAACACCTCCAAGTACCTGTAAAATATTCCTTAGAAAAAACTTGGATTTTTTTCTTGGGGCTCGTTCTCGTAGTCGGTAACTGTTGGGGGATCATTGGGGTTTTCTGAGAGCTCGATGGGGTGCCTAGATCGTTGCCATCGACTTGGAAACTACTTCCAGTTCCTACTACTTTCACTTCCCCAGGGGGATTTTCAGGTTCATTGGTGGTCACACTTGTTGTAGGACTTGTCTTTTTGATAGCTGCTCTTGCTGTTGCATTCTCAGTAGTAATGGTGGTGGGATTGGGATGTGATGCTGTTGTGATTATGTTGGGGTCAGGTGTTGTAGTCGTATTATTTGTGTAATTAGTTGTATTTTTGTTATCTTTAAATCCTTCATTTTCCTCAGCCTCGGGTTTCCTACTAGAACCAACACTTGCCCCAACAATACCGATCGCCGTAGCAAAAATACATACAACTAGCACTACGAACAATTTTCTCTTGTATTCTTCGGCGACTTTGGCGTATTTAACACATGCATTGGCCCCTTTCCTAATTCCAAGAAATCCAACACGCTCCTCGGGATGAGCCCTGTCTTCCATTTAGAATCCTTGAGTGAGATTATTCCGACACTTTTTTTTAGAAATTTTGGAACCAATCTGCAACTAGTGGAATTTTGTCTTTAGTAGTAGGTACTTATTATTGGAAACGTCATATCGTCTGTGAAGAACCAAAATGACCCATTTCCATTTTTAGTTAAAAACAAAATCCACTATCTACAAAAATATTGAAATATTTTATGATCTTGAAAGCGTTTAAATATAACATTTTGCACGTTTGAAAAACATGTAAATAGAACATTTTGCACGTTTCAAAAAACATTTAAATAGAACATTTTACACTTTCCAAAATCACTTAATTAATATGTAACGCATCTTTCTTATTTAAAGTTTTTATGACATAGCTCATTTTGATTCTAGTTTAAATTGGATATGGGTCATTTTGGTTCTTCACAGACGATATGAATCTAGGTAACTAGTAAGAAAAAAACCAAATCAAGCAAATAGTCATTTTAATGTGATTCAAAGCTCAATACTTATAATACGGAGATATAATACTTATAATAATGAGAGTCAAGCGTTACAACCACAAACTCTCACCTCCTTCATTTTTTACATCTTGGTTCCGCCACTGAACATATTATACTATTTAAATATTTGTAATAATTGCAAAATGTTCCATTTAAATGTTTTTACAAAGTGTAAAAATCTTCTATTTACTTGTTTTTGAAAAGTTCAACGTTTTGCATTTCCGTGCTTTTAGTTTCATTGTGTTTGCGTGTGTGTTAATAGTGCATTTTGATTTTGGGCTAAAAAAGGAAATGGGACATGGGGGGGGGTTCAAGTTGCCCATGCTTTTTATGTGCGTACATACCAAAAAATGGGGGGTAGAGGTTCCAAATTTCCGATTTTTGTACCACGTAATTTATGCACGTTCCCCATGCATTCCACTCAAAGTACGCGTAGTATACTCCCATAATGGAACTATACCAGCTACTATATAGCGTAGCAGTAGAGTGCGTATATGTGATCATGCCTTAAGTGTGATCAGTGGCTGGTGCTAAAGCACAAGCTGCATCAGAAATCCTTTACTAGCCGGTAATGATAGCTTGTACTCTTAACTAACGACAGTATAATTTAGGGTGCGAAACTTTGAAAACCTGGGCAGAGTAAAATCGCTGAAGTCCGAATATCAGAATAACTCGTATTCCGAATTTTTTTCCGAGTTTTCAAATTTCAAAATATCTAGTGTTGTACATTTTAGAATTAAACAACGTGTGCAACGTGATTGATACATTCATTACCAACTAGTTGAAGATACTGTTTGAGATTTTCGTACGGAGAGTTCCCACTAAAATATATGAAAGGTCAAAGTGTCAAATCCGGGAGTTGTGCTATAATGTGATCATTCTATGAGCTCTAAATGTGATCAGAGCTGCAGATGGCTAAAAGCATCGAATCAACTCAGTTTATCAAACAGCTTATTAAAATAAGTTGACAATGCTGTTTTACATCATTAGGGATCGTCCATAAATGATGTCGTCCGGATGGGTGTGGGTCCAGTCAGATTTTGAAGACATATTACATATAGCGGTTTAAGTAATGTTGATGTCATGACAATCATGACATAGAGGTGAATCGGTCCTAATAAATTTTTAATTTGGGTGACATTATTTATGAACCATCCCTTACAGCAATTTTTGATTTTTTGTAAATTATAAAAATGGGTGGGTAATAAATTCAGTGTATCGTTAGCATTATTGTGGTGTGTAGCTCAAGACAAATCTACTAGTTCAGCAGGAATTCCTCGATCATTTACGCAATTGCTGTTATTACATGTTGCAGATGCCGAATTCTCGTTTATTTTATTTATACCCACCAAGATTTTGACATCATTTATGGGTAATCCCTTAAAAATCGTCCTTAAAGAATGTCATCGTTCGGGTCAGCTGGTCTAGCCAGATATTGATGACTAATGACATTCCATTTTAAAATAGTCGCTTACTCAATGGTAAGAGATCATCCGTAAATGATGTCAGGGGTACGGTTAGTGGGTCAGCTAGGATCTTGATGACAACGTATGTTAAAGATATCCATCTATTCTACACAATGGTTCGGTTGATGACAGGGTAATCATAGGGTTGTAGAAATGGAGATATTTCGATGACATCATTTATGGGCAACCCCTAAAATGATAAAATAGTGGTGGGACAAAATGTCATTAATTTTGTGACGCCATTTGCAGACCACCCCAAAACATGTGATTTTGTATTTTACGCATTTATTTAAACTCTCATAAATGGAACCTAATATCGCATTATCTTTCATTTTCCATCTTATCTGAAAGTTTTCTAGAGTGATCACATAAAAGGCACTAACTTTCACTGTAATATTAATGCAATTTTAACATGATCACATTTTGGGACACGGTGATCACATAAACAGCATTTTTGTAATTTCGAAAATTATCGAAGTTATTTCATACAATTTGGTACAAGTCTTCGAATTTTCAGTTTATCGGTTTGATATTTTAAGGGTACATAGAGAATGAACTGGCTAGTATTTGAGTACATAAACAGTGAATTTGGAGGACGTACAAAAAAAGTTACAGATTTTCAAAGTTGAAAAAAATGAACCCGATCACACATACGCACTCCCCTACTATAGAATATTTTTTAAACGTATATCAATTAAAGTATGTATGTAGCTGTTCAAGAAAGCCTTGCTTTTGAAAGTAAGATAATTTTTAAAATTTAATTGTAAGTAGAACCAAATTTGAGTGTTACTTTGTTGGGTCTATATATGTTATGTTGGTATACGATAAAGTAATTACGAGGTCCAGTCGAATGAAGTAGAATTATAAGTTTAAAAGAAATTTCTTGACACGCCCCTGATTTAATCACATGCTAAAATAAATTAAAATTTTGAATTTTATTCCCAAAATAAAATGGTCTCTTTATGACACAGTACCCGGGCAAATGGAAAGCAATGCTTTGCAGTTGCCTGGGTACTGTGTCAGACAACCTAAGTCTGTGTATAGTTGTATATGTATGATTCTATTGTATTGGGTCCACATATTTAAATCGGCACACGCCTCCGTATCTTTCATTTTGACAAAGTTGGCTCACAAAAAGGCGTAATGGCATCGAATTGACCGCTTATTATTTACACAACATAATATTTCCTTCTATTTTCTTACATGGAATCCTAATCTCACGAATGATATTTTGTTGTTGTTTTTGGGAAATTTTATTTTAAATTTAGAAAATGATACACTTTACTATGTACAAGTTTACTCGTCGTGAACATTGAAGTTCGTGGAAGGTGGAATTACCGATTAAGAAGAGATGATATCAGAGTTTCTGCTACTTTAAACCAATTTATTTATTTTATAATGAATTAATTACATGAAGTTTTTCTCTTTAGATTGGACTAATAACTTGAATTCTACTGACAAAGTAAGAAGTGTACGGTAATTGGTGTTTGCTGCACAGACACACGAATGGAAAAACGAAACTGCATTGACTAGTAATTACTTTTACTCACTGCTGTTACTGAGCTGATTTGTTTGGGGGTCTTGTGCATATTACGTAAGCAGCCCAAAAATACAGATGTGCTGACCCCCCTCCCCCTTTAAATTCTGACGTAACATGTACATGACCTCTTAGCAAAGAATCGTTCTAGCAAAAGTTCTGTCCAAAACTAAAACCATGCGCATGCGCTATCGGAAGTCCATGGGACCGGAATCTTAAAATCCTGAACTCCTGAATATGCCCTTAGAAAATTTTAAAAAATAATCAATAAATCTTTGTGAATCCCGAAGACTTATTTAAAATGTCATAGTTAAAGCTATTGAATTCGTTAGTTTCCATGTGGAAGCCAGAGAATTTATTAAAATATCCATGTAGAGGTCAATTAATTTTTAAAAATTTCCATGTAAAAGCCAAAAAATTCATAAATATGTCATAGTGGAAGCCAAAGAATCAGTTAAGATGTCCATGTGGACGCATTTATAACGGAGTTATTTGAAATTTCGATTTATTGTAAAGCCATGGAATTGTTTAAGATATTCATGTAGAAGCAACCAGGACAAAGATTTTTGTGTGGAAAAGCAACAACGGACCAATTTGAAATATGATAATCAGTATGATTTTAGTGCGTATGAATGAATAAGTAGGGCGAATTAAATAACATTAGGCGAACAGAAGGCGAATTTAGTAAGTTAATTCGGAAATGCTAATAGTTATTCAATCAATTGTTCCTAGGATTAAATTACATCTATGTAACCATTATTGGCGGTTCATCATTTTATAACCCTATTTCCTACCGTACTTATTCTACATCTGTAATAATTTGTGTAGAAATAATTAGGTGATAGAGTGCCACCTCTTGACAAATAAGCTCCATCTACTGATCCTCTCCAAAGGAAGTGATAACAGTGGCAAAGAGATCGTGCAAAACTTTCGTGGTTACTTCTTGGGAGGAAGGGTTTCAATCTGCGTATCCTTTTGCATGGTCGTACATGCCAAAAAATAAGGGGGGCTGAAGTTCATTTCCGATTTTTTTACGACGTAATTTTTGCACGCTCCCAAAGTTAATTAACGAGAATGCAATGACTATACGTGTTACATATGTGTCCATATACCGGAGGAAATTAAATGAGGGAATTATTGTCAAATAGAATTGTGCAACATGTGCATATTCTTTAATACAAACCACATCATGTTACAGGATGTAAATTCACGGTTAACATGGTAAAATATTTCAATCACAAAAGAACACGTAAACCACGACGGTCCCCTTACAAGTAGTCTATTAGTTTTGGTAGACGTACATAATTCATCAGCTTCTTTAAGCATCTATTAAAATAAAAATGAATTTGTACTTCTGTAGTACGTGTATGGTACTTGTGGCACTTTTGTTATTATTGTCATGTATTTATAAAACATATGAAAATTAAATATTTACAAATATTGCAAATCTATTCTGTGTGTAAACGCCTCCTTCCTATTTGCTATAGAGCCAAAAATTAGTCATACAAATATTTGTATTAGTAATTTGATATAAATATCAGCTAACATAAATGTCTTAAATTGATATAATAATAATAATTTATTCATTGGGTCAATTTAACTGAAGTTCATACAACCAGACTCAACCAGTCACTGTGGGTCAGAAAATAGGAGGCTCCCGCATTAGATCGTCTCGGTCTTTGTACCCTTTCACCTATCCCCGTCCCTTCCTCCACAGTAAAGGAGTCTCATTCCCTAGGCCCCTACAGTAAGTAGTGGTCACTAAGGAGCACCGAAGGAGATTGGGTTTCAATCAACCATCCAGTGACGTTTACCGTACAACACCGAGCCGTAAACGATTAGCAGTGGCCGAGGATCGAAGCCAGGTCCGAGACTGTAAATTTCGTTACAGTCTGCAGTCCTAACTGCTCACCCAAGCACGCCTGCTTTAATAAATTGAATTGAATACCAATGATAATAACCTCTGATACTATTTTTTGAATAAAAAACAAAATAATCTTTTGACTTTTGCCCATATTGGGTTTAAGTTATTAATTTGACGCACCTTTCTGGACCTATTCAGCGCACACGTACATATCGTCTGTGAAGAACCAAAATGACCTATACCCATTTTTGCTAAAAACAATATCAACTATCTACAAAAATATTCAAATATGTCTTGAGAGCATTTAAATAGAAAATTTTCAAAAAGCCTTTTCAAAAACATGGAATTAGAGCATTTTTCACCTGAGTTTGAGTTTGAGTTTAGCTTTATTAAAGAGTCAAGTACTTCAACTTGCAGCTGTTTTTCAAGAACGGACTCACGACACGAAGATAAAACTCTACTTAAATAAGATTATAAGCAATAATAATAGTGGACAAGACAAAACAATCACAATTCACAGTTCAGTTTACAAACCATAGGAATCTAAAAATAGGTCATACAAAATTTTATGGGGGTTGATACATACCAATGAACCACTACCGTATGTTTATCGTTTGTGCTGCGTAAGAAATTATCGTTAAATCGTATGTTTTACGTTACTCGATGACGATAGCGCAACGATAAAATGTCCGCGGCAGGGACGATTGAGAATCGCTGCAAAACTACGTTATTGCAACGATAATTTTGAACGCTCCCATTACGCTATACTAAAACGGTACTCTAACGCTAGCAAATTCCTGTACTGAAACTATAACCTGATTAAATATTGATGGTTTAATGAAAAAAAACATTTACGCTCCTTTAAATAATAACTTGGTTAAAAAGCAAAACTTTTATTTTCCACTAATATCGTCAAACTCATCAATATCTTCATATCACACCAATCTCACACACAATCTCACACAGTTAGAATCGCTTAGATTAAGTCGCTTCTGTACACTTATGTACTAATGCATCAAGTAATTGCTGTGAATATTCATTTTCCAACAACTAAGAATAGTTTTATTTGTGCCTGTGCATTTATAATCTACTTATTTTTACACTGCGAAGGCAAAACTTGCACGTAGGATTGAGAAGTCCAGTTGATTTAGTTTTTTCTGCTATGGACTAAAATGAACTTGCAACTAAAGTGACACGAGTTAAAGGCATTTAATGTGCGCAAAGCAACTACACTCATTCGGAGGTACATGGTTATATTTGATGTTGATGAATGTTGAATCGTTAAGCTGAATTGAATCATAAGGTCACAGGTGCAATGGCAGTGATTAAGCAAAAGCGTAGAATCATCTGCAGGTTGACCATGATTTCACCAGTGACTATAACCAGAGTTAACTTCTACAATAAAATTGTGAAGGTAACTATAGTTGGCGTACATTTACAAGTGAACAGTTATTGGTTAACTCGTTAACTCGGCTAAGGGATAATGACAAATCCTCGTACAAGGTCAGATGGTGAGATCGAGGTCGAAGGTCAAGCAAAAAATTAAGTTCACCGACATGATCACTAAAACACTACGCTGTTGTTAATTATAGAAAATTCAGCTGCCGTTGCACCGGGGGTTTAAAACTGCCAACATGATTGACTTCATACTCTTCATCACATTTAACATCAAGAGGTAAGTTATTCCATAAATGAATACATCGATACCTTTTCAAAAACAAGGAATTAGAGCATTTTCCACCTTTTCAAAAACATGGAATTAGAACATTTTGCACCTTTTCAAAAACATGGAATTAGAACATTTTGCACCTTTTCAAAAACATGGAAAAATCAGAACATTTTGCACCTTTTCAAAAACATGTAAATAGAACATTTTAAACCTTTTCAAAAACATGGAATTAGAACATTTTGCACCTTTTTAAAAACTCCTAATTAACATTTCACTCATGTTTCTCATTTTGTTTTTCTGACATATCTCATTTCGATTGTAGCTTAAATTGGATATGGGTCATTTTCATTTTGGTTTTTCACACACGATATGTACATTGCGTACTGATTTTAAATTTATTAATTTAATTACCTCCAAATTTGTTGTAAGCATAAACGACGATAAACTGTGGGGGTGGTGTAGTGGTTGTTGTGGTCGTAGTAGTTGTTTCAGTGAGTTCTGTTGTTGTTGATGTTGCAGTATGAGCAAGTAATATATACTTTATATTCATTGTAAAAATAGAGTAACATGGGAACTGTTTGTGTAGGTAATAGGCGAATCCAGAAGTAAGCGGAAGATTTGGAGGGAGGGGAGGAGGGGCATGGATACTGAAGCCGAATTAAACCTTCCTTTTCCCCACACACATATTCCAAAATGAAATTTTTTTTAAAATTTCTGTCAAGATCATCGCTAAACATTCAACACCCCCGAAGTTACCCCTTAATAAAATTTTGTGGATCCGCCAGTAGTAATAAAATACAATTTAAATAGCATCGGATTTCAAAAAATTGTAATCCTAGATTGACATGAGTAGTATAACAAGGAAATTGGGAAGTGGGAGTATTTTATTTTTCATACATTTAATGGTGAAAATAAAAATATCTACCAAGACACCAAGAGGTGTGCCGCTCTGAACATGAAAATATTGTCTTTTATTGCACATTAAAATCTACAGTCTTAACGTTTCAGAAACAGCGACATATGTATTGGCATCATTGCCTAATATAAATTATTCCAGTAGCATTAGTTATAAAGAATATAAAACACTCATATTATTCATCACTGCCAAGTGAGTCATGTGAGTGTGAGTTATATTTATATTATAAGCAGTCATCAATTCAATATTAAATTATTTGGTTTGGGAATATTTCCGGGAATGTTTCCAGCAATAGTGAATATACATATTTGCCTTCCACCTTCCGCTGAACTAAATATCAGTCGATTCCTATGATCTAATACCAACAAAATGTAATAATTAAATTTATACTATCAAATTTAAATTTTGTACTAGCCTATAGCAACTAATGTAGCATTCAAATGGCTATAAAATAAAACGTAACATATCAAATATAAAAACTTATTTTTAGCAACATAAATGAGGTTGAGTTCGGTTACTTGGAGCTTGATTAAAGGTGGGCGAGAATGTAGCGTGCTGAATGGCTGCTTCCCCGGGGAGATTAGCGGACTACTAAATGACCGCAGAGAGTTGTCCACTGTCTGATTGTCTCCGCGTGTTCATTTGTCCACTATACCTCCCCAGGGAGTGATTCTACATTCTACACTGGACCAGCTGCTTACTGCGTATGTTCTCCTTTGTATAGCATTTGCGGGATTTCGAAATGATAAATATTTTTTTTATTAGGTGTTGTCAGCTCTTTAAATTGAATTAAGTCCACTTCATGAGTCAATTGGACAGGCGCGTATTGCTTTGATTCTGTTGTCAAAATTAATATCTCGGAGCCGGTTATGACCTGGAGTACCGGGTGCAACTTGCGTGCAAAACCCTCCACAATTATCTAATGGACAAATCTCGGCACATTCTCCACCAGTATTCGTGGACGATATCCTGAGCTGCCAATTCCCAGGAAGGGTGAGGCAGTCTTGTTTGAGTTCAAAGTCCTCATGGGTTCCTGAGAATTTCATACAGATTATTAACATAATTTGGGTAGGTACATATTATAATCGTTTATAGAATATAGAACTCCATTTTACGGCTTACAGGTAGTTTTTAGTCTGTAGAAGCGAATCGGAGGTTCGCGCAGGATATGCATCGTATTTCGACGATTAATTATTACCAATAAGAGCAATGACTTGTTTAGTGGCAGCCTTAACAGTTACACTACGCAGTTTGAATTTTACGTCAAACCTAAAATTCGATATTGTGAATTCTTTTTTGTCATTTTATTAATAAGCAATTTGTAAGCATCTGCTAGCAGCAGAAACTACTTGAGGGGACGCCCAAAAATGATGTCATCGGTCAGGGCCGGACGAAGGAATTGCCTTTGGGCAGCAATTTTTTCCAAACAAAAACTACTACCATTTGAATTTCATTGAAGCCTTCCTTTGGTAAACAAAAATGTTGTATTTACATGTTATTTTTAGAAAAGTTCAAAATGTTCTATTTACTTGATTCTGAAAAGTGCAAAATTTTCTATTTTCATGTTTTGAGAAAAGTTTGTTAAATGTTTTATTTGCATGTTTTTGAAATGTGATAAATAATTTATTTGCATGTTTTTGAAATGTACAAAATAATTTATTTGCGAGTTTTTGAAAAGTGCAAAATGTTCCATTTACATGTTTTGAGATAATTCAGGCACATGGGAGCTGCCTGCGCTGGCCTTATTATCCGGCCCTGTTATCGGTAGGGTCAGTGGATCTAGTCGTTAGTCGGGTATTCACGACATGCCATGTTAAAGATAGCCGTTTACGTAATTTTAGTGATCGTATGGGGGTGGGGCATTCCTAAAAGTGTGGTTATTTGGATGATATCATTAATAGAGCATGTCTATAAAAATTACGTTTTTGAATTTCCCGCCAAATCTTAAAATCAAAATTTTGACCGGTCTTACAATGTACTTGCATACAAATGGTAATGATTAGGCAAACCAAATAACCGTGTACTTACTAGTTCAATCTTTAAAGGTTTTCGAATTATTTTTAGAAAAACTAAAACCAAATTTAAAAAAAATATGGTGGATTCTATATCCCAATTCATATTTAAGAGCACTTACCCTTAAAGTTATCAGCACTATAAACAGCAATCATTTTCTTCACTTTAACACTATTCTTGGTTGTAGTGGTGGTGGTGGTTGATGTGATTACTCCTATTTCAGCCTTATTAAAATTAGTATCGGTCGTATTTTCTTCTATTAAAATTGGCGCCAAAGTTGACACGGAGCTTAAACCCAATATGCTCACAGCCCCCTGTTTTTTCCCTTCGTCTCTATCCTCAATTAAATTTAATTGCGAGGATAATGGTGACATTGAACTACTTTTGTCCCCAAGTATATTCTTAGCACCGATGAGTAGATTAAATTTTGGATTTATCTTGTGAGGTATATTATTTTTATCCGAAGTATTAAATTGTGTAATTTCCAAATTTTTTTCTACATTATTGGCCGACCAACTTAGGCTTTTAATTTCAATACCGAAATCATCGAATGACGCATATGTGGTAGTTGTGTCCTTTGTACAATCAAGAGTAGCAGTTTGTACGGGGTTTATAAAATACATAGTAGCAAGCGTAGTCACTGCTATGAGTATTAAAATTAAAGCACCTATTCCATAGATTTTCAAGACATTTCGTTCTGCACGGATTAATTTGGTTTGTTTTTCGTGAAAAAAGTAATTCGTCTCTGCAATCCCTTTCATTTCCAGGGTTCACTTTTGATGAGTCTAGCTTAGGTAGTATGTACGTATCCCAAATAGTGTAATATTTATGGTTAGTCCAGCTCCAGCAAAGCTCCATAAGAATAAGGATAAGATCAATTTCACTACTTACATACTGTCACACACGCTGCACATGATTTATATGGTACGTTATATATACGTGTCGACACCGAAACGCCAATGAATAATCTCTATTGAGAACACAACTTACAGCTCTTAAACAAGAACGAAACGAAAACGACAGAAACTCAGAGAAGAATGACGCGTAGATCTGGTTGGGTAAGATTTTAATATGAAATAGAAGAGGTGGTGGGACGACATGACGCATTCCACTTATTAAAGTGCACGAGGCATAAGCCCCTGAAAAACCCTACTCGTAATAACGATACTACCTAAGTAGGCAATCCAAACTGGTATGTGGAAGGTCTGTCTGTGTTGTATGGATTTTAGGAACTGCTAATTTAATTATTTGTAAATAGCGTATTTTGAGCCGTTCAAAATGTTTAAATAACGTGTTTTATCCTTTTAAAAATGCGTAAATACCGGTTTTGTATTTTTCAAAATGTGTAAATAACGTTTTATTGTTTTCAAAATGTGTAAATAGCGGTATTGTTTTTTTCAAAATGTGTAAATAGCGGTTTTTGTTTTTTTCAAAATGTGTAAATAACGTGTTTTACCCTTTTCAAAATGTGTTCAAAACACTCTTAGCTTTAAAATAAAAGGAATGCTGTTGATCCTTCGTTTGATACTGTAGACTATTTTTAACTGACTGACCTTCATTTACCGGACTAATTGATTTTTGTTTTGTCATTTCATATTTTCTGCCTGAAATCCAATATGTTCAATATCCTACAGTTCCAACTGGTATTTTCCAATCCACTTAAATAAAATTGTTTTACACTTTACTTACAAAATGTTATACTTCGTTTTGTCTGTGTTGTTTTGAATTTTCAAAAAGTTTGAGAATTAAATTTTTACACTTGGAAGAAGCATTAATAAATTTGTATTATAATTTACAATAAAATCTGCATTTTTAATTCGTACAAAAAAAACACAAGGAAAAATATTCAACACCAAGTGGTTTAGAACCAACGACCCAAGGCGTGAGCTTGCTTGAAATGCTTAAAAAGCTGATTTGTAACAAGTGCGCAGTATAAAAATTGTAAACACTCATGATTAGATGCTTTTAGGTAAAGGCAATAATATGATGAGCGGCTTGTATTCAATCTTCAACGGATTGGCAAAAAGAAAAAACTGAATTAGCAAGAAATATGACTTGCAAAATTTCGGAGAAACTACATGACGTGTACTATGTTAATAAGCAGAAGAGAATTCACATGAGTTTTTGCACGTTAAGAAGTGCAAAAGTGTAAGCTTATAAAAGGTTCTGTTACCTACTTAAAACTATAGTCTACCCACCCCCACCCCCTATCTCTATAAGAGCAAAGATTAAAATTAGTTTTTTCACTAATGGATATTTAAAACTAAATTAATTTTGTCCCATGATGTCCTTCCGTAGTATTTAATTGTAAGAACTAATAAAAGCACAGCTTCTACAAGTCGACATAATCAGATCAATGATGTTGATCAATGTTCCTGCATACAAATTCGAAGAATTCGAGCTGTTCATTTTATCTAGAGTGAGTGCCAAGTGACAACCTTTAGGAGCCGTTTGTTAATTACGCTTGTAAAAATTTGTTACAGTTTGAAAGCTTCCCCCCAGCGATCTGCAACAAGCGTCACTGCACCGTAGCAGTTCTTTAACAATAATGCATATGTATAATATGCTGAACATAACTTTGAAGAGTTATCCCATCCTCAAGCCTCAAAGGTGCTAGTGTAATTTATGGATTATTTCCAAGGAAAAATAATTCCGAAACTTGTTTCTGCACAAGGTCACCTATACATATGGTACAAGTATAACCCCTGGTTAAGTATTTGCACTTTAATACATATCGTCTGTGAAGAACCAAAATGGCCCATGTCCAATTTAAGTTGGATTCAAAAGGAGCTATGTCATAAAAATAAAATGAGAAACATGCGTAAAATGTTAATTAGGAGTTATTAAAAAACGTAAAATGTCTTATTTATGTACATGTTTTTTAAAAAGTGTAAAATGTTCCATTTACATATTTTTGAAAATTGTAAAATGTTCCATTTACATACATGTTTTTGAAAAGCGCAAAATGGTCTATTTACATATTTTTGAATATTGCAAAATGGTATATTTAAATGCTTTCAAGACATATTTCAATATTTTTGTAAATAGTACATATTGTTTTTAGCTGTAAATGGATATGGGTCATTTTGGTTCTTCACAGACGATATGCGATACATATGGAACTTTTCTAGTCTTGTGTGTGTGGCAGTTTATAGGTAAGAATGATTTTAGCAAAGCTAATATCAACATGTTTCCTTAATCCATATAAGCAAGTCTGCCAGAGATTGAATTTGAAGAATGTAGCACTGTCAACCACTGCACTGTATAATTAACATTGATATGGGCAAATCTTTACACATTAACAGGCTTTGATGATATTCGCCTGTCTTCAGGAGGAAGCGTGGTGCTAAAAGTTTCTGCGGTTCTCTGCGGTGAATCACTACTTACATCAATTTGGAATGCAATGATTTTTATTGTACTGTATGATGTGACATACTGAAAATAAAGCTTCAAACAAACAAACAAACAAATGCAATACGTACATTTAGAAATTAGATACGAAAACGTATTTGAATTGAAATTAATAACTGTAATGTAAATGTAAACTTTGATTGTTTTATTTTATTCTTTTCACAATTATTGTAAGAGTTTGTAAATCCACATTTGTTTTCAAAAACTATGTACGTTCAGTATTACAGTAAAGCATGCATATAGAATAATAATACAAAATAAATACAAAATACTAATATGCCTTGCTGCAATCACATAGTACAGTGTGCTCCCCTGAATATTCTTGCCTATATATATAATTATTAGCTTTAACGAATCGTCCATAAATGATATCACTCAAATTCTCTTCAATTTTAAACTCACCCATCCCTATGTAATAACCTTAACCGCTGCATAAATTGCTAAGTTTTACATGGAATGTCATCAAAATCAGAACCAGACTAGACCCACTGACCCCATCGATGGCATCACTTATGAACGATCCCTACCTTACGGTTTTAAATTAATATCACAATTGTGATTAAAATGCATATTTGCCAGACATTGTGCAACTATTTTTAATACAGATGAAGCCTGCCGACCGGACCCCAGGACTTGTAGTACAGTAAGTACAGTTGATATTTAAAAATCAATTCGTCATCAGTTGACTACGGACAAGCGCGTATGGATTTTGTCCTTTTGTCAAAATCAACAGTACGAAGTCGATCATGACCTTCGGTTCCGGGTGCGACCTGGACACAGGGACCTCTGCAATTTCTTTGAGGGCAAATCTCGACGCATTCCCCAAACGTATCCACAGATGATATTCTATACCACCAAGTTTGTGGAAGTGTGAGGCACTCCTCTGTAAGCTCGAATTCTCCAAGCTCACCTGTGAATTAATTAAACAATTATTCAGCTGTATAATTAATCAACTACATAATATCGTCTGTGAAGAACCAAAATGACCCATATCCATTTTCAGCTAAAAACAATATCCACTATCTATAAAAATATTGAAAAATGTCTTGAAAGCATTTAATTGGAATATTTTGCAATTTAAAAAAATATGTGAGTAGCACACTTTAGGCATTTCTAAAACATGTAAATAGAACATTTTACACTTTTCAAAAACGTGTAAATAGAACATTTTACACTTTTCAAAAACATGTAAATAGAACATTTTACACTTTTCAAAAACATGTAAATAGAACATTTTACACTTTTCAAAAAAATGAATTACAAAATTTTACGCTTTTCGAAAACATGTAAATAGAACATTTTACTCTTTTCAAAAACATGTAAATAGAACATTTTACTCTTTTCAAAAACATGTAAATAGAACATTTTACTCTTTTCAAAAACATGTAAATAGAACATTTTACTCTTTTCAAAAACATGTAAATAGAACATTTTACACTTTTCAAAAACATGTAAGTAGAACATTTTACACTTTTCAAAAACATGTAAGTAGAACATTTTACACTTTTTAAAAACATGTAAATAGGGCATTTTACAGTTTTCAAAAACATGTAAATAGAACATTTTACACTTTTCAAAAAAATGAATTACAAAATTTTACGCTTTTCGAAAACATGTAAATAGAACATTTTACTCTTTTCAAAAACATGTAAATAGAACATTTTACTCTTTTCAAAAACATGTAAATAGAACATTTTACTCTTTTCAAAAACATGTAAATAGAACATTTTACTCTTTTCAAAAACATGTAAATAGAACATTTTACACTTTTCAAAAACATGTAAGTAGAACATTTTACACTTTTCAAAAACATGTAAGTAGAACATTTTACACTTTTTAAAAACATGTAAATAGGGCATTTTACAGTTTTCAAAAACATTTAAATACGGCATTTTACGATTTTCAAAAACATTTAAATAGAACATTTTGCACTTTTCAAAAATTCTTAACTTTTTAAGCATGTTTCTTATTGTGTTTTTATGACCTAGCTCATTTTGATTGTACCTAAAGTTGGATTTGAGTCATTTTGGTTCTTCACAGACGATATAAGTTTAAAATATGGAAATCTGATGTAAGTATACACAATGTAATACTTTTAAGCCATATTTATAATTTAACAGCCATAAGTGGTTACCGTACCTTGAAAATACTCGTAAGGAAAAACTGAAATGTATTTCTTCTGGTCCAGTAATTTAATCTTTGTGGTTGTTGCTGGGGAAAAAGTCCACGACGTTAGTGGAGTGTTGACCAACACTCCAGTACCAGTATTGGTTGAAGTTAACGTGAAGTTTGATATATTGAACATTCCATGCATTCCAACTTGCATATTCTCCTCTGTTGAATGGAGTGACGACGACGACGATGAAAGGGATGACTCATTTCTATCACGATTTATTTCGCAATTCAAAATTGTACCACAGAGAAATTGAAGCTCTGCCGGGCTCCATTTTTCAGTTATATTGCGAATTGCACTCCCATTTACATTGACTGAAAGAACTCCCATACTTTCGTTTTTCAAGGTACGATTTTGGTGTGTTGTTGGTGTTGGTTCACTTGTAACTTGTTGAACTGGCTTTTTGATGGTATTTTTGAGATGATTGTAAGAAATTTCTAATTTTCTATCAAGGCCCGTAAATATAATTTTACCATTATTAATGATTGCCGAAGGTTGGGATGGAGCTGCTAGAATACGGGATATAGCAAAAAGTGCTATCAAAATCAAACCAACGCCAGCAACTATTTTTGATACCAACCGTTCTAAATGGTACCAGGGATAATTTGGTTCGGCATTGAAATAAATTATGTATCCCTCCATTTTTATTGTCTTGAAGAAATTTTAGTATTAATTGGGGCAAGAAAATTGAAGGGATAATTAGGTTACGAGAACAACTACTGTCACTGTCACTTTGCCTTCCTCCCATGAAGTTCAATTCCAGACTAACTAAGCTGGACTTTTAATTGTACATAGGTAAACTCTATGCAAGTATGTACATGATTATAAAACCATTCACGCAATTAAAACGTTTAAAATGACAGTGGAATATCGAGATCGAGATGCGCATAAAAATATTAAAGGTAATGAGTCATCAATTACGAAGGAAAATCATGTAAAGAAAAAAATTACAATTATTTATTCTCGAAGTTTGAAAATGACGAAGGGTAAATAATGAAAAATAATTCGCAATGGCCACAACAAGTAGAAATAAAAAGTATAATCATATAGGTAATTATATCTTCTGTGAAGAACCAAAATGAACCATATCCATTTGTAGCTAAAAACAAAATCCACTATCTACAAAAATATTTAAACATGACTTAACAGCATTTAAATGGGATATTTTACACTTTTCAAACACATGTTAAATAGAATATTTTGCAGTTTTCAAAAACATGTAAAAAGAATATTTTGCAGTTTTCAAAAACATGTAAATAGAATAATTTACACTTTTCAGAAACATGTAAATGGAACATTTTGCACATTTTTGAAAACATGTAAATAGAATATTTTAAACTTTTCAAAAACTCGTTATTAACATAAGACGCATGTTTTACATTTTTTTTCATGTCATAGCTCATTTTGATTGTAGCTTAAATTGGAATGGGTCATTTTGGTCCTTCACAGACGATATCTGCATGTATATGGGTTTATTTTTGCTGACAGTTGTGATATTCTTCATGGATTTTATTAAATTTCTGCGAATATATTAAGCATCTTTGCTTGTTGTGATGAGTAAGCCATGAAGCTTCGTGAAGGTTCACTCACCTAGAAATAATATAAAATATAGCAAGGCGTTTCCTATCAGGGCCAGGGGCAGATTACAAATTACTCTAGCAAATATAAAAAGTAAAAAATAAAAGTACAACCACTATCCCACCTCAAGAAAATCCACAAGTAAACTGATTAATGTACGTAAAATAAAGAAAAATTGTAACTTGTATTTCGTGCAAGCTATGTTCCCACTCTCACTGCTCTTTTAGAGTAATTTGTGGACTGTCCCAAACTATACATAAGAATATTTGAATGACATTAAGCAAACTCTCATTTTAAGCCTTGAGTTAAGGGCGTGTTCACATATTACATGAGTGCAAAAATGACGCAAATTTTTTACACCCAACCATATGCACTCTAATATGTTTGTATCACCGCTACCGGTGCCGGTGCCAGTGCCGGTGCCAGTAGGCTGTAAGATAGACGATCTCTGACACACCCCCTCACCCATCATGATCCCGTCATTTGTGAGTGGTCCCTCACTAATTATGATATGAACTATGAGCATGGCTGGACAGATGAAATTCTTTTATCAAAGTTAATATCACGAAGTCTATTGTGACCTGGTGACCCAGGCGATAGCCTCATACATTGGCCAGTGCAATTCTCATAAGGACAAATCTCGACACAGTGTCCGGCCGTATTCACTGACGAGATCCGTCGTTGCCAGTCTTCCGGGAGGGTAATGCACTTTCTGATATCTTCAATGATTTTCAGTGGCGCTGCAAATTAATCTGTGATTAGGCATCTGTAAATGAATTTGTAAATTTTAGTGCAACTTAAATGTATTAGATGATTTAACTGTAGGTTGGACTACTTATCGTCTGTGAAGAACCAAAATGACCTAAATCCAATTTAATCTAGATTTAAATCGAGCTCTGTCATACAAACAAAATGAGAAACATGAGTAAAATTTTTGTAACCAAGAGTTTTTTAGAAGCGTAAAATGTTCTTACATATTTTTGAAAACGTCAGAATGTTGTAATGAAGTGTTTTTGAAAATTGCAAAATGTTCTATTTGGATGTTTTTGAAAAGTGCAAAATGTTCTATTTGGATGTTTTTGAAAAGTGCAAAATGTTCTATTTGAATGTTTTTAAAAAGTGCAAAATGTTCTATTTGGTTGTTTTTGAAAAGTGCAAAATGTTTTATTTGCATGTTTTTTGAAAAAAGCAAATTGCTCTATGTAGGTACCTTGTTTTGAAAGGTACAAATTGTTCTATTTACATGTTTTTGAAAAGTGCAAAATATTTTATTTAAATTGTTTCAGTTTCAAGACGTGTTTCAATATTTTTGTAGATAGTGGATGTAGTTTTTAACTAAAAATGGATGTGTCATTTTGATCCTTCATGGACGATATGTAGTTTAAATTACCTCCAAAATTGTTGTATGCATACACTGTTATTCCTACACTACGCGCTTTAGTGTCAACTTTAACTGTATCAGTATTCGGGGCTACCGTAGTAGTACTAATAGTGGAAGTAGCACTAAAATTGTCAGCATTGACATCGACGTTGATAATTTCAATTTTGTATTTGTCTGTGGTTTTTTCTATCATTTCAAGTTCAAAGTCGTCGTCCAATATTAAATCCTCTGCACTATTATTAGTATTATTTTCAAATGCTGTATGATTTGTATTCTTAAATTGTAAACTATCTTCAGGTAAATATCTTAAATCTATTTTATTTCCTTGAGTAGTACTATGTAAATTGTCATCCACAAAAGCAACAGTAGTATTGCTCTCCGAATCTGTATTTTCTTTTAAAATTGAAGAATTATTACTGAGGGCTAAGTTCACACTATTTTTTGACTGGTGTGGTCCGGTTCCAGATCCGGTATTATTAGTATTATAGATGCTTTTATTTTGATTATTGGTTGCATAAATATCTGTATTACTATTGATGATATGCGTATATTTCACTACAATTTCACTTTCTATATAGTCACTTGTTGGTGTAGTTACTTCTGTACTATTATCCGTATTTTGTAATCCATTTTTGATTTCAGTCTCCTTCAAATCTGCAAGCACTGACCTTGAGTCTAATAAATTAGTATTTTCAATTTCATCCAGATCCAGCTGACCAGCGGATTTACTATTTGAGTTGTCTTTTGTAAAAATGTATTGAGTGTAGACGAGAATAAAAACAGTGGACATGACAAAGACTGAAGCACTGAAGGAAATTAGAACACACTTGTACAATTTTAGAAAATCACACATTTTCATTCTATTTTTGGTTTTGTAATATTTTACATTTTAAGAGATTCACAGACAGTGTATTTGTAGGATTTAAAAGTTTATGAAATATCATAGAGTGTTTGATTGCTGACAGAGCGTACTTACAAACTACGACGTCTTTGTTTTATTACTCCCTGTTTTAAATATTGCTTCCTTTGTATTTTCATTTTCACATAAGATTTCACATCTTGTTGTTGTCTCTAGTATTTTATTTCGTGGGAATTGCATTACGAAATTTCACATCTTGCAAAATAATACACGAATAATTCTGAATTTCCTCCTGCAGTACTTAACTTTCTATACATTAAATTACGAAATTCCAGTACCGTATTCCCTGTAATAGTAGACGGGTTTGTTGTACAGAGTAGTAGTTGACGGGCCCAGAAGGTCAAAGTTTGAACAGTAGACGGGTCTAGTTTGTACACTGTTATATGGCAGTAGAAGCAGGCCTGTAACAGAAAACGGGTGTGGGAGTCCGGAATTTGACTTGTAGGCGGGTCTACTATTATGGGAAATACGGTAAGCATTTTATTACTGGAAATGTTATGTTTATTTTAGAGGACAACTGATACTGGTACGTTACCCTTAGTTTTCCTTCAAAATCAAAAGCGTAGGTAGATAATAGCTCTGGAAACTAACAATAGAATTAATTCATGCTTATGGGCGCACTAGTATCGCGTTTTGCCAAAGAGACTCTCCATGTATAGTAACGAGCATAGGAAATATCAACCTTCCCAACGCGGTGTTAAAACATATAGCAATTAAAATAATGTGCTTGAATAAATTTAGAGCGAAACAGGTTCAAAAAATAGAAGAAAATTTTCTAATTTATTCGAAAGAGCAAAATCTTATTTTGGACAGTTTATACATGCACATATTATAAATAAATAAATAATTTAAGAAACAGTAAAGAAATATGTATACTACACACGAATGAAAATAAATCACAATTTTTTGAATAAATAAATAAATAAATCAGCACATTTTAGTTTAATTTAAAATGTACATAAATCACCCATGTCTCTTACCTCCCGCACTCCCAGCAGCGTCCACCGCCCTCCCATT
This sequence comes from Dicyrtomina minuta, assembly GCA_949802685.1. Classification (NCBI taxonomy): domain Eukaryota; kingdom Metazoa; phylum Arthropoda; class Collembola; order Symphypleona; family Dicyrtomidae; genus Dicyrtomina; species Dicyrtomina minuta. The sequence goes on along the minus strand of OX461808.1, from coordinate 62,829,546 downwards.
CCCACTATTTCCACTACAGGGGAGACAGGGAACATTCCATTTTTGACAGTAGCGGGCAATAACGGGGGACCTCCCATCATGCCAATTACAACGTTGAAACATGAAACCTTGACACTTTTTCACACCGAGATCATCCAGACAACTGTAGAATGTATCTTCAAGCTCTGTAGTATTAAATATTTGGGGTGGGGGGAGGGGGTAGCTCGGAGTTTCTGTCGTCGTCACCCTCGGGACAACGACTGTTGCGTTCCCGCCCGCAGCGGTTCCATTATTGTCCGCTCCTGTGGTAGTGCTATTATCTGCTGTTGTGGTGGCATTTGCGTCTTCCCGCTTCACTCTTCTGTAAATGCTTGACGAGACGTAGAATTCGTCCCGGTTGACATTATTTTTCATTTCCGGGAGAGGCTTTTCATCCAGTGTGGCTCGACGCGCGGAAGCAGGTAAAGTGTCCCGTTTTTTTCTTGTGTTAGATTTAGTGGGGTCATCTACTGGTGCTTGTGATGGATCATTGGCCTTGGTGGGATCGGTAGCATTTACTGCTCCAGTAGCATTGGCCGCTGTTCCATTAAGATTAGAAGAAGCGTTCATAGCTTCGATTTTTTGCGTGATAAGGGAGCTGAAGCGTTTTCCTGGAATTCATACGAAAATGAAACACTATCAAGTACATACTTGGGAAGCACTATTTTTGTTTTTTAAATATTTTAATATTTCACAAACTACTGCACTTGTTTGAATAAATCCAATAAGTTTAAAAATATTTGTTTAGCCAATACATATAATTTGTGCGATAATTTGAAAACTGTATTTTTTTTTTGTTTACATATTTTCGCTCCAAGGCCAGATAACAAGGCCAGCAAAGGAAGCCCTTGCTGCCTGAATTTTCAAAAAACATGTAAATGGAACATTTTGCACTTTCCAAAAACATGTAAATGGAAATAAATTATTCACTTTCCAAAAACATGTAAATAGAACATTTTGATTGTTCAAAAACATGGAAATAAATTTTTTGTGGACATTTCGGAAATAAAACATTTTCCACTTTTTTCAAAATATGTAAACATAATGTTTTGACTTTTTGAAAATCATTTAAAAAGAACATTTTAAAATTTGTATTTAAACAATTTAAATACAAAATTTTGGTTTACTAAAGGAAACTTTTAACAAAATCGTATAATGTATGGAAACAAATTGCTGCCTAGAAGTAATCATTTCTACGCCTTTGTCCTGCCTTTTTTTTGCTAAATAGTAAAAATATATTGTCACATAATATATGACTTACGTGAACAGTCCCTCACACGATTTTTACACCATCGAATTCGATCCTTTCTCCTTCCTTCCACTTCCATCCCACATATAATCATGGCAACTGTAAAACTAACTAATATTTTGTACACTGTTTTCATTGTGTATATTTTGTCTAATTGGTACTTCTACAATCTCCTACCTAAATTTGTTGGGGCTCTTCGAAAAACACTAAAGAGTTTTTAAGCGGCGTGCAAGTATATTTAATTAATTAATTAATTCAATTAGCTTAAAATTCATGCAAATTGTGAATATACTATGTAGCTAATGCAATGCAATACTAATTTAGCGTGAAAATAATTTTAAAGACTTATAAATTATTGCTACTGTCCACACGTCAGGGATTTTTGAATATTTTGATTAACTTTACCAGAGCCAAACTTTAGTATGAAAGAATAAATTATTAGAAATAAATATTGAGAAAATTAAAAATATTCAGATTTTCTAATAATTGAATTGTCATCGTTTATTTTTCTTTTGTGTTGAGTAATAATTCATTGGAGGAAGGTGGGGGAATGAGAACGCTTTCATTTTCAATTAACTAATTACATAAGTAAATCATAAACATAAAAAATAAACATAAAAGGGAAAATATACTTTGGAAAAACACTTTCGTTTTGATTGTGTTCCAAACTACATAGAGTTTAATATGAAATTACAAAGTGTAAAAAAACAAATACATGAGGATTCCATTGTGATGTAAGATTCCATATTATATAATGAGATTCCACTTTAAACTGCCAAAATTTGTTACTGAGGTGGCAATTATTACTTAATTGTAGACACTATACATATATTATCATTACCACTTTAGTTACTACACACATTATGTGATAAAATAATAAATATTCAGTAGGTCGATTTAACTGACGTTCATACAACCAGACGCAACCACGCAACCAGTCACTGTGAGTGAGGAAATGACCAAGCACGCCTGCTTACACAACATATGGAAGCACATTATTCAAACATAATCATATATTAAGGTTCAAAAACTATTTGACAATATATCTTGGACAATCAAGCTTATACAGTTACCCTAATAGAATACATTTACCTAACTATCGTTTGTTCACTCCTAACAAAATCAACAAGTTCTTTTATCAGTCATATATATGTAAGTTCCAGAAAAATGATTTGGCTTAATTGCATTGGAAATTAAAAGGTGTTCAAATACATTCTTTAATGAAGCTACCACTAACATGTAGACTATTTTTCAAATGTAATATCGTATGTGAAGAACCAAAATGACCCATATCCAATTTAAACTAAAATCAATGTGAGCTATGTCATAAAAACAAAATGAGAAACTTGTGTAAAATGTTAATTAGTATTTTTGAAAAGTGTAAAATTTTCTATTTACATGTTTTTGAAAAGTGTAAAATGTTCTAATTACATGGTTTTAAAAAGTTCAAAATATTCTATTTACATGATTTTGAAAACTTCAAAATATTCTATTTACATGTTTTTGAAAAGTGTAAAATTTTCTTTTTGATATGTTTTTGAAAAGTGTAAAATGGTCTAGTTACATGATTTTGAAAAGTTCAAAATATTCTATTTACATGTTTTTGAAAAGTGTAAAATATTCTAATTACATCGTTTTGAAAAGTGCAAAATATTCTATTTACCTACACGCTTTCAAGACATGTTTCAATATTTGTGTAGATAGTTGCTATTGTTTTTAGCTACAAATGGATATGGGTCATTTTGGTTTTCCAAAGACGATATTGAATTTATCTTATGTAGCTGTTCAAGAAAGAGCTGCGTTTGAAATTGAAATAAGTTTTAACAAAAATCAAATCAATTATTGGAAAAGTCCCTCTTGATAAATCACAATGTGATGGTATAAGCACACAAGATTATTTCTTATTTTTAATCCTACCTATTATCCACATAATTTACATGCCTTTTGAATTTATCAACGGAATTTGACATACAATATATCATTCCGAAACTTACATCGGAATACGTCACAGGTATGAAGGAGAATAGGACTTTAATTGTGAAATTAATTTAGGAATAGTTTTTTGTACTGTACATTAAGTACTCTTGTTTAATTATCATTGTGGAGAATACATATTTGGTATTTGGATGGATTATATTCTTTATCAGTACATTTAATCCGAACTCTATGACATGTGTAAACTAGATATTGTTCATTTTGTATTTTAAATATAAATCTGTATACTACTATAACTAAGCTTAGGTTTTTTAAAAATATCACATATATTTAGTGACTTAAAGTTAAAAGTTAAAAGGGAAGTATTGGACATGCGACAATATATTAAGGGAGACAGCACTTCTAGAACTTGTACAAACAAACTCTTCCTCGGTTGCTAGAAATTAAGAATGTGGTAAGTGGTAACACATAACGTTGCATCTTTATTAGTTGCAGTAAAAAGGCCCCCCCCCCTCTCTTCCCCCCCCCCTCCATTAATCCATTAATTTGTATACAATCCTTTGTTGACTAGGCACTTGCGCATTCATTTGGTTCGTTTGTCTAAACCTTCAATATTTCGAAGTTGGTCATGACTTGGCGTTCCGGGTGCGACCTTCTCGCACTGATTGCAGTTTTCGTCTGTACAAAGCTCGAAGTATTCCCCGAAGGTATTCACAGAAGAAATCCTATCCTGCCAGTTTCGAGGAAGTAGGAGACACTTCTCTGTAAGCTCAAATGTTTCACTCGCACCTGTAATAAATGCATTAAAAAAAATTAGTAGTGTTTACAGCTTTCAAAATATATTTATGCAGATCGATTAATTCCAAAGAGTCTATTTGTACCGTTAAAATGTTCTACAGCAAATACTTGGATTTTTGTCTCGGGGTGCGTCGGTGTCGGTAACAGTTGAAGGACGGGGATGATTGTGGTGCTTTGAAAGTTTGATGAGGCGCCTGATGCATCGTTCCTCTCGCCGACTTGGAAACTACTTTGAGTTGCCACTACCTCTCCAAGGAGATTTCCTATTGAGTCAGTCACCTTGTTGTCAGTTGTTGTAGGACTTGGAACTTGGATAGCTACTGTTACATTCCTAATAGTAATGGTAGTGGGAGTGGGCTGGGGTGCTGGAGGTGAATTTGTGGAATAATAAATTACTACTTCCACAACAATACAGAGCGCAAGAAAAACAATAATACATATTATAGCCAGCCATTTATTGTTTTTCGATTTATTTTTTGCCAATTTCTTGGAAACATCTTTTAAATTCAAAAGCTGCCCATTTGCTGCTTCTATATCTTCGGGCTTACTTAAATGGCTCATATTGTGTACGGTCATTTTCCTGAAATATAAACGAGACGAAATAATTTTTTAAAAAAAGCAACACAATTCAAATTTAATACAAGAAAAACAAAACGATTTTGCACACATTTTTATTAAGGCAGCCAAGAATTTTCAAGACAGTTAAAATTAGTGCGCAATTTTTTTTATTTACAACATAATATATCGTCAGTGAAGAACTAAAATTACCCATATCCAATACGTTTTAAAAGCAGAATGACCCAAATCCATGTATTTTCACACACACAGCTAAATCGATGCAAATACAAATTGCACTAGGTGCAGGTTTGAACAGAAATTGTTTGCATGGACTTTAGGCGTAAGCATGGAAATAAATGGGTTTGGGTCATTTTGCTTTTAGAACGTTTTGGATATGGCTCACTTTGGTTTTAGTGGAGAATGGATATAGGTCATTTTGGTTCTTCACTGTCGATATCTTCGTTCGAGTGCAAAAGTTTCAGGTACATATTATATCCATTCATAATTTACGAGTCTTATTGCAATTCTTAATGGAATAAGATATACGATTTATCATTTTGAAGCTCTTCAAAATAAAAAACTATATATTCCGTCAAAAATTCAGAACTATGTTAATTACAATTTACAAAATTCAAGTAAGTAGAATAAATTATGAATCATTAGATTCTAATATGTTCTGTAGGGGAGACAAACTCGCCGTGTGATAGGTGATAGTACCATTTGCATTGGGAGGTACAACAGGTACAACCGAATAATATCATAACGTCGGTGTGTACGAACGAGCAAATCCTTATATTTCAAAAACTTTTTCTAAAAGCAAAATGGAACCTTCACATTGAAATGAAAAGGCAAGATACGACTTTATTTTCTTTTACATCTACATACACACATATTCTACTCTACTCTCCACTGACGGTGAGTTTGCCACATGAAAAGTAGATAAGTTCTCAAATTCCAATATTAATTTTTGTAAGTTGATTCTTAAGAAATAATGTAGCAAACCTTTTCGTAACCAGCTTTGTTTAAATAAGTAGGTAACTAAAATGAGACATTTTCTAAATACTATACCAATATTTAAAATACGCTGTATTATGTACCAAAACATTTTTCAAAACAACATTATTACATTGCTGCAATAAAGATTATATTTTTGCAGCAAAACAGTGTATTTAGTTATATTATAACTCGTAGGTTTTGAGTACATATACCTAATTGCATAGTTGTATACAGTTGAAAAGGTACATATAAAGAGTTGTTTGGCAAAACAAGATGAGTCTATTCTTCTCAAAAATGAGATTATTTATATTACGTTTAAAATTCAACTGGATACGCTACTGTGTAGCATGGTAAAGGCCAAAGTTCAACAAAAGCAATTTTTTTTTCAATTGCCAAAATTTCGTTTTTGGCAAAATGGGATAAGTCCACTAAATGATTTTTGGAAAAATGACAAATTGCAAAATGTTCCATTTCAATGTTTTTACAAAGTGTAAAAATATCATGTCATAGTTTAACCTTGACTGATCGGTGACTGTGAGTTGAAAATATCCTGCGATTAAAAATGTTAAACTTTTGTTAGTTCAGGAAGGACATGGAATCGCAGAAGTACTTAATTCTTCTATCTAAATTAATATCAAAAACAACAAAATCGACAATTACGTGTTGAAGCGTCAATGAATAATCGCTACTGAGAACACGACTGACAACTTACAGACAGAAAAAAATGAAATGACAAACACTCAGACTAGAGAGATGAGGCGAAGGAAAACTACTAAGTACACGAGGTATACTCCCATAATAGAGCTATACCAGCTACTATATAGCATACAAAATATTTTGTAAACGTATACCAATTAAAGTACGTATGTAGCTGCTCAAGAAAGCGTTGCTTTTGAAAGTGAGATATTTTTTAAAATTTAAATTCTTAATTTTGAAAGAGCTTCAATTAAAATGATATATTGCTTGCCAATAATTCCATTGAAAAATGAAAAACCACGTAAATAATGTAGATAGGTAGGAATAATAAAGGAAATGATAAATACTTACTCTCTATACGGCACCCACACCTCCGATTATGAAGAATAACAATTCACCATTTATTTTTTGGAGAATTCGTACTAACTCTGACTGTATAAGTAATACTCAGAGTCAGTACTGAATTTTTGTAATTTTCGTTTGTACTTACAATCAAACTAGGCTACACTAGCTGAATCTAGGAAGTGTGATGTGGTTAACTGATCGGGATGAAGTCTCAACGTGGAATGAGAGGAGGGAAGATGGGATTATGAATGGAGCAGAAAAATAACGTGTATTGTCTATGTAACAAGTCGAGTCGAGATAGATGGGTTGTGTGACGTAAATTATTGACGTTAGAAACTGTTTCACAGCCTAACACGCAGAGCAATTAAATCTGGAGTTTTTGTATCCATGGAGGAGATTCAACTTTCGTATTAGCTTACAATGATGCAATCGCATCGAGGAAACTGTAGTCTTCAAGAACATACATTTTAATATCTAAACCAAAACAAAGATGCTTACTAGTTAGATACATATAGGTTTTAGGTTTAGAGCTCACATTGCTCTTCTCTGAATCTGAAAGTGCAGGAGGTATAAGGCTATCTCACTCAAGGCAAGTCCACCACCACCACCACGCGTCTCGTCAGCGCACAGTAAAGCCCATATAGAATAATAGAATAGACAAGCCGTAGTAGGTTCTACACGATATACTCTGCTCTGGCTATCTCTGCCTCCGTAGTTCTTATTTCTGATTTGTGTGAGAGCATAATTATTTTGTTTTTATTTCACATGTACCTACCTATATAGTATACTACTCTGAAATGGGCAATGACTTCACAGCTTAATATTTATAGCTAGGGCAACAGCAAAAATTTTGGATTTTATCCCCGTTAATAATTTAAACATATTTAGTTGAATCGTGTAATGCTCAACTGTCCACATTACGCATATCCAAGAACTAACTCAGAAAACTAAGCGACGCAAGACCAACTAGGAAGAGCCATTGTGAGTGAAGACCAAGGTAAGGAGGAGACTCTCTCTCTCTGTACACTGGTACTGACTGGTACTGGTACTGGTAATGAAAAATGTAGGTCGTGCCTACGTTACGTCGTACGTGTTTAATTACATACATGTAGTTGACAAAAATATTAAAGTTAAGAAACCAAATTGTCAAAAATTATTTTTATTGAGAATCAGTAACCTATTAACTTGAACTTGATTAGACGTCCCAGTTTTCTATGCCAAAGTCACAGTCAGAAGTTGAAAAAAAAATACATTGAGAATGACGACATCAATGGCAACGTGGTGTGAATGTCTTTCGAGCGTCAAACAAAACAAACATACATTATGGGGTAACACAAATGGCGTCATCAAAATTTTCCACATTTGAGAACCCACCCATCCCCTTTTGTGACATATTTACCATTAGAACATTTTACAATTTTCTAAAACTTGTAAATACAACACTTTGGTTTAGCAATGAAAATCTTCAATAAAACCCAAATGGTGGTTTTTGTATGGGAACAAATCGCTGCCAAAAGCAATTCCCCTGTGCATTAGCAATATGCCCCAAAGCCGAAAAAATTGATACACCTGTTATGTATTTGTTATATTTATATATTTTGTATGAGGTATCTTTGATTAAATTTCTCACGTATTTGTAAAGTAGTGAACTATCAAGTCTGAATTGTCTATTTTAAAATTTTTTATTTTATTATATGTATTTTGTATAATATGGAGGTGAAAGGGAGAAGCTGAAGCATGAGTCTCAATTTTATGTAAACGAAATGTAAGTTAGTAGGTACAAGGTAGGTAGGTGTAGGTGTGTAGAATAAAAGGGAGTTGAAAAATGAAGAAAAGATTTTCGGGCCGAGGATTGGTTAGTTCTTGGATATAGAGATGTATAAGAAGAGACGAAGTAAGAGTAGAAGTATAGTACCTACTTAATTTTATTGAGCGAGTGAGCAGCAGCTGTATATATTATGAGCAGTATTTTTTTTGCAGGTTCAGACTTCAGACCCGTTCGTTGCCGTCTGTCTTGTCTAGTCTAAAAGCAAAATCGAACCTTCACATTGAAATGAAAAGGAAAGATACGGGCTTCGTTTTCTTTTGCATCTACACACATATTCTACTCTACTCTCCACTGACGGTAAGTTTGCCATATGAAAAGTAGATAACCTCTCAAATCCCAATAATAACTTTTGTAAACTGATCCTCAAAAAATAATGTAGCTAACCTTTTCTTTACCAGCTTTTTTAAATTAGGTAGGTAACTAACATGAGACATTTTCTAAATGCTATACCAAGTTTTAAAATACGCTATATTTTACAAATATATTTTTTAAAAGAGGGATTATTACTGCAATAATAAACTATTACATTTCTGACGCGAAACAGTGTATTTAATCACTTATTTTTTATGACGATTTTCCCTTATGCTTTGACTACTTGCCTAATTGCATAGATGTATACAGTTGAACAAGGTACATATAAAGAGTTTTTTGGAAAACAAGATTTCGTTTTTGGCAAAATGGGATAAGTCCATGAAATGATTTTTGGCAAAATGGCAAATTGCAAAATGTTCCATTTCAATGTTTTTACAAAGTGTAAAACGTGAGAATTTACAAGTTACTATAGCACAAAAGGATAATATATTTGCATGATTTGATAATTTTGGCAAAATCATGTCACAGTTTAACCTTGACTGAACGGTGACTGTGAGTTCAAAATATCCTGATTAAAAATTTTAAACTTTTGTTAGTTTAGGAAGGACATGGAAGCACAGAAGTACTTAATTCTTCTATCAAAATTAATATCACAAACAAAGTCGACATTATTTACGAAGCCCCAATGAATAATCGCTACTGAGAACACGACTGACAACTTACACTACTTACAGACAGAAAGAAAATGAAATGACAAACACTCAGACTAGAGAGATGATGAGAAGAAAAACTACAAAGTACACGAGGTACACTCCCATAATAGAGCTACACCAGCTACTAGCATACAGAATATTTTGTAAAAGTATATCAATTAAAGTGTGTAGGTAGGTATGTAGCTGCTCAAGAAAGCCTTGCATTTGAAAGTGAGATAATTTTAAAAATCCAAGCTTTTAAAAATTCTAATTCTTAATTTTAAAAGAGCTTCAAAATGATATATTGCAAGCCAATAATTCCATTGAGAAATGAAAAATCACGTAAATTATGTAGATAGGTAGGAATAATAAAGGAAATGATAAATACTTACCCTCTCTACGGCACCCACCCCTCGGATTATGAAGAATGACAATTCACAATTTATGTTTTGAAGAATTCGTACTAACTCTGACTGTAATAAGCAATACTTGGAGTCAGTACTGAACTTTTGTAATTTTCGTTTGTACAATCAAATAAGGCGAAAATAGCCGAGTCTACGGAGTGTGATGTGGTTAACTGATCGGGACGAAGTCTCAACTTGGAATGAAAGGAAAGAAGATGGGATTATGAATGGAGCAGAAAAATAACAAGATCTTTTTTATGTACCAAGTCGCATCGTGAAAGAAGCGCCTGTTGCATTTATTTGGTTGTATGGCGTATAGCTTGTGCTTATGTTTTGTTATTTTTATGCTTACATTTTATCAATCAGTGAGTGTGTAGTAGTTTCAGACATGTCATGTGCATTATATGTAGGTACACTTAAATGGATCTACAATGTACAATGAGTTTACTCTCTTATTAATGCGCTCCGGCCGCACAACTCTTCTAATTCTTCAATCTAGTTCCCTGTCTCGGCCTCCGCTGAAGCAAATGTCATTGTCAGGGAAGACCAAGGTAAGGATGAGATTCTCTCTCTCTGTACGCTGGTACTGACTGGTGCTGGTAATTAAAAATGTAGGTAGTGCCTACGTTACGTCTTACGTGTGTCTACATACATACATACATGTTACATACGTAGTAGGAGTAGAAGTATAGTACCTGCTTAATTTTATTGAGCGAAAGTGATCACTTCAGCATTTGTATACATGAGTAATATTTTTTGCAGGTTAAGACCCGTTCGTTGCCGTTGCCGTTACCGTACCGTTCAAAGCTTCTTTAGATTTTGTTGGATTGGGGGTTTGGTGTGACGTAATGGCCCATAATAATAAACGGGTGAATTCACATCCTGTGCTTGTAACCTGATGTCGTTTGTATTACAAAATACGCACATGTTGAGCAATCCTATTTGACAATGATTTCCTCATTTCCCCGGTATATGGACACATAACATGTGTAGCCATTGCATTTTGCATCCTTGTTGATAACATTTGGGAGCGTGCATAAATTAAGTCATAAAAAATCGCAAATTTTGAATCTCTACATCCTCCCTTTTTTGGTATGTGCGACCATGCAAAAGGATACAAAAAGATTGTACTCCTACCTTCCAAGACGTACCACGTAATTTTTGCAAGATCTCTTTGTCATCGCAATCACTTCGTTTGAGAGGTTCAGTCGATGGAGCTTATTTACTAAGAGGTAAAAAGAAACTTATATGATCAGGCAAGACCTGGGAATTTACCGCTAGAAGTGTAGCCCCCCCCCCCCCCTTAACTGTCTACGTCTACACTCCAACAGAAATCAGCCACTCAACTCCAGACAGATTCAAAATCTCAGGACACAATTAAATTTTCTGAATTTTCCATTTCCATGAGTAATATTGTTGACAGCTTGTAAGTCATCTGTGTGTAAGTTATGGGTAACTAGGAAAAATTACGATGCTTCATAGCAAGCTTACATAGGTCGTTTCCCCCTACCTCCCCTAAATGTAAACGTCGTTCATGAACGCCTTCATTACTCAGTAATGAAGGCGTTAAACCGTGTGTTAAACCGTGTACCACTCTGATTACGGTATAAAATATGACTACTGACACAGTGACCATTATTTTCTAGCTGCATAAGTGCATATACGCATAAAACAGACTTGATGAATTTTCTATTCTTACACTTACCTTCATGTACCACATAATTTTTAACATTTTTTCGCAATTTTGAACGTAATATGAAACGTGTGATACATCCTTTTAAAGCTCGTGAAAAATTTAAAAAACTTAATCAATTCTTATTACAAAAACTTTTGAAAAATCAAGGCTCCCAACGAGGCGTTAAAATATACGGAAATTAATATAATGTGCTTAAACAAAGTTAGAGCAGAACAGGTTCAAAGAAGAGAATCGCGCATTTTTTCAACTTATTCGAAAGAGAAAAAGTTTATTTAAACAGTAATAAGTTTATTTAAGACATAGTAATCTCCGTTTTGAAGAAATCTGTTCGAATTTGTGTGCATCATTTGTTTTCTTCTGTGCCTACTGATTAATTTTTTCAATTTATAATAATAATATTAACAAGCAATATTTGTATTTTGTATAATATTACAAAGCTATGAAACGTATACTGAGTCCTTTGGGCTATCGTCGTTGGACGACAGTGTCAAGTTTATTTTAATAGTTTACTTTAATAAAATTGTCTTTCTCTCTATACATGAACATAAAATAAATAAATAAATAATTTAAGAAACAGTAAAGGTATATGTATACAACACGCACACAAATGAAAATGCATCACAATCGTTTTGAACAAATAAATAAATAAGTAAATAATCTAATTTAAAATGCACATTTTCTCCCGCACTCCCACCAGCGTCCACCCCCCTCCCCCTTCCACTCCCACTATTTCCACAGGGGATACAGGGAACATTCCATTTTTGACAGTAGTTGGCAATGACAGGGGATCTACCATCACATGCCAATTACAACGTTGAAACATAAAGCCATGACACTTTTTCACACCGAGATCATCCAGACAACTGTAGAATGTATCTTTAAGCTCTGTACGTATTGTTAGTGGTAAATATTTGAGGTGCAAGGACAGCGCAAAGGTCAACAAGTCCGTTGCTGCCTGAATTTTCAAACATTTAAATAGAACATTTCGACTGTTCTAAAACATAAATGTTTTTTGCACATTTCAAAAACATGTAAATAGAACATTTTTTTAATAAAGTATTAAAGGGGAAATCCGGGAAATCTTGTTTCGTTAGAAACACTTGCTTTTTTATTGTACATCAAAATGTAAATTGTGTAATTTAAAATAACAACAAAGTAAGAATACAAAATACAAGAACATTCCATTGTGATGTGAGATTACATATATGAGATTCGGCTTTAAACTGTCAACATTATAGAAACTGAGATGGCAGTTTTTACTCAATTGTAGACACCATGTATGATCGCTTTACTTACATTTAGTATACATTCTATATAGGCACTGTATACATACATATACATATATTAAGGTACAAAACATGTTTGACCAAATATCTTAGACAATATAGGATTCCATTCAATTGTAAAACCATTTTTTGGTGATCAAAAGCTTATTACAGTCGCCGTATTTATTTAATCCATATAATTATTGTTTTAACCGCTAAAATAATAATACTTTTTTAAGTCACATAAGTTCCATAAAAACGACTTGATTTGCATTGAAAACAAGTATCCAAATACTTGTTCTTTAATAAAACTGCCACCAAAATAGCATATTTTTTAAACGTATATCAAATAATCTTGTGTAGCTGCTCGAGACTGATAAAGATCTGCTTTTGAAAGTGAGATAATTTTTTCAATTCTACTAATCAAATCAATTATTTCAAAAGCCGCTCTTCTTAAATCACAACGCTATGCTATATAAGCACACAAGATTATTAATTATTTATTGAATTAATACACTATAAGAATGAGTTTCACTTGAAAAAAATTTAAATATTTGGAAATCTAATCGCTAATCGCGGTGTCGTTTTCTTTGGTTCAGACTTGAGAGTTTCAGTTGATGAGTCGTACACAAGACTACATCGGAATAACAATAATTTATTAAATTAGGAATATTGCTTTGTACTGTAAATTATGCTTAAGTACCCTTGTTTAATATCATACATGGCTGAGACGTATTTGGATGGTATATTATTTATCAGTACATTTAATTGGAATATTTTATATGGTATGTACAATGCACATATCGTCTGTGAAGAACCAAAATGACCCATTTCCATTTTTAGTTTTAAAAAATCCACTATCTACAAAAATATTGAAGTATTTTATGATCTTGAAAGTGTTGAAATAGAACATTTTGAACTTCCTAAAAACATGTGAATAACACATTTTGCACGTTTCGAAAACATGAAAATAAAATATTTTAAAACTTTTCAAAAACATGAAATTAAAACATTTTGCACATTTTTGAAAACATGAAATTAGAACATTTTGCACATTTTTGAAAACATGAAATTAGAACATTTTGCACATTTTTGAAAACATGAAATTAGAACATTTTGCACATTTTTGAAAACATAGAATTAGAACATTTTGCACATTTTTGAAAACATAGAATTAGAACATTTTGCACCTTTCAAAAACTCTTAAATAACATGTTACGGATGTTTCTATTTTTTTTTTAAACATAGCTCATTTTGATTCCAGCTTAAATTGGATATAGGTAATTTTGGTTCTTCACACACGATATATGTCATCATAGTGTATAATATCCTATAACTACTTTGGTTAGTAAAAATGCTAAAAATTGTAATGACTTTTAATACAGTCTGAAAGTTAAAAAGGAAATGTTGGAAAATTTATCAACTTATTAATTTGACTAAAAAAATCCTCATCCATTGTTGACTATTGTTGGCACTTGCGCATTGATTTGGTTCTTTTGTCTAAGCCTTCAATATTTCGAAGTTGGTCATGACTTGGCGTTCCGGGTGCGACCTTCTCGCACTGACTGCAGTTTTCATCTGTACAAAGCTGGAAGCATTCCCCGAAAGTATTCACAGAAGAAATCCTATCCTGCCAGCGTTGAGGAAGTGGGAGACACATCTCTGTAAGCTCAAATGTTTCACTCGCACCTGTAGTAAATTGATTAGAAAATTATTGTATTAATTATAGCTCCATATGTTTACCATTAGAAAGCCCACATTTAATCTAGATGATCTATAATATTTTCAGATTATTTTTGATTAGGTCTTTAAGACTTCGTACCTGTATAATATTCTCCATAAAATACTTGGATTTTTTTCTTGGGACTCGTCGTAGGTAACTGTTGGGGGATCATTAGGGTTTTTTGAAAGCTCGTCGATGAGGCGCCTGGATTGTTGCCATCACCTTGGAAACTACTTCCAGTTCCTAATACTTCCACTTCCCCAGGGGGATTTCCAGGTTCACTGGTGGTCACACTTGTTGTAGGACCTGACACTTTGATAGCTGCTCTTGATGTTGCATTCCCAGTAGTAATGGTAGTGGGATTTGGATGTGGTGCTGGAGGAGAACCTATGTGGAAGAAATATAAAATGAATTTTGTAATTGTTTCTCTTGTGTAGCAACGTATTTTCTACACTATAGGTATAACAGTTGCGGATTGCATAGTAGCAAAAAATAATATCGTCAGTGAAGAACCAACATGACCCATATCCAATTTAAGCTATAATCAAAATGAGCTATATGTCATAAAATCAAAATGAGAAACAGGCGTCAAATGTTAATTAAGGGGTTTTGAAAAGTGAAAATTGTTCTATTAACATGCTTTTGAAAAAAGCGTAAAATGTTCTAATTCCATGTTTTTGGAAAGTGTAAAATGTTCCACTTACATGTTTTCGAAAAAAGTGTAAAATGTTCTATTAACAGGTTTTTTAAAAGGATCAAAATGTTCTAATTCCATGTTTTTGGAAAGTGCAAAATGTTCCATTTACATGTTTTCGAAAAATGTGTAAAATTTTCTATTTACATGTTTTTGAAAAGTGTAAAAATGTTGTATTTACATGTTTTCGAAAAGGTGCAAAATATTCTAATTCCATGTTTTTGAAAAGTGCAAAATATTCTATTTAAATGCTTTCCAGACATGTTTCAATATTTTTTGTAGATAGTGGATGTTGTTTTTAGATAAAATCGGATATAGGTCATTTTGGATCTTCACAGACGATGTACAACTGTACAATTTTATCTCATATACTTTAACGTATTTAGGACATTTATCATCATCATCGTCATTTGCGTGTAATATTTTGTGTAATAATTATGAAAATTTGTAACAATTTTAAAAGCGTTGCTCCTTTACCCCCGAAGTTTTGGTAGCTGTTAACCGTGATAGTGGCTGCATCCTCGATGGGTGTTTTAATTGTAGCTGCTCCGGCCGTACTTGTTGATGTTATTGTTGTGATTATAATGTTCGGGACAGGTGTTGTAGTAGTAGAATATGTGGAATTAGTTTCATTGTTTTTACCTGTAAATCCTTCCTCTTCTTCAGCCACAGGTTTCCCACTAGAGCCAAAAGTTGCCCAAACAGTACCGATGATCGCCATAGCAACAATAGATATAACTACGAGGAAACATGTTTTTTTATGTTCTTTAATGTATTGAGTACATTCATTGGTTCCGTTCTGTACTGGAAGGTATCGAACACGCTCACTGAGATCAGCCATTTCTTTCATTAATAATTCTTGAGTGTGGAGGATATGGCACTTTTTTAGGAATTTTGAAGGAAAATTGGAGCTTCTGCAATAATAGGATAGCAAAATAATACATATTATTAGAGCTGATCATTTAATTTTATTTCTTTTGCTTAAAGAAATTCGAAAGCAGTCCCTACGCTGATTCAATGTTTTCATCTTTTTTTGAGAACATAATATTACAAATATTCCGATATAATATAGTACTGATTTTAGATGAAGATATATCGGGTATATGTGTAGTACATACAATTTAAAATCAAAAACAAAACAAACATGCTTAAGTAGATATAGGTGGATAGGCGTCCACACACAAAAGATATTAGACAAGAATTCCTTTATAACTAACTATTGAGCCATAATATGTACTGCTTTCAGTACTGGTTGGGTAAGATTTAAATATGAAACTGGTGGGATGGTGAGAAGGCGAAGGCGGACGGCAGGACGCATTCCACTTAAAAGTGCAGCAGAGAAGAGCAAGTGAGGTATAGGTTTAGGTTTAGAGCTCATATTTCTCTTCTCTGAAAGTGCAGGAGGTATAAGCCCCCCCCCCCAACCCTCTTCTTAATGATAATGAGGTTCAAAGAGGATTCATTTTCCAACTTATTCGAAAGAGAGCAAAAAAGTTTATTTAAACAGTAAATATTATACATGCACATAAAATAAACAAATAAGTAATTTAAGAAACAGTAAAGGTATATGTATACTACACGCACACAAATGAAAATGCAACACAATCTTTTTGAATAGATAAATAATTCAGTAAATAATCTAATTTAAAATGCACATTTCCTCCCGCACTCCCACCAGCGTCCACCCCGCGATAATGTCCGATAATGTCGCGATTTTACTTATTGACTGCTTAATGTTAAAAGTAATCAAGCAGTGTTGAACAAGAAGATGCTTTCCAGTTTTTCACGTTCAAAAATATCTTATGAAATGAGAAAAAGTTTTCCTTGAATGTTTTAAACTGCCTGTAAGCTTTAGACTCCGTAGCAAGAACTGCAGCTGTCGATACATTCGGATAATCTGAAGCACCCACGTATGACTGTGGTAGGTAAAGGTAGCAAAGGTAGGTAAAACTCAGCTCATGGCTCATCGTAGTCTGACGTCATCCAAGTTTATTAATACTTTTTCCTTTCGACAATATTTACCTAAGGGCTCAATTAGTTGAGTATTCTTGTTTGGCTGCTAAGAGAATGCTAAGTTTCTAAATAATTGTCTGCAGGAAAAATTGTTAAAATGTACAAAATTTTGTCTGCATATAAAAAGAAAATGTCTGCAAATTCATCAGATTTTTTGTCTGCAAAACCATTTTTTTCCGCTGAAGCGTTAAAATACCACCCTTTAAAATGCACATAAATCCCACATGCCTCTTTCCTCCATTTCTCCCTCACCTATTCTAGCGTCCACCTATTCTTCACTGAAGCCATTGCAACGATAAGGCGTAAATCCATAAAATATGCGTGTACAGTTTTTAAACTAGGAAACCCCACTCTCGAGATAACCACTAAAGTTATCATGCATGAACCATATAAATCTCGTTCTCCCCCCCCCACTCTATTATTATTTTTGTGGGTTATTTTTATTACGGAGTCCCCCTGTGTTTGGTAAAGCTAAGACCAAACACAATTAACAATTATTACAATTAATTTTTTTTTCGAAATTTCGAAATTTATTTTTTTGAATGCAGTTTAATATGTATGCCGTTATACAGACATCATCAGTTTCGTTGTTAACCTATATGTTCGACATTGGGTACGATATGAATTTTAAAATCTTTGTTTTAAATAAAACAAAAAACTATAAAATGCATACACTTGAATATGAGTAAATATAAGTAACACTAAGGCTATACAGAATAAAAGTAAAAGGACAGACACTCAGGATCATAGAAGAATGACGTGAACTACTCTCTACGGATGGATGAGTATTAAATTAAATATGAAATGCGAGAGTAGTGCAATGCAATGGAATGACGTATTCCACTCAAAGTACAGGATTTATACTTCATACTTCAATAATGAAGCTAACAGCTACCAACATAAAATATTTTTTTAAAGTATATCAATTAGCGTATGTAGCTATGTTTCATAAAGACATCTGCTTTTGAGAAAGTGAGATGATTTTTAAAATCCAATCAAATCAATTATTGCAAAAACCGCTCTTCTTAAATCACAATCTTATGCAAGCACACACGCTTATTTCATATTTATTCCTTAATTAGATCCAATAAAGGAAATGATAAATCCTTACCCTCTACCGCACCCACCACACTCCGATTAAGAAGACTGACAATACACTATTTATACAGTGAAGATTTGCACTGATTCTGACTGTAATTAGTCACTACTCACATGTCAGTACTGAATTTGAGTAATTTTTGTCTGTACAATCAAATTAGGTTAAACTAGCCGAATCCAAGAAGTTTGATGTGGTGAACTGGTCTGGATGAACTTTGAAATTGGAATGAGAAGAAAGAAGATGATGGAACAGAAACAAACGATATTCTCTACGTCGAGAGACATGTGCGTAGGGCAGGGCTGTCCAAATTCTGTCCGTGTGCATTTGGTTGAATGCCGGATTGGAAACTGTTTGGACACCCATGTTTTACAAGAAGGCAAAAACAAAATTGCATGGGGTCCCATTTAATTTAAACACTTGCATTACATATCTGACTGGGGAACGTGTATGAATTACGTGGTACAAAAATCGGAAATTTTAAACCCCTACCCCTCATTTTTTGGTATGTACGCCCATATAAAAGGATATACAACTTAAACCCCTCCCCCTCCCCCCTTGACGTAACACGTAATTTATGCACGCTCCCGTGAATACGATCTGATCTGATGATATCGCAAAACTCATGCCATCGGCCTGCTAGAAGTCACTATTCGTCACTCACTTTTTTTTGTGGGAATAAAATGTATAGGAAATCAGAAACAATGACGAGTGGGATGTAAATTATATGAAAATAAATTACAAAAAACATTCGTACACTTCCTCATCATTCCGATGAGATGTTAACTTCCACATGTGGCTTTGGAGAATCGGGCTTTTGGTGACGATAACGTAATAGTATGTACCACAAGTCAGAGTCAGATAGCTTTATATTATTGAGAGATAAATGGGACAGTGTTTTATTTTTATTTTTATTTACGTTCACAAATGTTCGATTTAATCTTTTAATTTACGGTCATGATAGATCATGCCACATTGATCTCCAAGTTTAATTTTCATTAAAATTATTCAAAATACTTGCATACATGTAGGGCATTCTTCTCCCGGAATATTTACTATTAATCTCTATAATACACCAATCTATAAGAGGTATGTTATCCATGTGGTGATTGGTTGGTAATAGTATATCTCATACTATACACAATAGCAGTACAGAGTAAAGTGTAGTTTAGTCAAGTAATTAACATTAGGGGCCATTCTTCAATGACATTTAGGAAAATTGCACATTTTTTACCAAACCTCCTTTCCCCCTAGTATTAAATGTAGCATGAGCATCATACCAAGTTTATTACATTGATTGTTTTACCCCTTCCTCCCCTAAATCTAAACGTCATTCATGGACGCTCCCATTAACATTGGATCGTACCACTGTGATGGTGCAAAATATTATACTTTACTACTGACATAATGACCATTATTTTCTGGTTTCCAAATTCTCATACTAATAAAGAACAGCGACTTGTTGAATAAATTTATACCCCTATATACCTATATACACACCATATAGTTTACCAAACTTTGACAATTTTGATAATATATTTGCATGATTTGATAATTTTGGCAAACTCATGTCATAGTTTAACCTTGACTGAACGGTGACTGTGAGTTGAAAATATCCTGCGATTAAAAATGTTAAACTTTTGTTAGTTCAGGAAGGACATGGAATCACAGAAGTACTTAATTCTTCTATCTAAATTAATATCAAAAACAACAAAATCGACAATTACGTGTTGAAGCGTCAATGAATAATCGCTACTGAGAACACGACTGACAACTTACAGACAGAAAAAAATGAAATGACAAACACTCTGACTAGAGAGATGAGGCGAAGGAAAACTACTAAGTACACGAGGTATACTCCTATAATAGCTACTATATAGCATACAGAATATTTTGTAAACGTATACCAACTAAAGTACGTATGTAGCTGCTCAAGAAAGCGTTGCTTTTGAAAGTGAGATATTTTTTAAAATTCAAATTCTTAATTTTGAAAGAGCTTCAATTAAAATGATATATTGCTTGCCAATAATTCCATTGAAAAATGAAAAACCACGTAAATAATGTAGATAGGTAGGAATAATAAAGGAAATGATAAATACTTACTCTCTATACGGCACCCACACCTCCGATTATGAAGAATAACAATTCACAATTTATGTTTTGAAGAATTCGTACTAACTCTGACTGTTATAAGCAATACTCACAGTCAGTACTGAATTTTTGTAATTTTCGTTTGTACTTACAATCAAACTAGGCTACACTAGCTGAATCTAGGAAGTTTGATGTGGTTAACTGATCGGGACGAAGTCTCAACGTGGAGTGAGAGGAAGGAAGACTGTCTATGTGACCAGTCTAGACAGAATAGATGGATGTCTGGCGTAATTTTAGCTCCCATACATACCATAATGTATGCTCTCTCTCTACATGTCTACAATCTACAACACACAAACAGAAAAACAGAGAGAGAGAGACCAGCAAGGGCATTACCAATACCATTACCAAGACCCAAAGACCAAAGACGGCAGCCTCTGTAAATTCTGTGTGTGTATATGTGTATATATATACTTGTATAATTCTGAGTCCAAGCCAATGCAAGCAGCGGGGCTACAGGAGCTACGAGGTTTTTATGCAAGAAAATTTTTAAAAGTACAAAAAAAAAGTTTGGTTTCACTGAAAACGATTAAAACTTCATCTCACGAACTTTTGAATCCATGTCAGGCTAACAGTTTTTTTGCAAATTAAACGAGATGAGTCCACAAAACAATTTTCAAAATATTCGAAAAAATTCCAGAGTGTGTCTGAATTTATAAAACTGCTTCTAATAACGCTCCGTCAGTTAGTGTACCTGTAGAAAAAATTAGTTCAAAAAATAAACCTGTCACCTTTTATTCATTAATCCTTGTTCGCATAAAACTTGCTTTTATGGACGTATCCCGTTTTACCAAAGGAATTCTCCATGTATACTAATTAGCATAGTGAATACGGTAACTACAAAAAAAATGTGATAGATAGATGGGTAGGCATAAGGTTGTCTAAATGAGGTATGTTACGTGGCATTTGGCAGATAGGAAACTGTTCAAGCAACCTGTTTGCATGCAGAGAAGAGCAATAAAAGAGGTATAGCTTAGGTAGTTTAGCTCTCACAGCTCTCCCGGAATATTTACCGGCACCGGCATGCGGCAATCATACTTGGTACCGTCATCGATATAGGTAATGACGGAGTACAATCGCAGTGTGGATGCATTACATGAATTTAAAAAGTGTATAGTTCAGTGTAGTAATTCATAATAATAACTACTACAGTGCGGTTGCCTTTATGTACTATACACGACATTTATAGTATTAGTTGACGCAGCACTAACGATACAGGCAGCCAGTACGACTGTATGGCAGAAGCAAGTTCGAGTTCAAGGAAATTGTGTCTTATTACTTCACTACAAAACAACTATTTTCCAATTTAATTTTCATTCATTGACTACCTTAAAGGAATCCCACTGAAATAGATTGAACACTGTAAACACAATGCACTTACAACTACAATTATATTATGTACAACCTTGCTTTATTTCCAGTATTACGTTTCAATTGCTGAAGTGACTACGTCATATTGTCCTATTCCCATTTCCATTCTGTTTACAAGCGGGATTCTAACGATGACGGTCTAATTAAGGGAAGTTATGTCACTGTAATCGTATTAATTAACTTAACAATGAAGCAACACTCTGAATGAATGAATAAAATATTTTCCTTGTTATTCTGTTGTGCTCATACATCGCTGGCGAAGAATTAAATCCGCTTCCTTCCATTTTACCTTAAAAACAAATCCGCTTCCTTCCAATTTCGATTTAAATAAGCGTTTTAGCTAACAAATTCATAATTGCATGCTTATAAAAAGTGCAAATTGCTCTAATTCATAATAATAATAAATTCATTAGAAAATTATTAAATTGATTAGAGCATATGCATATTATGTTTACATTCAGAAACTCCCCATTTCATTCAGAGAGAGAGAGAGAGAGTTCAC
This sequence comes from Dicyrtomina minuta, assembly GCA_949802685.1. Taxonomy (NCBI): domain Eukaryota; kingdom Metazoa; phylum Arthropoda; class Collembola; order Symphypleona; family Dicyrtomidae; genus Dicyrtomina; species Dicyrtomina minuta. Next base: position 62,807,204 of record OX461808.1, on the reverse strand, counting down.
TCTATATTTTCAAATAACTTGCAAGATTTTATGCCTTTTCTGCATTAAAAAAAATTGAAAGTGTTTATAACTTAAAAAAAATATTTATGCATAGATTAATACTAAAGAGACTTCGTTCGTACCTGTAAAATATTCTCCATAAAATACTTGGATATGTTTCTTAGGGTGCGTCGTTGTCTGTTGGGGGATCATTGTGGTTTTTGAAAGCTCGATGAGGCGCCTGCATCGCTCCCATCGACTTGGAAATGGAAACTACTTCCAGTTCCTACTACTATTTCTCCAACGGGATACTGAATAATGGGAGACTGGGACTCACATTGTAATGACATTTACAAGGTTATTTAGGTAAATCCTAAATAAATTGAAAAAAACTCCCTAGTATAAAATATATCTGTATGCCTACCGAACATTCTTACTATTTTCTACAGCTACAAACATGCATACTCATAGAACAGATATGATAAATTCCTATATCTATCTACCTACCGTCAAGCTTCTTATTAGTTACTTTAAAATTGAAATATAGGTAAGTATTTTATTGTTGCCTCTTTTTTTGGATGGTTACGAAAAACAATTTGGTGATCAAAAATTATCCCTAAATTATATTATTATTTTTATATCTGTATTAGGGCTGTCATGTGAAGGAAAATACAAAGGGGGGAGGGGGATTTATTTTATGGAGTTTTTCTCCAAGTTATTTGGATTCTTTGAATGTTTTTTATAAAATTGTGTATTGACATATATTATATATAGGGCTACTTAATATTTTCAGAGCAAAGCGACACTACAGTATATAAGTACATTATGCAATATATACCTTAGTGCAAATATAAGTTCGTATAGCTAATCGTAAGATCAAAGAACCTAAAAACAACAAATTTTTTTGTACATTACCAATTACGTCTATGCATAACTACAACAACTATCTGCTGGCTCACTTTAGAAAGAACTCAAGGCCACGCGTCCGTAAGCGTAAAGTCAAGTATAGTCTAGCAGTTAGCTCTTACTTAGGCGTCAATGGTCGATATTCAATTCAGTGGAGTTAAATGACATACCAATATACTATGCTGTTAAATATTACAGCTGCAGTAAAGTTAGTGTTGCTAAAAGCAGAAAGTATCAGTATCAGTTTCATCATTTAAATTCTTTAATGATGTCATTAAAAAATCAAAGCCAACTAAAGCATTGACGAGAATGCTTACGCATCGGTGATCGTCTGTGAAGGTGTAAATTGGCTTATCTGCATTTTTAAAATTCAAATCATATTTCATACCATAGTTACCTACTATTGTATGGGTTGTATGGGCTTTACAAAGTACCTATGCAAATCCCAATGCTATGTTAATTACAATTTACAAAATTCAAAAAGAATACATTATGAATCGTTATAGATTCTATTATGTTATGTAGGGGAGACAAACTTGCCGTGTGATAGCACCATTTGCAATGGAAGGTACAACCGAATAATATCATAGCGTTGGTGTAGAAGAAAATTCTTACCTTACAAAAACTGTCTTATAGCGTCTAAAAGCAAAATCTTATCTTTGCATTAAAATTAATAATGAAAGATACGGTTTTGTTTTTACACAATAATTTCTGAAAAATACAAATTTGCATTTACATATTCTACTCGACACTGCACTGGACGGGGAGTGTGTCACATACAAATTAGAAAATCTGTCAAGTTCCACGATTAATTTTTGTAAACTGATCTTCAAAAAATAATGCAGCAAACCTTTTCTTAACCAAATTTTTAAAAAAAGTGGGTAACTAAAATGAGTCGTTTTCTAAATGCTATACCAATATTTAAAATACGCTAAATTATGTACCAATAAATTTTTTAAAAAGGGAAATATTTGTGCAATAACTTCATATTGTAGTTTTGCAGCAAAACAGTGTATTTTATTTAATCACTTATTTTTTATGACGATTTTCGTATGTTTTGAGTACATACCTTATTGGATGGATGTATAAGGTTGAACATAAGTTACATAAGTACACAGGTACATATGAAGAGTTGTTTGGCAAAACGGGATAAGTCAATTTTTTTTTCAAAAATCAAATTATTTGCTATTTGTGTATCGTTCAACTAGATGCTTTAATTACTACGTTGAATGATAAAAGTCAAAGTTCGACAAAAGCAATTTTTAAAAATTGCCAAAATTTCGTTTTTTCAAGCAAAACGGGATAAGTCCATTAAATAATTTTGAGGCAAATCGGAAAAAGTCCAGAAATTAAAATTTTTGAAAATTTTCTAAAAAATTCCAGAGTCAGTCTGTAGATTTATAAAACTGAGTGTAATAATGCTTCGTCAGTTACAGTACCTGTAGAAAAAAATGAGCTCAAAAAAATAACCGTGTCATATTTTATTTATTATTCGTTGTTCCTTCAAAATTTGCTTGATGGACTTGATCATTTTTCCCAAAAAACTCTTCAAATACAGCTATTGTGCTTTTTATTGTACCAGGTAGATGCAGCTATGTGAGTTATTCCCACTTAGCGTAGTGCGTGTAGTGCAGATTGTAGAAAAGAATTTTTAATTGCAGCACGGCGTAAAGATGAAAAGATTGAGAGATCAAAACATGGCTAAGAAAAATATTAATGACAGTTAAAAATACCAAAGTAAAAATAATTACGATTGGACGTCTCAAAAATCTGCAGCATTCTTAAAAAGACATTTTTAAAATTCTTATTACTGAACTACGCATAAGACTATATAAACTTGTGTTTTTTCACCCCTGACACAGAGTGCATAATGTTTTGTTGTGTAAGTTACATGCATTTAAATTGTCCAGGTGTGACGTGTTGTTGTTCTTTTAGTAGTTACGCTTGTAATTCTAATGATTACCTATAGTACTTAAGCATTTAATCTTACACGAGTCACAAATTGCTTTTTTATTTATTCATTTAATTCCATATGTTTACGTAATAGAATGGCAGTCAACCGTACTACAAAGATCAGGGAGCAAGGAGCGTCGTGGAGCTTGAAACTTTTTAGTTTGCCAAGAAATAAAGACAGAGACGATGCTGTTGTTCTTCGTTTTTGGATTTAATTGTGGCCAAGTCCATTAATTTTAAAAGTTTTAAATATTTTCTAACTCATAATATCTTAAAAAATTTAAATAATAAAATATCTTCAGATTTCAGTTGACCAATCAGCAGTGTTGACATGTTGTAGAATGTAGAATGTGAGTCTTAATTTGTGTGGTTTCCTGTACTTACAGAATTGAACGAGATTTGTATTCTGCTTTGATTTATGTGAGTGTGTGAGTGTGTGTGTGTGCTTTATTTTAATTTAATTTTCTTAGTGTTTGGGACTGAACTCATGGCAGATTTAAAATTAACATTCCAAAGTAAATGTGGACTATTTGCATGTTCTCTCCTTATGACAATTTTGTGTTTGACCATTTTTTTTCTTAAAGCAAATGGACAGTTTGAGCCACGTGGGAGTGGTGGGGGGAGTCGAAATACGGTACAAAATAAAGAAAAGGATCTTGGACCAACTATTTCTATTAAATCTAAAGTACGATATTTTATTCTTTTTAATTCTTACAAGCATAACCCGCCAAACCGTTATAGCAAGATTTTCCATGATATATTTTGTTTCAAAAAGAAAAAAACATTTATTTTACAGATTCTGATAATTCTTAGAAATAACACTTGTAATATGTAAATGTACATTTTACGTTAGATTTAATAGACTTTTACAGTGCACAGTTAATTAATTTTGTTAGCTATTAAATTCTCAAGTAGAAAATTATTTTGGTTTTTACTGAAAGTGTGGATTTTAACTAATTTTGTAACTTAAAAAAACAAAATATCTAAATTTGTTTTTTTTCAGTATCCACAGAGCAAAGGGCACAAGTAACATACACTTCAAACAATGTGAATAAGTACATTTTTAAACGTTTGAGATAATGACTGAATATAGCACACAGTTAGTGAAAGATCAAATCTATTTCTTTTCCCTAACGATACAACTGAAGTATAACAGATTTGATACCTCAGCTTCACTAACAAAAATTTTTCAAATTCAAAACAATTTAATTATATTTATTATTGAAAAGGTTAACAAAAATCGAGTTGGGTATTTGTGATTCAAGCAAAGTGCAAATTCTTCTTATTATAATATCATAAAAATCCCCTCTTACAAGCGCGGACAGGGCCGGACGAAGGAATTGCTTTTAGGCAGCAATTTGTTTCCATACAAAAACCACCATTTTGATTTTATCAATGATTTTCTTTGGTAAAGCAAACTGTTGTATTTACATGTTTTTTAAAAGTACAAAATGTTTTTTTGTTTACTTGATTCTGAAAAGTGCTCAATGTTCTATTTACATGTTTTGAGAAAAGTGTTAAATGTTTTAGTTCCATGTTTTTGAAATGTACCGAAAATTTTATTTCCATATTTTGAGAAAAGTGGAAAATGCTTTATTTTCAGTTTTTTGAAATTATGTACTACCAAAATTATTTGCATATTTTTGAAAAGTCAAAATATTTCTTTTACATATTTTTGAAAACTGCAAAATGTTCCATTTACATGTTTTTTAAAAATTCAAGCAGCGGGGGCTGCCTGCAAGGGGCTGCATTATCCGGACATGAGCGCGGATCCAAGGGGGGGGGGGGTGGGCTAAAGCCACCCCCCCTAAGCCTTTTCAGCTTTAAGCTGAGTTGGCATTTTCCAAGAGGGCCGCTTAACATTGTTAGCCCCCTCCATGACCAAATTCTAGATCATCAATCACTACCACCAACATTTCAATCCGACTAAAAGAACTTTTAATTTTAAGTATTTTCCCAAACCCAATTTATCTAAACCTATACACATATGACAAAGCCGTCACTGGCTGACTACTAATTACTAATGCTGGCTTTGTATCACATTCTAGATGATGTTAACCCGTGGATAGGTCGGCTTTTAAGTTAAGGCTGTTGTATTAATAATTACTACTGTGTGATTCAAAATGGATGTAAATAAACTAGTATAAAGTAGCTATATAATTGTGAAATATAGGAAAATTCCAGAACAGTTAGTTGTAGTGTATAGTAGATCGACTGGGTACTAGATAAAGAAGGAGCTCCTCCCGGTTTTCTCCTTGAGTATGTTTTTCGTTTAACATTGAATTATATAGGGGTATGTTGCTTTTAATCGCAATAACCGTATACCGTATAACAATACAACATTATGCAAGTCTTCTCGTAGTCGTTAACAATTGCTCATTTGTTCTGGAACAATCTGATTTTATTCAAGTTGCATCGTGTGACTGTCACAAAATGCAAATATGACAATGAACATATGAACAGTTTTTTGGCAAAACGGGATAAGTCCATTTTTTTTCAAAAATGAAATTATTTATGTTATTTGTTCTATTCAACTAGATAAGTTACTGTATTGAATGGTAAAGGTCAAAGTTCAATCAAAGCATTTTTTTTTAAATATCCCAAATTCCCAAAATTAGATGTGTTTTAGGCATTGTATGTTTATTAGGCTTGAAGGTTAATAATGGTGGAGTGGTCTCTGACCTCCTCCAAACGATCCAACGATGACCACCAAAGGGGAAACTTGGACTGGAGCATAAGATGAAACCAGGGTGTAAACTTTTTAATTTGTGAAACTTCATCTAAAGACATGTACTTGGTGTCCCGAATCTCATTCCTATTAACATTCACGTTGACATTTTTCTTCGCAAACAAAATGTAGGAAATCTCATGCTCTCCCCATTTATCATCTGAGCAGGCGGAGTAGTAAATTCTTGTCAAGTAATCCAAATCCTTAGCCTGGATTTCAGTGATTCCTATAATATAAAAGTAGAATCAAGAAAGCATATAGCGACTAATTCGATAATATTTTCTGTAATATTTCTTGTAAGCATTTAAATAGAACATAATGCAATTTTCAAAAAACTTGCAAATCAAACATTTTACTTTTAAAAAAATATGTAAATAGAACATTTTGCACCTTTTCAAATACATGGAATTAGCACATTCTGCACCTTTTTAAAAACATGAAATTAGAACATTTCGCACCTTCTCAAAAACATGTAAATAGAGCATTTCACACTTTTCAAAAACTCTTAATTAACATTTTACGCATGTTTCTAATTTTGTTTTTATGAGATGACTCATTTTGATTCTATCTGAAATTGGATATAGTAGGGGAGTGCGTATGTGTGATCGGGTTCATTTTTTATAAACTTTGAAAATCTGTATCTTTTTCCACCGGCAATGTACAATAAAGAAGAAGTTATCATTATACTTCTCTTTTAATACTGTATGTACCAAAAAATAATCAGTATCGAAATTTAAAAGTTGCAAAAGATACAGGTCATTGTACGAAAAAACTGCGGAAAGTATTACAACGGCCCAAGTGCCCTTAATGTGATCAATACATTCAAAGTTAATGGTAAAGTAGGGTCTTAAATGTGACGAACTCAAAAAAGTACTCAAAACTTTCATGATTTGACATAGCCAGAGTTTTTAAGGAAAAAAGCTGAAATCAGTAGTAAAGATAGTTGAGACTATACGCTGTATGAATATTAGTTGGGCAGATTTTTAAAGGCGGTAATATTTGAACGGCGGCCACTGATCACATTTAAGGGGTGATCACATTTACGCACAGTACTACTAGGTCATTTTGGTTCTTTACCGACGATATACCTAATTCATATTTCAAGCGCCTCATCGCAGCATTTTTAACCCCCTAAATACCCTTGGTTTCACTGTCTAGGAACAAGGGGGAAAGCAACACGTATTACTCCAGACTTGAGGGAAAGTGACTTTATGTTCTGACCTCTCCTGCATTAATAATTCTCCTTTGGTATTGAAAAGAAATACACTAAAAGCTCGATGTAGTTTGAGTGAGCCATCTCCAGCGACAACGTGACAATTCAATTTGCTATCACTTCCCACAATATTATCATTCTTATCCACAAGAATACACTTTTCACTCAATAATGATTTCTGAACAGGATCGGAAATATTTGAGAATTGATGTGGAAGTTGTTGTTGTGATAAAAGTCGTACTGAAGAGAGTGGAGATTTTGATTGTATGGTTTTCATTAGTACACGATTCATGATTGTGACAAAATTACAAATGCGAATTACTTGAGAGTCAACGCAACGCTTTGAATAAACTGGTGAATTTAGGCACATACATAACTGAATTTGCATATTCTCTAGTTAACCACTAGCCTCGCAACTATTTAGTCGTCGTCGTCAATATTAGGAAAATACAGAGTTTGAATGCGCTGTGGCGCTTGATGCTTTGATCTGACAACGTCATAATCCTGTGATGATTTACCGAAGTATTTTCTTATGATTTTAATGCTTATTAATGACCAAATTAATTTTACTTTGAAAAACTATTGTCGGGAGAATGTGAAGAATCTAAAGCAGTCCGCCATTGTTTATGTATTATGTTGACTACAACTGTGACAACAGCTCCACAGTCACATGATATTTTAGGAATAGGAGAAGCAAGAAGCTTTATGTACTTGCTTACATTATTAATAACTTTATTTATGAAATATTTCAGAACTCTACAATTATTGAAGCTGTCAAAAAAACCAAAAAAGTCACAACAATTCAAGTTTCGTCTGAAGAAGAGACTCAACCCAGACGAAGACGAAATGGAACTCAAACAAAGAATGAAAGTCAATTCTCAATAAAAGTTAACAATAATATCAATGTAACAACAACAACAGCATCAGCTATAACCACCGACATTTCAAATTTCAAAAATTCGAATGAAAACAACAACGGTGACGAAACAGAAACGGAAGCCGAAAACGCAAATGAGCTAGACTCGCCAATTCCAAGAAAGTCCACAAACTCCATTTTAATTAATTCCAGTCCTACATTAGAAACAGGCGGAAATTCAAAAATTAAATCAGCTGTAGAAACGTCTAATTATCAAATTCCAATCATATCCGACGCAAGTTTAAATGTGGGAAATTCAAAATTTAACGTTACTACATATTATTCAAATTCGAATGAAAATTTAGTGGAGGATACGGTCAGAAAGTTTAGTGCAAAGCCTCCAGCAGAGGACCGGGACCGGGACCGGCAGGATGAGTCGTTATTGCCCGGGTCTCACAAGCCAACAACACGGTCAATACCAGTACCACCCCCTGGCAGTGCCGGTTTTGGTTTCGGCACCGGCACCGGTGACGTGCCCACAATGTCCGCATTTCAGCCATCAGCATCAGTACCACCGTCATCAGTTTTAGTGCCAGCGTTGAACTCCGTATCAAATGAAAGGAAAAATAATAGTGAGGATTTGAATGGGATTGACGTTTCGGATAAAATTCAAAATAACGAAGAAGGTGGAGATCAGCAAGAGGGAAATAGTGAGGATGGAAATTCAAATAGAAACGCTGGGCCTCAAAATGACATTATTAGAAAGCCACGACTCACTGTATTTGCATTTAATAATTATGGGGGTAAGTTTGTTCAGTTAATTCATTAATTAACTAATTAATTAATTAAGTGTCAATTCATTTCAATTATTTCAACTAAAAATTGCAGGTCCATCGGAAACTTTTGAATTGTCTTCCAGTAAATGTACAACACTCCCTGAGGATTGGCACAAGCGCGTCTCATCCATCCACACTCATGGGGACTGCATTGAAGTTTGTCAGTTTAAGAACTGTATCGGGCGATGCTTCCCCATGGCACCCGGAACACCGGGACAAGCCCGACTCCGGGATATTAATTTTGATAAGCGAATCACATCCATGCGGTGTTGTTTATCGTATGCAATTTAAATATCTGTATAGATTCATGTGATGTAAAAAATGGTGTCAATTTTTTTATATCAAGATTATTTTTCTACATATTTTTATAAAATTCTTTTTTTCTACAGTTACACTCACTTTTGCTGTTTTTTGACGAATTGTAAATATTTATGAAAGTTCATTAGGAATAATGCATGGAGTGAAGTATATTTATGTACATAATATTTTTACAGTTATGTAAACACTTTTAGTTATGCCATTATTAGTTCATTACTTAATCTTCAAAGAATTTAATAACAAAAATAAGTTATTTTCACATTAGACGCTTAGAAGTTATATGCTCAACCGTAAATTCGGTTAAAGTGGCGCTTTCTTAAATTTGATAGCGTCCACTAATAATTTTAGCGCGTTTTGATAATTTTGTAATAATATTCTATTGCTGTCAATTTTTACTGATTTTCCTACTAGTGCAGTGCAGTGGTAGAGTAACAGGAGGCTCTGTTAAAAATTAATAGCGACGTGATAAATTCCTTAATATTTTTCTAAGAGTGTACTTGCAGACATACAAACTTTGTAAATCAAAACTGAAACAATAAATTAGCCCATTAAATCGTGGCCTTTATTTTGAATGGTTTTTTAGACACATTATCGTGTTTGACAGCACAAAATTATTTTTAATAAGTAAGTACATTGTTTGTGGACATTTAAAACTGCGATAGTGGTAAAATTAAATTAAAATAATTCTAGCTGAATTTTGCCTTCATTTCCTGGAACCTTGCTTTACCTGTAATTAGAAAGGGAAAAAGGAAATTAAAATTGATTCCAAAATTTCAATTACAAAACAATTAAGGAGTTGTTTGGCAAAACTGATTAAGTCCTTTTTTTTAAAATATGAGATTAAAAACGTAATTAATTTTCCTAATTACCTGGTGCAAGTTTTGCTGGCGTGAGCGACAGTTGTGGAGTTGGTGGTGCGGAAAATCGTAGTTTTTCCTCAGCCCCTGGAAATAGTTGAGAGAGAATTGACATTTTCTGTACTACTTGATCCATCGATGGCCTTTGGTTTGGATCTTTAGCCCAGCATCTGCACACGTGGGAATTATTAAATAAACATTTTTTATGTAGAAACGGAAAAAATATGAGATAAAAAAATAATAGTAATCAAAATATACTGATAATATATCTGTAATCCACCAAACGCACGTTTCGATAAGTGTTAGGATTTCTGAAGGGCAAGATGAGAGTGTGGGGTGATTTAATGGAGGCCGAGATCCTTTACAGATGGCAAACATAATACTCAATGCTGTGTCACGGCCAATCTCATTAAAAGGCTTTTCCCGTGTTAGTAATTCCCAAAGGATTATTGCCCAGCTGAAAACGTCACATTTTTCGGTATATGTAACACCTTTGAAAAAACAATAAAAAAAGAAATCATATCACAGCAGAAAAGTTAGAAAAGTAAGGGGCGGGAAATGTAGGGATGCGTGCACAAACGTCATTCAAAACCAGAAATTTTAAAAACATCTCCCTCCCCATTTACGCAAATGTAAAAGAATACGCCAGTACAGTACCCCCCCCCCCCCCCGTCGGTTTCTCAAATCATCATGACGTAATTGATGCACGACCCCTGGAGATTTGAATTTAAAATAAGAAAAGTACCTTCTATCACTTCAGGAGCCATCCAAGACGCACTCCCTTGACCATTCGTCATCATGGTTGCCTTATCACGTGCAACTCCGAAATCACCAATTTTAACAATTTTCGCACCAGAAAATAGAAGTAAATTGGCGGGTTTTAAATCCCGGTGAATAATTGCCTTGGGACGCATCCCGTGTAAGTAAGCAACACCGCTGGCCGTTTGAAGAGCCCAACTCATGGCGTGTGCCCATGTGTATTCTACTTCCCCCTTTTCAATCCAGAGTCCGTGCAAAACTGAATTTTAAATTGAAAATTTTGAAAAGTTTAGGTTAAGGGTAACTAATAAATTATGTAGTGCGGGAAGGAATGAGTGAGAAGGGTAACCTTTATGAAGACAGCCATCCTCTGCATATTCCATAACTAAGCACACAGGGTCAATGCAGTGTCCATAAAGTTTAATAATATTCGGATGGTTCACACGTGTTAATTGACGAATCTCCATTTGAGTCGCCTTCTCATTTTCTGTTGACATTATCTTTTTCACTGCGACCAACTTATCATGCCATCGACCGCGGTACACAACACCAAATGATCCTCGCCCAACTACCTACAAGATTTTATTTTCATTTTTAATATTTGCAAAAATCTATACATTGAATACCGAGTATTTTTACTTATTGTTAGTTTTAAAAAACACATTCACTTTTATTTTGATCTGCTAAAAATAATAAATTAGGGATCGTCCACCCATGACGTCAAGTGTAGTGTAGTTTGGTCTACTACGATATTGATGAAAAAATAGGCATTCACTCGATGGTTAAGCTGATGACCGGACCGGGGGTCAAGGGATCTTAGAAATAGGAACATTCATCGCAAAAAATGACATCATTTATGGATGACCCCTTACGCAAGCAGAATACGTTGCAATTTTCTAATTACTTAACGATAACTTACTTTTAAATCTGCAATTTTTCCAAAGTCAATCTGTTCGATGAAATTAAATGTAATTGGGATTCGTCTGTTAAAAACTTCGCTAGCGGTTGTGGCTGATCCCATTTTATTATTTGTATTTTACTGTTTCTGGTTCAGATTTTGGATTTTGCTTCCAACACTGCGCTGTGTTCCGTAGCTATGTATCCTTTTGCGTCCAGCGACGCTGATGTGTCAAACCTACAAAACTCATTACAGACTTTAGCACAAAGTTTGTAATTAATGTACTGCAGATTCACTTAACTGTTTTACTATACTAGTCATTAAATTTTTTTTTTGAAGTTTAAAAATTTGACATGGATTGAAACTCGATTTGAATTTTGACTGTTTTTGACGGTATAAAAAAATAAATTACAACGCAGCTACTACGTTTTAAATGTGAACTTTACGTAAACGCCTACGCTACAGTGGCTTGGCTACAGTCAAAAGTGAATAACTGTCTCTGAATTTGAACGTCAAGAGGTCTGTTTAGATTGTACATTCCAGATTAAGGTTTTAAAACTCTAATAAAAAATGTATTTAGGTAGGTACTTTCATTGCAATTCATGAGGTCTAATGATAGAGACGAGGCTGATAACGATTCTGTAAGTTAACAGTTAATTTTCAAGGTAAAGGTTAATTAATGTCATTCTCGATCCTGGAAATGCATATGTGTTCAGTATGTAAGCACCTAGATATAATTTTCTACTAATTGAACTTAAATATACTGTGTATATGTACGGTAATGTAATGTAATACTGCACCAATATTACTTTTATGGTTATTTTTGAGATAATAGAAATTGAAACACGTTTGATGGCTTGATACCGTGCTAATTGTTTAGATTTAACGTGCCTGGAATTTCTAATTATTTATCAGCACCAGTTTAAGTTCGGACAATGCAATCGTAACAATTTTCATTTAGGGATCGTCCATACATGATTTCATGAATGACCTGTCGTCTTTCTGATAAACCCATACCCACCCTATAACAATAGAACAACAACTTGTTTATCGTTGCCTTAAATGAATTGGTTTTTACGACTACGACCCACCCATCTAGATAGTGACATCATTTATGGACGATCCCTTACAGTATGTATACCTATTTATATAATTAATGTATGCATACGCAAAGTGATAAGTCAATTTCATTTGTGTGGATAAATGAAATTACTCTGGTTATAATTATTCTATATAATTTTTATAAAAAATATAATTTTTATTTCATTGATAAATGCATTTGATAAAAATAATAAATATTATAGCATTCAAAAAAAAATATATAGAAGTCGCCACTAGTGAAACAGTATTGTGAGGTAAGTCCAGACTGTCACAAATTCAAAGCCCATGCCCATGCGCTAAAAGCATGGCACTGTAGCAGCTTCTATTGTCGACTTCAGTCACAATGCTTCTTCAATTCTTGACAAGTGATACGTTACATGTTTTTGTTGAAATATAAGAGTAGTAGTAGGACTTTAGATAGAGCATTATTAGTAATACTAAATATTTCATTCATAACTGTTACAGGTTACAAGAATTATTTTAACTTACAAGCTTCAACGCCGTATGTTAAATTTACTGTAATAGAGCAAGTGGTACAATTACAGTGTAACGAATGTTAAGTACGGAAATTGATATATGGAACTATTACAAGCACTGTGTGTGAAGAACCAAAATTACCCATGTCCATTTGTAGCTAAAAACAATATCAACTATCTACAAAAATATTGAAACGTGTATTGATACCATTTGAATTTAACATTTTACGCTTTTCAAATACATGCAACTAGAACATTTTGCACTTTTCGAAAAAAGTGTAAATAAAACATATTACGCTTTTCAGAAAACATGTAAATAGAGCATTTAACACTTTTCAAAAACATGTAAATAGAACATTTTACAATTTTCAAAAACATGTGAATAGAACATTTTACACTTTTCAAAAACTCCTAATTATCATTTTACGCATGTTTCTCATTTTGTTATGATGACATAGCTCGATTTGATTTTAGCTACAATTGGATATGGGTAATTTTGGTTCTTCTCAGACGACATGTACATTGAGTAATTCGGCTGGAATTTATACATTTTGAAGTAAAACTGCAATCTATTAAAGTTGATAATTTGCTACTGTTTTCTTGTCTACATTTTCTACGTTCAATTAAATGATTATTTACAGCGTGAAAATGTCACTTCATAGCATTATAAAATAAAACCTTTTTTTTGGTGTCGTTACTTTTGCTTCCGGTATTCTTAGCAATGTTGTTATTTCTACTAACTAATTTATAATTTTTGTTTTAAAAAACACCGCTGGACATTATACAGGTGACATCTCTAACAAACTGATTGCGGATTTCAATACGATTACAAATTACAATGCACTCTACCAGGAGCTCCTTAAACAGCTGTATATTCAAAATATAGTAAATTATTAGTTGCTTCATTTTTATTTTCGATTTTCATCAGCAGAGGTAAACTGCCCTTCGTTTTTCTACGCCAAAGTTTTCAGGTCCTAAAACAAAAGAAAAGAAAATTGTTTTTGATATATAATAACGTAAAAACTGGTGCTGCTTGGTTTTATTGGCTTCTAAAATTTTCAGACTTGCTTGCTCAAAATTTGCTATGCTTTTAAATCGATTGCAAATCTCAAAGCAATTAGAAGTTAGAAGCCCTCATGTAAGTGAATACCCGCGCTTACGATATACAAGCATTTTAAAATAATCGAATTAGCAGCTTTTATTTTGATTTGTTCGTATATACCTGTAATAGTCAAGTTCAACTTGTCTAATTCCTGCAGAGAAATGGAAGGCTCTTGTAATTCTTGATCTCCACCAGGAAATAGGTTGGAAAAATACGTCATTTGTTCCACGATTGAGTTCATGGACGGTCGTAAATTTCCATCCCTCACCCAGCACCTTAGGGTTTCAGAGAAAAAATTAAGGGTGTATAAAAAAAAGCGTATAATTTAATTTATAGATTTTAAAAAAATATATATAATCCCACGCAAGTCAATACTTCTACTTTTTAAATCAAAATACTACAATAACAAAAAATCAAACTCACGAAGTGAGTAGCTGCTGAATTTCAATTTCTTCTGGACAGGAGGAGAGCGTGGGGTGATTGAGAGAGGGTCTTATTCCTGTGTGAATGGCCCACATTATGCTTTGGGCCGAGTCCCCTACTTCGTGGTAGGGCCTCTGTCGGGTCAAGATTTCCCAGAAAACTATTCCCCAGCTGAAGACGTCACATTTCTCGGTGTATGTTACGCCTTTCAAACGCACAAAACAAAATCAAAAATGTCTTACAGATTAACAATTTCATTTACAAAATATTTTCTTTTACATTGCTATTTTGGAATTTGGATTAATTTTGTATTTTAACCAATGTATTACTTTAATGCTGTTTATTACAAACACAATTTTAAAATGGCGTAAATGCGAAAAGCTAATTGCTTTTGCATTTAAAAAATCTGAGATTTTGCCAACATTTAATGCAGTCAATTTTGTACCTTCGAACACTTCGGGTGCCATCCAAGCTGCACTTCCCTGTGCGTTCGTCATCCTGGTGGCTTTATCACGTGCGACACCAAAATCACAAATTTTGAGGAGAGTTCCCCCATTGCATAAAAGTAGATTCGGGGATTTTAAATCTCTATGGATAATTGCTTCAGGCTCCATCGCGTGGAGGTAAGCGACTCCACGCGCTGTTTGGAGTGCCCAACTGATAGCATGCGCCAGGTCATACTCAACCGGAGGAGATGTGTGTAGCACTGAAAATTACATTTTTGCGAATAAAAGACTCAAGTATTTTTGACGTACAAGTACAAGTCAACCGGCTGACTACATGACTCAATTACTGGATGTATTTTTTAATTTTTAATATAATAACGAAGATTTTATTACAATTATAAAGAGAGCCGCCCTCAGCATACTCCATGACAAGGCAAATCGGATCCAGACAATTCCCGTAAAGTTTCACAATGTTGGGATGGCTCACCCGAGAAAGCTGCCGCACTTCCCCCTCAATGAATTTTTTGTGATTTTTCGACAAAATCTTTTTAACTGCCACACATTTGTCCTGCCAGCGACCGCGGTAGACGACGCCGAAGGAACCTCGGCCCACTACCTGAGGTTCCATTCAATACACTCAATTTAAAAGACATGCTAAGTTTTACTTTTTTTCACATCTATTTAGTAATATCTAGGGCACCTCTAACGAGCAACACGCACCAACGTATCCTCACGGATTTTCCCGCCGTATTTTTTTTTGAAAAGAGCATCCAAAATAACTTAGATTTGCTTAACAACATGGTGCGCTTCGTGAGTTTTTTTCGATAAAATTATTTTTCGAAAAAACGAAAAAGGCCTTAAATTGTATATGTAATGGTTTTTTCATCCACATTATTTATTTTGATTCAAAATTTTAAAACTTTTTTTTTGAAATTTTTGTGCAAAAAACCATTTCAAAGTGTAAGAAATACAAAAAAAATAAAATTTTGAAAATTTTAAAAATTTCGTTTTTTTCCAATTTTTTGTTGATACTATAGTAACCAGCTCTAAAATTTATAAAAAACGAAATTTTTAAAATTTTCAAAATTTTATTTTTTTTGTATTTCTTACACTTTGAAATGGTTTTTTGCACAAAAATTTCAAAAAAAAAGTTTCAAAATTTTGAATAAAAATAAATAATGTGGATGAAAAAACCATTACATATACAATTTAAGGCCTTTTTCGTTTTTTCGAAAAATAATTTTATCGAAAAAAACTCACGAAGCGCACCATGTTTTTAAGCAAATCTAAGTTATTTTGGATTCTCTTTTTAAAAAAAAATACGGCGAGAAAATCCGTGAGGATACGTTGGTGCGTGTTGCTCGTAAGGAAAACTTGTTTCAAACTTTTTTCCCCTGTATAAATTTAGAATTATTTAAAGATCGAAATTTTTAACGTTAAGTCTTATGAGATTTTGAAACAAGGCAAAAATTTCTAATTTTTAAAATACATATGTGTTTACCACTAGAAATGAAAAATTATTGTCTCACCTCTAAATCAGTTATGTCCGTGAATTCAATCTGCTCCACGAAACTGAGGGATTTATTATAAATTATTTTGCTTTCCATTTTTAAAAGGACACACAAAACTATTTTGGATTCTTTTTTAAATCCCTTTTTTTTAAATTTGCATATATTAAACACTACAAATATGTTATTTAAAATACAACTTGTATTATTTTTATTACATTTTGATTATTTTTAAATTAATTTTTACATACAACTTTGTATATACTGTGTGTATTCTGCCTCTGCTTTTAGCAATAATTATTATACTGTGTTCTATATGGGCTGCTTTTACTTTTAAGGTTAGCCTGCTACTGCGGTATTGTACGTACTGGCTCAGTTAACTGAAAAATTAAGACAGCTATTAGCCACCATGCATTAGATATTTGTTATTATGGATATTTATGGAGCTATAAAGTGAAGTGACGCAGATATTTAATTACTACGAATAGAGCTACTGAATTTGCGTGGAAAGAGTGAAAGGGTCTGATACTGATACTGATACTGGTGCTGGACGTACATACACAGAAATTGAAATATTAGTTGGTCGAGTGATGTCATAATTATAAATAAAAAGTCTTCACTACTCGTGTAGTTGTGGTTTGTTTTCCAATGGTAACCTTTTTTATTCAGGATTTAAATTCGACTTGTAAATTCAGTTTAAAGGCCACTCACTCTGTGGCAGTGGCAGTGGCACGTTTGATGATTATAATTATCACATCTCAATTCCCAATAGGCCATCATGCAGAATGCACATTCAAAAAATAGTTTAGTCCAGAGATACGCTATACTGACGAGAGACTTGTAGTGTAATAATGCGCAGTAAGCAAAATTTCGCTTCGAATTTCGTAGAAAGCCCAATTGGAAGTTCAAGTGTTTGTGGCTTTAATAAATTGTTATCTATGAGCTCCCTAATATACAACATCCCATTATCATTATCAATTGTCACTTATATGTCATTACCATTTTCACCAAACGCACACGTCTACCGTCTGCACACTAAAAGGACAAACCATATACCACTATGTAAATACAAGTCTTTCACTTTGCTGAGATACGGTAAAAAATTCAAAATATGTTAATTATCATAGACAATCATGGGAAGAAATGGGTTTTATTGAAACTTTTGCAATTAATTGTGAGGACTTAGGAGACACAATGTACTGTACATTACAATAGTAGTTTGGACTAAAAATAATGGAGCCATGGAAATAATGTTTGGGGACACAATAGGAAGGTGTTATCACAGCGCAAATAAATACATTTCAGTACTTTTGTGTCTATTGTGTACAGAACAGTTATAAACAATGTATAGGTACAACTATAGATGCTATCGTCTGTGAAGAACCAAAATGACCCATTTCCATTTGTAGCTAAAAACAATATGTACTATCTACAAAAATATTGAAATATGTCTTTGAAGCATTTAAATAGACCATTTTGCACTCTTCAAAAATATGTAAATAGAACATTATACACTTTTCAAAAACATGTAAATAGAACATTTACTACTTTTTAAAAACATGTAGATATAACATTTAACACTTTTCAAAAACATGTAAATAGAACATTTTACACTTTTTAAAAAATTGAAAATAGAACATTTTACACTTTTTAAAAACATGAAAATAGAACATTTTACACTTTTCAAAAACTCCTAACTAACATTCTACGAATGTTTTTCGTTTCGGTTTTCTGACATGGCTCATTTTGATTCCAGCTCAAATTGGATATGGGTCGTTTTCGTTCTTCACAGACGATATATTAGTAGTGTACTTTAACTATACATTAATTTACAGCAGCTTATTATTGAATATTGTTAAGACTCAAACTTTCCATAAAATCTATTTTGTATAATACAGGGACTTTATTCCATGAAAACTAAAACCGAGTAGTGTTCGATAAAAATTTGGTGAATATTTTGAAAAGGACGTAAGAATAGAATATTAGTGCACGACTTGGTTTCCTATTTGTATTAGGTTGTAATTTTAATTTGACGCCACTTAGGACTCCTTAATAGCGTGTTCACACGTTGACTAACATCATGCGCAGTCTAGAATCCTATACAACTTTTGTGGTTCAGGTAGGGATCGCCCATAAATGATGTCATCGTTAGGTTAAGTGGGTGTAGTCAGGTACTGATTTTACGCAATGCTAAAATGATATGGGGGTGTAGTGGAACCCACAAGATTGACAGTTTGGGTGACATCGTCTATTGACCATCTTCAATGTATAGCAAAAGTCTGTTCCGTATATACAGAGTTTCCAGGATGTCTTCATCATTGTAGGACAGGGTCAGGTTCAGTTTTTTCGGTTGCCATTAGGATCGTGCACAAATAACGTCATCGAAAAATCCTCATTTTTAAGACCCAATGACCCCCTTGTCATCAGCTTAACCATTGCGTAAACGGCTATCTTTAACATGGAATGTCATCAGTAGCCCACTAGATCCACTGATCCTACCGATGACGTCATTTCTGGACGCTTTTTTTCTCTCTACAACACAAAAATGACAACACAATATATCAAACTTTAAAGCCGTGTAGAGTTTGATGAAAAGTATAATACAAGAGTGACATTGCATTTCTAACAATTACAAAACAATATGAAGATGATTAAAAATGTGACAATACACGTATTTATTTGCTGCCTACGTCTACACAACAGCCGAGTAGTTTGTTTTGTATTGGATAAGTAAAGCAAATAAAATTTCCAAATCCGTTTTGTTTGATCTATATACTGATTGGAAAAAAATTACCGGACGAGCACAAATGCTTACAGTTTAATCTTTTATTTTTTTATTCGTATCGTACCTAAGCACATAATTTATCAAACTTTTAAAACTCTTTATTAGCGAAATCAGATACGTGATACATGGTGATGTTTTTGAAAAATGATATATGGAATTCCTCAATAATGTGTAATTATTTGTATTTACCGTCTATCTGTCCCTAAAAACTATTCAATAGTATGTATATCGTTTGTGAAGAACCAAAATGACCCATATCCAATTTACGCTAGAATTAAAATGAGCTACTTAATAAAAAACACTGACTTAGTTGGAAAGTGTTACGTAAAAGTTTTTAAAAAGTGCAATATGCTGCATTTAAAGTTTTTGAAAAGTGTAAAATGTTCTATTTACATGTTTTTGAAAAGTGTAAAATGTTCTATTTACACGTTCATAAATAGTGTAAAATGTTCTAATAGCACGTTTAAAAAAAGTGTAAAATGTTCTAATTGCACGTTTTTGAAAAGTGTAAAATGTTATAATAGCACGTTTAAAAAAAGTGTAAAATGTTCTAATTGCACGTTCATAAAAGGTGTAAAATGTTCTAATAGCACGTTTAAAAAAAGTGTAAAATGTTCTAATTGCACGTTCATAAAAAGTGTAAAATGTTCTAACTGCACGTTTAAAAAAAGTTTAAAGTGTTCTAATTACTACTCGTTGTTGAAAAATTCCCTACGTTCTATTTACATACCTTAAGAAGTACACGATATTCATTTATTGTTTGTGGATAGTACATTTCGTATTTAGTTAAAAATGGATATAGCGCATTTTGATTCTTCACAGGCAAAACGTGAAAGTTTGCCTTTGATAGCAAATTAGAATGTATATTTAAATATATTAAATGTACAAGCTGTGGAAATGTTTCCGGGAATGTTTCAATTCGAAATGTTATACTTAAAATGCATCTTTCTTGCCAAAGCGAAATAAATAAATAGAACTATAGCAGTTTAGTTGTACAAAAATAAATTACATTTACATTCAAAGCATACTACATTTTTGCTTATTATTAGTGTCGTAGCATCTTATTCTGTAATTTCTTTAGATGGCGGCCCTTCAATATGCAAATACGGAAATTAAGATTATTTAAACTCAGAGGCATGCTCCAGAATAAAGTAAAGCAAATTGTTCATAGCACAAAAGAGCTTTGATGGATTAAATTTTTATTCATTCTCAGCCCTGATAAAAATGTATTGTACCTAAAAATCCCTTTAGATTCATTCAGTATGTATTTTAAAACCTTTTTATAATTATTGTTACTACCTAGGTACATATCACACAGTTAATGCTTACGGCTTACATACAATCAATCCTTACAGTGTGAGGCTTTGGCTTGCCTTCTCAGAAAACGACAATAAAAACTTTTGGCATTAAAATTAATTAGGTTAATCGATTTTTCAAACATAATTGAAGGAGCAATGTAGAATCGGCATCTCGTACACATAGAAATATATTCTGAGTTATGAATAAAAACCACCAATGAAGAGTTTTTTTGGCAAACCGGGTCAAGTCTTTCAAAGCAAATTTTACAAGAACAACGAATAATGAATAAAAGGTGACAGTTATTATTATGTTAACTTATTTTTTTCTAAGGGTAATGGCGAAGCTTCACTACTAGCAGTTTCATAACACTAATCTGGCTCCGGAATTTTTGAAATATGTTTTTAAAATTTAAAATTGTGAACATGACACGGTTTGCCCCAAAATCAATAACTCTTCATGGTTTAACAATTCCGTGAGATAAATGTTTTAACTTATTCAGTATAGTGTATACAGCACCAGTACAGGCTAGTACAATAATGGATCCATATATAGAATTGTTAATTAGGTTAGATGCAATTTCAAAACAAATCCAAGCATCAATGTTGAATCGGTACCATGTACATGTTGAAATACAATTCAATCAAGATAAAATAAACAAAATGGCAATTTACATTGACAATTACGATAGTTCCAGTTTTGTAAACATTTTAGCTAAAGGAAAACGGGACCAGAAATAGAATAAAGTAAATTGCAACAGCCTAAGTAGTGTATAAAAAAGTTACAATCAAACAAGTTCTGAAGGGCACGGAATTAAAAACAATCTACTTTGAAGATGAAAATCTCAATTATATTGGTGATGACGTCAATCATTTTACAAACATTTCTGTTGGAAACTGGAGGTCTGTTTTTTAATTTTTTAAATTCCAATTTACCAAATCACCAATGCTATTATAATTGTATTAATTTGGAATGGAATGCAATCACATTTGTTTTTTTTTGTAACATTCAGTGGACGCTTTAAAATGCTATTCATGCGATGAAGGGCGACCAGGGGCCAAGAAAGATGTCAAGTGCGACAACAAAATTGTGGTGGACTGCGGAGTCAAAGAGGACGTGGCGTGTTTGAAGCAGTTTCCCAACCCGTACGTGCCAACCGAACCGGGTGAAATTGGTCATGTGATTAAAAAATGCAGCTCCTTGAAAGATAAAATTAAAGACTATTCGCAAGAAGAAGCCTATGACGAAGAACTTGGTCATAGTGCTTTAAGACGCTTTTGTACTACAGATCTCTGTAACAAGTGAAGTATTTCAATTTGTTCCACTGTTAAGGTTTTTAAATTAATGGCAATATGCATCCACAAATCAATCTTTCTCAGCTAAGGGAATTTTTAATGTGACATCTAATTCATTAGAAACTCTAAGCTGACATGTTGCACTGCACAGAAAAAACCAAATACCTTTAAATGTAATTTATTTGACTCATTCTAATAGATGACATGAATTAAAACATACGGTATACAAATGTTAAAAGATTATGCTTATAAATCTGTAATACATTATATATATATTAAAATATAAATAATATATACATAAAATGATACATATAATATAAGAAATAGGTAGAAATGAAAATATAGTAAAGTGTGATTTAGTAGGGAGCAGAGAATGGTATGTATTATCTGTTAAACGAAAATCTAAATTTTAACGCACCTAATTTGTGTTTAAATTACATGATTCAAAATTTGAAATTAATATTTTTACTAAATTAATAAAAGGAGTTGTCGAATCGGTAATTTTTTCAAACTCTACTTTATAAGCATTAAATATTTTAATTCAATTTCATGCCAGGAGCTAAAAAAAATCAATGAATAGTCTGTACACTAGTTTTGTTCCAAGATATCCCAAATCCTTTTCCACTTGTGGTCTTCCATGTGCTAAATGTTGATAAAATAGGGAATTGAGATGTATAGGACAGTGGTGTGGTTAGACTTCCGCAGAACCTAAGTGGCATACAGAATTATTTTTAATTTTACTACATGACATTTTTTTTACAAAGTTTTCTAATTGTGTGAATTAGATTTTAAAAGATATAAAATCGTTTCCCTCTGTTACCTGGCCAGGGTTTTAGGACCACTCCTTGTATGTATTTCATAGACATCCAATGTGTCAGCGCCCCCGCAAAAAGTTGTTTTCTTGGAATCTAGGAAGTTTACTGTAAATGTCGTATTTGTTTGTTGGGGATTTATTACCAATGAAAAACGGTGGTGCTTATTATAATGACCAAACTTCTCGATTCCTGATAAAGATGTAGACACATAATTTAAACCAGTATGGGAGTCTGTTGAAAGTATATCTATCCGCACAAGAAATCCAGATTTGGCGATGACACTTGTTTTGGAGGCTGAGGTATAACTAAGAAATAGCTTATAATCCAAGCCACTTGACTTGTACGTCGGTGAGTTTTTTCTGCAAAATTAATTAGTCATTGTTGTTAGGACACTTTTAGCATTTGTTTTTAAACATTTTTGAAAAACTTTGGGAATTAATGTTTCTTCAAAGACACAGACATTGAGTTCACCTCACCTACCGTCTAGTTTAAAATTTAGTTTTAGGATCACTAATATAAATGGTAAAAATGAGCGGAATAGTCAATAAGTGTAAATACATAAACAACAAAAAACTACAGATGTGCCATAATTTTCCATACCTAAAATTGAATGCTATAATATTTACCTTAGTTCCGTATGTGACAATTCAGTGTCGGTACTTTTTCTAAAATTCCAATCTAATACCGCGATTGCTGCTCCTGAAGTTTCAAAGAGATCCGTGTCTAGCAACGTTACATTTGCTTTGACATAGTAGCTCTTTTTACCGGATGCGTTGTCAAATGTCCAAAGACAATTTTGTTTGGTTGAGGTTGTTACATTGGGTTTATAGCGTAATGTGTAGGAGCTCTTAATAGGAAGCATGTGAGTCCGAATGAGTCCTCCACATTCTGGAATTAAATAATTTTGATTACAATAAAGCATATTGAATTATATATATTCCTTGTCAATGATTTATAGTGACTACAAAAGTGCATTCCATATAATTTATGTACAGTAAAATTGTAACTTTTTAACCTAAAATAAATTCTGTCAAATTTTGGTCCGAACTTCCAGCAGCTCCGTCACCTACACATACAGCACATTACACGTAAAATATTAAGTAATTTTAATTTATTTTAAAATGTTTTAATTATCTAACCAGCATAGTGACTTTCTTTAGGGAAAAGGAGAAATGATAACTAACCGAAATATCCAATAATCAACAGGCTAATTAAAGCAATCGGTGATACAACTTTTGTCTTCATTTTTAAATTGAGTTTGAATTCTTAGCTCAGGATTGATTTTGAATTTTGACTAAAAATATATGACACTGTGAAGGAACAGGAAACGAAAACGAAAATAATATTTTGGTTGTATTGGTTGTATTTATAGTTTGTTTTGTTTGTGTGTTGAAAACAGTCATACAGGACCCAGGCCATGAGCGACACGTCAGGATTGAATATTACACTTGATCGTATAAAACGTAATTTATTATAGCATGCAATTAATTTATATTTAGCAAAATTTATACTTTTTTTAACACCTTACAGGTGTCCATATAGTTATTCCGGATTTATGATTTACATGTTCCATGTTTTTTTTTCATATCCTCACACATTTCTAGTACTCACAAGCACATAAAAATATCATCACAAACTTCACTATAGCCCTCATATGGCTGTAAAAATAGGCTAAAAACGTATTATGAATTTTTGTGTCTCATTAACTAAAAATGATTTGGGTGTCAATAAGCCCATAGCATAGGCTTTTAGGAGGAGTATTTATGTACCTATCTTAAAATGATCTACGATAGCTGGAATTATGTACATGAAACATTTACTTATTTCATTGCTTTCCATCGCGATCCGTAATACCATGCATTTCCAGGGATGTCATTTTTAATAAATTACAGGGTTTGAAAAGGTATGCATGTATAAGTAGTATCTTCATCTGGATCTCATTGACAGATACTAATCGTAAGTTGCATGTTATCATTTATTATATTATTTTGCAATACAAAGAGGTCAACTTGCCAACTATTTTCATACTACTTACTATCCCACCTGAAGAACACGTGTGTTCAAAAATGTAAGTTGTAAAAGATATAAAAACTACTCTAGGTAGTGTCCTATTTTTATTACAAAGTAATATTTGAAGCATATAATTGGGTTCTTACTATTGCATATTATTTATTATATACACATGCTTACTTTACGATGCTAACGATAAACATACGTGTAGGTAATTAAATTTTTACACTGTCAGATTATATAGCTTCTAATATTAAAATGCATGTGATTCATTTGATTCATGTTAAACAAAGTTAACTGATAAATAGGCCATGAGCTTCTTTACAGATATGCATTAAAAACGAATATTTTGAAATTATTTTACATGAAAAGATAAAACGCAGTAAA
This sequence comes from Dicyrtomina minuta, assembly GCA_949802685.1. NCBI lineage: Eukaryota > Metazoa > Arthropoda > Collembola > Symphypleona > Dicyrtomidae > Dicyrtomina > Dicyrtomina minuta. Next base: position 62,782,257 of record OX461808.1, on the reverse strand, counting down.
TCAAATCCCACTTTTAAATACAGCTACAAACGTGCAATGGTTGTCTGTAACGTTAGTGGAATTGCTTGCATGGTGTCAATAAAACTAACTTGACTATATTCAAATATTTAGTTTCAAACACGAAAAAACTTTTTCAATGGAAAGCTCGAATTTATGGAAATAATATTTATAGAGGATTCTACTAGATTACGTTTAATTGGCACGGTATTATTATGTTCATTAAATATTCTATGTGACTAGATGTGCTGCTCAAATTACAATATTTGAATATCCTTCCAGTTTTCATTCCGGGCAATTTTTTCAGAGTTTATGTACTGCCTGCAAAAAACAATAGCAAAATTTACTACCTTGAATTTCGTAATTTTTTTAGGAATTTACCACGTTTTTGAAAATTCATTCCTTCTTAGTGTTTACATCTGGTCACAATGCTTCTTTAATTCTTTACAAGTAATACATCACATTTTTTTCTTAAAACATAAGAATAGTTGTATGAATTTAGGCAGAACATTATTAGTAAGAATATTAGTGATTATTTCATTCATGACTGTTGCAGGTTACAAGAATTATTTTAACTTACAAGCTTCAACGCCGTATGCTAAATGAATGCCTTTTATTGTCGTTGCACTAGACGTTGTGTATAGAAAGTGAACAACGGAATTATCGTTTTACAAATTGTCTGTGAAGGGTCAAAATTACCCATATCCATTTGTAGCTAAAACAATAATATCAACTATCTACAAAAATACTGAAACATGAATTGAGAGCATTGAAGTAGAACATTTTGATTTAAATTTTTGGACCTTTTCCAAAAGCATGTAAAGAGACAATTTTTGCATCTTTTCAAAAATTTGGAATAAGAACATTTACCCCTTTTCAATACTATGTAAATGAAACATTTTACACTTTCCAAAAACATGTAAATAGAAAATTTTTGGGCCTTTTCAAAAATATGGAATAAGAACATTTAACACTTTTCAATAACATGTAAATATAACATTTTACACTTTTCAAAAACATGTAATTAGAACATTTTACACTCTTTTAAAACACGTAAATAGAAAATTTTACACTTTCCAAAAACATGTAAATAGAACATTTTACACTTTTTTCAAACTCAATTTTAGGCAAGTTTCTCATTTTGTTTTGATGACAAAATTGTTTGATTTGATTGTAGCTCAAATTGGATATGGGTCACAGACGGCATGTACATGGAGTAATTCGGCTAGAATTTATACATTTTGAAGTAAAACTGTAATCTATTAAAGTTTATAATTATTAATTACTGTTTTTTTCTCTACATTCTACTACGTTCATTTAAATGCTTATTTACAGTGTAAAAATGACATTTCATAACATTATAAAATAAAACTTTTTTTTTGGTGTCGTTACTTCTGCTTTCGGTATTCTCAGTAATGGTGGTATTTCCACTAACTAGTTTCTAATTTTTGTTTTTAAACACACTGCGACATTTCTAAACAATTAATTGCCGATTCCAATATGAGTACAAATTAGAGTGCACTTAACCAGGAGCGACTTCAAACAGCTGTATATTATGAATATAATAAATTAGTAGTTGCTTCATTTTTATT